>CM053766.1:139256775-139284057 GCA_028658305.1 Pachyuromys duprasi | reverse complement strand
CCAGGCAGTGACAGACTGGCTAGATCCCAGGGGAGGGCATTGTAGCCAACCCTGAGGAGACAAGATGAACTGGGGTCGGATAAAAGGGGAGGAGGGGGCGGGGAGGAGATGAGGGAGGGATGGGGAGAGTGGGAGGGCATGAGGGAGGGGGCTACGACTGGGATGCAAAGTACCTAAGCTGTGATTGATATGAAAATAAATAAATAGCATTTTTTAAAAAAGAACAGGTTGGAAGAAAAAAGAAAAAAATACAAAGGCTTGAGTCAGTGAGATGGTAAGGGATGTCATTATTGCCCCTCACAGCATCTCTTACTGAGGCTGGCTCTGCCCCAGAGAGGTGATTAGAGCTCTCAGATTCAGGGAAAGCAATCGGAAAGCCGTGTTCTACCTTACTTTACTGTTTGTGTGTGCCAAGGAAGTTTTGACTCTATCACATTTGAAGACAGATGATTATTGTATCAGACTAACAACAGCCTAGACTTATGTGGGTTCCGTTGACTGTTCAGATTTTATCCATCAATGACTTGTCTTAGACTTGTATAGAGAAAGGCTTCATACTGGGGTCTAAGTTCAGCAGTGACACAGTCATAGCTGTTCTGTAAGGACTGTGTTGGCCCAAGCTTGGTGGAGACAGACAGTGGGGAACCTAGAACTGGCCTCTGGGGAGGGGCTTGGAACTGCCATCACGGAAGGCTTGAAGTTTCACTAAAGCAGGGGAACAGACTTAGGCGGCAAAGTGAAGCGGAAACATGTTTCAAGCAGAGAAGGCATTGAACACAAGGGGCCTGAGCAGAAAGAGCACAGGCTGGAGTCAGCTGGCTTTCTAAGCCCCTGTCCCTCCGCTCCCCTGGCTGTGTTCTATAAAAGTTCCTTTCCCTTCCTGCCCTTGACCTTGCATCTCTAGAACAAGTTCAACTTCGTTCACTTTGTTATAATTGTGTTGTTTTTATTATTTTTAAATTAGCTATACAAAATAGTGGGCGGGCTATGGTATTTGTATACACACTTAGTTCCTACCCTTCCCCCTTCTCTGCTTCCTTCCCCATCCCCACCCTCTGCCAATCTTTACTGCCTTCTTTCTACTTTCACATCACGTGCATTTTCTGCTCTCCCTTTCTCCCGTTCTCTTCCTTTACGATCTCTTCTGTCCTTTTTTTTTCATTATGACACACACAACGTATACATGCAAATATACATAAATCCAAAGTTAGATATTTCTTGCACATAACAGAATATCGGGTATTCTGGCTTTCTGACTTTAGCTAATTTTTAAAAAACACAATGACCTGCAGTTCCAGCCATTTTCCAAAATGTTACGACACACCCCCATATATATTACCATCGGTGCATAAAATTCTGTTGTGCACTTGGCCTCACTTTCTTTATCCACGCTGAGGGTGAGCATCTCCGCTGTCTTCATTTCTTATACTGTGAACAGAAGTGCTTCTGTCTTGTTGGAAGGCAAGTGTGGGATTGACAGGTCTCCATTGTGGGTTCCTGCTTCCTCTTCAAAACCTACGGTCACCCAGGTGTCAGGGCCAAAGATGTTTCAACTTGGAAGCCTTGTTGTCTTGGGCAGCCTGCTCACTGGGACCTCAGAATCCTTTTTTTTTTTTTTTGTATTATTGGCAATAATGTGCGTAATTTGGACATTCTGAATTCTTTCTCTGGAAGTGAGTCAGTAAAGTTGCTTTAAGGTAGCTGGCCGCAGGAGTCAGAAGCTGCCAGGAGGGGGCAGTGCTGTCCTTTATCGGGGGTTCACTGAGGCATGTGCAGCCATTCATTTCCTGTCTCACTCACTTACCTTTCTGGAAATAAACTGTTCTGTGACATTATATCCTAACAGGGTCTTGCCAATACATGCGCAGAATAAATTCTTTAAAGCAAAATTTCAAAATTTTAGGAAGTTTGCATTTTAAATTATGGTAGTATTGACAAGTATTCCCCTATCCACTTTTCTCTAGCAGTCTGTGTGGCCTGTCTCCCAATACTTTGCATGCAGTAACTTTTTACTGGGTTGCCATTATCAGAGATATGAGAATGAAACTCAGTTCACTTTTCATTTCTCTAATGCTGTTCTCGATCTTAATACCTTTATTACTGGTTTACATAATTTAACTAAAGTGTTGTGTCAAACAATTAGCATTTGTAGTTTGTTTTCCTTTTCTTATTGATCTGTGTTGAGTGTCTAGAAACGAAGGACGTCAACCCACTCGGGTTATACGTTCTTGAACTACCCACGTTACTATTTAATGGCCCCTCTGTTCTCTGTAGAAGAACTGGGATGACTGACAGTCCTTAGAGGAAGATCTAAGCCTTGTGCATGCTGCCTTCAAACCTTGTCAGTGTTTAGGCATCTTCTCAAGGTGAAGAAGGAACCATCTTCTCATTTCACAGATGGGAGAATCAAAGTGGAGAGAAAATGGCATCAGGTTCAAGGTTGCCCAGGAAGTTGTATGGTGAGTTGTAGCTAAGCAATGCCAGCTAAGTTGGCTTTGTCTGCATCAATATAATAGGCAGATCCTGTCCACAGAGCCAAGTTGTAATTTTTTGATTAATCTATTTGATTAAAAGTGTTTTTAATAGTTTGCTTTTATTTCTGTGTATGTATCGCTGTGTGTATGTCTGTGTGTGTCCCCAGAAGCCAGAAGAGGGTGTCAGATTCTAGGGTTTATAGGTGATTATGAGCCATCCAACAAAGTGTTTAGAACTGAACTCTAGTCCCCCCGAAGGAGCAGCACGCGCTGTTAACTGCTGTATCACCATCGCTCAGGTGTCACCACTGTATTGAAAGCACAGATGGTACATGGTCATACATGAATGCTTTTCTTAAGGAACAACTCATGTTCATAAATTATATATATATATGTATATATATATGTGTGTGTGTGTGTGATATGGTATCATTTTGGGAGCGCTAAGGTTATACAGTTTCACTAATTGCTACTGTAGCTGTGACAAAGTGGTAGGTATTTTTTTCTACCTTTGTCTTTCTTATAATCAAAAACTTCCTAGCAGATGGGTTACATGTAAGAACTAGGTGACATGGATAAATTCTCGCTCGACCTGGTCCTGGCTCTGTCTTTCTTACACTGTAGCTCCCACTTGCCCCCCCCCCCCGGTTTCACACACGCACAAAACAAAACAAAAACAAAAAACAAACTTTGCAAGTATTGTGGAATATCACAATAGGGAACTTGCCCAAGTGCAAAATACATTACATAGTGGTGTTGGTCTGAGCCTGTGACTGTTATTCTGGGAGGAGGTTCTGGGGACTCGTTCTGTCCTTGTGGGAAAGGGAAATCTAGGAAGCAGAGTGTTTAAGCTGTATCCCAGCCTAGTTCCTGCAGGACCTCTGCCCCACTGCCGGGCCTCTTTGGTCTCAGTAGCCTTTTTCAAACAGGGAGCTGAACTGTGTTTGGGAACAAATACCAGCTCATTGCTTTAGTGCTGGGGACAGTGGAAACAGAAAGCTGACATGACTGGGGATTTGGTACATGTTGGGGATAGAATGTCCTGGCCTGGGACACATACTTTTTGATGTGTCACTGGAGATTTTCAATGAGAAATTCATTGTGGTATAGTTAAGGTCCCACCCTTGCCCCTGATAGAGAAGCACATTATCTTCCAGGAGACTTCTGATACACAGATAGGAATTCTCTTTCCAAGGCAACTCAGAGCATCCAGCAAACCTGGGATGGCCTCTATCAGGCCAAGCTCTGCCCCCAAACCACCTTTTATGTGTACAATGTAATGTAATGGCAAACATTACTGTTGCCAGTGTCCACAGCCTGTCCTGTGTGAGGACAGTCACGTGTGTTTCACAAATGTTTCTCTGCAGATGAATAGCCGGGAGGGAAGCTCAAGTTCCCGATCCCACTTCATGGACAAAGATAAATCCCTCTCTCCTGTCATGCAGTGGGAAGAGTGAAGATTTGAACCCATGTTCTCCAATTCCTGGTGCCAGGCTCTGACCAGATCCCGCCAAGTCCCCTCACCACAACATGATGCCCCAGACACTTCTCTGTCCATCAGGCCAAGGATGTCAGTTAACCTATGTAGCAGCTAAGGCAACAGAGGCCACCAATTCCAACTGCAACACCCCCAGACTATGGTCCTGGGGTGTAAAAACCCCCCTTAACAAGATCTCAGCAGGGCTCTTGTCTCTGTGACCCATATCTGTGAGCAGGATTTTCATGAGTTCATGGAACATGGTGGCAGGCAGCCAGTGAGAGGGTCTGCAAACAGAAGCAAGCCATGGCAAGGCCCCAGCAGCCTCTGACAGGGTCATCGTGTCCATGGCCATGGTGACCTCATGCTGAGTACAGGCCCTCAGGACTTCCTAGGTAGCAGTGTTCCGTCTCTGTGCTGTCTCACAGCTCAACACCCAGCTCCCACCTGTTTCTGTGCTGTTCGGGCTTGACATGAACCCAGGGCTTGGCAACAAGTTAAAAAATGTGCCCTGTGGAAGACAGGATGCGCAAGCCTAAGGGCAGTCCCTGCTGACTGTTTACACCCTGATGGTTTCTACCCCCTTGCGTAGAAAGGTAGATGGTTTCTACCTCCTTGGCAGGTGTGCGACTCTCAGAAACTTGCTTCTTCCACTGGAAAATGAGGCTCTCAGACCTGCCTCCCGATGACTGCTAGGCTCAATCAAGTGTACGATGTGAGTGTAACCTGGAGGTCGGAGAGCGGAGAGCAGGCCAAAGGCTGCTGCGGCTGCGGCGGCGGCTGCGGCTGCATCTGCCCTCAGGAAAGCCCCATACTGCTCACTGCTGTCCCTAAAGGCTTCCCTCTGGAGCTGCTGCTCCCTCTCTCAGTGGGAGCTTAGACCCTGGGTTCTCATCTCATCAAAGCCTCTTCCTGTCTGAACCCCCTTGAAGATCACTAGCAGACAGAAACAGAAGCAGGACAGTTCCAAATGGTAAAGGTCAGCAGCCACAGCCAATTATGTGATTATAGACGTTTGTGCTCTGCAGTCCACACTGTGAAGGGCTGCAGGGTTTAGAGGTAATGCTTGGACTCTAAAATTCAGAGTGGAGTGAGCTCACCATATGTGATAAGGTCACCTGTCAGTCCCATAGTCAAGCTGTTTCTGTCACAGCCATTCTGGGGAGGTCAGAAACCAGCTTTGCTCAGAGTCCACAATATAGATGGCCTAAGAAACATCTGTATATTGCTTATATTTTTATTTTTATTCTCTGTGTGTGATGTTCACATGTGAGTGCAGGGGTGTGTGTGTGACTGTGCCTGCTAAGGTCAGAGGGTAAACTTCCGGAGTTGGTTCTCTCTTCCACAGTTCCATGGGCTATGCTGAGAAAGCATAGGTTATTAAGCCGGTGAAACAAGTGTCTCTTTCATTGACCCATCTCACTGACTCAATGAGAGCTATGGGCTAGCATGAATAAAACATACATTTTCTGGCTGCAAGGTGGAGTATGGGTCACAGAATTACTTCAGTTTCTCGCTGATGGAAATAAACTACTGCTCTACCCACATAGGAGGTGGATCTCTACAGAAACCCCTTGTCTGTCTTTATTCATAAATTCTTTAGTTACTATTACATAGCAAAATCCATCAGAGAATGAAGTCAATATTAAGAACAAGGAATAAAGGCTATCACTTCAGGACCAGAATCAAGCTGTACCCAAGGCCAGATTGAGTCTGTGAGTTTCACCTGAAATTCTAATTTTTCCTAGTGTCTTTGGTTTATCCTCTAAAACCAAGGCCAAAGCCATCCCACCCCGTGCATTCATACATCCTTTACCTCCTGTGCAACAGCAACACGTGGAACACACAGCCATGCTATAGTCATGGCCACTACCAAGCTAGAAATGATGCAAATCATTTTTCCAGCCATGCAGAAATGCTAATCCTTGACAACACAGTGGCTGTGAACATACAAATTTTCCTCCTTTTATTTTTACTGCTGCTGGAGTTTTCTGCTCTGTGTCAAAGCTGTGTGGGATGCACTAAACAAAATCATCTAGGAAGCTGCTTTTGAATACTGGTGCGTGAGCCAGTGAGATGAGGGAGTTATTGCGATTGGCCACAGTACCCACCCAGAGGTTGGGTCTGCCAGGAGAGATCATGAGGGCATTCAGATGTAGACAAGGACCATAGGAAGAATGGGCAGAGCAACATTAAGATCACATGACCAGAAGCATGTGTCTTTACCTCTGAGTTTCCAAACGAAGAGATAGGCTAGCCTAGGCAAACGCTATGACCTTTCCCACCAGAACATTCTCCATTCATTCATTTGGAGTCTTCTCCCTTAGTCACACTGAACCAACCACTTTCTGGAAGCCTCAGAATGCACAGCTCTGGGCCTTAGCCTTGACAGTTGTCTCCATCCTTCACTGCCACTCCAGCATCCTAGTTGACCTTTAATTCAGAATACGTAGGCCAACCTCAGGTGTTTTCTTTGGAATCATTTTAGAACATCCTGAAATCAGAACATGCTTCTCATCCCATGACCACAATATATAAAAGCCACTGTCACACCAGCTCTCCGGGCGCCCATGCAGAGAATCAAGGATTCTGTGTATATTATTCTCTAAACCCACAGGTAGGGGCTTCCCCAATATGACCCCAACTTGAGGGTCTTCGGGAGGCTTTGGGCCAGAAGCACCGGGAAGGAGCTGTTTTTCTTATTTTTTGACTCTAACAAATTTGAAGACATAGATGATACTGTGTCAGACCAACAACAGTTTAGGTTTATGTGGGGTCTGTTGATTATTCAGATTTCATTCATAAGTGACATGTCTTAATGTACAGAGAAAGGCTTCATACTAGAGTCTAGGCTTAACAATGATGTAAGTCATAGCTATTGTTTAAATGACTGTGTTGCTCCAAGCTTCATGGAGCCAGGTAGGGGAAGCCTTAAACTGGTCTCTGGAAAGTGGCTAGCAGCTCACTTCCTGGAAAGTGTGACGTTTTATTGAAGCAAGAGAACAGCAGCTTTATGTGTCAAAGAGTAGAGGAAATACGTTTTAAGCAGAGAAGAAAGTGAACAGAAGGGATGTGAGCATAAAGAGCACAGGCTGGAGTCAGCTTGACTTTGCAATTCTGACCCCTCCACTCCCAGGCTGTCTCTACAGTTTCTCTACCTTCCCCACCCTGCCCTCTCTTCTTTAGAACAAGTCAACTGTTTTTCCTCTGCTGTATTTGTATGTAGTTATGTCTGTTTTTAAATTCACTGTAATAAGTAGTGGGTTTGCTATGGCATTGTTCTACTTAGTACCCATCCCTCTCTGTCCTTCCCCACAACCCTCCTTGTTGATCTTTACCTCCTTCTTTGTACTTTCATGTCATATGCGTTCTTTGCTCTCCCTTTCCCTCTTTCCTATTTTCTCAAAATTTTCTTCCTCTCCCATTATCTCCTTATTTTATGATCTGACACACATTCACCCATTCAAATGTATTTATACAAATTTAAATATCATTTGTACAAAATGGGGTATTTCACCTTTCTGAATCTGGCTATAACGTTGATTGCCACAATGACTTCCATTTCCATTCTTTTCCATGGAATGTCATGATTTCATTTTTTAAAAAAAACTGAGTAGAATTCTGTTGAGCACTTGGCTGACTTTCTTCACTTTGTAACCCCCCTGTATTGCCCTCCCTCCTCCCCTCCCAAAGCCTCCCTTCCTTCCGCTTCTCTCTGCATGCCCCTCCCAAAGTCCACTGCTAGGGGAGGATTTCTGATCTTAGTCTATTAGGTCTCATCAGGAGTGGCTGCTTGTCTTCCTCTGTGGCCTAGTAAGGCTGTTCCCCCCTCAGGGGGAGGTGATCAAACAGCAGGCCAATCAGTTCATGTCAGAGACAGTCCCTGTTCCCATTACTATGGAACCCACTTGGACACTGAACTGCCGTGGGCTACATCTGTGCAAGAGTTTTAGGTTTTCTCCATGCATGGTACTTGGTTGGAGAATCAATCTCAGGAAAGACCCCTGTGCTCTGATTTTTTGGTTCTGTTGCTCTCCTTGTGAAGAACCTGTCCTCTCCAGATCTTACTATTTCGCACTTCTTTCACAAAATTCCATGCACTCTGCCCAAGTGTTGGCCATAAATAAGTCTCAGCATCTGCTTTGATAGTCTGCAGGGCAGAGCCTTTCAGAGGCCCTCTGTGACAGACTCCTACCTTGTTCCCTGTTTTCTCCTTCTTCTGATGTCCATTCTCTTTGCCTTTCTCGATGGGGATTGAACATTTTAGCCAGAGTCCTCCTTCTTGATTAGTTTCTTTAGGTGTACAGATTTTAGTAGGTTTATTCTATATTATATGTCTATATAAATGAGCATATACCGTGTGTGTCTTTCTGCTTCTGGGATAGTTCACCCAGGATGATCCTTTCCAGTTCCCACCATTTACCTACAAATTTCATGATTTCCTTGTTTTTTTTTTATTGCTGAGTAATATTCTATTGTGTAGATGTACCACAATTTCTGTATCCATTCCTCAGTTGAGGGGCATCTGGGTTGTTTCCAGCTTCTGGCTACTACAAATAAAGCTGCTACAAACGTGGTTGAGTAAATGCCTGTATTGTGTACTTGAGCCTCTTTTGGATATATGCCTAGGAGTGGTATAGCTGGATCTTGAGGAAGCGCTATTCCTAGTTGTCTGAGGAAGAGCCAGATTGATTTCCAGAGTGGTTGAACAAGTTTACATTCCCACCAGAAGTAGAAGAGGGTTCCCCTTTCTCCACAACCTCTCCAGCATGTGTTGTCACTTGAGTTTTTGATCTGATGGGTATAAGGTTTTGATTTGCATTTCCCTGATGGCTAATGATGTTGAGCATTTCTTTAACTGTTTCTTTGACATTCGATATTCCTCTAATGAGAATTCTCTGTTTAGCTCTGTACCCCATTTTTAATTGGATTACTTGATTTGTTGCTGTTTAATTTTTTGAGTTCTTTATATATACTGGATATTAGCCCTCTGTCAGATGCAGGGTTGGTGAAGATCCTTTCCCACTCTGTAGGCTTTCATTTTGTTCTGATAACAATGCCCTTTGCTTTACAGGAGCTTTTCAGTTTCATGAGGTCCCATTTATTGATTGTTGCTCTTAGAGCCTGTGCTGTTGGTGTTCTGTTCAGGAAGTTATCTCCTGTGCCAATGAGTTCAAGCTCTTTCCCACTTTTTCTTCTAACAGGTTTAGTGTGTCTGGTTTCATATTGAGGTCTTTGATCCATTTGGACTTCAGTTTTGTGCAGGGTGATAGGTATGGATCTATTTGCATTTTTCTACATGTAGATAAAATCTGCATCTTTAATTGTATGCTTAAAAAAGAAGGATTGGCTCAGGCACTAAGTAGAAAGTGATGCTACCCAGCTTCTGGGAGAGGAAACATAGTATTCAAGTCAAGGGCTGGGGCTGGGAAGACTTGGTCAGGAACAGAGAGGGATGGTCTCTGCTCTCCGCTGTGATAACCATGTCCTGAGGACACCCATTCTTCCTCTACCAAAGATCTGATCTGAAATCAAAGACAGAACCACAGTTTTAGCATGAAAATCCAAATGCCCGGGTCCTGCTGGACACCTCCCTGCTAAGCAGACCCAGGGAACTTAGCTTGCTCCACTGGGTCTGAATCCCATGGCCATGTAAACTCTCATAATATGATTCTGCCCTTATCATCCTTTTGACACATTGGCTTAAGTTTTGTGCCTCAAATAACCATTTTTTTAATCACATGACCATTGCCTGGATATGCTGATTACAGAAAACACTTTTTTTTATTCAAATTCAGTTCTTCTTTTCATTTTTCAGTGTCTTTGTTGGGTTCCTTCTATGCTTCTTATAATATACCCTTAGCCTTCAGAGTATTTGTCTCTGTTGTCATTTGTGAGCATACATATTTTGAGACAGAATCTCACTGTGTGACTCTTTGTTTAGCTTTAAGAGCTCTACCTGCTTCTGTTCCCTGAGAGCTGGGGTCAAAAGTGGATGCTCCACACCAAGTGCCGCTCTATATTTAACTGGAAATTTTCTTTGTTTTATTTGTGTTTGGGGATGATATGTTGTTGTGTAGCCACCACACACATGTGTCAGTGACCCGGAACACACCAAGTAGGGGAAATTGGTTGAGGAACCTACACATATCCCTCTTCACTGTTCTTGATCACTAATATTTGCTCTTACCTGTCTTTTTCTTTCTTTCTTCTTCAATATGTCTGAATATTTTTTAATCCATACATATTTCCAACCCAGCTAACTCCTAAGTAAATGAGACAGAGACCTAATGAGTTATTAAAACAAACTTTAAAGCACTGGAGATGGGGAGATGCCAACCCTCTTAGCTATTTTGGCTGTTTCCCTGCCAAAATTCCTGAGGTATTACTTGCCATATATGTTCTGTTTGGTCTCCTTCTGCTCCATCATGCCAGCCCTCATGGCCATGTGCTCACAGTCAATCATGCCCCATGGCAAATTCCTTCTTTCCTTCTCTCGCTCTTAGTCTCTACCAGAGAACCCTAGTCCAGGAACCTAAGCTCAGCCTCTCTTCTGCCTGGTTAAAGGCTTTTTGCCTTTTTATTAACCAATCAACTTTAAACTGGGAGCAAGGTTCACACAACAAAGTCTGGTGTATGTAAGACTGCACTCGTCTGGATGGCAACCAAGCAGACATCCAGTTAGACCATCACCATTTGTTGAAGATGCTCTATTTTTTCCATTGTACGGTTTTGACTTCTTTGCTGAAAATCAAGTGCCTGTAGGAGTGTGGGTTTATTTCTGGATCTTCAGTTCTGTTCTATTGATCAAACTGTCTCTTACTATGTCAGCACTATGTAGTTTTTATGACTATTGTTCTGCAGCATAGTTTGAGATGAGGGATGTTGATACCACCAGAAGTTTTTTAATTGTATAGAATTATTTTAGTTATCCTAGGTCTTTTATTTTTCCATTTGAAGTTAATGATTGCTCTTTCTAGGTCTGTAAAGAATTATGTTGGAATTCTGATGGGAATTGCATTGAATCTGTAGATGGCATTTGGCAGGATGGCCATTTTTACTATGTTAATCCTACCGATCCATGGGCATGGGAGATTTTTCCATCTTCTAAAATCTTTTTCAATATCTTTCCTCAAAGACTTAAAGTTCTTGTCATACAGGTATTTCACTTGCTTTGTTAGAGTTACACCAAGATATTTTATATTATTTGTTGCTATTGTAAAGGATGTTATTTCTCTAGTTTCTTTCTCAGCCCTTTTGTTGCTTGTATAAAGGAAGGCTACCAACTTTTTTTTAGCTCATTTTTGTATCCAGACACTTTGCTGAAGGTGTTTATCAGCCATAGAAGTTCTCTGGTAGAATTTTGGGGGTCACTTATGTATACAATAGTATCATCTGTGAGTAGTGATACTTTGACTTCTTTTTCAAATTGTATCCACTTGATCTTGTTTATTTGTCTTATTGCTCTAGCTAGAAGTTCAAGTATTATATTGAAGAGATAAGGTAAGAGTGGGCAGCATTGTCTTGTCCCTGATTTTAGTGGGAACACTATAAGTTTCTCTGCATTTAACTTGATATTGTCTATTGGCTTGCTATCAATCGCCTTTATTGTGTTTAGGTATATGCCTTGAATCCCTGATCTCTCCAAGACTTTAAACATGAAAAGGTGTTGGATTTTGTCAAAGGCCTTTTAAGCATCTAATGAGATGATCATGTGGGGTTTTTTTTTTGTCTTTCTGTTTGTTTATATGGTAGATTTCATTGATGGATTTTTGTGTGCTGAACCATCCCTGCATTCCTGGAATGAAGCCTACTTGAACATGGTGGATAATGTTTTGATATGTTCCTGGATTCGGTTTACAAATATTTTATTGAGTATTTTTGCATCAATGTTTATAAGGGAAGTTGATCTGAAATTCTTTTTCTTTGTTGGGTCTTTGTGTGGTTTAGGTATCAGGGTAACTGTGGCCTCATAAAATGAATGGCAATGTTCTCTCTGTTTCCATTTTGTGGAAAAGTTTGAGAAGTACTGGTATTAGTTCTTCTTTGAATGTCTGGTAGAATTCTGTGCTAAAACCATCTGGCCCAGGGCTCTTTTTGGTTGGGAGGCTTTTGATGACTGTTTTATTTCCTTGGGGGTTATAGGTTTATTTAAATTGTTGACATGATCTTGATTTAACTTTGCTAAGTGATATCTATCAAGAACATCATTTCATTCAGGTTTTCCAATTTTGTGGCATACAGGTTTTTGAAGTATGACCTAATGATTCTTTAGATTTCCTCAGTGTCTGTTGATATATCCCTCTTTTCATTTCTGATTTTATTAGTTTGGACACTCTCCTTCTGTCTTTTAGTTGGTTTGGCTAAGGGTTTCTCTATCTTGTTGATTTTTCTAAAAACAAACAAACAAAAAGAAACAGAAACAGCTCTTGGTTTTGTTGATTCTCTGTATTAATTCTCTTTATTTCTAGTTTATTGATTTCAGCCCTGAGTTTGATTATTTCCTGCCGTTGACTACTTCCTCTTGGGTGTGTTTGTTTCCTTTTTTTCTAGAGCTTTTGGTGAGCTGTTAAGTTGCTAGTATTAGCTCTCTCTGCTTTCTTTATGAAGGCACTTAGTGCTGTAAACTTTCCTCTTAGCACTACTTTCATTGTGTCCTATAGGTTTGGGTATGTTGTGCCTTCATTTTTATTGAATTCTAGAAAATCTTCCAGTTTTTTTTTTCTACCTGACCCAGTGGTCATTAAGCAGAGAGTTGTTCAGTCTCCATGAGTTTGTAGGCATTCTATTGTTTCTGTTATTGAAGTTTGGCTTTAATCCCTTGGTGGTCCGATAGAATACAAGGTGTTATTTCAATTTTCTTGTATTTGTTGAGGCTTGCTTTGTATCTGAGTATGTGGTCAGTTTTGGAGATGGTTTCATGAGGTGCTGAGAAGTTACATTTTTTTGTGTTTAGATGGAATGTCCTATAGATATCTGTTAGGTCCAATTCACTCATAACATCAGTTAGTTTCATTATTTCTCTGCTTAATATCCATCTCAATGATTTGTCCATTGGCGAGAGAGGTGTGTTGAAATCTCCTACTATTAATGTGTGGGGTTCAATGTGTGATTTAAGCTTTAGTAATGTTTCTTTTACAAATATTGGTCAGGTATAATTCTGATAGGTTTGCCTTTAGAGGTGACTTGGCCTTTTCCCCTTGTGGCTTTCAAAATTCTTTCTTTCTTCTGTACATTTAGTGTTTTGATTATTATGTGGCATGGTGGTTTTCTTTTCTGGTCCAATCTATTTGGTGTTCTGTAGGATTCTTGTATGTTTATAGACATTTCTTTCTTTAGGTTGGGGAAGTTTTCTTTTATGATTTAGCTGAAAATATTTTCTGGGCCTTAAGAGTTCGGAGTCTTCTTCTTCTATTCCTATTATTCTTAGGTTTGGTCTTTTCATAGTGTTCCAGATTTCTTGGATGTTTTGTGTCAGGAACTTTTTAGAATTAACATTTTCTTTGGCTGATGTGTTGATTTCCTCAATCGTATCTTCTACACCTGAGATTCTCTCTTCCGTCTCTTGTATTCTGTTATTGATGCTTGTGTCTATAGATCCTGTTCTTTTCCCTAGGTTTCCATCTCCAGGATTGCCTTGAATTGTGTTTTCTTTATTGTTACTATTTCCATTCTTTTAGGTCCTTGACAGTTTTATTCATTTCCTTCTCTTATTTGGTTGTATTTTCTTGTATTTCTTTAAGAGAGTTACTCAGTTCCTTCACCTGTTTGATTGTATTTTCCTGTGGTTCTTTAAGGGATTTATTCAATTCCTTCACCTGTTTTTTCTGTATTTTCCTGCAGTTTTTTAAGATATTAATTTTCTTTTTTTAAGCCCTCTATCATTTTCATGACCTCAGATTTAAGATCATTTTCTTGTGCTTCTAGTGAGATAGAATTTTCAGGGCTTGCTGTGGTAGGATAGCTGGGTTTTAGTGGTTTGTTGCTGGTGTTATTGTGCTATCCTTTAGCCATTTGGTTGACTCTGTTATTAGCAGGCCTGGTGGTCTCTGGTGGTAATATGTCTCTGGGGTTGTGGGTAGAGCCTGTGGTCCCAGATGTTCTAGTCTTCTGGTTTTTCTGCTGCTCCCTGATCTGTGCTGGTCTCCAGTGCCTTAGATCTGGGTGGGTCCCGGGAATTGGTGCAGGCCAGGAAACTGGGGTGTGGGGTGCACAGGGGAAGTGGAGTGTAGAGGGCCTTGGGAAGACCCGGCCACTGTTGCTGGAAGGCTGTGGCAGGCTAGTAGTTGGGGGCGGGGAAGGAGGGTGGAACTCTCACCTGCTCTCCCTGATCCCTGCTGGTCTCCTAGGCTACAGATCAGAGTGGGTCTCGGGAAATGGCATAGGCAAGAGAATTGGGGTGTTGGGCATACAGGGGAAGTGGAGCACAGAGGACCCTGGGCCGACCTGGCCACCAGGCTGTGTAGCAGGCCAGTAGATTGGGGGCGGAGGCGGGGCGCTTACCATTTGTTCCCCTGATCTGTGCTGGGGGCAGGGGGCAGTTAGGGATGGGGTGAGTGTCCTTAGTTAAAAGTAAGAAATACCTTGTGGTTAGTAGGGAATCAGAGGCTGCTTTGCATATTTGTGTCTCAAAGGAGGCCAAGAATAAAGGCCCCTCAGAGGGGGGGGGGATACTGGGAAAAAGAACAGAAATTAGTGGGTGGGAGTGGGAAAGATCCCAGGCGTCTATGGGGGTGACTCTAGCTAACACTTCTGGTAGTAGAACCTGAAGTCACCACCTCCTGTAGCCGGTGGAGAAGGGAGAAGAACACCAACTCACCCATAAAACTTTTAATTCAAAATTTGTCCTGCCTACAAGATATGGAGAAGAAATTGAGGCAGTGGCCAACCAATGACTGACTCAACTTGAGGCCCACTTGGTGAGAGAGAGCCAACACCTGACATTATTAATGAAACTCTTTTTGCTTTCAGACAGGAGCCTAGGAGCCTTACTGTCTTCTGAGAGGCTTCATTAAGCAGCTGATGGAAACAAATACAGAGATCCACAGCCAAAGAATAGGCAGAGCCTGGGGAGTCTTGTGGAAGAGTGAGAGGAAGGACTGAGTGAGCTGGAGGGGTCAAGTACATCACAAAAAAATGTATAGAGGAAACTAATCCGGGCCCATACGGGCTTACAGAAACTGAACCACCAACCAAAGAACATGCATGGACTGACCCTAGGCCCCCAACAAATATGTAGCAGATATGTAGCTTGTTCTTCTTATGGGTCCCATAAAAAATGGAGCAGGGGCTATCCCTGACTCTGTTCCCTGCCTTTGGATTCCTTTCTCCTAACTGAGACATATTTTCTGGCATCAGTGGGAGAGGATGTGCTTAGTTCTGCTGTGACTTTATGTGCCAGAGTGGGTTGGTACCCTGGGGGGAGGAGGGTACCCTTATTCTGAGAAGAAAAGGGGGAAGAATGGGGAGGGGTGTAATAGTGGGACTTGGAGAAGTAGAAAGAGGGAGCTGTGATCAGGCTGTAAAGTAATTAAAAATGAATCAATAAAGGAAAAAACTAAAATGAAGACACTTCTTGGTTAGGCTGACAAAGAAACGTGGATAGATTTCAGCACCAAGGACAGTGCACAACTGCACAAATGGGACCAGGCGGAGAGGCTCTGTGGCTTCTACCCTGCTCTATAAGAAGCAGATTAATGCCTCCAGTTCAATACCTGGAGCCCACAACAATCCAGTTGTGTTGGCTGACATTGTGATACCAACTTCCTTCAGTGAGATGAGTGAAAGGAGAAAAGAACCGAGAACTACCCGAGAGAGAGAAAGAGACAAAGAGACAGAGAGGGATGATTTTTTTTCATTTTTTTATTTTAATTTTTATTAATTACACTTTATTTATAGAAATAAGTCAGCATAGATCTGTGTTTTGTAGCATTTTCATTTTCAGATCTACCTGTAAGTGACTTTGTCTTTCTGCCTGGCTATTTCCCATAGAGAACAACCCCTCCCCATCACTCAGCTACTTCTCCATGAAGACACTGTACAGGCAGAGAGCTAGTGAGCTTCACCTCAGTGATGAGCCGACTACTGGGCCACATTGACTATTCTGGAAAACCCCCATTCTAGGGACAAGAATACAAAGCCTTCTTTGTTGACCCCAACACAACACTTAGCATCAAGCAGAAGCTGACAGTTATCAAGAGGATCCAAGGTTCCAGCACAAGACATATTGGGATGAACACATGGAGGAAGGAACAGATGGATGCATAAAGGCAGGTCCTCTGCCCCTGGGAGGACCTGAAAGCTGATACAGAATGAAGGACAGACTACAGGCCAAATGCTGGAAGTCAGCTAGGAGCACTGAGGAGCTCAACCAACTGGGCCATCCTCCCTGTTGGAACAGCTAATAAGTCAGCCAAGGTTAATAAACTTGGAGAACCTTGTGTGGGACAAGAGGAGTCCAGGGACAGTGTGCTCAAGCCTTCAATACCTGCAGTCTCAGG
Source organism: Pachyuromys duprasi (assembly GCA_028658305.1). Taxonomy (NCBI): domain Eukaryota; kingdom Metazoa; phylum Chordata; class Mammalia; order Rodentia; family Muridae; genus Pachyuromys; species Pachyuromys duprasi. The sequence continues at coordinate 139,267,606 of CM053766.1, read as the reverse complement.
AGACAGCTGTCTACACCTGCAGTCTCAGGAGACAGCTGTCTACACCTGCAGTCTCAGGAGACAGCTGTCTACACCTGCACTGTCTCAGGAGACAGCTGTCTACACCTGCACTGTCTCAGGAGACAGCTGTCTACACCTGCAGTCTCAGGAGACAGCTGTCTACACCTGCACTGTCTCAGGAGACAGCTGTCTACACCTGCACTGTCTCTATTTGACTCTCTCTTCCTCTCCCTTTTTCTTTAGCTCTTCTGTTTTTCTTCCTTCACTCTTTTCCTCCCTCATACCTTCCTGTCATCCTTTCCTTCCCTCTCTACATCTCCCTTCCTCTCTTTCTTATCACCTTGCCTTTACTTTTCTCTCATACTTCTTTACTCCCAGAAACACTTGTCCCCACTAGGTTCAAGCTCTAGTGACAAATATGGAAAAAACCAGGACAGTCATCCAGCAGTTCAAAGGAGCCAGACCCACAAGAATTCTCTTTAGGCCAACTTTCTAGTTTCTTTGAAGGGTTTAAGAAAAAGCTCAAGGAACATCCCACCAAACAAGAACAAGCAAATTCCATCCTTTTGTAAGTGTCCACCTTCCAGGCCAAGGCCTGAGGGCTCTGTGAAACCCAGATGCAAGACCAGGACCTAGAGCAATGTTTGGTTTTTAACATTAATTTATTTTATGTGTAAGTGTCTGTACTTACATGAATTTATGTGCAACCTGTGTGTGTTGGTGGGGGGCAATTCTTGTGAAGGTCAGAGGAGGTCTTTGAATCCTCTGGGATAGAAATTTATAGGCATTTGTGAGCACAGAAAGTCAAATCCTGGTCCTCTGCACTGCAATAAAGCCTCTTTATTACTGAGTCATCTCTCCAGCAGTAAGGGTGTTTTTCTAGGTACACAAATAGTATGTCACAAGAAAGTGTCAACATTGCGGAGAGCAAAATAGAAAATCTTCAGACACTAACGTTATGGGGTTTTACTGACTGCTGCTTGTAGCTGTGATTAAATGGCAGTTGTTCCAACATATGTTTTCTACTTCTGTCTTTCTTATAATAATAAAAAAACAAACCTGCCAGCAGGTGGGTTAAGTGTGAGAACTAGGGTAGAGTGAATTAATTGTTCTCAAACTGACTCTGGCTGTATCACTGTATCTCTATAGCTCCCACACTCCAGCTCTCACTCACTCATTCTTTAAAAAAAAAAAGACTTTGCAAGTACTGTGGAATTTCACAATAGAGGACTTGCCCAAGTACAAGATAACATTGCATCGTGGGTGTTGGTCCATGCCTACGTCTGGGAGGAAGGTCTGGGGACTGCTTCTGTCCTTATAGGTAAGGGAAATCCAGGAAGTAGAGCAACTAATCTACAACCCAGCCTGGTTCCTATAGGAACCCAGCCCCTCGCTGGGCCTCTGTCTTCTCAGTAGCCTTTTCCAAATAAGGACCCGACTTGTGTTTGGGAACAAATATCAGCTCATTGCTTAAGTGCTGGGGATAGGGGACCAGGAAGCTGTCATGACTTTGCACACGTTGAGGATAGAATGTTCTAGCCTGGCACAGATAATCCTTAATGCCTCACTGGAGATTATCAAAACGAAATTCATCCCACAACGTTTATGGCCCCGCCTTTGACTCTTGACAGACAAGTACTTTACATTCCAGATGGCTTCACATACACAGAGAGGCATTCTCTTTCCAAGGCAACTCAGAGCAGTCAGCATGGACCTGGGATGGCTGTTGGAAGCCCAGCTTCTTCCCAACAGCCCTCTATGTGTGCCGTGTAATGTGAGAACAGCCTATCACTGGTGTCCATAACCTGCACATCATGAAGACACTCACACCTGTTTTCCATGCAGGGAGGGAAGCTGCAGTTCCCAGTCCCACTTCATGGAGAAAGAGAAATCCTCATCCCAGTCATGTGGCCAGCAATGGAGAGAATGAGGATTTAAACTTATGTCCTGCGGTCCCATTGCCAGACTCTGACCAAACCACTCCAAGTCTCCTCAGATCATGATGCTCCCCTGCCCTTCAAGGATCTCCAGGTTCAAGGCAGCTAAGGCAACTGAAGTTACCAATGTCAACTGCAGTACTCCCAGGCTGCTGTCCTGGGGTCTGAAAACCCCTCTTAACAAGATTTCAGCATGACCCTTGACTCTGTGACACATATCTGTGAACAGGATTTTTATGGATTTGTGGAGCACTGTGGCAGGCAACCAGAAAGAGGGTCTGCATACAGAAGCAAGCCATGGTAAGGCCCCGGCAGGCTCTGACAGCCTGAGTACTCGGAATCACAAAGTCATCATGTCCATGACTATGGTAACCTCATGTTGAGTACAGGCCCTCAGGGCTTTCTAAGCAGCAGTGCGCCATCTCTGTGATATGCCAAGAGCTGTGCAGGATTGTCACACACACACACACAAAAGCAAGTTAGCTTCCTGGAAGCAGCCCACCTTTTTGCATAGCTATGAGGGGTATACCCTGGAAGGCATGGACCACAGTGGCCTTCTCCCAAGATTGCTTATTGCTACTGATTGTCTTCCCATGCCTTTCAGGGTTGCATCCTTCATGTGTATCTGGCACAAAGAAATCTTCATTGCTTATGCTTTGATGTAACTGTTTCACTCAGTTAGGCAGATTTTCTGCAGAATCAATATGAGGATGTACTTTTATGTTTAAATGAATTGATGATTCTTTTTCTGCAATTCCTGATGATGATTTCATAACAGTTAATTGATTCAAATAATTTGAAAACCCTCCCGCAGTATAGCAAAAACTGCTAGGAGCTCTGTGGACCTCCATGTGTCAAGCACATGAATTTCACTAGGAAGAAAAACAAGATTGAAACAAATGAAACAAGTAAACACGTTCGTTCTAGGTTTAGTCCAGGGATAAGGTCCAGTTATGCACCACAATCAGAAAGATCATATGAGTATAAAATGAAGAATAAATAGTTAGCTATACAAGACAAGACAGATGACTTGTTCCTTGATAAAAATCTTGAGATAAAAAACTACCCTTTGAACTCATAATAAATATATAGAATAAGAAAAAGGTAAAAGTTCTGCTTGGAACTCATAATGAGCTCATGGATAAAGCCACTGCTTTAAACCTATAATGAGCAAAAATATCTAGTTAGGTTTGAATGCTAATGAAAAAACATGTAATCTATAATCCTACTGTAACTTCCTTTTTATATAACATTGTATCTGTTTTTGAATGAGGTAATTTCTTTTTCATACACAGAGAACCTTTGAAACCCAGGACAGAAATAAACAAGTGTCAAAGCCCTCTGCTTCTTCCAAAAAATGTGTCTTTCTGTATATATTGCCCATATACATGTATACATGCATACATATATGTGGATGTATGGTGTCTTTGGAAACTCCCTTGTTTTGTCTATTCATTGTATGTGTGCACGTGTGTGTGAGGTTCTTAAAAATCTGCCTGCTTTGTCTGCCAAATATGTGTGCGTTTTTGTATGCCTTTTCTCTGGGATGCTGCCCACATAGCATCTCCTGGTCAGCTGCTTCAATGACAGCTTCACACTAGAAGCTGCCAGTCTCTGGCTCCCAGGCTAGCTGGCCATAGGCAATTTAGATTTTGAGAGTGGAGAGTTCAGAGTTTTTCACCAGTACAGGTAACTAAGTCTTTTAAAACTCTCACAAAATGTGAAAGGACTCCATTACTGGAACTGCCACACGAAGAGCCAGCCTTAGCTCGGTCTGTCATGAAAAACAGCCCTGAGCTCTCCCCTGATCTGGGCAATTTAAGTTACTAGCTCTTTGCCAGAAGCTTCTGGAACTAGCTTCTAAGTTTAATAGAGGCAGGAATTTCCCCCAGTTTAAGTAGTTAAGACTGCTGCTAATCAGCAGGAAACATTAGCCAGAGAATGCAGCCCTGCCTAAAGGGGAAGTAAGGGCTTGTATTGTTAAACTGGTAAAATATCAGACTTTCAGTGTGAAAGTTCCAGGTCCAAGTCCCTGCTCTTCCCCTTAATCCCTGACAGACAGCCTCCCCACCCCCACATCGGTGCAGAAATGGCAGCCAGAGCCATCAGTCTGGTAGTTTAAGAGTTAAAGTATAGAGAGAACCTAGTGGAAGCGTAGATGCTGGATTCTCATCTCAACAAAGCTTCTTCCTGTCTGAACCTCCTTAAAGATCGCCAGTAGACAGAAGAACAGGAGGAGGAGTTCTTGGTGGCAAATAAAGGAGCGTGGTCATTGTCTGATTTGAGGGGTTTAGGATCTGAAGCCCACACTGTGAAGAATGTGCACATGAGCCACAGGGTTTGCACATAGAGCTTGGGCCCTATAATTCAGAGTGCACTGAGACACCAGTCATCCACAGTGTGATATGGTCACCCGGCAGCCGTAGAATGAAACAGTTTCTGTCACAGACTTCTTGTGGAGGCCAGACACCAGCTTTGATCAGAGACGGCAATCCATACTGCCCAAGAAACAGCTTACATTTTAATTTTTATTCTGTGTTTGTGTATGATGTTCATGTGTGAGTGCAGGTGGACATGTGACTGTGTACATGTTAAGGTCAGGGTGTAAAATTCCCTTTTTTTTTTCTCAGTTCCATGGGCTCTGCAGAGAAAACATGGGTTATTAGGCCTATGAAACAAATGTCTCTCTTGTTGACCCATCCCACTGGCTCAAGGAGACCCATGGGCTAATATGAAGAAAACACAGATTTTTCTAGCTATAAGGTAGAGTCTAGGTCACAGAATTGCTTTACGTTCTCCCTGACAGAAATAAACTCCTTCTCTACCTACCTAACTTCTCTGTCTTCATTCATAAATTCTTCAGTTACTATTACATGCCAAAGTCCATCAGAGAATGAAGCCAATATTAAGAACATGAAATGAAGGACCAGAACATTCTCTCATTCATTTCTTTTGAGTTTTCTCCCCTCTCATACTTTTTGGCAGCCTCAAAATCCACAACTCTGGAACTTAGTCATGACACAAGGTTGTCACCTCTCATCACTGACATTCAAACATTCGGGGTGACCTTTATGTTGACGTGTGTTGGCTAACCTTAGGTATTTACATTGGAGTCTTTTTAGAACATCCTGAAAACAAGACTTGCTTCTCATCCTATGACTACAATATATAAAAGCCACTGTAAACCAAGCCTTCCAGAAGCCCATGCAGAAAAACAAAAATATTGGGTGTATCATTCTCCAAAACAGTAAATAGAGGCTCCCACAATGTGAATCCCCATCTGAGGGTCTTCAGAAGGCTTTGGGGAAAGAAACACAGAAAAGATGCTGTTTGTCTTAGGAAAGTTTTTTGACTCTAACAGATTTGAAGACATAGATGTTACCTATGTAGGACTAACAACAATCTAGGTTCATGTGGGGTCCGTTGACAGTTCAGATTTTATTTAATAATGACTTGTCTTAGTGTATAGAGAAAGGATTGTTACTGGAATCTAGATTCAATACTGACACAAGTCATGGCTGTCCTGTAAGGACTGTGTTGCCCCAAGCTTGGTGGAGTCAGTTAGAGGAAGCCTTGCACTGGCCTCTAGGAAGTGGCAGGCAGCTGGCTTCATGGAAGGTTACAAGTTTCACAGAAGCAAGAGAACAGATTTCAGTGGCCTGGCAAAGAGAAAACATGTTTCAAGCAGAGAAGGCAGCAAACACTGGGACGTGAGCCTAAAGAGCACAGGCTAGACTCAGCTTGGTTTTCCAAGTCCGACCCCTCCACTCCCAGGCTGTGTCTCCACAGTTTCTCTACCTTCCCCACCCTGCCTGCCCATCTCTACAATGAGTCAACTCCTTTCCCTCAGTTGTGTTTGTATATAGTTATGTCTGCTGGTTTTAAATTCACTATAAAAGTAGAGGGTTTGCTGTGGCATCTTCCTACACACTTATACCCACCCCTGCTGTCCTTCCCCCACACCCAGCCCTTCTTTCCTTTGCCTCTTTCCTTCTACTTTCATGTCATCTGCATTCTTTGCTCTCTTCTTCCCCTTTTCTATTTTTGTAAAATGTCTCCTTCTCCTCCCTTTGTCTCCTTAGTTTATGATCTGAAACATATTCACCCATTCAAATGTATATATACAAATTTAAATATTATTTGTAAGAGACAGAAAATGGGATATTTTGCCTTTCTGAATCTGGTGAATTTTGATTGCCACAATGACTTCCATTTCCATCTTTTCCTTGAAAAGTCATGATTTCATTTTTGTTACGACTGCATAGAATTCCATTGTGCACTTGGCCTTACTTTCTTTATCCACTCCTGAGGGACTGTGTCTCTGCTGGCTCCATTTCTTTCCTATTGTAAACAGAAGCATGTCTGTCTTATAGGAAGGTAAGTGAGAGAGTGACGGGCATTCACTGTGGGTTCTTGTTTTCTCTTCTTCCTCCTATGACCCTCTCCAAGGTGCCAAGAGCAAAGATGTTCCAACTTGGGAGCCTTGTTGTCTTCTGTGGCCTATTCATGGGGACCTCAGAATCACAACTGGGTATATTGATAGTGCTGGGAATAATTTGGACATTCTGAATTCTGCCTCTGGAAGTGAGCAAGGAAGGTGTCAGCAGCTAGCTGGTCCCTGAATTGACCCTAATGAACCCTCGGCCTGCAATGGCAGAGGCTGCTGGAAAGAGGCATTGTTATTCTTTATGGGTGGCTTTATAGAGAAATGTGTGTGCAGTCCTTCAGTACCCGAATCTTCATTTATCATTTTAGAAATAAGCAATGGAATGGCATTATGTCCTAATAGAGTCGTGCAAATATATACACAGGATAAATTCTTCAAAATAAGATTTCAGAATTTTGAAAAGTGTGCACACCTTAACCAATAGTAGTTGTTGACAAGTATTCCCTATCCCCTTTCTCTAGCAGTCAGTGGGAGCTTGTTGCCCACAGCGCTCCCTTGCATGCACTAATCTAGACACCTTTAACTGATTTGCCATGATCAGAGATAGAGGATGTAACTTGTTTCACTTTGCATTTCTCTAACTTTAACCATGCTTTTATTTTCATACATTTACTACCAGTTTACAGAATTTAACTAAAGTGTTGTCAAAATTATAAACATATGTTGTAGTAGATTTTTTTCTTTTTCTCATTGGCCTGTGTTGACTGGCTGAAAATGAAGGGCATCAACTCACCTGACTTAGATGTCCATAGATCCCCCTATGTCTATGTAATTCAACCACTGTTTCTGCTATAGAAGAACTGGGATAACTGACAGTTTTTATTGGAACGCTAAAACTCTGTGAATGCTGCCGTCAAACCTTGTCGATGTTTAGGCACATTTCAAAGGTGAAGAAAGGAGCCATCCCATGATTTCTCATCTGGTGAAACAGTTCAGAAGAAAAAAGGTGTCGGGTTCAAGGTTACCTATGGAGTTGTACGGTGAGATGAAGCTTCCTAAGCAATGCTAGCTAAGGTGGCCTTGTCGGCATCATTATAATAGGTAGATCCTTTGTGCTACAGAGCCAACTTGCAGGTTTGTAAACACATGCATTTTATTAAAAATGTTTTGCAATATTTTTTATTAATGAATATGTTGGTTTGTGTCCCCAGAAGCCATAAGACAGTATCAGATCCCCTGGACTCATAGATGATTATGAGCCACTGGACATGGGTGCTAGTTCTCTGCAGGAGCAGCTAGCACGCTGAACTGCAAAGCCATCTCAACAGTCTCAACACTGCATTGAAAGCACAAATAGTGTATGGCCATACGCGAATGCTTCGCTTAATAAACATTCAAGTCCAAAGTATATTTTGGATGTATTATTTATGTATGTACATACGTATGTATGTAATATAACAAACAGCCTTAATAGAAGATGTGAAACCTTTTCAACAGTACTTGAAGATACTCAATACAGAACAGGACATCAGTCTAAGAGAAACAAAGGCTAGTCTTCACAGCTGCATGATTTTAGCAGCAAAAGCTGGAGGGTACACTGAAACACCACTGTAAAAATGGAGCCAACATATACAACACCAAGGTTCTAAGCAAACACCCTTTACAGCCAGAGAAATGGAACAGGTTACAAAAGGTGGAGAATTTACAAGGCAAAACTGTGTTACAATCAACATTATGAAACGTCATTTTAAGCCACAGATTCTTTTTAAAATAATTTCTTTGTTATTTCCAATATTGTTGATTCACTTTATATTTTCCCAGAGTTTATAATTTCTTTGGTTCTCAATAGAGGGATTTTCTACACATGGATCCTTAACATATCATACATACCATCTGGCACAAGGCATTCTATTCATTCTATCTTTATTCTCTAAATCTTCTCTTAAAACAAACAAACAAACAAAAAAGTCAGTTTTCTCTGTGCATGAATCCAAGCTGACATTTTGGAACCCCTACTTGCCAATCTCACTGTTTGGAACAATATTCTCTCTGCTTTCCCCCACCCCCGTTATATATTTTTCCATCTCATAGTTTGTTCTCTCAAATGTTTGACTAAGTTCCTAACACTAACCTGAACATCTCATTAAGAGGGGCAGATCCTCAAGTCACCATGAAACAGGTAAAGTAGTCAAATGCAGTTGCTTGGCAAATAAGCGCTCAGTATAAATTAGTACAAAGGCAGCCTGGAAACAATGCATGGACCCAGCTGTGTAGACACATGTCTTCACCTTTGGAGTCCCTGGTTCCTTTTCTGTATAGTGGAGACTGTATCACTTCTGTCCTGATTCGGTTGTTGCAGAGACTGAATGAAACAGCACAGGGAAACTGACTTCTCTGAAACCAGAAAGAGGAGAGCCAAGTCCCAAAGGTGGGGCACTGACTGATGACTGTTTCTGGCAGATACTTTGCAGAACCTGAAAAAGAGCATGGAGCTGCTTAAGGATATCATCAATGGGTCATCAGCCAAGAACAATATTCTGGGATCTTTGAATGAACTGGACATTGAACTCAGGACCTTTGGAAGAACAGCCAGTGCTCTTAACCTCTGAGCCATCTCTCTCCAGCCCCCATCATGTTCTTAAAACAAAGAAACAAACAAACAAACTCTCGCTAGTAAAACAGCTAGCAGGCTGTAATTAAAAGGATGGAATTCAAACTTTCAGGTGAATGGAAGCCAAAAACAGATGGCATAGTGTTTGGTGTTTAACAAAGTAGATTTCCAGTAAAAATTAGTTGTAAAAGATGCATAAGCCTACTACATATAAACAGAGAAAACATTTCATGAGGAAATACAAATATTGTAAAAATAAGTAAGACAAATATTAAGGATCCCAGTTTTACAAAAGTACAAATGACCACAAGAAGTCAAATGAATTCTGATACATTATCATGCTATGACATCAATGTGGTACATTTATCTTTAAATAGGTAACCAAAAGAAATAAATAGCAAAGAAACTACAGCGGTCAGCCACACTATAGATCAAATCAATTAAACACATATCTGTGGAATATTTCGATTAACCTAAACAGAGTATACATTTTTCTCAGAACTCCATAGAATTGTCTCTTAAATGTTCTAGGCAACAATAGAAGTCTTGAAAATTAACTGGACTAATTTCATCCTATCTATCAGATCAAAATTGAGAGAAAGCTAAAATCAACAGCAAAAGAAACTACACAAATACCAAGAGTGAAGCGATCTCCTTCTGCTTCTACATCTCCCTTCCTCTCTTCTCATCACCTTGATCTTCTTTTCTCTCTGCTTCTAACCACTTTCCATAACTGCAGCTCTGGTGATGAAGATGAAGTAGCATAACACTCAAACATCCAACAGCTCAGAGGAGCCAGATCCACCAATAAACCTCTCTAGAAGTGATTTCACTAAAAAAAAAAAAAAAGGAAATTAAAATAAATCTATAATAAAAAAAATGAAACCTTAATTTACCAGACCCTGGGAAGACACCATTATTTCATCATACCTAGTGCACTGCATTAGTTTTCTCTGAATTAGTGCGTTTTCAACTTAGATCTACCTGGTACACATACACTCATACAGCACACACAAACATAAATAGACAGAGAGGGGGAAGAGATTTTTTAATAGCAATAAGTTAACATAAGGTCAATGAAACCTCTAAATGTAAATGGCATTAAGTAACCAATAAAAAGATGCAGACTGGTTGGCTGGATAACAAAAATATACACCAAATAATCTACTTTTTTAAAGAAAAAAAAAACCCTCAGTAGTACAGAGACTCACAGATTGAAATCCAAAGGATGGAAGTCAAACTTTTAGGTGAATGAAAGCCAAAAATAGATGGCATAATATTCTGATTTTTTACAATGTAGACTTAATGATTACTTTAGTAATAAAAGGTGCATAGGTCTCCTGCATATGAACAGAGAAAACATTTCACAAGGAAATATAACAACTGTAGATATAAGTGCACCAAACATGGGGAATCCCAATTTTACTGTAATACAAGAGACCACAAGAGGTCAAACAAACTCTGATACATTAACACAGACTGACATCAATATGTTGCTTTAATCTTTAAAGAGATCGCCAAAAGAAAAAATCAACAAAGAAATGGTACAGCTATGCCACACCATAGTTCATATAGAATAAATAGATATCAGTAGAACATTCCAATGAATGGAAACACAGTGTAAAATTTTCTCAGAATTCAAAAGAATTGTCATTTATACAGACAGTGTTCTAGGCAACAAGGCAAGTCTTTATTAAGATAATTGAACTAATTTCATCCATCCTATCAGATCAAAATGGAGAGAAACTTGAAATCAACTGCAAGAGAAATTACACAAATACTGAGAATGAAGAGTGCATTCCTGAGTGACCAATTAAAAGTGAAAGAATCAAAGATGAAATTAAAATGATCTTGTAATCAAATAAAAACAATATTATGGCAGCATAAACCGAGTGG
>CM053766.1:139232642-139256275 GCA_028658305.1 Pachyuromys duprasi | reverse complement strand
TTGTTTATAGTTTAGAGTTCAATTTGTGTAAACCCCTGAAGGCATGAGTCAATAGGTCCCTTCCCCAAACCTCTCTAATTGTCATATTGGCATTTCCAGCCTCTGTATTTCTCCAAAAGGCTATCTCCTACACTTCAGTAAGACCCTTTCTGAATTATGTTAACTGAAGTAAAAAGTGTGAAACAAACAAACAAAACCCCACCAATACTAAGCAGGAGAACTGCCCAATCCCTGAGCAGCAAAACCCATCAAACCCTATACTCTCCCAAGCTCAGGATTTGAAATCCCACCAATCCTAAACCAGAAAATCTCTGCCCTAGAAAGCTCCACTCCCTAAAAAGTCCTGTATAAAGGCTGTGTCTGCTCAGTGCCCTGCTGCCTTCTCCTGAGAGCAGAGGCAGCCACTCCTGGGTTCTTCCCTCCATTCCCTGGATCCTCCAATAAATCTCTTTCATGAGATTTGCTGCCTGATGTAACACTCTCACAGGAAGAAGCAGTGAAGAGAAGAAGCAAATAAGGAGCAGGGCTCAGGCTCATGAACTCCTGGGCTCAGTTGCGGATACCCTCCCTTGGGAGCTGCAATGCCTCTGCTGAGGAGGTCTCCTCTCAGAGCTGTGCGGTTTCTGGGCTCCTGTGTCTCAGGATGTCCTTCCCCTGGGACACTGTCCCACCTCAGAGCTGTGTGGTTCCTGGGCCCCTGTATCTCAGGATGCACTTCTGTTGGGATACCCTCCCACCCAAGCACCAAGGCCAGCAATGCATGCATAAAGGCAGGTCCAGTGACCCAAGAAGAACCTGGAAGCTGATACAGGGCCAATAACAGATTAGAGGTCAAATCCTGGGAGTCAGCCAGAAGCACACATTAGTGCATTAGCTCAATCAACTGGCCATAGCTATGGGTTGCCTAACACATGTTCCTTTTGGCCAGGAACTAAGTCATAAGGGTAATAAACTTGCAGGACCCTGTGTAGAACACAAAGAATTAAGGACAGTGGGGTTTGCCTGTATTATCTGCGCCCTCAGGACACATCTGTCCCCACACCCATTGTCTCCTGCTCCCTTGCTCCTTACTCTTCTTCCCCATTTTCATTAGCTCTTTGTCCTTTTCTTTCTCTGCTTCCTTTTACTCCCATGACCCTCCCTATCATTCTTCCCTCTCTACATCTCCTCTTCTCTCTCCTTCTCATTACGCAGCCTTTTCTTTTTTTCACCCTTTTTTCCCACCAACACTTGTCCCGAACTGTAGTTCTGGTGCTAGCTCTAGTGACAGAGATGTAAAAGCAAGACACTCCGACAACCAGCAGCTCAGAGCAGCCAGACCCAGAAACAGATCTCTTCTAGGTTCACTTTCAGGTTTGTTTGAAAGCTTTCAGCAAATGCTGAAAGGAAAGTCTGGGGACTGCTTTTGTCTTACTGGATTAGGGAAATGGAAAAATTAGAGCATCAAAGCTGCAGCCCTGTCTGGTTCCTGTAGAACCCCAACCCCATACTGGGCCTCTCTGGTCTCAGTACCTTTTTCAAACATGGATCTGAGTTGTGTTTTGGAACAAATACCACCTCTTTGCTTAAGTGCTGGGGAGAGTGGGACCAGGAAGCTGTCAAGACTTTGGATTAGCACAAGTTGGGAATAGAACATTCTATCCTGGGACAGATAATCCTTAATGCTTCACTGGAGATTTTTAATGAGAAATGCATCCCACAGCCTCCATGGCCCCAACTTTGACTATGACATACAAATACTTTACATTCCAGATGAGTCTTAAACACAGAGAGGGATTCTCTTTCCAAGTTGACTCAGAGCAGTCAGAACAGAGTTTGAATGGCTGTTGGCAGCCCAACCTCTTCCCAACAAAAGCCCTCCAAGTGTGCTATGTAATATAATGTCAGACATTATTGTCCCCAGTGACCACAGCCTTCCTAGTGTGAGGACATTGACATGTGTTTCCCACATGTTTTGTCTGCAGGTGAATAAAAGGCAAGCAATCTGCAGTTCCCACTACCGCTTCATGGATGAGGAAGAAGTTCTACTTCAGATTGCAACCAGCAAAGGGAAGAGAGAGTACACTGAACCCCTGTCCTTCCATTCACAGTGACAGGCTTTGACTAAACTCCTCCAAGTCTCTTCACCACCCTCATGATAGGCCAGATTCCTCCCTGCTGATCAGACCAAAAATATCCAGATGCAAGGTGTGAGCTAACCTACTTAACAGCTGAGTGTACTGAGGCCCCAACCTCCAACTTTAGCATCCCCAGTCTATGTTTCTGCAGTGTGAAAATTTTCGGCATGGCTCTTGGCTCTCTGTCCCATAGCTGGGAACAGGGTTTTCATGGGTTTGTGGAACATGATGGCATATAGCCAATTAGAAGCTCTGAACACAGAAGCAAGTCATTGCAGGGCCAAAGCATGCTTTCTCTGCATGAGTTCCCTGAATCACAAGGTCATAGCATCCTTGGCAATGATCATCTCATGTTGAGGACAGTTCCTTAGAGCTTGCTAAATACCAGTGGCCCAGCTCTGTGTGTCCCACACCTAAAACCAGGCTCTTGCCTGTTTCTGTGCTGTTCTGTTTTATGAGCCCAGGGTTTTGTGACCAATTAAAGCATGGGTCCTGTGGAAAATGGCAGGTAGGAGGGTAGGAAAAGTCTGCCAGCTGGATGCATCCTGATGTAGGTATAATGATCTCCAGTGAAGCATTAAGGATTATCTGTCCCAGGATAGAACATTCTATTTCCAACTTGTGCTAATCCAAAGTCTTGACAGTGTTTCTACTCCTGCACAACCCTGACAGCTGCGGGCCTCTCAGAACCCTGTTTTAACCACTAGAACCCAGAAGCACACACACACAAAAATGACCTTAAGACCAATTTTATGAAAGCTATAGAGGTTTTTAAAGAAGAAGTGAAAAATTCTCTTAAAGAAATCAAAGAAAAGACAAAGAAAAATTAGAGGAAATCAATAAATATCATAAAGAATGCTAAGAAATACAAGAAAAAATCAAACAGGTGAAGAAGACTTGAAAATGGAAATAGAAGCAATAAAGAAAACAAAACTGAGGATATTCAGAAAGTGAAAAGTTTATGTAAGTGAAAAGGAACTATGGATGGAAGCATCACCAACAGAATAAAAGAATTGGAAGTAAGACCCTCAGGATTTGAAAAATACAATAAAAAATAGATTCATTGGTTAAAGAAGATGTTAATTCTAAAAAATTACTAACACAAAACACTCAGGAAAGTGGGGAAACTATGAAGATAACAATCACAAAAATAATAGAAATATAAGAAGAAGGAGAGAGATAAGAAGGAGGAGGAAGAGAAGAAGGAGGAGGAGCAGATGGAGGAGGAAGAGAAGAAGGAGGAAGAGGAGGAGAAGGAGAAAGAATCCTAGTTCAAGACCCCAGAAGATATATTTAACTAAACTATAGAAAAAGCTTCTCCAAACCTAAGCAAGGACATGACTATACAAGTATAAGAAGCTTACAGAACACCAAATGGATTGGACCAGAAACGAAGTTCTCCTCAGCATGAAATAATCAAAACACAAAACACAGAGAACAAAGAAAGAGTATTAAAATCTAAAAGGGAAAAAAGGCAAAATGACATATAAAAGCAGACTTATTAGAATTACACCTGAATTCTCAACAGAGACTCTAGAAGCCAGAATGGCCTAGACAGATGTCTTTCAAACACTGTGAAACCACTGATGTGAGCCTAGACTACTACACACAGCAAAAATTTCAGTCACCCTAGATGGAGAAAACAAGGTATTTCACAACAAAATCAAATTTAAACAATATCTTTCTAAGAATCCAGCTCAACAATAGGTACTAGAAGAATAACTTTTAAAAGGAAGTTAACTACAGCCATGAAAAAAAACAGGCAATAAATAATCTCACACCAGCAAATCCAAAAGAAAGAAACACACACACACACACACACCACCACCACCACCACCAGCACCACCAGCACCATCTCCACCACCACCTGCTGCAGCACCAACAACAACCAACAATAACTTCCAGCAGAATAACGTTAGAAATTAATAATATTGATCATTCATACGTCTCAATTTGAATGTATTCAATTTTCCAATAAAAAGATACAGGCTAACAAAATGGATATGAAAACAGGATCAATCCTACTGTGTACAAGAAACACACCTAAACATAATAAACATAATAAATAGACATTACCTCAGAGTAAAGGGTTGGAAAAACATTTTCCAAAGAAATGGACCCAAGAGGCAAGCGGTGTAGCTATTCTAATATCTAACAAAATAGACTTCCAACCAAAATTAGTCAGGAGAGATGGAGACGGACACTTCATAATCATGTAGGAAAAATCCACCAAAATGACATCTCAGTTGTGACTCTCTATGACCAAATGCAAGAGCACACACATTTGTAAAAGAAACATTACTAAAGCTTAAGTCACACATTGAACCCCATACATTAATATCTGGAGACTCCTCTACCTCACTCTAAGCAATGAAAAGGTCATTCCAACAAAAAATACACAGAGAAGTAATGGAATTAACAGGCCTCATGACTCAAATGGACCTAACATATCAACAGAACATTTCACCAAACACAAAATAATGTACCTTCTTCTCAGCACTGGATGGAACAGTCTCCAAAACTGAACACACACTTGGTGATAAAGCAAGTCTCAACAAACAAAAGAAAATTGAAACAAACCCCTTGTCTTAGTCAAGGTCTGTGTAGAGAAATTTTAATTCAGACTGTGGCTGTTCTGGCAAGAGATCACATCCGAAGATTTTCTAGGTCTGGGTGGTCTGGCTGGAATACAAACATGCTTTAATCCAGGAGACAGAGGCAAGCGGATCTGAGTTCAAGGCCACCCTGGTATAGAGAAAGTTTTAGGTCAAGAAAAGCTTAGGTCTAGATGTAGTGGTACAGACCTTTAATCCCAAAGAATGAAGGTAAAGTTACTTTATTGAAGGTAGGGCCCATGTTTGAAAGTGATGCCTAACTGAGTGGTAGAAAAGGTGACAGAGTAGAGAAGATTTGACAGAATAGGGTACTCCCAACTCTCAGGAGAAGAGAGAAGAAATTACTCCACAGAAAAGAAGCAGAAAGAACATCATCTTATGAGATCACAGTCACCCTGATACTCAAACTACACAAAGATTCAAAGAGAAGAATTAGAGACCAATTTTCCTCGTTAACATGGATGCCAGAGGAACAAGGGGAACACTCTTCCACTGGTAGTGGGAATACAAACATGTACAGCCACTTTGAAAGTCAATATGGAGTTTTCTCAGAAAATGGGAAATCGATCTAATACAAGACTCAGCTATAGCATTCCTGGGCATATTCCCAAAGGATGCTATAGGCCATGTCAAGGACACATGCTCAACTATGTTCCTAATCGTTAATGGTTCCTTGCAATCAACACATTTTTATTTAAAAGGCTGTACCTAAGCACCTGTCAAGGAGAATAGTAGGAAACTGGGAACTGGGCCTCTACAAAGGCTTCAGCTTTCTGAGGAGCTTAGACTGCCAGGGTTTCAGGAGTCTTCAGTGTTAGGGTTGTGGAGGCTAGAACTTCAGGTCCTGAACTTCAGAAATCCTGAGGTTGTCCGTTCTCAGTTCCAGAACAGCTCTGATTCAGGCTGCTACTTTTCCAGACTGCTAAGTTAACTGTTCTCCAGTCCTGAAAATGAGCCCCTTTGTTGGGCTATGTGTACAGTGTGTTACCAGAAACGTCTCTCTCACCCTCCTCCTTCTCCCACCTTCTCCCTGGCTCTCAGATATGCTGTGTGAGTCCCTCTTCCACATCCTGAACCCAGCTCTTATTTCAGTCATTCTCCCTAACTTACTGCCTGGGGAATGTAGTGCCTTCCTTGGGCTAAGATACCAGCAGTGGGAATGCCCCAGGCAGGAACCATGCGTCCTGACCAAGGTAGGCCTTTGGCTTCTTCTCCTTTCATTAGGGGCCTCATTTGAGCCTGTAGCTCCCCATGCTTGAGAGTTCCTAGGGCAACAGGAATCAGGCACATATGGTGTCAGTCTCTGAAGGTGGCTGTTCTATGCATATGTCCCTCCAACAGTCCTTCTGTGTCTTGCATGCACTACCTCATTGGATCCTCATGAGGGTCTGTGAAATGGGGCACTGTAATTCCCTAATTTCAGGTGAACTATAATGTGCTAGAGATCACACAGGTGACAGTTATATTTGGAGGGAGATAGAGTTGGCAAGTCCTCTCTGTTCCATTTTCTGTGGCAACGACTGAGGCTCATCTTGACCTGGATACTTCAGTTACTATATGGACAGGACAGTTGCCAGTCTTTATCTGAAGAGGAAGGAGCAGAAGGAGGAACGCCATGATGCCACTGCTGCTTGGGGCAGTGTCCTAGATAGTTTTCTATTGCCATGACAAAACAACATGACCAGGACAAGGCATGACACAAAGCATTTGATATGGATCTCTCAATTCCAGATGGTTAACCTCCATGTCTTCAGAGTGAGCAGCAGGAAGGCAGGCATAACACTGGCAAAGGAGCCAAGAGCTTACATCTCAAGGAAAGCCACCAGTCTGAGTCACATAACCTTTTACAACCTCCAAGGTATGTTTGACACAATCCTAGTGACATACTTTTTCCAGCAGGGCCACACACCTCCTAAATCCTTCCCAAACATATCTTCTAACTGGAAGCCATTCTCATACAGAGCCCACAGGTAAGCCCTGCACCCTGCTCACAGCAGCCTATCAGGAAGCCAGAGCTAGGCTTGTGCCCTGCTGTTACCTGGAGTAAATGAAACCTGATATTGACCCCAGGCTAAACTGATCTAGTGTGCACCCTGAACCCTGAACTCTGAACCTAGATCACCAACCCAGATCAACCCAGGATCTTTTGTATGCAGGAGCACTGACAGATAGACTCAGGTAAATGTGTTCTTTCTTGCCTGTCTCTTCCAAAAGGGCATCTCAGCCTCTGTGCCCTTCAGTCTTTCTTATCCTGCCCATAGCACTCAGTTCCTGGATGTCATTATCACACTATAGGAAGCTTAGTCTCCCTGGGGAGGTGAGGGATCTATGACACAAAATGGTCCTTGATTCGACCCTTCCTCAGGGAGGATGTAACTGAAGAGGACTATTGAATGCTTCACCACATCCTGATGCCAAGATGAAGAAAATGAGATTCACAGAGGCAAAGAATTTCATCCACATCATGGAGTGAGCAAGGATCAGAGGCTGGATTCCCTGATGCTTGTCGAGTATTTATTTAATTGTGGTTTTGCAGTTTCAAATGCTGTCCTTGACCTTCACCACCAGGTGACTAACAGGCAGGAGCTCACTCTTATTCACCAGCCAAAACTAAAAGACTCTTACACTCTACATTGGTTTAATTAGCATGAAAGTCAGTGGATAATTTCACTTCACCTATAGGGCACAAGACCCATGAGAATGTTTGTTAGGGGAACAGTTTGAGGACAACTCACATCTTTCAGAAAGCCCCTGTGTGGAGATGCTTACACCTCAGGGATGGTAATTGCTGGCCTAGTCCTTGGCATCTGGCCTAAATTCCTGTGTTTTCAATCTGCAATGCCCTCCATGGGCTCAGGTCGTTAAACACTGACCCTGTCCTGACAGCACTGAGTTGGAGGCTGTGGAACTTTTCACACAGGGAGAACTCGGGAGAGGGGGTTGCTGGGCACCAGCCTAGACAGTGATATGCTCATTGGCTCCACCGCCTGCTCCCTGATCTGTCAAGACATGACCCAGGCATGACACACCTGGTACCACCCCGACTCTGCATCTTCAGCTGCCATACACTCTCCACCGTGACAGACAGAATCACCTAAAACTGAAACAGAGTACATTTGTCCTATATTAGGTTGTTTCTGTTAAGTGTTTGATGTCAGCGAATAAGATGTAGAAAACATGCAGTTTAGTGAAAAACATCAGCTGTATTGAAAGTGTGGTCCTCTAGAGATGGCTCAGAGGTTAAGGGCACTGGCTGCTCTTCCAGAGGACCTGAGTTCAATTCCCAGCATCCACATGGTGGCTCACAGCCATCTATAATGAGACCTGGTATATACATAATAAAATAAAAAAATCTTACCAAAAAAATAAGGTCTTGAAAGTGTGGACAAGGCAGGTGCACACAAAATTTCAGTAATTGTTAAGAGGATAAGCTACTTTTTAAGAAAAAAAAAAAACCTTCACACTTTGCCCTGAGAAAATAAAAAGGTGATCTTGAGGGTGTCAAAGGCTCCAGGTACAAAACGGAAAATCCTCTTGAAAGACTTGCATTTGGAAAGATACTGCCAGGTGCTGTGTGGTAGCAGCACTGCACCAGGGATGCATTTTCAGGTACTGCCATGTAGTCATTTGGAACCCTGAGAGTGTGAACTATAAAAACCCTGTTGCTTGTTTGGTGGGGCTGAGCCCTAACACACACCTTTAATCCAAGAGCTTTCTGTTTATTGCAAACAGGTGATTATGGTGTGGCTCAGCCAGCCCTAGCACATACCTAGCATATAGCTCTTTAGTCCAAGAGCTTTTTGTACACAGGATTTAATAAAGCTGATCCTAGGTCAAGAGGTGGAGCAAGAAATCAGCTGACAGGGATTAAGCAGTAATAAGGGACTTTGAGAGAGGGGTATTTAAGACAGTATGGAGTAGGAGATCTTCAGCTCCTTGGCTTTAGCTCTCTAACTCTTGGGCTCTTTAGCTCTTTGGCCCTGAGCTTTTGGCTTTCTCCTCCTGGGCTGTCTGCTGGGGATTGGCCTGGTGCTATGCATTCTGTTAGTTACTGAACTCCAAGATCTTGTCCCTGCTCAGAAGAGCATATTCTCTTGTAAACCTATCCTTGTTGTGTAAACCTGACTAAGTCATTATATCTGATTGGTTGATTAAACAGCCTCTACCTGGGCATGGCAGTGTGGGGTAGACATGGCTAAGTTTCCCAGGTTTTCAGGTTCAAGAGAATCACAGGGAAACAGACAGGTGGAAAGAGAGGAGGAAGGAGGGTGCCATGATGGGTTAGTGTGAAGGAAGAAACCACGTGGGCTGAAAGGAAGCACTCCAATAATGGCACGGAAAGGCCCAGCTGAAGAACACAAGCAAGTACCATGTGATTATGAGTGAGGAGGATTAAGGTGGATGACATCAAATGGGGGCTGGGAGATGGAAGGTGAGGTTATTGAGACAGCATAGGTGAAATATCTTCCCAGCACAAGGTAAATAAGACGATTATAAAATCCAGCGGGTGTCTGTGCCTTATTATTTCTCATAGAAGTTTAAATAATACTGCTGTGATAATTTTAGGGCTAATAATAAATATATAACCGACACACTTTTTTTTTGCTACATCAGTCAGGTGAGCTATCATGCTTTTGATTTTGGGCTTGGTCCTTTTCCCTAGGAACTTGAGCTGAGTAGGATGATCAGCTAGGTGCATTCTCTGACTCTCTGAGCTAGCTGGTTTTCACTCCAGCATCTGGCTCCTGGGTCTTCATTGGTATAAAGTAGAACAGTTGAGTTTTTTTTTTCTTTTTTTTTGTTAAAGGAGAGATTAACCCTCATTTCTCTTTTGCTTCCTCCCTTACCCTGGCCCCTCTCTTCAACCACTTCTGCTGTCTATATTATGTCCACTACTGAGTGGGAATTAAGATCCTCCCTTGGGTCCTCTTTGTTACTTACCTTGTTTGGGTCTCTGAGTTGTAGTATGGTTATCCTGTAATATATAAAATCCACTTATAAGCGAGTACATACCCTGTGTCTCTTTCTGCTTCTGGGTTACCTCACTCAGGATGATCTTTTCTAGTTCCATCTATTTGCCTGAAATTTTCATGATTTCCTTGCTTTTGATAGCTGAGTAGTATTCCATTGTGTAAATGTGCCACAATTTCTGTATCCATTTTTCCATTGAAGGACATCTAGGTTGTTTCCAGATTATGGCTATTATGAATAAAGCTGCTATGAACATAGTTAAGCAAATGTTTTTGTTGAATGGTAGGGAATCTTTTGGGTATATGCCCAGGAGTAGTATAGCTGGATCTTGAGGTAGAACTATTCCCAATTTTCTGAGAAAGCACCAGATTAATTTCCAAAGTGGTTATACAATTTGCACTCCCAGCAGCAAGAGAGGGGGGTTCCCTTTCTCCTCTTCCTCTGCAGCATGTGTTGTCACTTGAGTTTCTGATCTTAGCCATTCTGATGGGTATAAGATGGAATCTCAGAGTCATTTTGACTTGCATTTCCCGATGACCAAGGACTTTGAGCATTTCTTTAAGTCCTTCTTGGCTTTTCAATATTCCTCTGTTGAGAATTCCATGTAGCTCTGCACCTCATTTTTAATTGGATTATTTGGGTTGTTGGTGTTTAATATCTTGAGCTCCTTATATATTTTAGATATTAGCCTTTCGTCACATGTAGAGTTGGTGAAGATCTTTTCCCTATCTATAGGTTGCCATTTATTCTATTGACAGTATCTTTTGCCTTACAATTGCCTTACCTCAATTTCATGAAGTACCACTTATTAATTGTTGATCTTAGAGCCTGAGCTGTTGGTGTTCGGTTTAGGAAGTTGTCTCCTGTGACAATGACTTCAAGCCTGTTCTCCACTCTCTCTTTATATTGATTGAGTGTTTCTGGTTTTATGTTAAGGTCTTTGATCCACTTGGATTTGAGCTTGGTGCAGGGTGACAGATATGGATCTATTTGCATTTTTCTATATGTAGACATCCAGTTAGATCAGCACTACTTCTTGAAGATGCTATCTTTTTTCATTGTGTGGTTTTGGCTTCTTTGTGAAAAATCGAGTGTCCATAGGTGTGTGAGTTTATTTCTGAGTCTTTAATTCATTTCCATTGGTCCATTACTCTGTATCTAAGCCAATACCATGCAGTTTTATTATTATTGCTCTGCAGTACAGCTTGAAATCAGGGATGAAGATGCCTCCAGACATGCTCTTCTGGGTTTTTAGTTACTGTTGTTGTTATTCCATGTGGAGTTTAACATGGTTCATTCAACATCTGTAAAGAGTTGCGTTGGAATTTTGATGAGGATTGCATTGAATCTGTAGATTACTTTTGATAAGAGGTCCAATTTTACTATGTTAATCTTACTGATCCATGAGCATGGGAGGTTTTTCCATCCTCAGATATCTTCTTTGGTTTCTTTCTTCAGAGACTTGAAGTTCTTGTCATACAAGTCTTTGATTTTCTTGATTAGAGTTACTAGTAGACACTTTATATTGTTTGTAGCTATTTGAAGAATGTTGTTTCCCAATTTCTTTCTCATTCCATTTGTCATTTTTATACAGGAGGGCTACTGTTTTTTTGAGTTAACTTTGTATACAGCCACGTTGCTGAAGCTGTTCTATGGTAGAATTTTAGGGGGTCACTTAGGTATACTATCATATTATCTGCAAATAGCGATACTTTGATTTTTTTTTCCTTTCCAATTTGTATCCCTTTGATCACCTTTAGTGGTCTTATTGCTCTGGCTAGGACTTCAAGTACTATACTGAAGAGATATGGAGAGGCTAGGCAGCCTTATCTTGTCTCTGATTTCAGTGGAATTGCTTTAAGTGAGAAGGAGTATTTTTATAGGATTAAGTAAGCTAAGTCAGGGTTTTGGAGCTTTTTCATTTCCAGATCTACCTGTGACTTCATACAGCATTTGTCTTCTTGCCTGGCTACTTCTTCCTAGACAACAGCCATTCCCCATCACTCAAATCCTCCTCCGAGAGTACATGGTACTGGAGAGGCTAGTGAACTTCACTTCAGTCATGAGCTGACTACTGGGCTTCATTGACTGTTCTGGAAAAACCCCCATTCAAGGGAGAATAACATGAACACTTCATCATTGTCTCCAACACCACATTCAACATCAACTAGAAGCTGACAATACCAAACGGATCAGGAGTTCAAGTGCTACATATACCGGAGTGAACAACTTGAGAAAGGAACAGATGGATGCATAATGGCCAGTCCACTGCCCCAGGAAGGACATGGAAGCTGATGCAAGACAGAGGACAGGTTAGAGAGCAAATCCTGGGAGTCAGCCAAGAGCACAGAGGAGATCAACCAACTGGCCAGAGTTATGGTTTACCTACCACAGCCTCCTTGCCGCCAGCAGCTAAGAAGTCACCCAAAGGCAATAAACTTACACAACCCTGAGTGGGACAAGGAGTGTGTGCTCAAGACTTCACCAGCTACAGTCTCAGGTCACAGGTGTCCCCTACCCTCATTCAATGTGTCTTACGCCATTTGTCTTCCTCTTCTTCCCACTTTTCATTAGCTCCTCTAATGAAAAGCTTTTCCTTCATCACACCTACATCTCCTTCCTTCCCTCCCTGTCTTTATCTTCCTTACTCTCTCATCACCTTGCATTTTCTTTTCTTTTACCCTTCTTTCTTCATACAAGCACTTGCTTCCAACTGTAGCTCAGTTTCAGCTCTACTGACAAATATACAAAACACAACACAGTCCTCCAGAAGCTCAGAGGATCCAGAACCACCAAGAACTCTTTCTAGGCCCAGTGTCTGGTTACTTTGAAAGCTTTCAGCAAATGCTCAAGAATCATTCCACTGAATAAGAAGCAGCAAATCACAGTCAAGAGTAGATAAGACCTTTTTAAATTCTAATTTATATTAATTACAATTTATTCACTTTGTATGCCCCCTGTAGCCCCTCCATCCTCCTCTTTGAATCCCACCCTCCCTCCCTCTTCTCCTCCTATGCCCCTCCTCCAGTCCACTGATAGGGGAGGTCTTCTTTTCCTTCCTTCTGATCCTAGTCTATGAGATCTCATCAGGACTGTCTGCATTGTCTTCCTCTGTGTCCTGGTAAGGCTGCTCCCCCTCAGGGGGAGGTGACCAAAGAGCAGGTCCATCAGTTCATGTCAGAGACAGTCCCTTTTCCCATTACTATGGAACCCACTTGGACACTGATCTGCCATGAGCTACATCTGTGCAGGGGTTCTAGGTTATCCCCATGCATGGTACTTGGTTGGAGTATCAGTCTCAAAAAAGACCCTGTGCCCAGATTTTTCAGTTCTGTTGCTCCCCTTGTGGAGCTCCTGTCCTCTCCACATGGATAAGACCTTTTTAAATGACCCATCTTTTAGCTATCCCTTCCTGAAGGGCTCTTTGAAACTCAGATTCAAGACCAGAGCTTAGAACAATGTTTTGGTTTTGTTTTTAAGATTCATTTATTTTAGGTTTAAGTGTCTGTACATGCATGAGTTTATATGCAGCATGTGTGTGCGGGTACCTGAGGGATCAGAGCTGGTCTTTGAAGCCTGCAGGATAGGAAGTTACAGGCATTTCTGAACAGCCATTTGGGCATAGGAAGTCAAATTGTGATCTTCTGCACTGTTCTGAGTCATCTCTCCAGCACCAAGGGGTATTTTTCTAGGTATATAATGTGTCTCCAAAAACGTATATAAAAAGTGTCCACATTGCTAAAATTAAAATAAAATATCTTTAGACACTAAGGTTATACCATTTAATTAATTGCTACTTGTAGCTGTGATAAAATGAATGGTGCTTCAAAATATGTTTTCTACTTCTGTCTTTCTTATAATCAAAACCTTCACATTGGATGGGTTAAGTGTGAGAACTAGGGTAGAGTGAATGAATTCTCCCAAAGTCTGATTCTGGCCCTATCACTCTCACCCTATGGCGCCTTCTTTGTAGTTCTCACTCCCTCACACTTCCTCCCTCTTTTGAAAAAAAATTTTAAAAAGCAGGTGTTGTGCAATTTCACAATTGATAACTTTGCCAAATGCAAAAGTAATCTTCAATTTAGTGTATGTTGGTCCAAGCCTGTGTCTGTTGTACCAGCAAGGAATCCTGCGGGTTGCTTCTGTCTTTCTAGGTAAAGGAAATCACCAAAGAAGAGCATCTAAGCTGCAGCCCTGCTGGTTCCGGAGCAAACCCCTGCCTCTCTGCTGGGCCTCTCTGGTCTCAATAGCCTTTTCCAAACAGGGAGCTGAGTTGTGTTTGTGAACAAACACCAGCTCATTGCTTAAGTGCTGGGGACAGTGGAACCAGGAAGCTGTCATGACTTTGGATTAGCACACGTTGGGGATAGAATGTCCTGGCCTAAAACACGTAATCCTTAATGCCCCGCTGGAGACATTTAATGAGAAATTCATCTCCAAAACTTTTATGATCTCACCTTTGACCCTGACTGACCAGTACTTTACATTCCAGGTGACTTCCCATACGCAGAGAGGCATTCTCTTTCCAAGGCAACTCAGAGCAGTCAACACAGACTTGGGATGGTCTCTATCAGCCCAACCTCTGCCTCAAAACAGCCTTTTATGTGTGCAATGTAATGTAATGGCAAACATTACTGTCACCAGTGTCCACAGCCTGTCCTGTGTGAGGACAGTCACGTGTGTTTCACAAATGTTTCTCTGCAGATGAAGAGCCTGGAGGGAAGCTGCAGTTCCCATCCCACTATATGGAGAAAGATAAAGCCGCTTCCCAGGTCATGCTGCCAGCAGGGGAAAGAGTGAGGATTTGACCCATTTCCTCCTATTCCCAGTGCCAGGCTCTGACCAGATGCCTCCACGTCTCTTCACTAGCTTTCATGATTTGCCAGATGCTTCCCAAACCATCATGTGAAGAATATCTAGGTACAAGGAGTTAGTAAGCCTATGGAACAGTTAAGGCAACTGAGGTCACCAATTCCAACTGCAGCACCCCAGGCTATGGTCCTGGAGTCTGAAAACACTCTAAACAAGATTTCGGCATGGCCCTTGGCTGTTAGACCCACAGCTGTGAAGAGGGTTTTCCTGGATTTTTGGAACATGCTGGCAACCAGCCAGTGAGAGGGTCTGTATTCAGAAGCAAACAATGGCAAGGCTCCAGCAGGCTCTGACAGCCCTAAGACCCAGAATCACAGGGTCATTGTGTCAATGGCTATGGTGACCTCATGCTGAGTACAGGCCCTGAGTAGCAGTGAGTACAGCCCTGAGTACAGACTTCCTGAGTAGCAGTGGTCCATCTCTTTGCTAAATCAGAGCCTAAGGCCCAACTCTCATCTGTGCTGTCCTGGCTTCACAGGTGCCCATGGCTTGGTCCATGTCAGCATCCTGTAGAAAACGGGATGTACAAGCCTAGGGACAGTCCAGACCTGTTGTTTGTTTGTTTGTTTATCTATGTGTGACTTTGAGGGATGTGGACTCTCAGAAACCTGTTTCTTCACCTGGAAAGAGGCTCTCAAACCTGCTTCCTGATGAGAACCAGATGTTGTCATTAACTGTATGATGTGTATATACCCTGGAAGCCAGAGAGCAAGCAAATGGCTGCATGGACCCTCAGAAAAACCCCATACTGCTAACTGCTGCCCCAAGAGGCTGCATGCTGAAACAGCTGCTCTCATACTCAGTGGGAGCATAGAGGCTGAGTTCTCATCACAACAAGCTTCTTCCTCTCTGAACCCCCTTAAAGATCACTAATAGATAGAAGAGGAAGGGGCAGGAAGGTTCCTGGTGGTAAATGAAGAAGAGTGCTCACTGCCAATTGTCTGATTATAGAGTTTTATGCTCTGCAGTCCACACTGTGAAGGACTGTGCACATGAGCCCCAGGTTTAGAGGTAATTAATGCTTGGACTCTAAAATTCAGAGTAGAGTGAGCTCACCATATGTGATAAGGTCACCTGTCAGGCCTATAGTCAAGCTCTTTCTGTCACAGACATTCTGGGGTAGTCAGAAACTAGCTTTGGTCAGATTATAATATATATGGCTAAGAAACATCTGTATGCTATATATACTTTTATATTTATTCTGTGTGTGTATGTCTGTGTGTGATGTTCACATGTGAGTGCAGGTGCATGTGTGACTGTATACCTGCTAAGGTCAGAGAGTAAAATTCAGGAGTTGTTTGTCTTTCCACAGTTCTATGAGCTTTTCTGAGAAAACATGTGTCCTTAGGTCTGTCAAGCAAGTACCTGGCTTGTTGACCCATCTTGCTGACTTAAGGGAGAGCCATGAGGTGACATGAAGAGAACAATTTATGGCTGCAAGGTAGAGTCCAGGTCACAGGATTCCTTTGACGTCTTCCTGGCAGGAATAAACTACTTCCCTACCCACAGAGGAGCTGTGTCTCCACAGAAACCCCTGATCCATGTTCATATCAGTCCTCAGTTACTCTTATCTGCCAAAGTCCACCAGAGAATGAAGTTAATATTAAGAACATGAAAAGGAGAACATCACTACAGAACCTAGATTGATCTATACGCAAAGCCAGGTGGAGTCTGTTAGTTTTGCTTAAAATCCCAAATTTCTCTTGCTTCTTTGATGTATCCTCTGAAGCCAATTGAGCTGGATTCCTCCCTCGCAGCCCACAGCCATTCTGCTTTGTGCATTCATACATCATCTACCTCCTATGGAAGAGCAACATGTGCATGATACAGCCACACCATAATCATGGTCAATCGAGGAAGGAAGGATGCCAATCATTGAACCAGCCATGTGGGCTCCTTGAAGAAGCAACACGAACCTTTGACAGCACTGTGGCCATGAACACACTTGTTTTCATCCTTTAATTTTGACGGTCGCTGGAATTTTGCACTCTGTCAGAGCTCAGTGGGGTACATAAACAAATGACTCTAGGAAGACTGTTTTGAATACAGGTGAGTCAGCTAGATGAGGCAAGTTGCTGTGATTGACCCATCACAGCACACACTCACAGAGGCTAGCTGGGCCAGCAGTGGCAATGAGGGCATTCAGACCCAGAGCAGGAGCATGGGAAGGAACACAGTTGTGATCTCCTTACTGCATGACCATAACCATGTGTTTCCAAATGCTGACATAGGCTACAGTAGGCAAACACCAAGACCTGTAACCACCAGAACATTCTCTCATTGATTCCTTTCCAGTCTTCACCCTGCTCACAGGGAAATTCTTTTGTTGCAGCCTCAAAATCCACAAATTTGGGCTTTATAATTGACACAAGGTTGCCACCTCCCATTGTTCAACCATCCTGGGTGACCTTTAGATAAGAGTGAGTTGGCAAACCTTAGGTATTTTCTTTGGACTCTTTAGAACATCAGAAACTAAGACTTGTTTCTCATCCTGTGTCCACAACCTATAAAAGCCACTGTCACCCAGTACCCAGAAGCCATGCAGAGAAACAAGGAATTCTTGTGCTTCATTCTCTAAACCCGTAAGCAGGAGCTCCCATTTATGAACCCCCATCTGAGCGTCTTCAGGAGGGGTGGTGGCAAGAAACACGGGGAAGGTGCTCTTTGTCTTAGGAAAGGTTTTGACACCAAAAGATTTACTATGTTACTATGTCAGACTAACAACAACCTAGGTTCATGTGGGGTCCATTGACTGTTCAGATTTTATTCATTAATGACTTGTCTTAGTGTATAGAGAAAGGATTGTTACTGGAGCCTAGATTCAACAGTGACACGAGTCATAGCTGTCCCATAAGGACAGTGTTGCCTCAAGCTTGGTGGAGCCATATATGGGAAGCCTTGCACTGGCCTTTAGGAAGGGACAGGCAGCTGGCTTCATGGAAGGTTACACATTCTACAAAAACAAGAGAACACTTTCAGTGGCAAAGCAAAGAGAAAACGTGTTTCAAGCCAAGAAGGCAGCAAACACTGGGACGTGAGCCTAAAGAGCACAGGCTAGACTCAGCTTGGTTTTCCAAGTCCGACCCCTCCACTCCCAGGCTATGTCTCTACAGTTTCTCTACCTTCCCCACCTTGCCTGCCCATCTCTACAATGAGTCAACTCCTTTCCCTCAGTTGTGTTTGTATATAGTTATGTCTGCTGGTTTTAAATTCACTATAACAGTAGAGGGTTTGCTGTGGCATCTTCCTACATACTTATACCTACCCCTTACTGCCCCCTGCTGTCCTTCCCCACACCCATCCCTTTTCTTTGCCTCTTTCCTTCTACTTTCATATCAACTGCATTCTTTGCTCTCCTCTTCCCCTTTTCTATTTTCATAAAATTTCTCCTTCTCCTCCCTTTGTCTCCTTATTTCACCCATTCAAATGTATATATACAAATTTAAATATCATTTGTACAAGACAGAAAATGGGGTGTTTTGCCTTTCTGAATCTGGTGAATTTTGATTGCCACCATACTTCCATTTCCATCTTTTCCTTGAAACATCATGATTTCATTTTTTGTTAAAACTGAGTGGAATTCTATTGTGCACTTGGCCTTACTTTCTTTATCCACTCCTGAATGTGGGTGTCTCTGCTGACTCCATTTCTTACCCACAGTACACAGAAGCAGATGTGTCTTATAGGAAGGTAAGTGAGAGAGTGACGGGCATTCACTGTGGGTTCTTGTTTTCTCTTCTTCCTCCTCTGAACCTTCCAGGTGCCAGGACCAAAGATGTTCCAACTTGGGAGCCTTGTTGTCTTGTGTGGCCTGCTCATGGGGACCACAGAATCACACCTGGGTAATATTGATAGTGCTGGGAATAATTTGAACATTCTGAATTCTGCCTCTGGAAGTGAGTCAAGGAAGGTGTCAGCAGCTAGCTGGTCCCTGAATTGACCCTAATGAACCCTCTGCCTGCAATGGAAGAGTCTGCTGGAAAGGGGCATTGTTATTATTTATGGGGGCTTATGGAGAAATGTGTGTGCAGTCCTTCAGCACCCGAATCATCATTTATCATTTTAGAAATAAGCAATGCAATGGCATTATGTCCTAATAGAGTCGTACGAATAAACACACAGGATAAATTCTTCAAAATGAGATTTCAGAATTTTAGAAGGTATGCACACCTTTACCAATGGTAGATGTTTACAAGTATTCCCTATCCCCTTTCTCTAGCAGACAGTGGGAGCTTGTTGCCCACAGCACTCCCTTGCATGCACTAATCTGGACACCTTTAACTGATTTGCCATGATCAGAGATAGAGGATGTAACTTGTTTCACTTTGCATTTCTCTAACTTTAACCATGCTTTTATTTTCATACATTTGCTACTGATTTACAAACTTTACCTCACATCGAAATTATTTAACTAATATTTTAACAAAAAATTTAACCAATGTCAAAATTATTAACATATATTGTAGTAGGTTTTTTTTTCTTTTTCTTATTGACCTGTGTTGACTGGCTGAAAATGAACGGCATCAACCCACCTGACTGAGATGTCTATAGATTCCCCCAACATCTATGAAATTGAACCACTGTTTCTGCTATAGAAGAATGAGACTAACTGACACATAGTTTTTATTGAAACGCTAAAACTCTGTGAATGCTGCCGTCAAACCTTGTCGATGTTTAGGCACCTTTCAAAGGTGAAGAAAGGAGCCATCCATGATTTCTCATCTGGTGAAACAGTTCAGAAGAAAAAAGGTGTCGGGTTCGAGGTTACCTTTGGAGTTGTATGGTGAGATGAAGCTTCCTAAGCAATGCTAGCTAAGGTGGCCTTGTCAGCATCATTATAATAGGTAGATCCTTTGTGCTACAGAGCCAACTTGCAGGTTTGTAAACACATGCATTTTATTAAAAATGTTTTTGCAATATTTTTTATTGATGAATATGTCGGTTTGTGTCCCCAGAAGCCATAAGACAATATCAGATCCCCTGAACTCATAGATGATTATGAGCCACTGGACATGGGTGCTAGTTCTCTGCAGGAGCAGCTAGCACGCTGAACTGCAAAGCCATCTCAACAGTCTCAACACTGCATTGAAAGCACAAATAGTGTATGGCCATACGCGAATGCTTCGCTTAATAAACATTCAAGTCCAAGGTATATTTTGGATGTATTATTTATGTATGTACATACGTATGTATGTAATATAACAAACAGCCTTAATAGAAGATGTGAAACCTTTTCAACAGTACTTGAAGATACTCAATACAGAACAGGACATCAGTCTAAGAGAAACAAAGGCTAGTCTTCACAGCTATATGATTCTAGAAGCAAAAGCTGGAGGGTACACTGAAACACCACTGTAAAAATGGAGCCAACATATACAACACCAAGGTTCTAAGCAAACACCCTTTACAGCCAGAGAAATGGAACAGGTTACAAAAGGTGGAGAATTTACAAGGCAAAACTGTGTTACAGTCAACATTATAAAGCATCATTTTAACCCATGGATTATTTTTAAAATAAGTTCTTTGTTATTTCTAATATTGTTGATTCACTTTATATTTTCCCTGAATTTATAATTTCTTTGGTTGACAATAGAGAGATTTTCTATACATGGATCCTTAACATATCATACATACCATCTGGCACAAGGCATTTATTCTATTCATTCTATCTTTATTCTCTAAATCTTCTCTTAAAACAAACAAAACAAGTCAATTTTCTCTGTGCATGAATCCAAGCTGACATTTTGGAACCCCTACTTGCCAATCTCACTGTTTGGAACAATATTCTCTCTGCTTCCCCCCCCCCCCCCGTTATAGATTTTTCCATCTCATAGTTTGTTCTCTCAAATGTTTGACTAAGTTCCTAACACTAACCTGAACATCTCATTAAGAGGGGCAGATCCTCAAGTCACCATGAAACAGGTAAAGTAGTCAAATACAGTTGCTTGGCAAATAAGCGCTCAGTATAAATTAGTACAAAGGCAGCCTGGAAACAATGCATGGACCCAGCTGTGTAGACACATGTCTTCACCTTTGGAGTCCCTGGTTCCTTTTCTATATAGTGGAGACTGTAGCACTTCTGCCCTGATTCGGTTGTTGCAGAGACTGAATGAAACAGCACAGGGAAACTGACTTCTCTGAAACCAGAATGAGGGGAGCCAAGTCCCAAAGGTGGGGCACTGACTGATGACTGTTTCTGGCAGATACTTTGCAGAACCTGAAAAAGAGCATGGAGCTGCTTAAGGATATCATCAATGGGTCATCAGCCAAGAACAATATTCTGGGATCTTTGAATGAACTGGACATTAGTGAATTAAACCTCTTTTCATCTCAGAATGGTTTAAGGTGAGTTGGTGCTTCTTTGCTGACAGAAAAGTGACTATCTCCCTGGGGAGACCAGTTCAGGTCAAAGACAGATAGTTAAGCCTCCCACCCCATCCCACCCCTCCACACAAAGCTGAGGAGTTCTGAGGCAAGGTTCATTATTGCTTCAGAGAGTCTGAGGCAGAACTACAGGGCCAGTGTGGACAGTTCACTCATCCGAGTTCCCGCAGTCTGTAATTTCAGGCTTAACGTGAACATTCCATCTGTCCTCAACCTACCAGCATTTTGGTAGCTAAATCCTTTCTAGAAGAAAAACACATTTCTTCTTCAGATATTGCTGGAATAAAAGTCCAGGTTCCTTCAAAGGACAGGAAGCTGCAAGTCACACCATCAGTCCCAAGCAGTGAATTCATGGAGTTAGGAGTCACACAGTCCTGGGTTCAAGTTCTACTCTGGAGCTTATTGTGTCCCTCCCTCAGTCCACTGCACCTGAGAGTGTAGAGACTCACATTTCTGAACAGGGTGTAGTGAGTACATGAAGGTGGCAAGGGGAAGTGAAAATACTGCAAGGAGAAATAACAAGAAGGGTTTTGGCCAGGATACGAATCAATGAACTCAAATTCCGGGATATGCAAGCTGACTGGTCTTCTGATGGTGATGGCATCAACCTGAAGTTGCCCATGACTGTGAAAGCCTCTGTGTCTAGGTGAGTATCTGTCACTTGTATTCAGGGGCTGCAGTGCACCATAGCCATTTTGAATAAGCACTAATTTCCTTACTACTGTGTAACCTCTGCCCTCAGTTTCCTAATCTGTAAGTGAGGAGACCCTCTGAGGTCTAAAACGCCATCTTTGAAATGTTCTAGTCAAACATGCCATGTTGAGTTACAATCAAATTGATGCTGTACACAATACATTTTTGTTTGTGTGTATTGCGTGTGTGTAGTCATGTGTATACAGCCTTACTTGTGCTCATGTGAGTCTGTGGTAGTTACAGGTCTACGCCAGGAATCTGCCGCATTCACTTCTCATTTTTATTTTTTTCACAGAACATGAATCTCATATATTTGCAATAGACTACCTGGGCAAAGAAAATATAATTTGAAATATTTTTAACTTAAAAAGAGTGATAGGAGAATGACCAAGCCAAGAACCTGTGCAAAATAATTTCTGGAATCAGGAGCTGTGTTTCAGAGAGAGCACTAGCCCAGACTGTGTGAGACCCTGGCTTTAGCCTTAAGCTCGTCGAGGTGTGGGGGCTCTGTATAAATTTGATGCACTTATGAAGCCATGAGCTGTGCCATCTTGGGGTAGTTACTGAATCCCTGTATGCCCAGGTCTCCTCATTCAGAAAAGAGTGTGATTAATCTCCTAGCACTTTTGTGATGAGTAAATGGATTAAAACCTGTACAATGTGTTAAATGCCCACAGATAATTTGTGTAACAAATATTAGCCATTATTTTTCTTGTCATTCTAATGCTAAGCAAAAATCTCCCACATGCCAAAATTACGTGACCCAAATAACTCTAATACGGATGTGTAAATTCTGTGAATATTTAAGGATGACATTACCTAGACATTGTTAATATTGCCATAGACGTCCTGCATTGTGTCACACATAGAGATGAAAATCAGGGCAATCTGGAAAGCATTGTAGATCTGTGTTCACTGTGACTCTTGTTATCTGCAGGAGTAAAATTATCCCCATGAACACCACCAACATTTCATGGAATGTCCTCTGTTCAATCAGGATTAGAAAAGCTGAGCAGGGACTACTCGATGGAGACTGTTCATGCACTCTAGATCCAGTCAACAACGTGGGTGATGAATTAGGCAGGTAAGGCTCCTCCATCCCAGCAGAGTTGGATCTCATGGAGGCTTTAGGACCCCTGACTTTAATCCTCTTCCTACACCTGGGAAGCAGCATGGTGGAATTCACAGTCAGACTACCTTCAAGTATCAACCTTGACAACCCTACCACCCTTGACACTCGGCAGCTTCCTCTTTTGAGGTCTCAGTTTGTTAATCTGTGCATTTGAAGAGTAGAGTACTCACCAGCTTCTGAGATGAAGACAGAAGAAAAGACACATGTTTAGCTGAGAGCCTGGAACTTTCTAAGGGCTCTAGAACTATAAAATCTACTCTGAGTCTATTTACTGTTCCTTTGTATTGCTGAGGTAGGAGGATAAACCATTCTAGCCCTAATCATTCATTTTCTTACTATGCCTTTCAGATAGGTCAATGTGCCTTTTGCCTCTGAAATGTTTACATTACATCCACCTTGAAGTGCACAATAGATGATAGCATGGGCTCATATGCCTGAGTTTCTCTCTGGAAAATTTTTGCCATGAGATCTTGATATCCTAATTCTCTCTTTTTCCATCACTCATCTCTATTGATCCTCAGAGTCTGCACCTTTAATTTTCTGCTTAATAAAGCAGATTTGGCTCAGGTACAAGGTGGGGGAAAGTGATGCTACCCAGTTTTGGGGACTGCAAAGACCTGCTCAGCAACAGAGGGACGGTCTCTGTTTCAAACCTTGAAAACCATGTCGGGAGGGCACCCATCCTCCCACTACCAAAGATCTGCTCTGAAAGACAGGACCACAGTTTTGGTATGCTAATCTAAAGACCTGTGTTGTTGGGCCCAACTGTATGAAGCAGACTCAAGAAAACCATATTGGTCCACTGGGTCTGGATCCCATGGCCATGTAGACATGATATGGCTCTGCTCT
>CM053766.1:139212872-139232542 GCA_028658305.1 Pachyuromys duprasi | reverse complement strand
GTTCTGGGATCAAAGTTGGGTGACACCTCTTCAAGAGTCACTGTATATTTAATTGGAAGTTTTCTTTGCCTTTATTTTGTGTTGGGCGATGGTATGCTTTTGTGTGGCCACCATACACATGTGTCACTGGCCTGGAACACACCAAGTAGGGGAAGCTGGTAGAGGAATCTACTCATCTCTGTCTTCACTGTTCTGAATTGCTAGTGTTTGGTTACATCTGGTTTACTCTTCCTCCTCCTCCTCCTCCCCCTTCTTCTTCTTGTTCTTCTTCTTCACTTGGATGCTAGAGATTAAACTCAGGTCCTCATGCTTTTGAGAAAACAATTTATGGTCTGAGTTATGTCCTTGGCACCTTTTACTCATTCTTCTAGTCAAAAACCTGCTGTGTGATACAGGTAGACATTGCTCTAAGCTCTGCCAAACGATACATTGAAATGACATAGGCTTGCTATCTCCTGGAATATAACAGGAGGATAAGACAGGCAGAGGAGTATTTGGTTCATAGGTCTGTTGAAAATAAAGATCCTTACACAGTCCTTTAGCAGGCACAAGGAGAGCAAACACTTCCTTCAGTGCACACTCAGGGTGGGCTGCCCCAGAGGTGACAGCTGGATGAGAGTGGAAGGTGGGAGGAGGCAACCTCAGGGAGACTTGCTTATGAAGGAGGTTCAAGGCCAGATGTTATTGCCCACTTCCCCAGAGCTCAGCCTGGTGCTCTGTAAATGAGTCTGAGTGAATGATTCAATGTCAGGGCTCTGATGAGCACCCAGGCACTGAGGAAGCAGCTACTGAGGCATGAGATGTCCAGGGATGGCCATCCTGACAAGCTGAGGTGAGACCACAGAGCAGAATTGTGGGTCCCCTGACCTCCAGAGGACTCCTTAAGCAATGCTGAGGTTTTAACCAAGATTTCTAAGTCCCTTTATTTGCAGGCAAAACAATGTGAATAGCAGTAATATGGAACCTATAGCTCACTCTATGAGCAAGAGACACTCCTTAGTGGCAAAAAGTCAGGTAAGTCTCCAGCTCTTGACATGTAGAGCCAGGACTGGGGTGGGGAGGGCTGGAAAGGAATCTGTAGATGTGGCTCTGTGATCAGGACACTGATTCCTCTGAGGTGCCATTTTCTATCTGAGAGGTCTATGGACTCTTTCCTCCTCATCTTCCTCTCCTCCTCCTCCTCCTCCTTTTCCTCCTTCTTCTCTTTTTCTTCATTCTCTTCCTCCTCAGTAGCTGGACTGCAGAGAAAGGAGGCAGCAATCACAGATTCTTCCTCGAGCTCTTTAGCATCCAGGTCACAGCTCTACACTTGAAACTAATGTTTCCTTGTAATCAACACACTTTTATTTAAATGTCTGTGCTTAAGCACTTGTGAATGAGAATCTGCAGAAAAGAGGGAATTGGGCCTCCCCAAAGACTTCAGCCTTCTGAGGAGCTTAAAGTTTCTGGGTTCAAAGTTCTAGGAGTCTAGGGTGTTAGGGTTCTGCATGCTAGCTCTTCAGGTCCTGTACTTCAGACATCCTGAGGTTGAGGGTTCTCAGCTCCTGAAATAGTTCTGACTCAGGCTGCTGCAAATCTACAGTTCCAGCTTGCTAAGTTTAATGATTTCCAGATGCAGGAAATGAGCCCTTCTGTCTCAGGAGGGTAGGCAGTCGCCAATAAAGTCTCATCTGTTTTTTTTTAATCTCCCCCCCTTCTTCCATTCTCTGCCTTTCAGCCAACTGAATTAGAAAAGGCTCTTACTGAAGTTTTCGAAATATTTTTCAACAGGCCAGCTTTTGTAAGTTACAGCATGGGGGTGGTGTGCTTTTCATGGGTCAAGACAACAGCTGTGGAAATGCTCCAGGCAAGGCACCTTGCATCCTCACAAATATAGGTCTTTTCTTTCTCCTTTCTTCACTGGGTGGGGGCCTCATCTGAACCCTTTGCTCTATGTAAGAACATGGTTTCTGGGGCAACAGAAATGAGCCAGTGGAGGTATCAGTCCCTAGAGGTGGCCCTTCTATGGATATGTCCCCTCAAACAGTCCTTCTCTGTTTTGAATGAACTAATCCGTTGGATCCTCACAAGGATCTGTACAGTCAGACACTGCCATTGCCCACCTTCAGTTGTAATGTGACATACTTGAGATCATGCAGGTTTCAGAGTGACAGGCTGGGAGAATATAATGAGTGGCATGAGTCTCTGTTTAATATCCATGACAAAGCCTGAAGCTGGTTTTTATTTGATTCCTTCAGATAAATTTGTGAATGAATAAGACTCCATCTAAAGAGGAAAGAGTGGGAGGAGGCATGGGGTGATCCTTTCTGATGGTATGAGTAGTATTTTAGGTACTTCTCTATACTACAACAGAACAACATAAATATGGCAAGGTATAAAAGAGAGCAATCAATATTTCTCTTGGGAATTCAGGGTTAGAGAGGATAAACATCATGTTGAGGAGCATGACAGAAGGCAGATGGACAGGGGACTTCGGCAGTAGCTTAGAGTGAACATCTTGAGACACAACTACCAGACAGCTGGCTTGGGGTTGGCATGGCCTTTTGAAACCTCAGAGCCCACCCCTAGGGACACACTCCTACAATGAAGCCACACCTCCTAATCCTTCCTAAAGAGCTTTTCTAACTGGGGACCAAATATTCTAATATATGAGCCTATGGCAGTAGTTCCCATTCAAACCCCACAGGTAGGCTCTGTGCCTGTGACAACAGCCTGTCAGGAATCAGGGTTGGCTTGTTCTGCTTCTGTCACAGGACTAGAGAACCTGAGATCAGTTTTGGTTCCAGGCTCAACTCTGATTTGAGTACACCCTGAACCCCAAGCCTGCATCATGGACCTAGACAGAGCCATGATCTTTGTTACTCAAAGATTTTACTGGGAGTTATTGACTGAGCCCTGACTTAGTGCACAGACACTGGTCCACAGTCTGAGCCCTCACCCTGGCTTGGGGATGGCCTCCACTCTACCTTTTCCCATCAGCTTCTGCTCCAGAAGACAGGATGTGGAAGGGTTGGGATCAGGTGCCACAAAAATTCTAGGCAAATAGAGAGGTTTCTGCCCTCTCTATGGCTGAAGTCATGCTGGGCATGGTAGAAACAAGTGGACACAATGAGGCCAGGCTACTATGGATCTTCTCAACCTCCAGGGAATTCCAGCTTCTGGTGTTGCTATGACAGTCAATGTCCTGATGGCCTGTGTTCTCATTACAGGTTGGTCCCCAGTGGCTTACTCCATGTGACCTTTCTCTCTAGAATGTGCCACCATCATCCACACAATGTCTTTCTGAGCCTACTGAAGGACCTTCTCAGCCTCTATTATTCTCTCAGTAGTCTACACACCTGGTATCACCACACCAGCATTAAAATTCTAACTGCACACTACTGTGTGGCTTGCTTCAGTCCTTGAAGTATGAGTTGTTGCTGAGTGTGGCTTATATGTCAAGTGAAATTGTAACTGAGTGGATGAAGCAGATTCAAGGTGGAAGGCACATTAGGGCATAGGTTACAACATTCATTTATGCACAGAGTTGAGAAAGCATAGAGAGTGTAGGCACATAGACACAACATGTGGCAGAAACTTAGCTATCCATCTACACATGTTCAAAATGTATATTGGCACAGGCAGTGTGCCATGTAGGCAGTGAAGAAGGTCTTACTGGGAAACAACCTCACTCAGAGCTTTACTATGTCTTTTCAACTGTCCTGAGGATGGGTACACAATGAGGACCTTGTTCAATGCGACTGAGAACAGAGACATGCTCACTTGCCTGTGGCATTTCCTGTTGTCTCTTCCTCAGGGACTGGGGCCATAGACCCTGGCTTCTGATCTTACCAAAGCCTCTTGCTGTGTGAATTTCCCTCAAGGACACTGGAAGATAGAACAAGGTGGAGTAGGACAGTTTCAGGTGGCAAATATAGGACATTGGTCATTGCCAGTTGTCTGATTCTGTGGATTTATGCCTCTGCAGCCCTCACTGTGAAGAGCTGTGCTCATGGGCCACATGGTTTGGAAATAGAACCTGAGCTCTAAAATTCAGAGCCGACTGAGCTCACCAAATATAAGATGATGGTCATCCATCAGTCCTAAACTCAAGCTCTTTCTGTCCCTGAAATCTTGATGAATCCAGACATCAGCTTTGGTCAGAGTACAAAATCTGTGTGGTTAAAAGACATCTTCATATTATGTATATTTTGTTTTTATTCTGTTTGCGTGTGTGTAATGTTTGTATGTGAGTGCTGGTGTATATATGTCCCTGAGCCTGTTAATTTCCACCTTCCACGGGCTTGGCCAAGCAAACATGGGTTATTAGGCCTGTGAAACCAATGCCTCTCTTACCATCCCTCCTTGCCAACTCAAGAACATACATGGGCTACCATGAAGAAAGTATACATTTTCTGGCTGGAAGTTGAAGTGTAGGTAACAGGAGTATACAGGAGTATACATGAGTATACATGGAATATATTCACTTATAAGTGGATATTAGACATATAATACTAAACATACTAAAATCTGTACACCTAAAAAAGCTAAGCAAGAAGGAGGACCCTGGGGAAGATGATCAATCCTCACTCAGAAAGGCAAATGGGATCAACTTTGGAAGAGGGAGAAAACAGGGAACAGGGCAGGAGCCTACCACAGAGGGGCTCTGAAAGACTCTACCCAATAGGGTATCAAAGCAGATGCTGAGACTCATAGCTAAACTCTGGGCAAACTGCAAGGAATCTTATGAAAGTAGGGGGAGATAGAAAGACTTGGAGGGGACAGGAGTTCCACAGGGAGAGCAGCATAACCAAGAAATCAGGGCCCAGAGGCCTTTTCTGAAACTGATACTTCAGCCAAGAACCATGCATGGAGACAACCTAGAACCCCTGCCCAGATGTAGCCCATGACAGCTCAGTGTCCAAGGGGAACAGGGACTGTCTCTGACATGAACTCAGTGGCTGACTCTTTGGTCACCTCCTCCTGATGTGGGAGCAGCTTTGCCAGGCCACAAAGGAAGACAATGCAGCCAGGATTGAAATTAATAATAATTAATAATGCAGCTTTTAATTTTTTTAATTGTTTAAAAGGTATAGCTGCATGGACTCTAGTTATATCACCTTGCCCATCAGGTTGTTCTAGAACTGGAAAACCATAAAACTCAGTTGTATCTTCTCCATTTTGTCTAGCTTCTTATAAGAAGCTTGTAAGGGAGACACAGCTGTCCGTACAGTAGAATGAGACTGAAGTCCCTTTGTCACTGCAATTCTAGCAGTCTCAGGAGGGCGGCCCAAACTTGTAACTGATGGCGTTAAGGATCGAGCCTCGCCTTCCCCAGTAGTTAATTCTTCAATTTTTCTGTTTATTTTCTCCAAGCCACATTCCAATCTTTTAATTTTTTTACCAAGGCTTACGCTTTTTAACATGCATAGCCTGAATTGGAGGGTATCTCTTAGGAAAATATTGATTTGGTTCATCCTCTATCTCTGAAACCTCATTAGGATCTGAGTCATCCGCAAAGCCCTCTTTTGACAAGTAATAACCGTCATCAGGAGAGAAATATGTCTCCTCTGAAGGAGTCAACGGCCCAATATAATTTTGCCTTGAAGGCTGACACCTTTTTAACTTTTTTTTCTCTAAGCCTGAAAGTTTAACTTTCTCAGTTTCCTATTTCTTATACAGACTACCTTTAATTAAGTTCCATACAAAAAACACTAGGCTACTGCCTTGTCCCATTTTTTATTCTCGGAATTACTCACTGCTCCTTCAACTATAAATTCGAGCTCGAAAACAAACCAGCGGTGTCCTTCACTTTATCCTTGTATCTCAGGACACACGGTTGGGCGCCAATTCTGCTGGAGCCCGCCAGCAGAGCAGAACAGGGTTCTTAGTCGGGAGTGAGGATTGAAATTAATAATGTACACTACACATATTATGTTCCGAGAGGCTTCTGGCCACTTGCTCCTGGCTCCAATGAGCCCTATAGCGTCAATACGCTCTGTACCCAAAAAGGCCACGAGGCCAGCCAGCCTTCTTTATTTAAACAATCATCTTACACAATGGGTTAATTTTACAAGGAAGTGAGGCAGAGTTGAGATTTCAAACAAGCTCTCCCACCCGCTGCACTAAACAAAAGGTCAATAGACTTACAAATCCTTCCCTGTCTCCAAGGGAAGGCCTGGAAAAAGCCTGTCTTCCGTGCTGAGACTTAAATTTCAAAGCAGCCACCAAAAGCGGCTATGACACAGCCCACGACAGTCCTGATGAGACCTGATAGACTAGGGTCAGATGGAGGGGGAGGAGGACCTCCCCTATCAGTGGACTTGGAGAGGTACATGGGAGAAATTGAGGAAGGGCGGTGTGATTGGAAGAGATTAAGGGAGGGGGCCATAGCTGGAATACAAAGTGAATAAACTGTAATTAATATAAAAATTAAAATAAAAAAGAATGCCACCTGCCACCTGCTGGTAGGGATAGTGTCCTAGTTACTTATCTATTGCTGTGACAGGACTATGATGAACACCCAGGCACTGAGAAAACAGCAACTAAGGCATGAGATGCTCAGATGCTCAGTGATGGTCTGTGCAGATATGGTCCACTGGGCAAGAAGCTATGCTGAGACCATAACACAGAGTTGCTGGTCATATGACCTCCAGAGTACTCTTTTGTTAATACTGAACTTATGACCAAGCTTTGTATGCCTCTATTTTCCAGATAAAATAATTCAGAATGTTCTGGAATTGATGTGCTGGGGAGGCCTGATAAGGAAGGGTGCTCCTCTTTTCTGGGGGGGGGGGGGAGATAAAGGGGAGGGAGAGGAGGGACTGGATAATATGTCTAAAGAAC
This sequence comes from Pachyuromys duprasi, assembly GCA_028658305.1. Lineage (NCBI taxonomy): Eukaryota > Metazoa > Chordata > Mammalia > Rodentia > Muridae > Pachyuromys > Pachyuromys duprasi. The sequence continues at coordinate 139,225,717 of CM053766.1, read as the reverse complement.
TGAAAAAGATAGTGACCCATTTGTTGTGAACCCAATAGAGTCCCCAGCTCTTAGCACTAAGAGCCAGGCCTGGTGTGGGCAGGAGAGGTATCTATAGGTATGACTGTGACCTCAGGATGCTGTTTCCTGAGAGGTGCAGCTTTCTCTTTGAGAGGTCCATAAGCTCTGCCTCCTCCTCTTCAGTAGCTGGGCTGACGTTAGGAGGCAGAAATCACAGGTGCTGCCTTGAGAGGACTGCCTCACCCAAGCACTCCCTGTGCCCTTTGAGCTGATGTTCCCTTGCAATCTGCACACTTTTATGGAAATGACTGTGCTTAGGCACCTGTCAATGAGAATCAGCAGGTAACTAGGAACTGGGCCTCCCCAAAGGCTTCAGTCTCCTGAGGAGCTTAGAGTTCCAGGGTCCAAGGTTTTAGGAGGCTGGGGAATTAAGATTCTGGGTGCTGCTAGATCTTCAGATCCTGAACTTCTGGCATCTTGAGGTTGTGGATTTTCAGTTCCACAGAATCTCCTGGTTGTGAGATTTTAGTTCAATGGCAGCTCTGACTCAGGCTACTATAACTCTGTAGTTCCAGATCTCAGGTCCTGGAGATTAGCCCCCCGTGGAGGGGGGTGGCCAGTGTGCTCCCAGCAAAGTCTCTATCCTTTTCCTTCTCCACTTTCTCTATTTCTCTCAGATATATCCCCCTCCTTCTCTTACTTTCTCTATTTCTCTCAGATATGTCCACCATTTCAGTCCCTTTTCCACATTCTGAACCCAACTCTTATTTAGGTAACCTTCTCTGAGTCACAGTCTGGTGATAGAGTGCTTTCCCATGGGCTAAAACACCATCTCTGAACATGTCACAGGCAGGGACCCTTCATCCTGACCAAAAGGGCCTTTGGCTTCTCTTTCCATCACCAAGAGCTTCATTTGAACCTTTAGACATGCATGATTTACAGACTTGCGGGGACAACAGGAATCAGGCATCAACGGTGGCAGGTCCTGGAGGTGGCCTTTCCATATATACGTCCCTCTAACAGTCCTTCTGTGTCTTGCATGCACCACCTCATTGGATCCTCAGAAATGTTTGCACAGTGGAGCACTGTCATTACCTACTTTCAGATAAACAGTGATGTACTTGAGACCACATAAGTGATGGAGTGATGTTTTGGAGGGAGGAAACAAACTGGGTAGGCCTCTGTTCAGTTTCCTATTGCAATGACTGAGGCTGATCTTTACTTGGTTCCTTCAGCTGATCTACAGACATTACAGTTGCCATTCTCCTTCTGAAGGAGGAAGAGCAGAAGCAAGAATGCCCTGACCCCCCTGCTGGTAGGGGTAGTGTCCTAATTACTTTTCTATTCCTGTAAAAAAACAATATGACCAAGGCAAAATATAAAAGAAAGCATATTTACATTATAACTTCATTCTTTGAGGGAGAATAATGTTCTACTGCATTTATGTAGTATACTTTGCTTATCCACTTGTCTGTTGACCTCTACTTGGCCTAAGTCAACATTTAGCTACTGTGAATAACAGTAGCTATGCACATGGGAAGACAAGTATTTGAAACCTTGCTATCAGTTCAGAAGTGGAACTGCTGTCTTGTGGTAATCTGTTGGGGTTTGGGGGCTTTAAATGTTTCTGTTTTTATTTTATATTTTTCTTTGAGATGGGGTTTCTCTATGGGAATGGCCAACCAAAAACTGGCCCTACTTGAGACCCATCCCATGGGAGAGAACCAATCCTTGACACTATTACTGTTATTCTGCTATGCTTGTAGACAAGTAGCCTAGCATAATTCCCCTGAGAAGTTTCAACCAGCAGCTGATGGAAACAGACCCACAGCTAAACATTAGATAGAGCTCAGTGAGTCCTATGGAGGAGTTGAAGAAACAGTTAAAGGAACTCCACAAGAAGACCACAGAGTCAACTAACCTGGGCATGTGGGGGCTCGCAAAGATGGAACCACCAACTAAAAGGTATGCATGGACAGGTCCTAGACCCCTGCACATATGTAGCAGATGCTCAGCTTGGTCTTCATGTGGGTCCCCCCACAACTGGAGCAGAGGCCCTCTCTGACTCTGATGCCGGCCTTTGGATCTCCTTCCAATAACTAGGTTACTGTGTATGGCCTCAGTGAGAGAGGATGCTGGCAAGGGCCACCATTGCCCCCTGGAATAAAAGCTCTCCAGGTACCCTATAGGGAAGAAGCAGGTCATTTTCCTCAGGCTGTGATCTCAGAAGGTACCCTAGAAAACAGTAGCTTCCTCCACTGTGTAGGAAGGGGGCAGGGGAAACTGACTTCTAAGCTATCAAGGATGATCAGCTAGCAGGGGATTTGGTCTAGATGCCCAGGGGGTTGGTAAACAATGGCCTGGATGTGAGGAGATCAAAAATCTGGAGGGATCTTTGGAAGGCCATTCAATGTGAAAGGAGGGCCACTCTAGCTCACAGAGGGTGGAAGCTTCTCAGGGAAAACCTGGTCAGCAGATTGGCAGCCTTCTGGAAATCCTTAAAGTGGAACAGTATCATCTCAAGAGGGGTATTCAGAGTAGGGGAAGTTTGTCCCATAGCACAATAGAAAAAGTTAAAAACCACAAAGAGTATGATGGCTCCCAAAAACAAACCAAAAGTCTCTGACACAAACCAACAAAGCCAAGTTACAAAGAGACAAAACTCAGTATGTTGGAAAGCTCCTTAGAGCATTCCAAAACATTTGAAGGGATACACTGAAATCTGCTCTCCTCCACCAAGTGGAGAACCAGGAAGTGCTCCAGACTCAAAAGGTAATGCTGCATCCAGCATTTCAGTTTTGAGTCTCCAAAGGTCTAGACCATACCAGAAACAGAACAATTACCAGAAGTCACACATACACCAAATACCAAGTAAACACTCAAAACCAAGCAAACATCAAGGAAGCAGACCAAAAAAAAAGCAAAAAGCAAGACTTAGCATTGGCAGGTATGGAGGCAATCACTATCAATAGCTGAGAGGCAACTGGTAGAACCTCCAAATTCGCAGACCAAGAAGTGCCACACAAACCACTCAGACACCGGTCTCAGCTAGATATAGATGGTTTATTGGACAACTTTGCCAAGCTGATTGATCGGGACCACAGAAAGGTCTCAGGAGCCTAACTGTGATGCTGAATGTCTCCCAGATTCAGACTAAAAGGCATAACTGCAATTAGATCATAGTAATGGGATGGATGGCAGTCAGTTCTGACTCAAGCTACGTTTGCTCACTAGACAAGCAGTTCTAATTGACCTTACATTTGATTGGTCCAAAGTGAAGCAAAGTGTTCTCTGTCTCTGTCTCTTTCTGTGTCTCTGTCTCTCCCTCCGCCCCTCTGATCCTATTTATACCTTCTCAGATTCTGCACTGAGATGTTTTTTCAGCTGGAAAAAAACCACACCCCCTACACAAGGCAGTTGCCAGCTGAGCAGGATCATGTGTATCTCACAGGGCTGTTATCAGCTGTGGATTCCAGCATCCCACACATGGGATTGCAACAAAAACATACTTATATAACATAACAACGACTTCCACTACAATTAGCGGAGTTATGCTAGGAGGTCCCAGGAGCACATCGATTACCACCTGAATCTTTCAGATTTGAAGCATACGGGAATAAAATGACTGCTGAAAATCAATGGTCTTTCTTCTTTGTAACCAAAAGAAAGCAGGAGAGGAACACAGAGAGAACAAGTCCTCATCAGGCCAGCTTAAGCCTCCAAAGACTCTCTAGCTTGTAATGCAGGAAGCTTGACTCTGGGTGGCATTCAGTAACAAATCTGGGACCCCCAGGCTAGCCAAGCTGCAGATAGAGAAGGAAAGCTCAGTCAGCACACTACTTCTTAGAAATGAAGCTAAACAAATGAGGACACTCTACTGTAATGAAGACTTTTACTGCTAATCAAATGGACTCATTGCTAACACTTTGACTCTTCCTTGTACCTTGGTGTTAGGTACAGAGGCCCCCAAAACTCAGCTACTAGGTAGCATGTATATGGTTTCTCTGCCTCTGTTTCTCTTGACATCTTGCACTCTCTCACCATCTTACTACTCTCCCTATTTTCTACTGTGTTCTCTCACAGTCTATCATTTCTCACACTATCATTTCTCTTGCTATCTCCACAACTCTCTCCTTCTTTCTGGGCCTAGTCATGCCAACTCTGCTTTTCTCTCTGATCTGGACACATCCAGATTCCTCTGGCTGTTCTCTATATATTAAAAGCCTTCTTCCTAATGTAGCAGTCATGTTGGCAATTTTGATGCTGTTCCCCTCATATAAATCAGGTGCAGAAACCCAGGAGGAGCACAGATAGACCTTTTTTCAAAGTACTAGGTTTCTCCTAACCAACTCTACATGCTGACTTAAATCCTAAAGGTATAAATGATTTGTTCTCCTTGGATTCTCACACTAACCATATTCTCCTCCAGCCCTCAATCTGCTCATTCCTGATATGAGTGTCAACTTGGAGCTGCCTTCTGTTTCTGTGGGCTCCTGGAGCCTAATACTGGTACAAAAATTTGGCCAGTATATCAGACAGATTCTTTTCCCTATCGGGCATTCACGACATTGATAGAGACATCTCTCCTTTGTTATTTGGGACAGTTTTCTCAGATAAGTAACTCAGCCTACTTGGTGATGCTCCAGATTCAAATTGTTGTCACCAGGGCACTTCTCTCTCCTGCCCTTGCTCTGCTAGTTCCTTCCCTGACTAGAAGATCTAAGTCTACCCTGTTTGACTTTGCTAACTGTCTAGGGCTTTAGCTGTTTGGAATAACTGAGTCATGCAAAGTCTCTGGAATTCTGCAGTTGGATGACCCACTATGGCTGGATCAGGAAAGTAATGTTCCCAGTCTCTCTGTGGGCTGTATATGCGGATTGAAGTTATCTTGGTTCTAAAATGATCTTCAATTCAAATATAAGTAGGACAAAATCTAAACAGGGATAAAACTTTAAATCTAAATATTACAGAAGTTACCAACATGATGTAAAGTGCTAAAGATACTTAAGACACGCAAGTTAATGGTCAGTCACTTTACAAATGACCAGATTCTTTAATATGCTTAGAAGTACACATTTGGTCATGCTAAGTATGTAATTCACATAGAATCACAAGTTTTAGCATTCTGAATATACTGTCTAGTGTAAGCTTGAAGCTAGTAACTATGAGCAAAGATTGTTTCAAATAAGGTATATTTAATAGATTAGATGATACCCTTCAAACCCCTTAGAGAGAACTGCTGATGATAACATTTAAAGTGTTCAATGAAAAAAGGCTTTGCCTGATAGGCAGAAATGCCTGCTTCTTATAACAACAGCTGAGTCTGTCTCACAAAAAAGAAGAACAAAAATTGTAGCAATTAACTCCACCTGGACCTTGCTTCAAGTGTAGTAATCATGACCACTGGGCTAAGAAATGCTCCACACATCACCCAACACCTGCCCAAACTGTTCACACTCTTGAGTTGACCACTCTGCTCCTCCTTGCCAAGGTAGATCAGTTTTCCCAAGTTCTTCTTCCATAGGAAAATCTCTCAGACCTTCTGAGTCTGGCATCCAAGGGCTGATGCTACCTTGTAAGGCAGTCAAAGAATGAATGCTGTCCCGTGTAACAGCCAAAGACAGATGCCCTCTATCCTCAAAACAGCCACTGAAATTGTGATGAAGGAGCCCAAACTAGCTGTACAGGTAGTGGGTAGGACCCTACTATTTTAATCGATACAGAGGCCAATTGATTTATACTCCTGCTTAAATTTGTTTTTATCATATCTCTGTGAGGGCTTGATGGAGAGCTTTGGCATTGTAAGACAGTTCAGCATCAGATAAACAACCATAGGAAGCTCCTCCCTTCAAGGCTGCAGCTGCCCTGCCAGTAATTTTTATTTTCAAAATCATTTTTTTTCACTTCTATCAATTACACTTTATTCACTTTGTATCCCTCCTGTAGCTCCCTCCCCCCTTCTCAATCCCTCCCTTGCCCTTCTCCATGCCTGCCCCTCCCTAAGTCCACTGATAGGGGAGGTCTTCCTTTTCTTCCTACTGATTCTAGTCTATAAGATCTCATCAGGAATGGCTGCATTGTCTTCCTTTGTAGCCACAAGGAGAGCAACAGAACCAAAAAATCTGGGCACAGGGGTCTTTCCTGAGACTGATACTCCAACCAAGGACCATTCATGGAGATAACCTAGAACCCCTGCACAGATGTAGCCCATGGCAGTTCAGTGTCCAAGTGGGTCCCATTGTACTGGAAACAGGGACTGTCTCTGACATGAACTGATTGGCCTGTTCTTTGATCGCCTCCCCCTGAGGGGCGAACAGCCTTACCTGTCAGTAATCTTATAAGGGAAATTCAGCCCTTGCTTTCCTTACAGCTATTCCTTCTCTTGCTGAGAAAAGTAAAGTTATAAACATGTTTATAGGTCTGATAGGCTCTATGATGAGAACCAAACCTCACAACACAGCTTTCAATGTACTAACAAACCCAAGTTACCATGCTGCTGTTACTAACAAAATACTTTTTACTATTATTTTATTTTTAAAATCTTGCTTTTCAGTGACCACTCCCTATAATCAACACCTATGTGTCCTAAAGGGTGTTTTATTAAAAAAAAAATCCAAAGTCCAGCCCCCAGGCTATCCCATAGGGGCAGAGAGCAGAAAAGCTCAGTCAATGCAATCCCTTTTCCTATGGGCCACCATTTTAGAGAGGTGACTATCAAAAATAGAACTGGCTACTATATTGGGAACTTGTCCATGAACTTATCCTGTGGTTAGGAACAACAAAGCCAGGGGAAGAAACAAAACCTAAAAATTTCTTAGTAGGAAACACTAAGCGTGAATGTTTGGGCCTAGGAAATATTTTACTGTGAACAAAGACATAGTAGAAAATCAAAAATTTGTACATTACCCTCTGTATTTGTCAGTGTTCTCTACAGTAACATAACTTACAGAATGAATAAATATATTAATATATAAGTAGAGGATTTATTAAAATGACTTAGAGCTAATTCAACAATGACTGCCTATGAGTAGAAGATTTTAGAACCCAGTTTTATTAAACCCACAATGCTAGATGCCTTAGATGGTCTTCAGTACACACCAGATTGCCAAAGAAGTAGGCTCTTATTAAATGAAGTAATGATCTTGCCACCTTGATTCAGTGCAAGAAGAGAGAGAGGGAGGGTACCTCTTTTGTGACTTTTTATGTAATTCAAGAAGAAGATTTGGTCCACATGGTGGCACGTGCCTTTGCCTTTAATCCCAGCTCTCTGGGAGGCAGAGGCAGGCAGATCAGCGAGATTTCTAATCTACAAAGCAAATCCAGAACAGCCAAGGCTACACGAAGAAACCCTGTCACGAAAAACTGAAAGAGAAGACGATGAAGGAGGAGGAGGAGAAAAAGGAGGAAGAGAAGAAGATTTGGTGAATATTACAAGTATGTCTTCCCACCTCAGAGATCCAGATTAGAAGTGGGTCTTCTCAATTCAAAATATCCAGTTAGGAAAATAATCTTTGCATGTGTGCCTTATCAATTTGAGGTTTTGTTAATTTCAAATTTGTCAAGTTGAAACTCAAGATTCCAATCACACTCTTGATATTCTGCATATGAAGGGCAGAGTAAAAGGGATTTTTAAAACTGACTAGTTGAAGATAGGAATTGGCGTAGGCAGAGAAAATCCACATAGCTTCACCACAGCTGCACCAGAATGCTGTGACCCATGCAGTGCCAAGACACTGATATTATTGGGCACTGGTGAGCTGTTCTACTGTTAAGTATTTTTTTGCTCTGGACTCCTAGCAATGCAAATGAATAAAGAAAAGCTGTCAATGAAGTAGTCGAAGATACCCAGTTGCCAATTAGCACTTTCTTCCCTGCAGCTCTAGCGCCAAGATTTTGGCTCAGTATTCATCCCTGTTATCCTCCCATTGCACATGGAAAAAGCTGCTTCAGTCACTCTTATTCCTCCAACTCTCCCTACCTGAGAGGTCTCTTTTGCAGGCTAGGAACACTCCTGCAGCAGAGCAATAGGCAAGGCACCCGGCAAAAGCTACAAAGGGAAGGAACACTGTGATGAATTAAGACTTGTCAAGATGTCAGAACCCTTCTATATTCTAAGGCCACGACAATGGAGAATACAGACAAGGCTTTCTATATTTCTGGAGATTTTGTTCTTTTCTAGACAGATAACAATGGATGGAGAAATTTACTTTTACATTCCAAAGACACTACAATGAAGAATATAGACAAGGTTCTTTGTGTTCCAGAGATTTTGTACTATTCTAGCCAACTACAATAAATGGATAAATTAAGAGCCAATAACAGCATAGATAGCACTTGGAATTTTAGGAATACAAAACAGGAAGTAATGAGAGAAGGAGTGTGGGAACTGGCAAATTGAAGGAAAATGTAAGACTGTTTGAGGCTGAGAATTTCCAGATGAGCCATATATGACAGCACAGATCGAATTGTTCTAGACACAGATGAAGACTGAGTATATGGGAAGTCAGGCAGTATCGAGCTTTCTTTCTTTCTTCTTTCTTTCTTTTTTTGAAGTAAATAAACCTATATTAAAGAGATTAACACTTTGCCATTTAAATCAGCATATAAAGTGTTAGACAGTATGATGACGTTTTTAACAAAGTTTGTTTTTATGGCTCTCCTCCATCACCCCAGATTCTTGCCTGTGGATTCCAACCTGGTCTCTTCCCATTAACTCTCACGTTTCCTTTTGTCCTTGTGGCATTTTATGATTTTCTGACAAAATTGAGGCTATCTATATAGCAACACAGGAAGATAAACTTGCAAGAGGAATACAATGGAGTTCTTCAGGTTTTGTCATTTCTATTACTAGATAATTTTAATTCTTATTTATTTTCTTCTTCTTTTTATAATGTATTTTTTATTAATTACAGTTTATTCACTTTGTATCTCAGCTGTAGCCCTCTCCCACATCCACTCCCAATGACATCCTGCATCATTCTTCTTCTCCTATGCCCCTCCCCCAGTCCACTGATAGGGATGGCTTTTTGATCACCTCCCACTGAGGGAGGAGGACTGGGGAAGCAGACTTACCACGCCACAGAGGAAGACAGTGCAGCCAGTCCTGATGAGACCTGATAGACTAGGGTCAGTGGGAAACCGAGGAGGACCTCCCCTATAAGTGAGCTCTATTTTTAAGCAAAGAAACCAGAAGTGGCTGGCAGAGGGGAGGCTAAATTAGTGGGGACATTTTTACAAGAATGATGCCAGGGGGATACTATATGAGGAAAACACGATTCATCTCATGGATCATGTATTAATTTGTGACTTCTCTGTGCTGATTATACTCTTCTCAGAGGTCACAATTTGAAATACCATGACATGACACATCCGAGTTGGGACATAACATAAGCCCTCAAAGTGCTTGTCATGCAAGCCCGAGGACCTGAGTTTAATCCACAGAACTCTCATCAGAAACCTAGGCATGATGGTGTGCACTAGTAATTCCAAAGGTGGGGAGTGGAGTTAGGAGGATCTCTGGGGCTCACTGGCCAGCCATTGTTGCCTAGTTGGTGAGTTTTGGGTGAAGTGAGAGACACTATCTCAAACTTAAGGAGGATGGGAAGACAGTAGCAACACTCAAATTGACCTTCAGTCTCCAGTGCCACGGTCTGGCACTCAGAATTAAACAGAGTTTAAAAACATAAATGCAATTCTCTCATATATGTTTTTTCTTTGCTAATATTGCAAAGTATGTTCAATTCAATATCACATCAATACAAAATTTTAATGAAACATAATACATTTTCTTTTCCTACTCAGGCTTAAATCTCATCTGCATTTCTTGCTTGGCATACATTTCCATTTGGTCATCTGAAGAACTACCATCTGCTGTTCATCCTGACCAGTATGCACATGGAGACTCTAACAGACCTGATTTGCTACCAGTGACAAAACTTTGAAAAGCTTGGTGCATCTCATTTTATCCTACCTCCTCACACATACCAGCACATACCATGGACATCCCCAACACCGTATGAGCTGAGGGACCATGTGACAGACAAGCCACATATGAATTTCAGTTAGCCAAACAAGAGTTTTATCAGTGTCAAAGAGTTTGCTGGACTTAAAAGTAAGAAATACAACGTGGTGAATAGGGAGTAGGAGGATGCTTTGCATATTTGTGTCTTGATGCAGGCCAAGATTTGGGAGAAGTCACTTCTTGGTTAGGCAGACAGGGACAACCATTACCTTGGGCTGGATGAGTTCAGCACCAAGGACAGTGATACCCACACCAAAGGCAAGCAGGCAAAACAGGTCAGCAGTAGTATGAAGCTGATTGATTCTTGAGTTCAATCCTTGGAACCCACAAGAAGCCAGTTATTCTGGCTAACATCTGTGACACCAGCATTTCTGCAATGAGATGAGAGAGCAGAAGAGACCACAGAACTGCTCCCAAAGCTCAGACCATCCAATGCAGAATGGCAGAAAACTCAATAGAGACTCTGCCTCAACAAAGTGGAAGAAGAAGAGAGAACTGACAACAAAAAGTGTTCTTAACATGGACAAATGTGCATATACATATATACATGCACATATACATATATATATACATATATACACACACATATACACACACAAACACACACCTACAGAAAGAGAGGTGGGATGGAAAGAAGGAGAGATGGAGTTTATTTTTAAAATAATAAATTAACAAAGGTCAAGGAAACTTTAAATTTAAATGGCATTAAATAATCAATTAAAAGATGCAGACTGGTTGGTTGGATAAGAAAAAATACATCATGTTCTTTTATATATATTATTTATTTATTACTTATATAGTATTCTCTCTGCATGTGTGCCTGCATGCCAAAAGAGAGCACCAGATCTCACTATAGATGGTTGTGAGCCACCATGTAGTTGCTGGGAATTAAACTCAGGACCTTTGGAAGAACAGCCAGTGCTCCTAACCTCTGAGCCATCTCTCTCCAGCCCCCATCATGTTCTTAAAACAAACAAACAACCTCACGCTAATAAAACAGCTAGCAGGCTGTAATTAAAAGGATGGAATTCAAACTTTCAGGTGAATGGAAGCCAAAAACAGATGGCATAGTGTTTTGGTATTTAACAAAGTAGATTTCCAGTAAAAATTAGTTGTAAAAGATGCATAAGCCTACTACATATAAACAGAGAAAACATTTCATGAGGAAATACAAATATTGTAAAAATAAGTAAGACAAATATTAAGGATCCCCGTTTCACAAAAGTACAAATGACCACAAGAAGTCAAATGAATTCTGATACATTAACATGCTATGACATCAATGTGGTACATTTATCTTTAAATAGGTAACCAAAAGAAATAAATAGCAAAGAAACTACAGCGGTCAGCCATACTATAAATCAAATCAATTAAACATGTATCTGTGGAATATTTCGATTAACCTAAACAGAGTGTACATTTTTCTCAGAACTCCATAGAATTGTCTCTTAAATGTTCTAGGCAACAATAGAAGTCTTGAAAAAATAGTTGGACTAATTTCATCCTATCTATCAGATCAAAATTGAAAGAAAACTAAAATCAACAGCAAAAGAAATTACACAAATACCAAGAGTGAAACGATCTCCTTCTGCTTCTACATCTCCCTTCCTCTCTTCTCATCACCTTGATCTTCTTTTCTCTCCCCTTCTAACCACTTTCCATAACTGCAGATCTGGTGATGAAGATGAAGTAGCATAACACTCAAACATCCAACAGCTCAGAGGAGCCAGATCCACCAATAAACCTCTCTAGAAGTGATTTCACTAATAAAAAAAAAAAGAGGAAATTAAAATGAATCTGTAATAAAAAAATGAAACCTTAATTTACCAGACCCTGGGTAGACACCATTATTTCATCATACCTAGTGCACTGCATTAGTTTTCTCTGAATTGGTGCATTTTCAGCTTTAGATCTACCTGTTACACATACACTCATACAGCACACACAAACATAAATAGGCAGAGAGGGGGAAGAGATTTTTTAATAGCAATAAGTTAACATAAGGTCAATGAAACCTCTAAATGTAAATGGCATTAAGTAACCAATAAAAAGATGCAGACTGGTTGACTGGATAACAAAAATATACACCAAATAATCTACTTTTTAAAAGAAAGAAAGAAAAAAAACTCAGTAGTAAAGAGACTCACAGATTGAGATCCAAAGGATGGAAGTCAAACTTTCAGGTAAATGAAAGCCAAAACTAGATGGCATAATATTCTGATTTTTTACAATGGAGACTTCATGATTAATTTAGTTATAAAAGGTGCATAGGTCCACTGCATATGAACAGAGAAAACATTTCACAAGGAAATATAACAACTGTAAATATAAGTACACCAAACATGGGGAATCCCAATTTTACTGTAATACAAGAGACCACAGAGGTCAAAAAAATCTGATACATTAACACAGACCTGACATCAATATGTTACTTTAATCTTTAAAGAGATCACCAAAAGAAAAAAATCAACAAAGAAATGGCACAGCTATGCCACACCATAGTTCATATAGAATAAATAGATATCAGTAGAACATTCCAATGAATGGAAACACAGTGTAAAATTTTCTCAGAATTCAAAAGAATTGTCTTTACACAGACAATGTTCTAGGCAACAAGGCAAGTCTTTATTAAGATAATTGAACTAATTTCATCCATCCTATCAGATCAAAATGGAGAGAAACTTGAAATCAACTGCAAGAGAAATTACACAAATACTGAGAATGAAGAGTGCATTCTTGAGTGACCAATTAAAAGTGAAAGAATCAAAGATGAAATTAAAATGATCTTGTAATCAAATAAAAACAATATTATGGCAGCATAAAC
>CM053766.1:139166772-139212372 GCA_028658305.1 Pachyuromys duprasi | reverse complement strand
CAGCTGGCTTGGGGTTGGCATGGCCTTTTGAAACCTCAGAGCCCACCCCTAGGGACACAGCTCCTAGTCCTTCCCAAAGAGCTTTTCTAACTGGGGACCAAATATTCTAATATATGAGCCTATGGCAGTAGCTCCCATTCAAACCCCACAGGTAGGCTCTGTGCCTGTGACAACAGCCTGTCAGGAATCAGGGTTGGCTTGTTCTGCTTCTGTCACAGGACTAGAGAACCCGAGATCACTTTTGGCTCCAGGTTCAACTCTGATTTGGTACACCCTGATCCCCGAGCCTGCATCATGAACCTAGACAGAGCCATGATCTTTGTTACTCAAAGATTTTACTGGGAGTTATTGACTGAGCCCTGACTTTGTGCACAGACACTGGTCCACAGTCTGAGCCCTCGCCCTGGCTTGGGGATGGCCTCCACTCTACCTTTTCCCATCAGCTTCTGCTCCAGAAGACAGGATGTGGAAGGGTCAGGATCAGGTGCCAGAAAAAAAGCTGACCACATATCCACAGAAGTTTCTGTCCTCTCTAAGGCCAAAGCCATGATGGCCATAGTAGAAACAAGTGGACACAGTGAGGCCAGGCTACTCTAGGGAATGCCAGCTTCCGGTGCTGCTGTGACAGCCCATGTCCTGATGGCCTGTGTTCTCATTACAGGTTGGTCCCCAGTGGCTTACTCCATGTGGCCTTTTTCTCTAGAAGGTGCCACCATCATCCACACAATGTCTTCCTGAGCCTACTGAAGGACCTTCTCAGACTCTCTTCTTCTTTATAGTCTACACACCTGGTATCGCCACACCAGAATTAAAATTCTAACTGCTTCAATCCTGGAAGTATGAGTTCTTGCTATGTGTGAGGTGAGATTGTAACTGTGTGGATGAAACAAACAGAGCTGGGAGTGACATTAGGGCATAGGTTACAACATTCTTTTATGCACAGAGTTGTGGAAGCATAGAGAGAGCAGGCACACAGCCACGGCGTGACTGACAGAACCTCAACCATCCATCTACATATGTACAAACTGTGTTGGCACATGGAGTGTGACAGCCAGGCAGTGAAGGAGGTCATGCTGGGAAACGACCTCACTCAGAGCTTTGCCATGTCTCAACTGTCCTGAGGATAGGTACACAATGAGGGCTACCCTGTTCAACAAGTCTGAGGGACAGAAACATGCTCAGGAGGCTGTGGCATTTCCTGCTGTCTCATCCTCAGGGAGTGGGGGCATAGACCATTTGTTCCAATTTCAGCAAAGCCTCTTGGTGTGTGAACTTCCTTCAAGGTCACTGAAAGATAGCAAAATATGAAGCAGAACAGTTCCAGGTGGTAAATAAAGAACAGTAGCCATTACCATTTGTTCATATTTCTGCAGTCTACACTGTGAAGAGCTGTGCACATGGGCCACAGGATTTGTAGGTAGAGCCTGTGTTCTAAAATTCAGAGTGGAATGAGCTTACCAAATGTGAGATGGTAATCATCCATCATTCCTGTACTCAAGCTCTTTCTGTCCTTGACATCTTGATAAGGACAGACACCAGCTTTGGTCAGAGTCCAAAATCTACTTGGCCTAAGAACCGTCTCTATGTTACTTATATTTTTATTCTGTGTTTGTGTATGGTGTTCATGTGTGAGTACAGGGGCATGTCTGACCCTGTGCCTGTTAATTTCAGAGGATAAATTTCAAAAGTTGCTTCCCTTCTTCCACCTTCATAGGCTTTGCCAAGCAAACATGGGTCATTGGGGTCATTTCACCTGTGAAACAAGTACCTCTCTTACTAGACCACTTCAAGAAATGACATGGGCTAGTGTGAAGAAGACATACATTTTCTGACTGAAGAGTGGAGTCTTGAGCACAGGATTGCTTTAGCTTCTCCCTCATGACAATCAACTGCTCTCTACCCAAATAGGATGTGGGTCTCCACAGAAACCCTTGTCTGTCTTCATCTTTAAATTCTTCAACTATAATTAACTGCCAAAATCCATCAGAGAATAAAGCCAATTTTAAGAACAGGAAATAAAGAGCATCATTTCAGGACCTGGATCCAGCAATACCTTAAGCCACATGAAACCTTTGATTTTTCACCTGAAATTCTAATCCTCCCTGGCTTCTTTAGTTTATCCTCCAAAAGCAAAGAAGCTGGATTCCTCCCCCTCATCCCACAGCTATCCTGGCTTGTGCATTCATAAGTCATCTACTCCTGTGCAATAGCAACATGCAGATCACACAACCACAACATAATCATGGCCAATACCAGCTAGAAAGGATGTGAATTATTCAACTAGCCATGCTGGCTCCTTAAAGAAGAAATGATAATCCTTGACAGCACAGTGTCCATGAACTCATTATTTTTCTCCTTTTATTTTTACTGTTGCTGGAATTTTCTGCTCTGTGTAATAGCCGTGTGCAATGCATTAAACAAAATATCTAGGAAGCTGCTTTTGAATACCGGTGCTTGAGTCAGTGAGATGGGGGAAGCTGGTGTGATTGACGCATCAGAGCACATACTCACATAGCTTGGCTCTGCCAGAAGAGATCATGAGGGCACTCAGATCTGCATCTGAAGGTGCATAGGAAGGATGGGCAGAACAATTCTAGCCTTCTTATTGTATGACCAGAAGCAGATGTCTTTACCTCTGAGTTCCCAAGTCATGAAATGGGCTAACCTAGGCAAAATCACTTTGACCTTTCCCACCTGTTCTCCCATTCATCCATACTTTGGATCTTCTACCTGGATCACACCGAACCTACCACTTCTTGGCAGCATCCAGATCCACAGTTCTGGAGCTTAGTTATATACATATATGTACTTTACATCCTGATCTCAGGTCCTCTCCCTCCTTTTCTCCCAGTCCTGCCCACTCACCTCACCTCCAGCAGCACCCCCCAATCCTCCAGTCCTTCTTTTCTCCTCAGAAGGTGAGGCTTCCAATGGATATCAGCCAGCTTTGACATATCAAGTTGCACTAGCACTAGGTACATCTTCTCCTATTGTGCCTAGGCAAGGCAACCCAGTTAGGGGAAAAGGATCCAAAGGCAGGCAACATAGACAGCCATCCTCTGCTCCCCCTGCCCCTGCTCCTGTTCCTGCTCCATTAAGAGTCCCTCATAAAGATTTCACAATTCTTACATATGTGCTGAGGACCTAGGTCCACCCCATGCATGCACTCTGGTTGGTGGCTCAGTCTCCATGAGCCTCTATGGGCCCAGGTTAGTTGATTCTGTATGTTTTTTCGTGGTGTCCTTGACCTGTCTGGTTCCTTCAGTCCTTCCCATCTCAATTCCATAAGATTCCTCAAGCTTTGTTTAGTGTTTGGCTATGGGTCTCTGCATCTGTTTTCATCAGCTGCTGGGGGGAGCCTCTCAGATGACTGGTATGCTCCTGTCTTCAAGTATATCCGAATACCGTTAATAGTGTCAGGACCCTCTCCCATGCCAAGAGTCTCAAGCTAGACCAGTCATTAGTTGGTCTTTCCCTTGATTTCGGCTCTATCTTTACTCATGCAGGACAATTTTTTGGTCTAAGGTTTTGTGGCTGGGTTGGTGTTCCAATCTCTCAATTGAAAGTCTTTGCTGGTTACAGGAGTTGGCCATTTCAGGTTCCATATCCTCCATTTCTCGGAGTCTCAGTTAGGGTCATCATCATAGATTACTGAGAGCTTCCATTGTCCTAGGTTTCTAGCTCTTCCCATTGATGACATTCCCCCACCAATTCCAGTTCTCCTTCCCCATACTTTCTCCCTCTGTCTCTCTCCAACTTGATCCCTACTACTCCCCTCCCCACTCTCTCCCCCACTCAGTTCCCTCCCTCCATCCACCCCTGGTGTCTATACTATTTTCCCTTCTCAGTGAGATTCAAGCATCCCCGAGTCCTTTCCCCACCAGCTTCATGAGGAGTTGAAAAGAAGGTATATTATTTTGTGTTTGAGTTAAACATTCTGTAGATGTGTTAGGCCCATAACATCTGTTTCATTATTTCTCTTTTTAGTGTCTGTCTCTATGATCTGTCCATAGGTGAGAGTGAAGTGTTGAAGTCTCCCACTACTAATATGTGGGGAGCAACGTGTGATATAACTTTTAGTAATGTTTCTTTTATAAATGTGGGTCCCCTTGCCTTTGGGGCAGAGATACTCAGAATTGAGATGCTGTATTAGTGGATTTTTCCTTGATGAGTATTAAGTGTACTTCCCTATCCCTTTTGATTAATTTTGGTTCAAAGTTTATTTTATTAGATATTAGATGGCTACTCCAGCTTGCTTCTTGGGTCCATTTTCTTTGAAATCTTTTCCCAGTCCTTTACTCTGAGGTAATGTCTACCTTTGATATTGAGATAGGTTTCTTGTTTAAAAAAGAATGTTGGATCCTGTTTTTGTATCTATTCTTTTAGCCTGTGTCTTTTTATCAGGGAATTGAGTCTACTGTTGAGAGATATTAATGATAATCATTGTTAATTCCTGTTATTTTTATGGTGGTGGTAAGAGTGTATGCACGTCCCTTCTTTTGTTCTTGCTGGTGTGAAATTATTTATTTCCTTTTTTATTGGGTGTAGTTAATGCCGGAGCCTACTGGCAGAGCCAGAGCTCACCGGCAGAGTGGAACAGTGCTTGAGTAGGAAGTGAGAATTGAAAGAAAAATTAATAAACCAACACACGACGCATGGGATCTTTCCAAGAGGGCTTTATGCCAGTAACCCCTTTTTAAGTCCTCAGTACAATGAATTCACAAGGAAGTCAAACAAAAGGTGTGACCTTGACAGGACATTCCACTTGCTGTCTCAAACAAAAGGAATCGACTTGGTAGCCTATCACTGACTCCAGTGAATGCCAGGGTGAAAGCAGTCTTTCCACTGAGATCTAAATAACAGAGCAGCTCCCACCAAGTTAACCTCCTTGTTCAGAGTTTTCCTTCTAGGTTTGATTTGTGGAAAGATATTGTTTAAATTTGGTTTTGTCATGGAATGTATTGTTTTCTCCTTCTATTATGGTTGGGCTGGCATCTATGGTCTCTTAGAGACTGACTGTAAGACATTTATCTGCACAGACCTGTCTGGCGTTCAGAGTCTCTGTTGAGAAAGGTTTGCCTTTATATGATACTTGGCCTTTTCCCCTTGCAGCTTTTAATGTCCTTTCTTTGTCCTGTTCATTTTCTTTTCTGGTCCAATCTATTTGGTGTTATGTAAGCTTCTTGTATGTTATAGGTATCTTTTTCTTTAGATTGGGGAAGTTTTTGTCTATGATTTTGTTGAAAATAGTTCTGGACCATTGACCTGAAAATCATCTCCTTATTCTACTCTTATTGTCGTCAGGTTTGTTCTTTTCATAGTGTCCCAGATTTCCTGGATGTTTTGGGTCAGGAACGTTTTAGATTTAACTTTTTTTGACCAATGTATTGATTTCTCATCTTCTATGCCTGAGAGTCTCTTTTCTATCTCTTGTGTTCTGTTGGTGATGTTTGCATCCATAATTCCTTTTCTCTTACCTAGGTTGTCCATATCCAGGATTTCCTCAGTTTGTGTTTTATTTATTGCTTCTATTTACATTTTTAAAAGTTTTATTCATTTACTTCACCTGTTTAATAGTATTTTCCTTTATTTATTTAGTGGATTTATTCATTTCCTCTTCAAAGGCCTCTGTCATCTTTAAGATTGGATTTAAGGTCATTTTCTTGTGCTTCAGCTATGTTAGGGATATCCAGGGCTTGTTGTACTTAGATATCTGAGCTTTGGTGGTACCATATTGCCCTGGCTGTTGTTGTGTTCTTGCTCTGGCCTTTAGCCATCTGGGTTTTGTGGTTATTATAGGTTTAATAGATGCTGATTTCTGAGTTTATCTTTATTTCATGGATGGTTTTGAATGTTTTCCCCCCTTAGTTTCTGTATCCCATCTCTTCTGGCCTGAGTGGTCTGGGGTTCTGGTGTCTAGTGAGTCTTCAGATCCAGTATGATGTTTTCCCTGGGGTTATTATGACTTACGTGGCCTCTGGGGTTTGGGGTACTAATCTTCCTCTGGGGTCTCTAGTACCTGCATGACCTGGGATTCTGGGTACAGGTGGGCCTCTCAGAAAGCAGGCATGCTGCAGGCTAGAAAATGGAGTCCAGGAGGTGGGGTACAGTTTAAGGCTGTTGGGTGTGTTTTAGGGAACTATGGCAGGCAATGATTTGGGGCAGGGTCCTACTTGGTTGTCCATAATGTCAGCAGTCTTCCAACAAAGCAGGCAGAGTTGTGGGCTGGAAATGGAGCGGGGGGGGCAGTTACCACTATTGGGTATGCTTTCAAGAGAGTTAGTAGACAGGGGCCTGTGGGGAAGAGGGCCTTATCAGGTTTTCTTGGTGCCAGCAGGCCACCAGGAAAGCAAGCAGAGTTGTGGAGCAGGAAATGAGGCACAGGATATGGGATTCAGTTTACCACTGCTTCCAGGTAATTCCATTTTTTTCTATTTCTTATATTCAAAAACTTCCCAGCAGATGGTTTATGTGTGAGAAACCATCTCACCTGGCTACATTAGTCTCCTAGTGATCTCCTCCATTACACCTGTTCCCTCTTTCTCAGAAAAAAAAAAAAAAAACCTTTCTCTGCAATAGAGAACTTGCCCAAGTGCAAAACAACATTGCATTTGGCAGGTGTTGGTCCAAACCTGTGTCTGTTGTATTGGGAAGGTCTGGTTTATAAGTTTAGATGCTGGTTATAGGTATAGAGGACTGCTTCTGTCCCCTACAGATTTCTGAAAGAGAAATCTAGGAGTCAGAGCATTAAAGCTACATCCAAACCTAGTTCTTGTATGAACCTCAGCCCAACTCCTTTGACTCTATAGTCTTAGTCCTTTTCCAAAAAGGGAGCTGAGTTGTGTTTGTGAACAAATACCAGCTCACTGCTTAAGTACTGATGACAATGGGACCAGGAAGCTGTAGTGACTAGGGATTAGCACATGTTAGGGATAGAATATCAGAGCCTTGAAAAGGTAATCCTTAATGCCTTGCTGGAAATTTTCAATGAGAAATTCATCTCATGACTCTTATGGCCCAGCCTTTGTCTCTGACAGAAAAGAACTTTACATTCCAGATGACTTCCAGTACACGAGAATGCTCAGAGCAGCCAGCACATACTTGGGGTGGCCTCTAGCAGCCCAACTTCTCCCCAGCAGGAGCTCTTTACATGTGCTATGTAATATAGTGGCAGACATTACTGTCTGTCACCTGTATCCTTAGCCTTCCCAGTGTGAGAACAGTCACGTATTTCTCACATATTTTATCTGCACATGGACAGCAGGGAGGTTACCTGCTGCTACAGTTCCCAGTCCCACTTCATGGAGAAGGATAAAGCCCCATCCTAGGCCATGCAGCCAGCAATGGAAAGAGTGAGGATTTGAACCCATGTCTTCCCAGTTCCAGGAACAGGCTCTGACCAGACCAACTGGCAAAAACTACTCCCCCTCCATGAGGCAGTTTTCAGCTGACAAAGGTCATGTGCCATGTCATGAGTCTGTTATCAGCTGTGGATAAACTAAAAGCATTCTCACATCCCACACTTGGGATTACAACAAAAACATATTTATCTAACATAACTGAGTTTTTAAAGAAACCAAAACTTCCACTCAGCATCCACATATGAAGAGTTGTGCACATGAGCCACAGGGTTTGGAAGTAGAGCCTGTCCCCTAAAATTCAGAGTGTGGTGAGCTCACCAAATGGGAGATGGCAGTCATTAGTCTTTTGGTCAAGCTGATTCTGTCCCTGACTCCTGGGGAGGACAGACACCAGGTTTGGTCAGAGTCTACAATATATAAGGCCTTAAAGCATCTTATACTACTTATAATTTTTATTATGTGTTTGTGTGTGTATGAATTTCATGTATGAGTGCAGGTGCATGTGTGACAATGTGCCTGTGAAAGACAGAGGAAACTTTCAGGAGTTGGTTCCATCCTTGCATCTTCCCATGTCTCTGCTGAGCAAATACGGGTCATTAGGCCTATGAAACAAGTGTCTCTCTTGTGGACCCATCTCACTGAGAAGAGACATGGGCTTGCATGAAGAAATCACACATTTTCTGACTGCCAGGTGGAATCTACATCACAGGGTTGCTTTAGATTCTCTCTGATGGCAATAAATTACCTCTCCAACCACAGAGAAAGTGGGTCTCTACAGAATATCCTTGTCTGTCTTCATCCTTAGTTTCTCAGTTACTATTGTCTTCCAAAGACCATCAAAAAGTGAAGCCAACGTTGAAAACATAAAATAAAATTAATCATTTTAGGACCTGGATACAACTATACCCAAACCAGATGGAGTCTAAGTTTTCACCTTAAATCCTAACTCTCCCTAGCTTCTTTTGGTTTATCCTCTGAAGCCATGAAAAGTGGATTCCTCCCTTTCAGCACACAGCCGCCCTGCATTGTGCATTTATATGTCATCTACCTCCTGTGAAATGGCAACATGTAATTCACACAGCCACACTATAATCATGGCCAACATCATGGTGGGAAGATGTCAATCATGAGCAAGCCATGTTGGCTCCATAAAGAAACACTAACCCTTGACAGCACAGTGGCCATGAACCCACTTATTTTCCCTTTTTAATTTTTACTGTTATTGAAATTTTCTGCTCTGTACAATAACCGTGTAAAGTGCATAAAACAAAATTATCTGGAAGCTAGTTTTGACTACAGGTGCTTGAATCAGTGAGATGGAGAGGTTGTTGTGATTGGCCAATCACAGCACACACTTACAGAGGCTGGCTCTTCCAGGAGAGATCATGAGGGCATTCAGATGCAGAGAGGAGGCAGAGAATGGATGGGCAGGGTGATATAACAGCCATAGTTCTACCCTACTCATTACATGACCATAAGCAAGTGCCTTCACCCCTGGGTTTTCAAATGACGAAGTGAGCTAGCCAAGGGCAAACATTATGACCTTTCCTACTATAAAATTCTCCCATTAATCAATTCTGGGTCTTCTTTTCAGCTCACACTGAATCAACCACTTTTTGGCAATCTCAAGATCCACAATTCTGGGCCTTAGTCTTGACACAAGGGCATCACCATCTGCTATTGCCATTCAAGCATCCTGGGTGATGTTTAGGTTGTACTACATTGGATAACCTTAGGTATTTTCTTTGGAGTCTTCTTAGAACATCCTGCAACCAGGATGTTGCTTCTCATTCTGTGACCACAATATAAGGGCCACTGTTACCCCAGAATTTCAAGAGAACAACCAGGACCAAGGAATTTTTGTGCATCAACCTCTAAACCAGTGTGTAGGGGTTCTCCCAATGTGACTCTCCATATATGAGTGTCTTCAAGAGGCTTTGGGACAAGAAGCAGGGGGAAGGTGCTGTTTGTTTCAGGGAAGTTTTGACTCTAATAGATTTGAAGATGTAGATGATACTGTGTCAGCCTGATGGCAATCTAGATTCAGGTGAATTCTGTTGACTAATGAGATTTTATTCAATAATGAATCTTACTAGAGTCCAGGCTCAACAGTGACAGAAGCCATACATAGTATTTGCTAAGAACAGTGTTGCCCTCTGCTTGGTGGAGACAGACAGTGGAAAACCTAGAACTGGTCTCTATGAAGAGGTCTGGAGTTGACATCATGACAGGTATGAATTGTCACTGAAGCAAAAGAAGAGATTTAGGTGGCAAAACAAAGAGGAAACATGTTTCAAGCAGAGAAGGCAGTGAACACAAGGGAGCTGAGCCTGAAGAGCACGGGCTGGAGTCAGCTTGGCTTTGCAGTTCAACCCCTCCACTCCCAGGCTGTCTCTACAGTTTCTCTGCCTTCCCCACCCTGCCTGCTCATCTCTACAACAAGTCAACTGTTATCCTTCAGTTATATTTGTATGTGGTTACGTCTGTTAGTTTTAAATTCACTATGAAAAGTAGTGAGTTTGTTGTGGCATCTTCCTACATGCTTAGGTCTTTCATACTTAGTTTCTCCCCATCCTCTGCTGTCCTTCTCTATTCCTACCTCTTGCTAATCCCTACCTCCTTCCTTTCACTTTCATGCCGTATGCATTCTCCGCTCTCTATTTCCTCCTCTTCTATTTCCTTTGAATTCTTGTTCTCTTCTCATGCTCTCCTTATTTTATGACCTCACACACATTCAACACATTCAAATGTGTATATTTAAATTTGTATATATATTATATGTATATGTTGTGTGTCCATTATATGTATATATTGTACATGTATTGTATATATTATAGGCAGATGTGTATAAGTATATTGTATGTGTACATGCATATGTGTGTGTATATATATATATGTATTTAAATCTCATTTGAATAAGACAGACATTGGGATTTTCTCAATTAGGATAATACTGTTAAGCACAATGATTTCCAGTTCTATCTTTTTCCTTTTTCATATGGTTAAATTAAATTCCATTGAGCACTTGGCCTCACTTTCTCTCTCCACTCCTGAGGGTGGGCATCTCTGCTGGATCAATTTCTTATCTATTGTGAACAGAAGCATCTGCCTTGTAGAGAGGTAAGTGTGAGAGTGACAGGTGTTAACTTGGGTTCTTGTTTTCTCTTCTTCCTCCTACGACCATCCAGGTGTCAAGACCAAAGATGTTCCAACTTGGGAGCCTTGTTGACAAGTATTCCCTACCCCCTTTCCCACAGCGGTCCCTTTCCAGCGCTAACCTTGTTGTCTTATGAAGCCTGCTCATTGTGACCTCAGAATCTCTTTTAGGTGATATGGTAAGTGCCCTGGATAATCTGGACATTCTCATTCTATCTATGGAGGTCAAGCTAGCTAGTCCAAGGATTAACCCTAGTAACACCGTGCCTGTAATAGCAGAAGACTGCTGTAAGGGGGCAGTGCTGTCCTTTGTGGGTGGCTCACTAAGAAACATGCAGCCGTTCAAGTCTTGCCTCATTCACTTATCTTTTTTTTTTTATAAATGAACAATCTTATATTATAACCAGTATACAGTCTTGCCAATACACATACAAAACAAATTCTCCACAGTGAGATTTCAGATGTTTAAGAAGAGTGCAGATGTTAAACAGTGGCAGCTGGTGACGGTCCCGTCCCTTTCCACAGTGCTCCCTTTCAAGCACTCATCTGGGCACCTTAACTGGTTTGTGATTTTCACCGATGGGGAGGTGTAACTTGCTTTACTTTGTGTTTATCTAATTCTAACCATCCTCTCTGTTTTTCATATCTTCACTACTGGTTTACATAATTTAACTAAAGTGTTGTTTCAACATTATTAGCATATATAGTTGAAGGGTTTTGTTTTTTACTCTTTCTTACTGATCTGTGTTGACTACTGTAAATGAGAGGCATCACCCCACCTTATTTAGATGTCCATACACTACCCACTGTCTATTTAATGGCACCTCTATTCTCTGTTATAGACCTGTGCCAACTGTCAAGCAGTTTTTTAAATTAAATTTTATGTTAATTACAATTTATTCACTTTGTATCCCAGCTGTAGCCCCATCCCACATTCCTTCCCAATCCCACCTTCCCTCCCTCATCTCCTCCCATGCTCCTCTCCAAGTCCACTGATAGGGGAGGTCCTCCTTCCCTTCCATCTGATCCTAGCTTATCAGGTCTCATCAGGACTGGCTGCATTGCTCTCCTCTGTGGCTTGGCAAGGCTGCCCCCATCAGGGGGTGTGATGGTCAAAGAGCTAGCCACTGAGTTCATGTCAGAGACAGTCCCTGTTCTCCTTACTACAGAACCCACTTGGACACTGAGCTGTCATGGGCTACATCTGAGCAGGGGTCTCAGGCTATCTCCATGCATGGTCCTTGATTGGAGTGTCAGTCTCAGAAAAGACCCCTGTGTCCAGATTTTTTGGTTCCGTTGCTCTCTCTCCCCTTGTGGAGCTCCTGTCCCCTCCAAGTTTTTCTATCTCCCCCTTCTTTCCTAAGATTAGCTGTACTCTGCCCAATGTTTAGTAATGAGTCTCAGCATCTGCTTTGATACACTGCTGGGTAGAGTCTTTCAGAGGCCCTTTGTGGTGACAAGCAGTTTTACAGAAACATAAAAGCTCCTTTACAACTACCTTTAAACCTTGTCAATGTTTAAACAATTTTCAAAGATGAAGAAAGGCACTCACAACTCCAGCTGCTTTCCCAGAGGCCGCACTGGCACCATGGATACCAAGTCATGCCAGTTCTAGAGACCCCAGAGGTAACATTGGAACCCCAAACCCCAGAAGTCACATGGGCCACAAAATGACATTGGAGACACCCTACTAAACTTGAAGACTCACTAGTCACCAGAACTCCAATCCATCAGGCCAGAAGACCAGAGAAGAAACAAAAACCAACAGAAATACAACAAAATCCAAAAAACACCCATCTAACAAAGATAAACTCAGAAATCAGCACCTAAACCTATAATAACCCCATCCAGAAATGATCAGAGGAAATCATAAAAACACAATCAACAACATCCAAGCCAATACAGCACCACTAGAACTCAGTTATCCTACTACAGCAAGCCCTGGGTTTTCCAACACAGCTGAAGAACAAGTACTTGACATTAAAACCAATCTCATGAAGGTGATAGAAGCTTGTAAAGAGGAAATGAATAAATCCCTTAAAGAAATCCAGAAAAACACAAACAGGTGAAGGAAATGAGCAAAGCTGTTCAAGACCTGAAAACAGAAATAGAAGCAATAAAAAAAAAAAAACACAAACTGAGGGAATCTGGGAGATGGAAACCCTAGGTAAACAAACAGGAATTACAGATGAAAGTATCACAAACAGAATATAAAGAAGGAAAAGAGAATCTCAGACATAGAAAAAAATAGAAGAAATTAATATATCAGCCAAAGAAAATGTTAAATCTAAAAAGTTCCTGACATAAAACATCCAGGAAATCTGGAACAGTATGAAAAGACCAAACTTAACAATAATAGAAATAGAATAAAAAGACTCCCAGCTCCAATGCCCAGAAAATATTTTCAACAGAATCATAAAAATTCTCTAACCTAAAAAAGAGATGCCTATAAATGTAAGAAGCTTACAGAACACCAAACAGATTGGACCAAAAATGAAAGTCCTCCCACCACATAATAATCAAAACACTACAGTGCAGAACAACCAAAAAAAGAATATTAAAAGCTGCAAAGGAAAAAGGCAAAGTAACATATAGAGGAAAACCTATTAGAATTCACTTGACTTCTCAATGGATATTCTAAAAGCCAGAAGGGCCTGGGCACATGTATTGCAGACTCTAAGAGATCACAGAGGCCAGCTCAGACTACTATACTGAGCAAAATTTTCAATCACCATAGAAGGAAAAAAACAAGACATTCCATGACAAAACCAAATTTAAACAATATCTATCCACAAATCAAACCCTACAGAAGATACTAGAAGGAAAACTCCAAACAAGGAGGTTAACTAACACCCAAGAAAATACAGGAAGTAAATAATTTCAGATCATTAAAATTAAAATAAAGGAAACACACACTACCACCATCAACATCAAAACAATAGGAATTAATAGTCATTAATCATTTAAAAAATTTCTCAACATCAATAGAATGGATGCAAAAAGAGGACACTTCATTCTATTGCATACAAGAAACACACCTCAACATCAGCTAGACATTACCTCTGAGTAAAGGGCTGGAAAAAAGATTCTCCAAGCAAACAGACCCAAGAAGCAAGCTGGTATAGCCATTCTAATATCTAACAAATGGACATTCAACCAAAATTAGTCAAAAGA
The DNA here is from genome assembly GCA_028658305.1 of Pachyuromys duprasi. NCBI lineage: Eukaryota > Metazoa > Chordata > Mammalia > Rodentia > Muridae > Pachyuromys > Pachyuromys duprasi. The sequence continues at coordinate 139,198,681 of CM053766.1, read as the reverse complement.
GATAGAAAGGTCACTTAATACTCACCCAAAGAAAAATCCACCAAGATGATATCTCAGTTTTTAGTATCTCTACTCCGAATTCAAGTACAACCACATTCATTAAAAATATATATATTACTAAAGCTTAAATCACATATTAAACCCTATACATTAATAATGGGAGACTTCAGTACCCCACTTTCACCAATGGACAGGTTATCCAGACAGAAACTAAAGAGAAATACTAGAGCTAACAGATGTTATGGCTCATATGAACTTAACATATCTATCTACAGAATATTTCACCCAAACACAAAAGAATGTACCTTCTTCTCAGCATCTCAACGAAACCTTCTTCAAAATTGACCACATAGTCAGTCACCAAAGAAGTCTCAAGAAATATAAAAAAGAAAGAAAGAAAAAGAAATAATACCCTGTATGTTATTAGACCAACATAGATTAAAACTGAACTTCAACAACAGAAGCAACAGAAAGCATACATGGAAACTGAATAATTTTCTACTTAATGACACTGTGTCAAGGAAGAAATAAAAAGAAAGTAAATACTTTCTAGAATTCAATGAAAATGAATACACAATACACCCAAACTTGTGGGACACAATGAAAGCAGTAGTAAGAAGAAAGTTCGCAGCACTTAGTGTCTTTATAAAGTAATTAGTAAGGTCTCATCCTAGCAACTTAACAGCACATCTGAAGCTTTAGAGCAAAAAGAAACACACCTAAGAGGGACAGGTGTCAGGAAATGAGCAAACTTGGGACTGAAATCAATAAAATAGAAACAAATCGAACAATACAAAGAATCAATGAAACAAAGAGTTGGTTCTTTGAGGAAAAAAAAAGACAAAAAGACAAAAGCTTAGCCAAACTAACTAAAATGCAGAGGGAGAATATCCAAGGTAACAAAATCAGAAATGAAACTGGGACATAACAGAACCTGAACTGACCGTCTCCTGTAACCAGTCAATGGTGACCGTGGAACAACCCATCCACCAGACCTACAGTGTTTGCCTGCAAGATGCGCAGGGGTAACAATGGAGCAGAAATTGAGGGAGTGGCCAAACTATGACTGGTCCAGCTTGAGACCCATGCCACACGAGGGAGCCCTCCCCTGATGCTGTTAATGATATTCTGCTATCCTTGCCGACAGGAGCCTAGCCTAATCATCATCAGAGAGGCTTCATTCAGAAACTGATGGAAACAGATATAGAAACCCACAGCCAAACATTAGGCAAAGCTTGGGGAATCCTGCAGAAGAGGAGGAGGAAGGATTATAGGAGCCAGAGGAGTCATTCACACCACAAGAAAACTTACAGAATCAACTAACCTGGGTTCATAGTGGCTCACAAAGGCTGAACCAGCAACCAGGAAACCTGCATGGGACGGACATGGGTCCCTGCATATATGTAACAGTTGTGTAGCTTGGTCTTCAAGTGGCACTCCTAACAATGGGGACAGGGGCTGCCTCTGACTCTGCTGCCTGCTTTTGGGACCCTCTCCTCATTCTGGGTAGTCCTGTCTAGCCTCACTGGAGAGGATGCACATAGTCTTGATAAGCCATGGATTGTTGATATCCAGGGGAGGCCTCCCTTTTTCTGAAGAGGAACAAAGGAGGAGTGAATGATGTGGGGGGGGGGGGCAAGGTAATGACAGGGAGGACAGGAGGAAGGGGAAACTGAAGTAGACATGCAAAGTAAATAAGTTAATTATTTTTTAAAAAAAACATGAAGAACAGATCCACCCACCATTCTACACCTGGAGAACTGAAGCATAAAAAAAAAAAAAAAAGAGTGTCAGGTTCAAGATGAAGCTTCCTAAGCAATGCTAGCTAAGGTGGCCTTGTCTGCATTATTATAACAGGTAGATCCTTTCTGCCGCAGAGCCAACCTGTAGTATTGTAAACACATTTGTTTTATTAAAACTGTTTTTAAGATTTCTCTTTTAGTTATGGGTATGTGTCTCTGTTAGGTCAGTGTGTGTTCCCCCAGAAGCAGGAAGAGGATGTCAAATCCTCTTCAATTCTGGGAACTGAACCCTAGTCCTCTGCAAGAGCAGCAAGCAGTCTTAACTGCTCAGCCATCATTCCAGCCTCATCATTGTATTAAAAACCCCAAAGAGTATACAGAGTGCTCTTCTTAGCAAAATAATTTAAGTCCATTATACGCATCATATACATACATCACAAACAACCTTAAAGGGAGTAGTGAAATGGAAATGTTACAATATTAAATAAGAAAGCAGTTTAACAGAAACAGGGCTAGTCTTCACATTTGTATGATTTTAGCAGCTAGTGCTGGAGGGTGAACTGAAACTCCGCGGAACAAACAAGACTGAGCATATACAACAGCAGGTTTCTAAGCAAAAACACTTCACACACAAAGGAATTAAACAGATTACAAAGTCTGGAGAAACTAGAAGTCAAAGCTGGTTTACAGTCAATATTTTAAGGCGTTTTAAACCATGGCTCATTTTTAAAAATAAGGGCTTCTATAATTGTCATCAGAGAGACTTCATCCAGCAGCTGATAGGAGCGGAAGGGATCAAGGACGTCACAGGAACGCGGCCCACAGAACCGACTGACCAGGAATCAAGCGGGCTCACAGAGGTCAGGGAGCCTGTGCAGGTCTGACCTAGGTCCTCTGCATGTGTATTATGGTTTTACAGCTAGGTGTTCTTAAGGGATTCCTGACGGGGTGGGGGCGGTGCTGACTTTTTTCTCAGGTGTTTATTTATTTAATCGCTTCACAGCCTAATCCCAGCCCTCCTCTCCTCTCATCCCAGTCCCCCCCTCACACGTGGGCCCGATGTTCTCCTTGTGGAGCGCCTGTCCCCCCCCAGGTCTTTCTACCGTGCCCAAGTCCCCCCTGTGCCCTTTAAGCTGATGTTTCCTTGTAATCAACACGCTTTTATTTAAATGACTGTGTTTAAGCACCTGTGAGGGAGAGTTTGCAGGGAACTGGGAACTGGGACTCAACAAAAGTTCTTCAGAAGGCTTAAAGCTCTAAGGTTCAAAATTTCAAGGTTATTAGGAATCTGGGGTGTTAGGGTTCTGGATTCTAGATCTTGAGATCCTGAACTTCTGACATCTTTAGGGAATGGGTTCTCACCTCTTGGACATCTCTGATTCAGGCTGTTACAATTTTTTTGTTCCAGATTGCTAAGTTAACTATTCTCAGGTCCTAGAAATGAGGCCATCAATTGGAGGAGGTGGGCAGTGTGTTGTCAAAAATAAAATAAATAAATAAAAGTCTCATTTGTTTTCCTTCTCCCTCCCCAACCTTCTCTCTGGCTCTCAGATATGTCTACTGGGTGAGGCTCTGCTCACAGTATTGAACATAATTCTTCTTCAGGACCTCCTCTGTGACTCACAGCATGGAGACAGGATTGTCTTCCATGGGCAAACACGACAGCTGTGGGAATGCCAGAGCCTGGGACCTCACCTCCTTTCTTCACTGGGGCCCTTATTTGAGTCTTTTGTTCTCCATGATTAGCAGGATTGCTGGGGTGACAGAGATCAGCCTGTGGAGGTAGCCCTTCTATGGGTCTGTCCTTTTATTGTTTTTTTAAAGATGCAAGTTTTTTTTAATGATGTAGACACTCTTCAGACCCAGAGATCTGCATGTGATTTCCTGTTTGTAGACATTCTAGAGACTTTAGCAGTCACCAGCCTTAATACGTGAACAGGATATTATTGCGGCTTAATGTATCAGCAGTTTTTAATCCAGGAAAAATTAGAGATTATAAACAGACTTGGATTAAATAGATGCCTGTCTTTCTAAGGGTACAAACAATACATTAAATTATTTATGTTGTATGTGTGGGAAATCAATTTGTACATTTTTTGCTAATTAATTCAATTTACAGCTTGGTCATAGGCCCCTCTCTCTTCCGTTCCCAGGCCCACCCTCCCTTCCGTATCCCTTCTCCTCAAAATAGGGGAGCCCCCTACCCAGACATCCCAGCTCATGTATTCACAGGAGTGCTGAGTTCATGTTCCTCCCCTATGGCCTGTCCCATCAGGGGGAAGTGATTAAAAAGCAGACAACATAGTCAGAGATATCCCCCACTTTCCTAACTAGTGGGCCAACAGGAAGCCTAAGACACCCATCTGACTTATCTTCTTGGGGACTGTACACTGTAGTATGTCTATCCTGTACTATATGACTAAAATCCACTTATAAGTGAGTGCATAGCATGTGTGCCTTTCCAGGTCTGGGTTACCTCACTCAGGATGATCTTTTTTAGTTCCCATCTACTTGCCTGAAAATTTCATGATTTTCTTGTTTTTAATGGCTGAGTAGTATTCCATTGTATAGATGTACCACAATTTCTTTATCCATTCTTCGGTTAAGGGACATCGAGGTTGTTTCCAGTTTCTGATTATTACATATAAAGCTACTATAAACATGATTGAGCAAATGTCCTTGTTGTATGGTAGAGTGTCTTTCCAGTGTATGCCCAGGAGTGGTATAGCTGGATGTTGAGGTATGGCTATGTTCAGTTTTCTGAGAAAGCACCAGACTGATATCCAAAGTGGCTGGACAAGTTTGTGCTCCCCCACCAGTGGAGGAGGGTTCCCCTTGCTTCACATCCTTGCCAGCATGTGTTGTCACTTGAGGTTTTGATTTTCACCATTCTGACAGGTGTAAGATTGAATCTCAGAGTCATTTTGATTTGCATTTCCTTGATGACTAAGGATGTTGAGCATTTCTTTAAGTGCTTTTCCATTCGAGATTTCTCTGTTAAGAATTCTCTGTTTATCTCTGTATCCTATTTTTAATAGGATTATTTGGTTTGCTGGTATATTTTGAGTTCTTTACGTTTTGTCTGATATGGGATTAGTAAAGATCTTTTCCCAACCTGTAGATTGCCACTTCATTCTATTGATGGTGTCCTTTGCTTTACAGAAGTTTTTCAGTTTCAAGAGGTCCCATTTATTAATTGTAGATTTTAGAGCCTGAACTGTTGATGTTCTGTTCAGGAAGTTGCCGCCTGTGCCAATGAGTTCAAAGCTCTTACCTACTTTCTCCTCTAGCAGATTTAATGTACCTGGCTTTATGTTGATGTCTTTGATCCACTTTGACTTGAATTTTTGTGAAGGGCTATAAATATGGATTTATTTGCATTTTTCTACATGTAGACATCCAGTTAGACCAGCACCATTTGTTGAAGATGCTATCTTTTTCCTTGTATGGTTTTGGCTTCTTTGTCAAAAATCAGGTATGCATAGGTGTGTGAGTTTATTTCTGGGTCTTCAATTTGATGCCATTGATCAACCAGCCTATTTTTTTTGCCAATACCATGCAGTTTTTATTACTATTGCTCTGTAGTATAGCTTGAGATCAAGTATGGAGATACTTCTAGAAGTTCTATTATTGTATAGGGTGGTCTAGCTATTCTGGGTTTTGTTTTTCCACATGAAGTTTAGAAGTATTCATTCAAGGTCTGTGAAAAACTGTATTGGAATTTTGATGGGGATTGCATTGAATCAGTAGATTGCCTTTGGTAAGATGGCCATTTTTACTATGTTAACCTTATGGATCCATGAACATGGGAGATCTTTCCATCTTCTCATATCTTCTTCAATTTCTTTCTTCAGAAACTTGAAGTTTTTGTCATACAGGTCTTTGACATCCTTGGTTAGAGTTACCCAGAAATAGTTTATATTATTTGTGGCTTTTGTATAGGGCATGGTTTCCCTAATTTCTTACTCAGCCCATTTGTCATTTGTATACAGGAGAGCTACTGATTTTTTTAAAAATTAATTTTGCATCCAGCCACTTTGCTAAAGGAGTTTATCAGCTTCAGGAGTTCTCTGGTGGAACTTTTGGGGTCGCTTATGTATACTACCATATCATCTGTGAATGACGATACTTTAACTTCTTCATTTCTGATTTGGAATACAACTCTTTAAACAGTCCTTCTGTGTCTTGCATGCACTACTTCATTGGATTCTCATGAAAAACAGTTGTTACCCACGTTCAGATGAGCAGTGACGTACTTGAAGTCACACAGATGTCAGAGGGATGGACTGGAGGGAGGTCAGAAGTTGAATGGGAGGTAAGAAATTTTCTGTTTAATTTCCCATGACAAATACTGTGGCTCATTTGACTTGGTTCCTTAAGCTTATATACAGACAGAAAAGTTGCCAGCCTCCATCTGAAGAAGAAGGAGCAGGAGTAACACCATGACACCCCCTGATGGTATGCGTAGCGTTACTTTTCTTAGTTACTTTTCTATTACTATGACAACACAACATGACCAAGACAAGGTATAGGAAAAGCATTTAAGACTGGTCTTAGGGTTAGAGCCCATGACCATCCTGGTGAAGAGCATGGCAGTAGGCAAGCAGGCATGGCAAGAGTAGCTGAGAGCTTACATCTTGAGACACAACTACCAAACAGAGTGGGCTTGAGAATAACAAAGCTCATATCAAAAATTATGAAGAAACTAGGAACTGAAGCAACATACCTCAGCATGCTACAAGTCTATACTCAGAATTACACTAAATGAGGAAAAACTACAATCATTTCCTCTAAAATCAGGCATGAGGCAAGGGTGGCCCCTTATACTCAATATAGTGTTGAAAGTCTTAGCAAAACAATAAGAAGGGGAAAAAATAAAAATTAAAAATACAATTAGCTCTAGTTGGTTGTGGTAGTTCAACCATGAGACTGGACAAGTCTACGTTGTACCACAGTTTATCTAGGATGTGCTTGACTTTGGCCAGGGATTTAGTTCCTTTGAAATCTTTGGGTTGGACAAACATTTAACAGTCCTACCTTTCAAAAGAAGACACCATTTCTGACACAGCATATGCAGGTGACACTACAATGAGAAAATATGTGACAGAGAGCTAGATGGAAGAGAGAGAAACAGAACAGTTTGTGCATTATGAAGAGAAGTGAAGTGTGCACACAGGTGGTAAAGAACAGCCTGCTGTGAGTAGCCTGCACTGTCGCCTGCGGCCATGGTAGAGTCCTGGCCCAGGCTGCCACTGAGTGCTAAGTCAGGAGAGTAGGCCCCCACCTTGCCTGGGCAGCACTGGGCAGAACTCGCCCTGGTGGCAAGGCTGGGGGTGAGCCATCCCTGAGACTGTGAGAACGGGAGTGCCAGCCCCGCCCTCTCCTATGCAAAGCAGGAGAGTTGGCCCTGGTGGCCTGGTGAGCAGTCCAACTCAGCTAGAACCCAGGGCCAGATCCGGGGCTTTGAGTTGCCCCACCCCAACATCTATCCTATCTGCAAACTGCTGGAGCATGTGAAGGAGTCAGTGCTGCAGAAGCAAAGCTGCAGAGTCTCCATGACACAGGGCAACCACAGGGTATCCAAGGAGTCCTGGTGAGGATCCAGTATTGAAAGCGTAGCAGAAGCCAGGGGCCTCGAACCAGACCACTGACTCATTGCAATGAGCATTTGCAAAGGAAACTGTTTGGACAAAAGGGTATACTGTGTGACACACTGCAGCTTAAATGGTGACTTCTCTGTTTTGTTTTGTTTTTTGTTTGTTTTTGGTCTAAGGGTTGGTTTGGTTTTCTCTGTGGGGGGAGGTTGCCACAGCAGTGGGGGGGGGGGCATATGGAGGGAAAGGAAGATCAATGAGTGCATTGGGTGCTTGATATGAAATTCATGATTAATAAATTTTTTTTAATTATAAAATTTGTACAGAAGGACAAAAGAGCCTGAATAGTCCTAAGCAAAAACAGAAATGCTGGAGCTATCCCGGCACTTGATCTCAAATTATACAACAGATTCATAATAATCAAAACAGTGTAGAGTTGGCACAAAAACAGACATGTAGACCAAGAGAAGAATGCAAAGAACTCAGAAATAAACCCACACTTACAGCCACCTAATCTCAGACAAAAGGTGTCAAAAATTATACATTAGGAAAGCAACAAACAAACAAAACAAAGAAAGAGAGAAACATACATAGGAGAAAAAACTTTATCAATAGTCAAAAAGTTATCAAAAAATCTTTATCAAATAGTGCTGGAAACACTGAATATCCACGTATAGAAGAATGAAGCTAGATGCCCTTCTCCCACCCTGCACAAAAGTCTATTCAAAGCAGATCAATACCTTAAAGTAAGGGCTTGAAACTAGAGCAACACATGGACAAACACTTCACGATGCAGGTTGAGACAAGGACTTTGCCCAGGAATTACAAATGAGGTCACACCATCTCCACTCCCACAACCCTCCCTGCTGCCCCCACTGCATTTTTCCCACATAGGACATTGGTAGTTACTTCATTCATTATTTCTTTCATTTTATTCTGATACCCTCACTAGCCACTAGAAGGTAGAGTGTCTCTTTTCAGAACCAGGTCTGGTGCCTGCAATATGGTTAGCTCATGAGAGAGACAGAGACAGAGAGTGAAAAAGAGAGAGAGAGACAGAGGGAGGAAGTAACCGATAGTTCAGTTGGTAAAAGGCTTGCAGCACAAGCATGAGAACCCTAGAACCCATAGAGAAGCCAGGCATGGTGGTATGTGCCCATAACCCCAGCACAGGAAATGTGGAGCAATAGAATCCTTGATGATTGCTGGCCAACCAGTCTTGCTCAATCAGTGACAAGGCTACAGGTTCAGTGAGACTCTGACTCAAAAAACACGGTAGGGAGGAGTTGAAGACACTCCATCTCAATCTCTGGCCTTCTCAAATACACAAGTAGATGTACACAGAAGTATATGTGCACCTATACACACACACACCACAGAGAGACAGGGAGAAAGGCAGAATAAGCCAATTTTATCCTAGTCAAACTGCTTGAAAGCCAACTTTCCTAGGAAAGCAAAATCTTTAGCATTGCATCAAAGCACAGCCTTAGGGGGTCCAGAATAATTCTGGTACCAGGAGCCACATTTTAAATGAAGTTTTTGAAAGATAAACTAAAGTGGCCATCATATTTTCAAAGTGCCATCCATGATTTTTAAAAATTAAGGTAAAAATCTGGTGCTTAAAAAGCTACTTGGAATCTGGAAAAGTTTGCCCATGTGAGGTCTGCTGTTTCCCAGGTGTGCCAGCCTCTGAAGAAGCTAGCATCCTGGGCAGTTCTGGAGAAGAGAGTCCAGCAATCTGGCCAGGCATGGCTGGAAGCTTAAACCAGTTTCTCTGCCTCCCAATCTCATTCATGTAACATAGGGTGGTACAAAGGAGCAGGCTAGATACAAGGAAGAAGCCGTACATAGCAGCACCTCCTTCTAGGGGGCTACTTGGGAAAAAACACCCCCTCATCCCACATCATCTTCTCTAAGAGCAACCAGACTGCAATGTTTCAATGATCAGCCAACCTGTGGTCTTCCCATGATCTCAGGTCAAAGTAATGTTCCCAGAGAAGTCTTTCTCCAACATCGTCCCTGGACATGTCTTCTCCCTGCCTGCCCCCTTGCTATCTGTCTGAGCCTCAACTTACTCATCAGAGAGATGCTGATAAGGACGAAGGAGATGAAATTCTGTGAGCACACTCCCTTCCATGCTCCTCCACCTCTGACATCTGTACTGTGGTCTTCTGTCCCGTCAGCCACGAGGCAGAGACAGAAGCTGAACCTTGGCTTCGTGACTCTTCTCAGCTACATGTCATTCTACATCCAGCTGTGTCCAAAAATAGTAGCCACCCTAAGCACAGCCCTATCTCCAATTATGTTCTTGTCAAATGCCAAGGTCTGGGAGACCACACTCTCCACATTACCAAGTCATGAGACTATGTGGCCCTGAAAATGACAGTTAAAAGAAGATAAAACACTCAACATCCCAGCCACCACCTCAAGCCCCTATGCAATGACACCTAAGAGCCAGAGCACTGTTTGTCCCTCAATATTAGTGCCCACCCTGCTCCAGTTTTCTTGACAAAAATAATAAAAATTCCAACCAGTTACGAAAGACCAGGAAAGGCAGAAAAGTACACTAGGAAGTAATTGATATTCTGCAAATATCCTCAAGGGGAGCATGAACTCTGAGAAAGGATCTCAAGCAGTACAATGCCAATACCCCAAACTAAAGTTCTCAATATGATCTCTTCCAAAGCCAGAGTGCTCAGTCCCAAAGTGAGCTAGAGCCTCTGTGAGAGCTGTCTCCATTACCTGAGCTGGCCCATCCCTCATGGTGTCAAGGAGAGCACACAGCCAGTAGCAGTTCCTTTGAAGAAAGCTAGGGAGATGGCTCAGTCAGCAAAGTGCATTTGTTAGAACTTGAGGACCTGAACGCAGATCACCAGTACCCACATAAAAGACAAATGCTTCAGCTAGGGCTGTGGGAGAAAAAATGGCAATCTCCGAAAGCTCACTGGCTAGCCAACCTAGCAGAATTGATGAGTACCATGTTCAGTGAGAGACCCTGTCTCAAAAAGGTGGAGAGTGACTGAGGAAAACACCCAAGATCCACCTCTGGCCCCCACACTCACATATACACGTGTACCTACACATAGACAAATACAGACACTATGTGAGCATTCACGTGCACACAAGGCAGATGAGATAGGATGGGAGGTCAGAGGGGGCGAAAGGACCGTGCTAGGCCTGGAGGCGAGGGTCATAAAGTTTCTTCTCTGCTGTGTGTAGTAGCAGAACTCGGAACAGAAGTGTGGCATAGTCTGATTGATCCAGATGACTGAACAATTGTGCAGGGACAAACTGGTAAGCGGCAGGACAAAAGCCAAGGACCAGTTAAGAATCTTTGCAATGACACAAGGCAAAGTGGTGGGTGGCCTTGAGGTAGTAAGACTCTAGAAGTGTGGGCAGGACCTCCTGACAGGGTCTCCTGAGGGATGAATAGAGCAAGCTGACAGGGCAGTCAAAGGCAGCTGGAAGGCTGGAACTGAGACTTCTGGGTAAACTAGGTGACACTTTTGAGACAATGAAGGTGGGATGTGATATGCGCTCTCTGACCCACACACATATTGGGGCTCTGAGGAGATCCTGGTGCTTCTGCGTCAAGTGCTCTCTGCTCCTCCTCTGAATCCTACCCATAAAGATGCAGTTCATCCATTCTTCCATCATCCACTCATCCATCATCCACCTACCTGTGCTAGTCTGTGGCAAGTGTGATAGGTACTGTTAGATGCCTTTTCCTCATAATTTAGGGAAGCTACAGAGACCGTGCACTGATACAGCTCTACCTTAAATAGTCCCCAAAGCTCATATGCTGAAGGCTTGGTCCCTTGTGCCACAGTATAGGGGTCCTAGCAGGAAACTGAATCAGGTGGGCCTTCACCTCACTAATGGATGGAGCCTTTTAAGGACTCAGAATTACTAGGTCTCAAGAAAGGGGCTGGCGGCTTGAATAAGAATGTCACCCATAGGCTCATATCACCAGGGAGTGTCACTATTTGAAAGGATTAAAAAGATTGAGGTGTGACTTTGTTGCAAGATGGGTGTCACGGGGGGGGGGGGTTGGGGTCTCAAAAGTCCATGCCAAGCCCAGAGTGTCTCTGTGTGTGTGTCTTTCTCTGTAGTCTCTGTCTCTGTCTGTCTCTGTCTGTCTCTGTCTCTGTCTCTGTCTCTGTCTCTGTCTCTCTCTCTCTCTCTCTCTCTCTCTCTCTCTCTCTCTCTCTCTCTCTCTCTCTCTCTGCCTGCTTGTGTGTCTACAGATCAGGATGTAAATCTCTAAGTTACAGTTCCAGCACCTGCCTGCATACCTACATGCTCCCACCGTGATGAAAATGGACTAAACCTCTGAAGCTGTAAGCAAGCCTTCAGCTAAATGGGTTTTTTTCATAAGAATTGCCTTGGTCATGGTGTCTCTTCACAACAATAGAACAGTGACTGAAACAAAAGGGTTTGTTATAAAAATGAGCTTCCTGGCTTCCATCTGATAAGAACCTTTTCTCTGCCATTTGCTCCCCACCCCCAAAATAGAGCACCCTATTGTAGGTCCCAAGGTAAACAGGACCAACCAGTCAGGGACTGAGAGCTCAGAAAACAGAAGCAACAATAAAACCCATGCCTTTTGTTCATCTTAGGTATCTTGCCACTGTGACTTAAACTGAGTACCAGAGACACCTTCACCCATCTGCTCGGTTACTCACTCAAAATTTATTGGCACTTAATTTCATTAGTACTTACTTTCAGGAAAACATGTGTGTTGGTCCAGATTAAAGTTCATCTTACCCTCAAGAAAGTACTAGCCCAAGCCTCTTTAACGAATGATGTTGAGGAAGCTAGATTTCCACATGTAGAAACTAAGTTCGGTGTGGTAGCACATGCCCATAATACCAGCACTTGGGAGGCAGAGAGAGGGAGATCTCAGTGAGTTCAAGGTCTGCCTAGTCTACAGGACCAGTGAGTTCCAGAACCACCAGGGCCACACAATAGAGAGACTGTGTCTCAAAAAAATAAAACAATAACAAAAAAAATGAAACTAGAACCTTACCTCTCACCCTGCCAAAAAAAAAAAATCAATTTAAAAATTGATCAAATAGTTTAATTCAAGACCCAAAACTTTGAAGTTGATAGAGAAAAACACAGGGAAGGCACTTCAAAATATGTGTATAATTAAAGAGTTCCTGGAGAGGACACTGATAGCATAGGAGATAATCCCCATAACTGGAAGACAGGGTCATATGAGACTAAAAAGCTTTTGTATAGCAAAGCAAAGTATCACCAGAGCAAAGACACAACCCATGGAATCAGAAAAAAAATCTTTTTCAGATGGGGAATTAATATCTAGAATTTGCAAATAACTGAAAAAAACTGAACATCAAAAAAATCCAATCAATAGATGAGCTAGTAAACCAAAAAGATGATTCTCAAAAGAAGCAATACAAACAGCCAAAGCACACTAGGAAAGTGTTCAACATCTACAGTCACTGTGTAAATCAAAGCTTCGCTGAGATTCCATATCACCCTTGGGAGAACGGCTACCACTGAGGAGACAATGACAACAACACATGGCATACGAGAGAGAGGAAGAGTGATGTGTTCACAGTGAGAATGTCCACCGGGCCAGTGTGGTGGTCTGAGTAAGAGGCATCCTGATTGGCCCGTGTATGAATGCTTAGTCGTCAGGGAGTGATGCCACTTGAGAAGGATTAGGAGGTGTGGCCTTGTTGGAGGTAGTGTGTCAATGGGGGTGGGCTTTAGGGTCTCAAAAGCCCAAGCCAGGCCCAGCGTCTTCCTCTTCCTGCTGCATGTGGATCCAGATGTAGAACTCTCTGCTACTGCTTCAGCACCGTGTCTGCTCTGTGTGCTTCGGTGCTCCCGCCATGATGATAATGCACTAACCCTCTGAAGCTAAGCCAGCCCCGATTAAATGCTTCCTTATATAACAGGCGCTGCGGTCATGGTGCCTCTCCACAGCAACAGAACCCCAACTAAGACAAGCAGCCACTATGAAAATCAGTACAAACGTTCCTCAAAAACAAAAAAGAAAAGAAAAACAGAATTGCCGAATGATTCAACAACCGCTACCTGAATGATACTAAATCGACATACCACAGACATGCTTGCACATTTATGGTTTAGAGCTGTCCTACTCATAATCATCAAAATGAGGTGACCTTAGAGGTCTGTCAGCAGGTGAATGGATGAGGAAACATGTTACATGCTGTTGGGGAAGTGCAAACAGTGTTAAAGAGGAACAGAATCATGACATCTGTGTGAAAATAAGTGTAAGTGAAAATCATTATATTAAGCAAAATAACCCAGACTTAGAAAGACAAATAACATGTATTTTCCTTTATGTATGAAATTAGATTTAAAATATCTTGCGCTCGCGCGCACACGTGTGTACATGTGTGTGTGCGTGTCTGTGTGTGTGTAAATATGTGTATGGAGGATCCCAAAACTAGAAAGGAGATGATGGTAGGGGAGGAAGATATCTTAAAGGAGCTGGAGAATGTAAAGAGCAATGGAATGTGTGTGATTTAAAAAAAAAAAAGCAGGAAGAAAGGGAACCAACTGAAACAGGGCAGGACGCATGGGGCAGAGCAGTAGGGGAGGGAAGAAAATAAGAACAAAGTGTGATAATCCATATGTAGAAAGGTACCATGATGAAACCCAACACTTGTGTGCTGACCTGAAAATGAAGACAGTACACAGATCAGTCTGGACATGATAAAGAAACGTCTTCTCTGTTGGCCAGTTTGAATAGCTCCAGAAGGTGCCCTGTGGTACTTAGTCCTCTGGGGCTGGGATGTACCTCAATGATAACGCCCAGTGCTGAGCCCCAGAGGCTGCAGTATCAACACATCATGCAAGACGTGTCCACTGCTGCAGTGTTGGTATGGCTGCTATGGAAGGAACCAGTCACTTCCCGATCGGATTTGGTATCTGTTCCACAGAAGGCAATTCACACCTGTAAGTGCAAACCTTGTCAAAAACCCATAGCTGAGGGGGTCATCGATCCCGTGGGAATCTATCACTATTATTTTGCTAAATGGACATGTTCTCAAACTTCTTTCTATATATTTGTGTTTATTTGCATACATTAGTGGTACTCTTTGCCCAAGTCAGAGAAGCCCACTTTGTAGTGGGCAGTAGTTAATACAAAGACTTAGCATTTGTCAGTGTGCTGAAAATCGCTGTGAATGGTCAGCCCAAATGAGCTATCTATATCCACCATTCCACAAGGCTCAGGGAACATTGCAAAAGAGGGAAAGGATGTGAGAGCTTGAAGATTCAGAAGAGTACTATGAGGTGCTGTCTTCTGGGACTTCCAGTAGCGGAGAGGTCTGCTTCATAACCTCCGCACACCAGATCCTAAGCCTCAGCTCTGCTTTCAGTCCCAGAAACAGCAGCCACTGGGGACCACCAGCAGTGGTAAGGTGTGCCCTGTGACCTCTGTGCATGATTTCCCAGGCCCCAGCTCTGCCTGAAGCTCCAGAGATAGCAGCCTTTGGGAACTACCAGAGACAATAGCCAACAGGGGCTACCAGCAGCACATTGCACCAGTTCCCGGGCCCCAACTCTACCTGTAATCACAAAGGTGGCAGCCATCAAGGATTACCAGAGACCTCCAAGCCTGCCAACACCAGGGACAACCAGATGACTAAAAAAAAAAAACATAACAACACATTCAACAAAACCTAGGGCAATATGTCACCACCAGAACAAGCTCTCACAGACCAGAAAGACACACATGGTATGTAGTGTACTCACTTTTAAGAAGATATTAGCCATATATTACAGGATAACCATACTACAATTCACAGACCCAAAGAAGCTAAGTAACAAGGAGAGCCCAAGGGAGAATGCTTGAATATCGCTCAGAAGGAAAAATAAAACAGACAGCAGAAGTGGGTGCCGAGAGAACAAAGAGACGTAGTGCTGAGGGAAATGACAGATCAGACTTTGGGAGAGCGGGGGGAGTAAGGACAGAGGTCTGGCAGAGAGAAGAGAAACCAAGGTGGGGGTATCTCTGAAACAAGCTGAAAACCTATGACAGGGCTCCCGGTAGGATGTGGGGTTGACTCTGGCTAGGACTCCTAGCAGTAAGGGTCATGGACACTGAGGCTACCTTCTAGCTAGTAGAGGGAGGGGAACACCAAACCACACACAAAAACGTTGACTCCAAATTTACCCTGTCTACAAGATTTGCATAAAGTTAGAGCAGAGGTTGAGGGAATGTCCAACTAATGCCTGATTCAAGATGAGACTTACCCCATGGGAGATAGCCAACCTCTGACATTATTAATGATACTCTGCCATGCTTGCCATTGGGAGCCTAGCATAGTTGTCCTCTGAAGGGCTTCTCCCAGCAGTGGATCAAATCAGATGCTGAGACTCACAGCCAAACATTAGGTGGAGTACAGGGATCCTTGTGGAAAAGTGAAAGAAAGGATAGAAGGATCCAGACGGGACAAGAGTTCCACAAGAAGGCCAAGGGGGGAATATGGACACTGAAGCACCAGCCAAGGGCCATGAACGGACTGAACTGAGGCCCTCTATGCAAATGTAACTGGTGGGCAGCTTAGCTCTCACATGGGTAAGGAGAGCAGGGTCTTCTACACACGATGTGGCCATTGCCCTCATGAACTCACAGCAGCTGTACTTACCTGCATGAAGATCAAATCAGCTCAAATTCCAGCACAAAGAATGGAGAGGTTTGCTAGGCTCTGTCCTTAGCTGAGACCCTTTTAGATGGCCTCTAAGAGAAGGGGAGTCCTTTTTCTCCCGGGATGTGGCTGCTGGTAGGCTGCATATGTTCTAGTGGATGGTCCCACACTTGTGTGCTATGAGCTAACTGGACTCAATAGGTTATAAAAAAAAAAAAAAGCAGAGTAAAAAGCAGGGAAACAGAGTAGAACAGGGGGAGACAAGCGAGGAGATGTGGTTCAAGTGATACAACCTTGCAGTTGGGAGATTAACAAATTCTGGAAAGCTCTCTCCCCTGAATAGAAAAGGGAATAGGAAGGTTCTATTCCAACCGGATAGTGCTGGGTTGGTCATCCTCCCTCACTGAAGAGTTACCCATGTGTAGCTTGTGCCCAAGCTCAGGGAGAGGACTCCTGCTGGATGACCCAACAGTAGCTGTGGTGAGTGTCTCCAAGCAACCAAGCCCACCTCTGCAGGCCTGGCCTCTTGCATCTGCCGGCCATGTGAGCCAGCCCTGGGAGTAGCTGCCAGAACCATTTGCACCACCTCCCACAGCATGCTGGGGGCAGCCGTGGAGCCACCTGCCTGAGGACTGCTGAGAAGCCATCCTTCTGGGTGGCCATACTCACAGCCAGCTTGCCTGGGCCCTGCCAGACCCTTACTGACACCTGCAGGTCCAGGTGCCAGCACCTGAGATGTATCTACTCTCGAGGTTCCTGATCCTCCTCTTGGTACTGCTAGCCTTGCCCGTGGCCCTGCCCAAGCAGCCTTGGCCTGGACTGACCAAGGACCACAAGGATGGCCGGTCCACCCTAGCTAGAAGTGAGCCTACCCCTGGGCTTGGCCTGCTGCCCGGGGGTGTGGGGAGGGCACAGCCTGGACCCCACAACTGACTGCCGAGCTGCCTTGGTCAGCCTCTTACTTATCTTTTCCCCTTGGACCTTGAGTACAGAAAATTGAGACTGAGTTAAAGTTTTCCAATTCCTAGCACATGAACTCTTGTTGTACCATTTTCTATTTCTCCCTTATCCTCATTCCCATTCCCTGACCGCCTTGGCAGGAACTGCCATGTGCTTAGCTTGTGTATCTGTCTATCCAGCTGGACGTGGTGCTAGGGCCTTTAATCCCAGCACTTGGCAGTCAGAAACAGGCAAATCTCTGAGTTTGGGGCCTACCTGGTTTGATATCATGAGGCTCTTGTCTCAAGATGACAACAGAAGCAAGGAGCCATGTCTGCATGCTTTGCAGGAGGTGTTGGTATAACTCCGACCCATCACTCATCCTGCTTTTCACTCCCTGCTTTATACTGCTGCTTTATACCTTTATGCTGCTGGCATGTCGGTTGCCTTAACTAGTGCAGAGAAGTCCGTGAGTTTTGTTACCTCCATTTAACTGGCCGCTCTCTGCCCTCTCGGGACGTCACATAGGCTGTGCGTATCTTCCCATTGCTGTCAGCAACATTGACATTGAGAGTCCTTTAGATGTGTCCCCATTAGAACAATTGGGAGAATTCCTCTAGGATAGACATATCCAAAACAAATGTAAGCTCAGTTTAATCGAAACTCCTCTTTAAATGGCTGCACTGGCATGTACTCTCTCCAGTTGTAAGAGGACTTATCTGTCTGCCCTTTCCCCTTCCTTCCCACCACTGGAGGGCATCCACCTGTACCAACCAGCCAGTGCTGCCAAGGAAAGATGCCATAGATGGGGTGAGCCTGGGGCGGCGGCAGTGGAAACTAAACAACAGAGTTGTTGTTTTTACGTATCTGAGAGCTGGAAGCTCAAGCGTAAGGTGCTGACAGCTTTGGTGTCAGGGGAAGGACCTCTCCTGCTGCCTGTGGATGGCTCTCTCTCTCACAGCTTTTCAGAGGACAAACCTGATATCTTCCTCTTACAAAGACACTGGTTCAATCCGATTAGGGCTGACCCTATGACCGCATTTAACTGCATTTACTTCCTTGAGGCACTGTCTGAAATACAGTTGTGCTTAGGTGCCCATAAGGATTGGTCCCAGGTTCCCCCCTGGATCCTAGAATCTTTTTATGTGCCAACCCTTTACATAAAATGGCACAGTGTCTGTACAGAACTGGTGCAAATGCTTCCTCATACTTGAAACCATCGCTAGATCACTTATAAGACCTAGGACAATGCAAATGACTTGTAAATAACTGATATATCACATTCAGTGAATAATGGCAAAAAAGGGCTGGGCATGTTCAGAACACAGTTAATTTTTCCCCAAGTATTTCCAATGTACAGTAGATTGAATGTGCAGATAGAACAGAAGTGGGCTGTGCTCTTCCCAAACAGGAATCGTTTCAAATTCATCAATATATCATTATATAGTTTGTGTTTGGAGTCTTTTTTATGGTGGAAGAGAAAGATTTATTGTAAATATGTAAGAGCATAGCCAGAGACAAAGACAGGGACCTCTTGGACAGTCTAGAGTCGGCATGACCAGACTGAGTTGTCCCTGTGGAGAGACCGGGCAGGGGGTAGGAGGTGTGCAGAAAGAAGAGAGGAGAGAAAATGGAGCCAAGTGCAACCGCCAGGAGGCCCAAGATCCTGTCACATCTTGGAATTAACTCTAGTCTTTTTCAACAGTGTTCTAGTTTTACCTTCCACACTAAGGGAATTCATCCACACAGTGGACATTTATCTCTATGTGCATCTGTGCATGGAAAGTAAAGACCCAGCCTCATTCCTGGCAACATGAGTCAATTTCCCAGCACATCTAATAAAGGACTACATTCCCAACATGAGGACTCACCTGCTTACAGACCCGTCTCTGTAACATGATCCTTTAGTTATTGCTTCTTTGTGGAAGACTGCTTCTTCTGACAGACATTTTATTCTTCCACATGAATTTTCCAGTGTGTTGAGTTCCTCTGAAAGACTTCATCTGGACATCTGATTTCACTCACACTGAATCTGTCTCTGTAGTTGGAGGAAATGAATGCTCTCATAATGGGAGACCCTGCCCATAGGCTTAGCATCTTGTTAATCCGATTTTACTCTATCCCCTAGATGTGAGCGTTGTTTCTCAAGTTGATTACTTGAAAATGTATAGTTTTTACTGCAGAGCAAATGATTTTTTAAAAAATTATATTCCTAGTTGGTGTGTTTGTACGTCTGAGAGAGAACTTCAGCCATAGTTTCCCCTTAGGGAGCTTCTTAGTGTGGATCTGTTTCTTCTCTGTGGGAGACAAGAAGGCAGGCATAAATGCTCAATGGAAAAGGGTGCGCTGGGCTCGCCCAGGCCTGCTGCCTCTGTCTCCCCACTCTTACAGAGGAATGCGCACACGCTCACCCCTCTCCACTCCCAGTCATTGCGCAGGGCCTCCTGAAGCACAATGCCGAAGGCCGGATCCAGAGCATGCGCCTCCTGGACCGTCTGAACGTCTCAGGGACGGTGGCTCCAGGGATGGTGGGCTGGTTGATTGGTGGCATGAACTTCCAGCAGCAGCAAGAGATCAGGTGAGACCTCAAATCCTATTCCAGACCCTGGGATGGGGGGGCTTTAGGGACTTCCAGGTCAAGGGGCAGAACTGGGAAAACAGAGAGCAAGGATTGGGAAAATGGAAGACATTCAGACTTAGGGAGAACAAGCCAGAAGATGAGAACAAGTTGGAGGCCACTGTCAGGAGCCATTTGGGGGTGAGGGGGTAGAGTTTGCACATCAGGGAAGCTTGCAACAACAGCTGCACGTAAAGCCCACTTTTGCCGTCAACGTTGGGGAACTTGTTTGGCCATTCTAAACTCACCTGTAAAATGTGGACATGGAACAGAGCCTGAATAAACATCTAGGACATCAAGCAGGACCAGACACTTGACTCTCAATTCGAGTGGCTCTGCATAAGCAGTGGACTACACTACCCACAAGCCTTGGGCCATCACCAGGTACAGTCACAGTGGTGGTCCTGCCCACAGGAGATGCTGTGGACTCTGACAGTCCTGAATGGAACTTCTGTGAACCCTCAGTAGCTGGGGTTTCCATGGCAAACCTAGGTACATCCTAACCACACCCACTAAGACTGCTTCCTTGAACATTCTACCTCCCAAGTCTACATTCTAGCATCCATTGTTCTGCCTGCTCTGCACCTTCTCTTGACCTGAACTTTTCTCTCCATCTGAATGAGCAACAATGGTCACTAGTAGGGTTTTCCTGTGGGAAAAAAAATGCAGCCAAAAATCACCTCTTTTAACCATTTCTTTAATAAGTGTTATAATTCTCACCAAATATCTCCTGCATATAAATCACATTGAGAATAGAGCTATGAGCAAGACCTGTGACCTTTACCTTTGTGGAGCTTGCATCCCAGTGAGACAGACCTTGGAGAGTGATAACTAATTTCAGGTAAAAGGGCATGCCATGAAAACAAATTCAGGAAATGGGTGGGCTGATCAGGACCCATCCAAAAGGTGACCCTTCAGTGAAGAGAAGAGGGCAAGTGACATGAGGGATGTGAGAGAGAAGTCTGGGAAGGAGAGGATGTGGGTGCAAAGGCCCAGCGGTAAAAAAGAGATTGGTGTGTTTGAAGACACACTGGGTGTATCCCCATGTCTGGCTGAGCAAAGGGTCGGCGGTAAACATAGGGAAACCAATGCTACAAGGCAAGTGTATATAGACCATGCAGGTCTTGGGAGACATGGCATACAATTGTATCTTATTCCAAGAGTAGTGGGGAACCACGGAATGAGGGAAAGTATGAAGGCTCAGGATGTATATTGCAAGTGGGCGAAGGTGATTTTTCAGATAGTAAATTGAGAGGATAGTGTGTGGGAAAGGCAAGGAGCTTCCCTGTGGACTCCCAGACAGCTGATAGGGCTGTCTATTAAGAAGGGATCCTTGGCCAGAGAAGAGGCTCAAGGCCCTAGGATGGATGCTATCAGCACCTGGCCCTGGACTGCATAATCCACAGCTGTAAGGAATGCTTCAGGGGCCTTTTGACAGCTGGGCCCCAGGCTGTCAGAACATTCACACCAGGCTCTGGTGCCCAGCCTTACCACCTGGCTCTCCTTGCAGACAGGGTGAGCCTTGTTTCTGAGTTGCCTTCCCTGATCCTTGGGGGGGTCTTTCTTTCTCCACTTGCAGCATCAACATCACCAATGTGCAGCTGGACTGTGATGGGATCCAAATGGCTTTCCCCAAAGAGTGGTTCTCCGCAAACATCACACTTGAATTTGACATTGAATTCAGACTGTGAGTCCCACTCAACAAAGCAGAGTTTTTGGAGTTCTATTCCTTCTTCTTGGAAACCTGAGAGCTAGGGGTGAGGCAGAGCTGGAAGTCTAGGCAATCCAGACCTTTCATGACCCCAACCTGAACTCAAATTGTGTCCCCTGCACTAATTCACTGTGACCCTAGGAGACCCTAGGATGAGTCACTATTCTCTGTACCCTGCTTTCTTCTGCTGCAGCAAAGATGACACTCATGGGTCATTCATTCATTCAAACCAATGTTGTGTCAGCAGCTGGGTCCTATGAAAGAAAGGAGGGAAGCCACTCCAACTCCTTCTCTCCCTCTGCTCATTCCCCTCCTGCTCAGACTTCTTGCAGGGGGAGCAGGAGCCGCAGCCAGGTGGAAAAGCTCTTAAAACAGTGGCTTACTCTCAATTTTTGGATTTTCAAAGACTCCCAAACTGATCTCCTTAAGCAACTTTCAAAAGTCACTAAGTCTGGGAGTGAGGAGTGGGCATGAGTTCAGCAGCAGAGCCTGCACTTAACACTCCCAGGCTTTTTGTTCTATCTCTAGTACCAGAAAAACAAAAATAAGCGTAGAAGGTCACTATTGTCAATGGCTGCTTCCTCCTTACTAAGCTAGGGTTTAGCAGACGTGGGTTGTTGGGAGGACGGTGGGCAGTACATGGATTCACCACTCTTCCTGCTGGCTGCCCCCACCTCTTTCCACTTGGTCTCTCCTGCCTCCTCCTCTCTCACCACAGGCCCTTCAATTCAAATATCATCAAAACGCATGCCCGCATGGGCCTCACTGCAGAGTCCTGGCTGGAGAAAGACGAGTTTGGCCGGAGGGAGCTGGTGATGGGCACGTGTCGCATGGAGCCCAGTAGTGATTGTGCGCCCATGTCTGCTGAGTAAGGCCTTTCGCTCTCCCTGGGGCAGCCCCGGCTCATGAGCAGGTGCCCCACACAGAGCAGACTTCCTAGGCCCACAAATCCTCATGAGTCCAAAGCATACTTCATCCCTTCTCCTGCGCTTGCTCCTCCTGTGCCCCACCCCCAGGAACCCCCCTTCCTCCCTGTGTTCCCTGACTCTTCACCCCACTCTCCAGCCACCACAGAAATAACTTTCTAATGTGGAGCTCTGCTCTTTCCCATAAGTTCCTGATAAAATCCTATAAGGTGGTGGGGCGGGGTTAGACAAATTCAGAATGGCCTCTTGAGCCCCTCTGTCCTCACCTCCTGCCTGGTTCTGTGTCCGTTCATCCTCACCTCCACAGCCCCGCCATGCCTGCACATGGTAACCTTTCTTCTAGAATGCCTTCCTAACCTTGTCAAGCACCTCATGAAAATATTCCCAAGTATTTCCCAAGAATCGCAACCTGCCTAATGCTAGACACCAGAGTGAACAGGACAGAAACAAGAATTGCATGGAGCTGTGGGGACTGGCCGGCCAACTGTCCAGCTCAGTATACCACTGTGAGGGGTGTGCTGGTTTCTCTCTGTAATTTCTGCATGCTGAACCATGACACCCTTCATGAGTGCCCCGCCCATGTGAGCATCGGGTGTGTGGTAACTGCTTGGACTGTAGCAGACTTTGATGATGGAGAAGAAGAACATAAACCCTATTGCTCTCCCACCACAGTCCTGCTAAGAGTCAGCATTCACTCTCCTGTGCTGTCCCTGGGCCATGTGTCATCACCTTTCTCAGTCCCCAGGACAATGGCTGACAAGAATATCACCCTAGAGGGCCAAGTGAGGATTTGAGAGTGCTCAACACACACCTCCCAACATAGTGTACAGCTTGGAATGTTCATTCTGTCCTGAAATCCCACCTCTTCTCCTAGGACACTCTCACCCAAGATGAAACATTTTCTCCACAACCTCAGAGAAAGCCTGGGGAAAGTGATCCCAAACCTGGTAGAAAGTCAGGTAAGTTTAAGGAAACCGTGCCCCTGTAGACATCTGTCAGTCTGCGATCAAAGCAGGCATATGGGTGATTTAGCAGAGAACTTGTAACCCTCTGCTAACCCTGGGCTTTGGAACCTGACAATAGACCTCTCTTGCCATAGGAAAGGGACAGCCACCCTAAGTGTCCGTGTCCTCATGTGTAGCACAGGCTCAGATGAAATCCCCACCTCATAGAGTTGTGGAGCTTCGGGAAGTAGCATGGGGGTGCTGTGCATGACTCCTAGTGGTTGGCTGGGTCCTGCTAGAGTCCAGTGGTGCTGGTGTCCCCTGCCTCAGAGACCTCAGTTCCTTCCTATCCCTGGATGACCCTCTGTCTGTACTGGGGGCCTAGGTATGTCCTCTGATTGATGAGATCCTTCGGCAGCTGGATGTGAAGCTGTTGAAAGGCCTAGTGGGTGAGTGTTGGGGTCCATCCTGGGAGGCCTCCTTGGGATTGGTAGATTAGGAGGGAGGAACCACAGCTCTGCGTGCTGTGGGAACATGTTATAGGTACTCTATTGCACTGGCCCCCCAAGAGAGTGAGGAGGATAGAAGGGACCCCAGCCAACCAGGTTGTGCCCTACCAAGTTACCAGACCAGAGATTCTAGCTTCTCCCAAGAGCTCTCCAAATCCAGTAGGGAGTGAAGTCCTATCTAAACTCAAGACAACCCCTGCTCCAGGGACAGTTGGACTGCTTCAGCCCCTGCCCTGGTGGAACTCACAGCCTTGGCAATGGGGAGCCAGGAAGTCATCGATCAAGGGGATGTCATTCTGAGTGATGGGAGTGGTCCTGGCCCCAGCCCTTGGAGAAGGCATGGGGAAGCATTGCCTTCTCTGCTGACCCGAGGATTGGAAGGGTCACCTAGCAACCAAGCCCCCCTTCTCCTTTCAGAACAAGTGGCTGCTCATAATCTTGGTCAACTCTGAATTACCCAGACCTCTGGCACCAGGCTCGAGGCGCCTCCTGCTGCCTGCCGTTGGTCAGAAGGAGGTACTTCCAGTTGAGACCTTAAGTCTCTCTCAATGTAGGGCTTCTACTATGCCCCGGAAGCATGATTCCCCAGGTCCCAAGACATTCTGTCCTTTCCAACAATAAACTCTAACTCTGAAGGATACACCAGCCCTGCCTGAAGTGTGCACCAGCCAAGACCCCTACACCCCAACACACAACCCTATCCACACCACCTTCCACACCTGCCTCAAGTTTTAGGGTAAATATCCCTGGTTTCTCATTCCCAGTGGGGAATGGCTACTCTAGCTGGTTGTTTGCAGCCAGGAATCTTGCTCAAAGCAAGGAGAAGCCAGAAGTATCTCACTCCTTATTTGCTCATCTATGTTTAGGGAGCACCTACTGTGTGCCGTGTCTGTTGCTGGGCTCCCAGAGGATACAGAGGATACAGAGAAAGCCTAATAGAGCAGAAATGCAAAAGAGACCCAGGATCAGCTCTGTAGAGGCATGGCTCCTTGAACAACCAGTGTCCTCAGCCCCAGCGCTAGAGACCGCATAGCGGACAGGCTCAGCCAAAGTTCGGGGTGAAATGAGTGGATGGCTCCTGGCTTGAAGACACACCTGTGTCTTAGACAAAAGCCATCACTATTTGGGGGCTGTCACCTGAAATGTAGGAATAAAAATTCTGCAGGACCCATGGCATGGGGAAACCACACCAACACCTTAGGAAACTGGTAACATTCAGTCAAGCTGAGCTTTGCCTAGTCTTATGGGAGGATGACCACAAGCTGTCAAAAGACAAGAGTGTCATGGCAGCAATGCACACAGTAGCCCTAAAGCAGCAATGTTCCCAAATGCCTCCAGAGGATGGACAGGGAGGTAGGAAGGCAGGAGGATCACACACTGAGCTGACAGTGGTGATGAAAATGACCCTCCATTTCACACAACCATGGGAGCGAATCTTCCAAAGTGAATTATCAGAAGAGCCCAACCTGAAAAGCATGTGTTGCAGATCCAGTGACACAGGTCAAAAACACCAGAGCTAATGAATACTCCTAGGGGTCAGGGTAATTAGAGCAGGGCGAGGCCCAGCAACAGGGAAGGACTCCTAGAAAACTGATGACAGTTTATTTCTTGACCTCAGTACTGGCTATGGGGAAGAGTGCTCAGTCTATGGAAAACTCGTGCAGCTATTTGCATATGTGCCTTTTTCTGAGACATGATGTCTTTTTAACACTTTTTAAAATAAAATACTTAGCATGCAGCACGAGTGTGTGGAGTGTATGAAAACCCACTTGCAAAACGTTTTCCATAACAAACAGAAGATGTTTATTCAAGGCCATTGAATTCATTGGTTAACTGTTTGTCTGCTGGCTACTCAATGATTGAATGTTGATTCCCACCCTAATCCATCAAGGGTTGAGGGTAAATATCATGCATATGTGAGCAATAGTAGCGTGGGCTAGAGAGACAGCTCCATGTTTAAGAGTGTTTGCTGGTTTCAGAGCTCCCAATTTCCGATCCCAGCACCCATGTTGGGTGGCCCACAACTGCCTGAAACTCCAGCTCCAGGAGAATCCAGCACCCTCTTCTGGCTTCCATGGGCATTCAACATGGTATACATACGCATAAACATAAATAAACATAAATCTTTTAAAATAAACACATAATACTAGCGCATATTATAAGCACTTGAAAAGTTTCAAGCATCTCATTAAATGCCTCACAGCGACTCTGTGGGATACAAAACTGCCACCCAGTTTACACGTGAGAGTTCTGAAAGGAAAGGTTACTTGCCTAAAGTCACACAGTGAGGAAGTGGCTGTGCCAGCCCTGTTAACCCCACCAATCACACACAGGCAGCTGTACCCCAAAGCTAACACTCTTAATTGTGAATCCCCACTCCTAGGAATCCCCTCTCTACCTCCCTTCTAACAACCCCCTCCAACCTTCCCTCCCACCCAAGGGGAATATGATGAAATGCAGGTTCAGGTGAATTGACAAGCTCAAACAAGGAAGTGTCCACAGCTCAGAGATGAGAAGAGAACCTGAGAACTTCTTGTCTCCATCTTTCAATTCAAACTCCCTAATCCGAAATGCTTCACCGGGGATTTGCAACCCTAAACGCCATGTTCCCGAACATTCTACTTGATAGCCTTTGGCTTACAGGGTTCTTCTTGCTTTTGAGTCAAAGAGTAAACACAGGATGGCTAGGCCACAAGGCTGCCTACATCCTTGGGGGACAGCTTTTGTCTGCATTCCTCCTGGCACCTTCTGGGCTGTCTCAAGGACTCCATCAAGATGCCTCCTTGATCTTCTCCAGTTCGGTCTTCGTATTAGGGTTTGCAGAGCTAGAGGCTCATGACACTTGCCCCCAGAACTTGTTTAAATGTTGTCTGATGCTCTTGGAGTCCACAGTGATGTGTGGTTAAAACAGGAAATTATCCCCAAATATCCAGAACTTTTGTCCAGGCTCTCCCTCTGGGTGGGTGCCTGAAACCTTCCCTGCCCTTTCGTGTCCAGGCAGCCTCTGAGTCAGGTATGTAGCTGGGAGCTACACCATTCCCCCAAACTTTAGCCTCTCACAGCCTTGGGAGGTGTTTGTGGTTAACTCCATGATGTAGGTAAGGTAACCTAACTGAAAGAGGAGAAGACTTGAAAAAGTTCTAGAGATTTCCTTTATGGCTCCTATAGTTAACAGTGGTGTGTCTCACACTCTAAAGTCCACTAAGGAAGTAGGCTTTAGCCTGAGTTTTTACCACAGTTCTTGGGGTTTTTTTAATGAGTGAAATGAAAGAGAAGCAGAAAGAACAAGATGCAGGGTGAAGCATCCTTCCCAGAGTCGTTCAGCTGCCAGTGAGCCCTGCCAGGTGTGGAACTCTGAGCCTACTGACATCATGGCCCATGGGAGGCCTCCAGAGAACATGGTCAGTTCTTTTAGAACTAAACTCTCTGCAAACTTGTCCTTGAAAGGAACTGAAGTGATACAGCCTAAATGATGCTAGCCTGTTGTCATTTCTCTTCAGCTAAGGTTACTGCAGGCAGGTCAGGGCCTTCTCTGAACCTCAGTTTCCCTCAAAGGATTGTGACAAGTGGTATAGTCCCCTGTGTCTCCTAAGAGGGTTTTGCTACTGTTTGTTCTTGATGATGGAAAGATCAGTCTCAAGGCAAGGAGAGTTTGCCTGTGGCTAACACTGCTTGAGAAGATTAATTAGATCCATTTTCTCACCAAACTAGGCCCACCCTTCCTCCCTCCCCTCCCACCTCTCCCAAGTCCCTTTGCCCTCTGGAGTTTCCAAACCCATCTGAAAGCCTACTCAAATTCCACTTGCCCTGTATCCAAGTTTAGAGAATGATCCTGGGATAAGCTGTAATTTTCTTTAGCAATTTATTTATTTTTATATTAATCACAGGTTATGTACTTTGTATCCCAGCCATAGCCCTCTCCCTCATTCCCTCCCACTCTCCCCATCCCTCCCTCATCTTCTCCTTGCCCCCCTCCAAGTCCACTGATAGGGGAGGACCTCCCCCCCCAACTAACTCTAGCTTATCATATCTCTTCAGGGCTGTCTGCAATGTCCTCTTCTGGGATCTAGCTAGGCTGCATCTCCCTTGGGGGGCAGAGCCGAAGAGCCAGCCATTGAGTTCATGTCAGAAATAGTCCCTGTTCCCCTTACTAGGGTACCCAGTTGGATACTGAGCTACCATGGGCTACATCGGAGCAGGGGTTCTAGGTTATATTTATACATGGTCCTTGGTTGGAGAAGCAGTCTCATAAAAGACCCCTGTGTCCTGATCTATTTGGTCTTTGTGGAGCTCTTGTCCTTATCAAGTCTTACTAACTCCCCCTAAGCTGTAATTTTTAAGAAGAAACTCACCTCTGCTCTTTAAACACGGAACTTGTGTGGGTTGGGGTTATAGCTCAGTGGGCTATATCCCATGAGATAGATTTTTCTGAAGCTTCCAGCAAATCATGCTTTTCTGTCCTTGATTAATTTAAAAAACAAAACAAAACTGTGTTTCACACCAGCCACCAGTGCAGGCCCCTGAGTACAGTCACTGTCTGGGAAGAAGCAGGAGAACACCCCACAGCAGGCCCCTGAGTACAGTCACTGTCTGGGAAGAAGCAGGAGAACACCCCACAACTTCTCTGAAGAACAATGGGCCTCCTCAGTGTGATCTGTGAAGGAAAGCTGGGTCAGGAACATTAGCTGTGTGTCCTGCTGCTGGGTGCCTGCTCAGGAGGGTCCCCTCTGGGGCACCAAGCATGCAGCCCATGAAGGAGCAGAAGCAGATACAGGGAATTAAGTTTCTTAAGTCTGGGGTTTCGGCCCAGCTAGTGAGAGCAGGTGGGTGGGTACTGATGTCAATATGGATGGGGGGTGTTTCTGATTCAAGTACCCTGGCCCCTATTATGATGGTCACACAAAGCCATACTAGGTTAGAATTCACACACGTTCACACGGAAAGAAGAGATGAGCTTTACTGAATGATACTGTGGTGTGTTTGCTTGTTCTGGGACTTTTAAAACTCAGGGCAGAAGGTAAAAAACAAACATCTAAATGCTAAATCTGAGGAAGCCAGGTGACCTGCGGTGTCCCTGTTTTTTGTTTCATTGGTTTTGCTTTTTAGGTTTGTTTTGTTTTGTTTTGTTTTGTTTTGTCTTTCAGGACAAGCATCCTCTGAGAACCTTCATACCCTGGGACAGGAATGAGACCTCAGAGGGAAAGGAAGACATTTCTGTGACTGGGTAAAACGCCTTTGTAGTCAGCAGGTGGTAGGTAAATCTGAAGAATGCACGGAAGCCTAAAAGGAAGATGCACACCAGCTCCCCAAGCATGCTTTCCCCATAGCCCTGAGGTGTGCAAGGAGTCTCCATCTAACACAGAAGGAAAGAGCTTCCACAACTGGAGTGGCATGCCGAGGTCAGCATACAGCTAGGACCTAACCTGCCCTGTTTTCTGTCATAACCCATACCCACCTCCAGCTTTCAAAGATTTCCATTAATTGAATACACATTCCCAGCTCTTTTCCAGACCTTATCTACCTCTCTTTACCCAAAGTGGGAACCTGTGCAGAGTAAGACCTACTCTCAGACCATGCACAGGGGCATGCCTGTAATCCCAGCACTCGGAAGTCTGAAGCAAGATGATAAGTTCAAGGCCAACCTGGGCTTTGTAGTGACTTCAAGGCAAACCCATGCTGTATAGCATGGTCTGGTCGTTCTTACAATTCAAGACCTCGGCCTATCCCTGACTCAGTTTTTCCCTCTGTAAAATAGCCCTCATGTGCCTAAGTAGTGAGGAACAGTGCTTCATTACTTTATTTAAGGGAAGGATATGAGTAAGGGGGGATGCCAGGAGACTGCAGGATCCCTCAAGCCTGGGAACCCAGAAAGATGTTTCCAGAACACAGAGTGGGAAGTACAGCATGGGGAATCAAACTGGAGAGTAAGTGTGGGGAATTCTCAAGCCCTGGTTTCTCACAGTAGAAACCCAAACTCCGACTTGCCAGGATAAGTGGACCTGGCAAAGGCAAGTATTCATACCTGGCATTGTTTTCTTGTCGTTTTTATCCAATGAGTTAACTTCTAACTCTGCCGTTTCCTTTCTGGACCATTTGTGCTAACTGGACCTCAGTTTCCTCCTCTGTATCAAAACAACAGTGACCTTTCTATCTCAAGATCTTATGAGGACCTACAGGCACTTGCCTGCCATGTATGATGGGTTTGAACAACAAACTACCCACCTGTACCCACACACAAATGAAACTGAGGGGTGGCCCAAGACAGGGAGGGCAGATGTAGTTTGACTCCCAACACTGTGGGGACAAGCTTGCCAGCTGTAGAAAGAATGGGACCAGGGGAAGAGGTCACAAGACATGAAAGCAAAGCAAAGGCTCCCGGGGGTTCTGAAAGGACCCTCCTTTCACCACCGAAAATCTGATCCTCCAGCTGCTTGTGAACATGGGTCTGTCTCCAACCTTTGCCTCATGCATGAAACCATGAAGTCTTGAGTAAGCCTCCATCTCAAATTTTCTTGTTTAAATTGTAGACCAAACAGCTTAACTGACTCTCTTGTTAATGTGATTGACAATTATTTACTTTGGAGAGCCCTGAAAGACACTTCCACATTGCAGAAATTGGAATTATCTCAAAGCTCATCGTCTGATATCAGGTTTCCCAATTTCTATTCTTTAAAAGAGGTTGGCTCCTCTCTGGGAGACGTAGGTAGGAGAGGAGCCCAGGACGGCCACCAAGACCTTGAGACTCAGGTGAGAGCTGATCCTTCCTCTTCTCCACAGATGCTCTGGGTCATAGGAGGCCAAGCCCCTCACTGGTGATAGCAGATTGCACTATCACTAACTGGGACCTTACAAGAAAAACAGGGCTGGCCATTGTTAGGGGCAGGGACTGGCCATTCACTCATTTTTCTTAAAGGGACAACATTGATGCAGGAGTGAGCTCTCCATCTGTCCTAAGTAAAACTAGGGAAGACATTTTAACAAGATCACTGTCACAGGTTGAGATGCTATCTGCGGTCATGTGACCTTTGACACTGTGTGGCTCCTGATGGTATCCACAAACCAGAGAGCCAGCCTATAGCAGAGGTGATGGCTGAGCAGTTCAAATCTTCAGCTTCTGCCCTGTTGGAGTCTCTTCATCCACACTGAAGAGCAGGGATGAGGGCAATGGGTCAGGCCACCACAGTCACATCCCCCAGCCCCAGAGGAAATCTGATGGTCACCTAGTTAAACAGAAGCTTCTGGACCAGGCAGGCCTGGCTTCAGACCCTCTCACGGCTGCAACTTGTGACCTTGGGGCAAAGTGCCTAGAGTCACCAAGCCTCTGTCCCAACTGTGCAGGAGAGATTGTCTGTGTCCACCTCTGAGGATGTGGTGACCATGAAGTTGGTGACTGAATGCATCAGCCTGTGGCCTGGGACAGACTACTATGGCAATGTTAGCTATTATTGTTAGTTTTCAGAACCCCCAAACCCTGAAGTTCTGGGGAGGAAATAGTGACAATTCCACCCCTGGGGAGAAGGCAGGCAGTGCAGAGAATCCTCTGCTTTCCATAGACAGTGGACCTGTCATTCCGTCTGCAGACACGGAGAGATGTTTCTAGTCGGGAGCCTCGTTGTCCTCTGTGGTCTGCTGGCCCAGGGCACAGCCCAGCTGGCAGGCATGCCCGTGCCTTTGGGCCAGGGCCCACCCTTGCCATTGAACCAGGACCCGCCCTTGCCACTGTCTTCAAATCCCACACAACTCTCTGGAAGCTTCACAAATGGTGAGTCTATGACAGTCTCTTTCAGGGTATATGCATGTATGTTTCTGTGTTTACACATGTGTGCTCTAGTTTACCAAACATCCCAATACCAGGAAGGGGAGCATGAGAGGAAGAGGGGGTAAGGACCTGAAGTTGGCAGATATGACCCCTAAGGCCTTCTTCCCCTTCGCAGCTCTCAGCGGCGGCCTGCTGTCTAAAGGACTGCTGGGTATTTTGGAAAATATTCCACTCCTGAATATTTTGAAGTCTGGAGGAGGCACTTCTCATGGCCTGGTTGGGGGCCTGCTTGAAAAACTGACCTCATCACTCCCTCTCCTGAACGACATCCTCGAGTGAGTTGCCAGCCCTGCAGAGGGAGAGGGATGGGCTGAGCAGGGACAGAGCCCGGACTCCTCCACAGGCCCCCTCCACTCCGGCAGGAGCAGTGGCCCTTTTGCACTTGCAGGCACCCCCAGGTCTAAGGCGTGTCCTGGACCCCAGCAGCAGCTGTTATCCCTGTGTCAAGCCTTCCATG
>CM053766.1:139149949-139166272 GCA_028658305.1 Pachyuromys duprasi | reverse complement strand
CTGAACGACATCCTCGAGTGAGTTGCCAGCCCTGCAGAGGGAGAGGGATGGGCTGAGCAGGGACAGAGCCCGGACTCCTCCACAGGCCCCCTCCACTCCGGCAGGAGCAGTGGCCCTTTTGCACTTGCAGGCACCCCCAGGTCTAAGGCGTGTCCTGGACCCCAGCAGCAGCTGTTATCCCTGTGTCAAGCCTTCCATGACAGCTCCATAATCCCCATTTCCTGGATGGGGAGACTGAGGCACAGAGATGTGCCTGTGCTCACACAGCTAGGGTGATTGGGGTCAGGGATCGAACTCAGAGAAGCCCTGAGCTGGGGCCTTTGCCACCCACTGCAGTCACCCCCTGCAGTCACCCCCTGCCACCTGGGGAATGTGAGCAGTCACTGGGCCACCCTCCTCATCTGTATCACCTGAGCCTGGGGCCTGATGTGCCGCTTCCCATGGACCACTCAGAGAGGGCTTCTTAGGCACACAGCCACAATGGGGAGCTTGTTGCTGGACGAGATACCCATGCCTGAGTCCTTAGAAAGACTGGACCGAAGCCATTGCCAAGACTCCAGGGAAGGGACCATGGACGGCTCAGAGAAGGCCTCCTCCCACCCTTTTGCATTCCTTCCAACTTCCGCTCTTTAATCTCCGTGATAAGTACTGAGGGCTGATCTGCTACTGCTGGTTATGACAGAGCAAGTGATTTCTGCCCTAAGTCTCTGCATGGTTTATTCTACTTGTCCATGCATCTTCTGTGTGAGCACTGACATTCTGTCCATCCATCCATCTTTCCTTCCTTTCATCTAACTGCTTCCTCTTCTACACACCCTTCTATATGTCCAACTACCCATCTCTCCCCTTAATCTACAGAGCTATCCACTTGCTTTAGAAGGTTCTGCCCTATTATGCACAATCTCCTTCCTCAAATACCTTCCAGACCTGAGACGGATAGAGGGTCTTGTATATTAGGATTCAATTCGGGCAGAATTTAAGGAAGACGGATGTCACTGAAAGATTGTTTTCCTGTCTTCCTCATCTCAGATGGCTAGATCTCCCTTCAAGATGGGTAAATTTGTGTGAAAAATGGTTTCCAGGTTTAAGATTTGAGACTGATTTTCTCCTCTTATGTTGCCCCCTGAACAGCATAAAAATCACAGACCCCCAGCTGCTGGAACTCGGCCTCGTGCAGACCCCTGATGGACATCGTCTCTACGTCACCATCCCTCTGGGCTTCAAACTCAATGTGAATACGTGAGTAGGCCCCAAGGGGGTGGGTAAAGGGCTAGCCACAAAGGAGGGACATGATGTCTATGGGGAGCTGCAAAGGCCTTGGTCTCAAACCTTGCCACATTTGCTGTGATGTTGAGCAAACTCGGCCATGTAGGAAACTCTCTTGACCTCACTGAACCTTGCTCTCTCCTACTTGGGAGATGAGAACAACTATAAGGGTGAGGTGAGGCCGGCACTCTTAATAAAAAGAAACCCTCCCCTTGAAGTGAAGGGAAGGGACAGATGCTAACAGACTGTCTCTTCCTTTTCTGCCAGGCCTGGGCTTGGAAGTCTTTTGGAACTGGCTGTGAAGCTGAACATCACTGCAGAAGTCTTAGCCGTGAGAGACAATCAGGGGAGGGTTCATCTGGTTCTTGGTGACTGCACCCATCCCCCTGGTAGCCTGCAAATCACCTTGCTCAATGGGTGAGTCCAAAGGACTAACTTTTCTCACCCAGAGACAGCAGTGTGGAATGATGGGCCAGTGGGTGGATAGATGAGTAAGACGATGGAAAGGAAGATGTGTATGTGGAGGAGGATGGGTAGGTAGATTGATGTATGTGTGTTTGCTGAGTGAAGGGGAAAATATACAGACATGGACAGGTGGATAAGTAAATGAATACATAAATGTTCACTTAACCCTTGTTAGACAGAATGGCCAATTGTATTTAATGTTATGAAAAATCAACAGTGTACACATTGTGATCTTTAATGATATTAATACTTTTTGTCTGTTTTACCAACTTCATGGACCTTCATAGATATTTTATCTACAATTTTCTTATCTATTACAAAGAGACAAATGTTTTTACTATGAATTGCTCAAAAAGTAAGCTAGATGGTGTTAAAGAACATTAACATGTTTATTATGCTGTCATATTTACAATAGAATGAGCAATTTTATAATAGATTAGGTTAAAAAAAACAGTTTGAATTTAAGCCCCACCTACTGCAGGCTTGTGAACTTCACTTGTATTTCTCCAATTTTGTTTCATCTTCTTTATTTGTAATATGAAACTACATTGAGAATATTAACAGAATTCTACTGAGAGGTAAACAGATGTAGAGCCCACTTGGATTGCTTGTTACAGTTGTCTGTCACGTGGGAAGGCCCAGTCATACATAGTGTACAAGACCTGTCCACACCACGGCTCACATTTATCAGTCACCCATGCATTGGGTTTTGTGTGCATCGTTTCGCTGAGTCCCCATGGCAACTCCATTTCTGCTTCTCCCTCCGGGGTAGCCAACCCTTTGCACTCCAAGGTGGGCTAGAGGGAGGGAAGCTTAGCCAGGGAGGATGGGTGCAGTGCAGGGCCTTGGTCAGCAGTGAGTGCTGGTAAACAACACACACCCCCCAGGAACAGCTGTGGAGAACTGATTCAGTTTATTGAGCAAGAGGGGGGTGTTTGTGCCCCTGGGGAGGTAGGCAGTGTCTCTGAGGCAAGGTGTGTGTAGGAGGTTCAGTCTTCCCCACCATTGGCCAGAGCAGCAGGAGTGTTAGAAGATACTTCATCTACATACTCAGGGATTTGGCGGGGTGGGGGTGGGGGAGGAGTGGGGGGCGGGAGTGCTGGGCGGAGAACCTTAAAAGGGCAACTGAGGAGTGAAGTGTGATAACTGTCAGGTCAGTGAATTCTTACTAGGGTTGATGGTGGGGCAGTTGACTTTCTGGTGCCAGGTTGGGGGGAAAGAGGGAACTAACTCCTGCTGTCCTCATCTGAGGTATTCAGGGTTGAAGCTCTCCTCGACCCTTCCTCTGTTAATCCACAGACAACTACACGCTAAGCACTGTTCTGCATTCATGGATTCCATACAGTTTTGTGTGTCTGCTATGTCCCTGAAAGTGCTTGCTTGTTCTACACTCGTCTGTGTGTGCACAGATGGGTCAGGTATAACTCTCTTCATCTAGGTTCCTTGCTGTTCATCTGCCATGGACAGGGGTGGGGAAGGTCTGGTCTCAGTTTTGGGTGCCAAGACTGAGTGGCTGCTGAACTTCTCCAGCCCAACCCTAAACCTCTAAGTCACATCCATGCTTTTCCCCTTCCAGAGCCACTCCCCTTCAAAGTCTTGTAGACAGCCTCACGGAGGTACTGACTAAAGTCCTTCCTGACCTCATCCAGGGCAAGGTAAGGGATCAAAAGTGCCAATCCCCTGCCCCATGGGTCTTAAAGCTTCTCTGGCTGAAAGAGGGCCCTGGAGTGAACTAAACTGCTCTACCCTCTATGAGAAATGAAATCTATCCATTAGTCCATCTGTCCTGTGATCCAGCTATCTGTGATAGTTCTTTCCACACCCCCCCCCAAAACGCTGGCTGATTTCTCTGGACTGTAGAAAGTAACCCTGAACATTTCACTTTGGGCATGCTGCCTCTTCCAGGATCTCCTTGCAGGAGGTTCTCTGTCTAACTCCCCTCTCTGGCCTGGGTCAGGTGTGTCCTCTGGTCAATGGGATTCTCAGCCAGTTGGATGTCACCCTGGTGCATGACATTGCTGGTAAGTGCTGCTTCCAAGTCCTCTCCCCCTCTAAGGAAGCATCAGTTTCCCACAAGGAGTTTTGTCCCTGCACATCATGTGACAGCGAGGCTTCACTGACCTCATCCCTTCCTCCTTGGGTATATCTTTGTTCCCATGAATGGTCCAGATGAGTTTAAGATCAAGCCTGCCTCCTCCTCTCAGCCTGACCTGACAACAGCTGAGCTGTCTGGAGGAGGCTCAGTCTTCCCCACATGCCTGGGTGTGGTAAGCATGCCTGGTGACCAGAGCTCTTGCTGGACTCCTTCACCACCAGAACATGACTCTAATCCAGCTTTTGTATTTGTTTTGTTGTCCAGAATTACTGATCCATGGAGTAGAGTTTGTCATCAAAATCTAGGCTTCCCAGGGAGGAGGACCTACCTTGGTTGAGCCAGTGAGTACTGCTTCACATTCCTTGGTATTTGAGGATTGGCCATTGTTCTCCTAGAAGGACACAGGGATCTAGGGACAAAGTCATCAGTATTAATCAGCTTCCCATTACTCTAATGAAAAACCTAAGATAACAACCTTATAAAGAGAAAAGGGGTTCCTTTGACCAATTGTTCCATTGCTTTGGGGCCATAATAAGGCAGGTGTTAGAGTGGAGGAAGCCATTCATTCAGTAGCCAAGAAGCAAAATGAGAGACAGGTAGAATTCCACAAGACACTCTGAAGGCATGTTCCAGTCTCCTAACACCATCTACTCCCTACTACCTCACTCCTCGGCATTGCCACCACGACCACACCGTTAACATCTGGGCCCTTGGGGCAACATCTAAGATTCAAGCTGGAGATACAAGCATCTGCATGGACACACTCAGAAATATACACAAAGGTCCACAGAAAGGCTGACAGAGTAGAGAGATGCAGGTACCATCAACACAACTGCAAAGAGAAACACTCATCATTATGTGTACATGCACACATCATCATCATTATCATCACCACCATCACCATCATCATCACTGATAAACACACACATCATCATCATCATTGATAAACACACACACACCATCATCATTGATAAACACACACATCATCATCATTGATAAACACACACCAGCCAGATACAAGTGTGATACAAATGCTTGCAACCTCACACCGCTATATATGTATATGTGCAAACATATACAGACTCAGTACAGTCAAGTCCACCCAGGTACGAAGACACACGTCCAAACACATGCACAAAGAGCCAAGCTCCTTATGGCTGAGCTCCCATCCTTGGGTCTCAGCATGCCTCCTTCCCTCAGAGGGCTAGTTTGAAGATGGGATGGTACTGGTGAGAGTCACTGACCTCAAGTCTCCTCTCCTGCTCAAATACTTCTCCCAACAGAATCATTTCTTGCTGTTCAGTCTACTGCTTCTTGCCCAGCTTGCATGGCTCAGAGAAGGTGGCCCATTGTCCTGGAAAATGATATGCCTGCCTTCTCCCCATGGAACCTGATCTCCTCCTTTCCCATCATGCATGATTAATCCCGTGATCATCACTAAATAAAATAGCTCTTCATCTGCACTGATGTCTTGTGTTCTTCACCATTACTTTACTTGAGGCTTTAGAGGCTAGAAAAAGGCTGGAGGCATACCCTAGACTCTAGGGCCTAGAGCCTCACATCCCGGCTCTGAACGGTCTTGATCAGCTGAGGGCTGAGGTTCAGCTGTGTATAAACGAGGCTGGCTGCCCTGCTGCTCTCAGGTGCTGTGGATAAGCACTCGGGCACGGATGTTCACACACAGGGCACTAGATAAGTGAAGCAGCTGATAGTAGCTATGCTCCAGAGCTGGGCTTGCAAGGAGGGTATGTGAGGACGGACATGTCTCGGGTCTACATCTCAGGCTGGCGCTGGGGGGAACCAGGAGCGCGGAAAGGTGCACCAAGCATAGCAGGAGGAGTGGGCCTGGACGGTGGCCACTCTGTGTGGAGATGCTTCAGAGGCCCTGAAGGACACACCTGGAAAGCAAAAGGACACTGTCCTTTTCTGTTCTGTCAGCAACAGAAGGGCAGAGATGACAAAAAGAATAGGAGGACAGGCACCGGAGTCCAAAGTCTGAACGGCTTGTGAAAAGCAATGAAGAAGCTAATTGGAGTCATCATGTTATATTTTGGCTTTTTTTTTTTTAGGGAGAAAACCTGAATTTTGAGGAAGCAAGAAGAGAAGGGGGAAAGTTGATATTGTATAGAATAGATTCTGGTTTTTCAGGACACCCCACATCGTCAGTATACCGGGTGACTAGAACTGTCCTGTTCCTGGGTTTGTTGAAGGTCAAACCCCACCTGTGCAGAGATGTGAGGCTTCCTTCAGAAGCATATTGCAGGCAGTAACGTGGGCATACATCCCTCTCTCACAACGAGATAAAGAAAAAATGAGTGCAAAAAAAGAGTTTCTGGAAGACTCTGGGAGTCTTGGCAAAAATAAATGTATAAATAAATAAATAGAATGATGGATAGATAGATAGATAGATAGATAGATAGATAGATAGATAGATAGATAGATAGATAGATAGATAGATAGATAGACAGATAGACAGACAGATAGACAGACAGACAGCAGCCCAGTGGACACCCGAACAGGGAAAGGGATAGAGAAACTCCAGTGCATCTTTCCCAGAGAACGGCAACATGTGGCTTGCTCCCTGGGTCTCTGCACAGCCCACTTTTGTGAACCTGACTCCGAGGTCACAGACTTCTCTCACGTTTGCTGAAAAACAATCAGGAGCAGTTGCTTGGTACCAGCTGCCTGAGGTGGTGGTAACACTTAAGACCAACAATGCACAATGATAAGCTTTCAAAGGACAATCTGGGGCACAGGATGTAGGCTTTGAAAACATTCAGGAGGCCATGCGTGCATATGGTAGGTTCTTGAGGTTCAGAACAGCCTGAGGAGGATATGTGCTCTCATATCTGATAACTTGAAAGTTCTGTGAGAGCAAGTGATATAGACTAAGGAAAGGGTGTGTTAGAGAAGACGGTGGGAATCCATTGCTCTGGGTTCAGTTCTGGTACTAAGCTCCAGAAGTCAATCTGAACCAGCACTGACTTACTATTAACTACCTTACTTACTACTTACTAACCTATTAACTTACTGACTTACCTATTAACTAAGGCTGGAAACTACCTGGGTCCAATGGGTCCCACTGGCCTTTAGTTTTGCAGAACTATCAGTATATCGGGGCACATGTTTGAATCCTGGACCACATCTGGTTGCTCAGTCCATCCTGGAGAGCTAGTTCTTTGATTGTGGAGCCTACTGGACCCTAGAGATCCTGACTGGGCCATTCTTGTATGGGCCGATTCCTTCTGGAGACGGAGTTCTGTTGAACCTGTCCATCTGTTCTGGTGGGGCTTCATCCACGTGAAGGCAGCTCAGGTCACAGCATTACTGTAAGCTGTATGGTCTTTCCCAGCACCTGGCAGCGAGCAAAGAGCTGCCATTTGAAGATATGTGTATGGAAGTCACGTCAGGCAGCTTATGTGCCCAACAGCCTAGAAACTGAGACCCCAGGGGCAGTTTCCTGTTGCCCCACGCACCAGTCAACATAGACAAAGGCTGTGGACACCTGCAGTGTCACTGGGCCAGCAGCTACAAAGTCAACATATGGTCTATGGTTCGTTGAATGTCTTCCAAGGCCTGCTGCTGCAATAGGCCCCATTCAAAATGGGTGGTTTTATAAGCCACCTTGATTGGGGGGACCCCCCCCCAAAAAAGATGTAATATAGTACATGTGTTCCTTAGTTCTCAGAACCCCTAGTCATGTCATCTGGCTTGCTTCCAAGTGCCATTTCCTGCTGAGCCATCTCTTCAGCGCAAGCCCATATTATGGATATCACCAAGGACAAAAACATTTGTTTGACTATTTGGGGGGTATGCTTCTTACCCATATGACCCCTAGGAAATGCGCCTACTATTCAAGACCCTGGACTTCACCTAGATTTTAGTTTAGTGAAGGACTGAAATCAGTGCCGATTCTGGTCTTTCAGGGTACCCTACTCTCAGGACTCCATCGGTATACCAGGAACTTTCCTATTTCTGGGCTTATTGAAGGTCAAGCCACACCCGAAGTTGGCATGCTTCGGAGATGTGAGGCTCCCTTCAGAAGTATATTTCAGGCAGTAACAGGTGGGCATACATCCCTCTCTCACACGGAGATGGAGAAAATGGCAATAATGGCAGATGCACGTGGGGGGCGCCACTGACTCCGTGACACTTACAGCATCTGCCAAAGGCATCTAGTTTGTTGTAGCTCACTGCCAGCCTCCGTGCCCTGGAAACCCTGTGAACCAAAGCAGCCTTTCCATAGTGACAAGCTTGTGTCTGACACTCCTGCCTCAGTAAGTCCTGGACGACCAAAGGAAGTGTGTCACGTCCCTCCAGCATAGCTTTTGCTGACTAACACACCGGGGCTTGGCTGACAGCCAAGCGGGTCACACATCCTCCTCGTATGAGCAGGTATATTCCCTCGGGGGCTGGTGTTGTTCTTCTCCACAAGCAGCCACCGTGTCAGTGCTGTGATGCACTCAGCAGCAGCAGGAACCATGGTCACCAGCGCTCTAGCCATTCCGAGGCCACACCCACAGTGCATAGGCACCACTGGCAGAAAAACATCCCGAGTCAGCAAATTATCCCCAAACTACCTGATGTCACCAGTTTCCATTGTCTCCCAAGGAGACCAGAAAATCTTGTCATGGAAGCAACAATAGGCAAAAGCCACAGGAAAGTCTACGTCCTGCTCAAACCCCTTTTTATCTTAACAGAGAACAGGGCCACTAGTCACTTGGTCCCATCCCTGAGAGCACCATTCAGCCTAAGACATGTATCTACAATGGCCCTTATCAAAGAAGCACCAATCAGGCTGCAGTGTGAACCTTCTCTGACCTTTTGCCCGCATCTGCTCTTTCACTGTTAAATTTCTCCCTCAGGGAATGCTCTGATTTTAAGTCTCATTAAGTTCATCGATGAATGAAAACAGGTCTCACTAGGGGGGCTCAAGCAACCCAGATCAGGGAAGGCTTCCTACCCAGACCCCTCTGCTGCTCTGGGCATCCTCGGGGATGTGATGAGAGTTCACGCTCACCACAACACCCGTATAAAGCCAAAGGATGGGCAGCACCTCAGTCAGCCCATCACCCACTCCCCCACTGCTAACCCTACCTTGGAGCATTGACCTACCAGGCTTGTTTCCTTGGTAACCCTGCTTACTGGGCCAGACTGCAGAGCAGAACAGCACACACTGGTCACCAGCCCCCAGAGCAGAATTTAATCACTTCTGCCCATGGCTGGGTAGCATGCATGAGGCTTTGTTCTAACCCTCTAGCACTGTACACACACAATAAAAACTGTAGGACAACCTCTGTTTTAGACTATGCCTTTCCATGTGATCTCAGACTCACAGAGATCCACCTGCCTCTGCAGCTCACGTGTTGGGATGAAAGGGGTATGCGAACTTAAGTCAAGTTCTGTCTAAGTGTTCTGTAGTAGCAGTCTCCTCTCAACTTACCATTTTGATCAGCTCCCCTGTCTGGGGTGAGTGGATGTTGGTGTTTTTTCCAGGAAAAAGCAGTAACAATAAAAATAACCCAAGGGAACCGGACGCTATCCAGCATGCCCTTAAGGGATCCTTCAGGCTGAAAGGGAAGGGGAGTTGGTGATAAGCGGAAGCTACAAAGAGAAATGAAGAACACCTTATGGATGAGTACAGAGGTAAGTATAAAAGGTGCTAAGGCTGGGATGTAGCTCAGTAGGTAAGGTGCTTGGCTTGCAAACCTGCCTTGCATTGCATGGACTGAAGTTTGTTCTCCAGGACAAACATACACACACACACAAACACACACACACATACACACAAACAATATACTTACACACACATATATACACATATACCATACACATGCACACACACATACATACATAACCCTACACACACATATGCATACACACACACACAAACCCTGGCATGATGCACATACTTACACTCCCAGTGCTGAAGAGGCAGAGATGGATCTCTGAGACTCGCTGGCCCTTAGGTCTAAACCTTCTTGGCAAATTTTACGTCAATGAGATACTTTCTCTCAAAAAAATAATGTGGATAGCTTCTGAGGGACAGTAGCCTAGGCCACCTTCTGGCCTCCACACACATGCACACTCACATAAACACATGTGCACATGCACATATACAAACATACATTCACAAACATAGAGGATAGTTTAAAGGTACTTTTGCCTGTAACTCTTTCCTCCTTCTAAAAGTAGAGAGACCATTTAGAGGAACAATGGTATAAATGTAGGTAATGACTGGGCCAGAT
Organism: Pachyuromys duprasi; assembly: GCA_028658305.1. Lineage (NCBI taxonomy): Eukaryota > Metazoa > Chordata > Mammalia > Rodentia > Muridae > Pachyuromys > Pachyuromys duprasi. The sequence goes on along the minus strand of CM053766.1, from coordinate 139,156,198 downwards.
GCCCCTCCATCGAGGTCCCCGGAAGCCAGGATCTGAAGGTCATAAGGCTTCAATGCGCACAGTTTACTCTGCAACCACTGGAAGGAGCTGATAGACACAGTAGTCCCACTCCAGGCCTGAGAACGAACTCTGACCTTCCATGCCTGTCGCCTCACTGTCCAGCAAGGATTTCACCTCATCGCCTCAGTTATGGAGACTCTAATGCCCGAAGTCATAGGGCTTGAGAGCCGTGGGTCTATCAGACGCGAGCATTCAGGCTCCCCTACTCAGGAACTGAAAACTCATGGCTTCTGACAAGCCCGGTGCTTTAAAAACAAACAAACAATAACAACAACAACAAAAAGGGTCTCTAGCACAGGCTGACCTCAGAACTCACTATGCAAGCAAGATGACCGTGAACTTCTGGTCCTCCTGCTCCCACCTCCCGGATGCTAGGATTACAGGCCGCACCACCACACCACCTGTTCTATTCAGCACTACAGGCTAAACGCAGGCTTTCCTTTCTACTAGGCAAGCACTCTACCAACTAAGCTATGAACGTGCCCAGCCTACTTTCTGCAATAAACTTATTTTGACTGTGATTAGTGTCCAGCTGGGTACAAGATTAAATACACACCTCAATTTCCTTACATTAATTGTTGGTCCCTAAAGTAGGGCTGTAGATTTATCAATAAAAACATAAGAAATGAGAGTGTGGCTCAATAGCAGAATGTGTGCTGAGTAGGCCCAAGGCCCTGGGCGCTATCCTCTGTACTGGAAATAGAAAGCGAGCCATACCTGCCCCCAGATTCTGGGCTCAGTGGTTCACCATTGGTGAATTAAGCAGGGGCTTGGGCAGCTTGGTTTGAAAGGTGGTAGGGAGGTAACAGTTCAGCCATGGTGGCTTTCCATGCCACCCCAATAAGACGACTATGAGATTCTCCACAGCACTGGCATGGGCTCCAGTGACCCCTGCCAGAAAAGCCAGAGAAAGAACACCGGCAAGATCCTGTTTTGGAAAGAACTTGACTACAGCTTCATGATGGAAACTGAGAAATGTGGTTGTTTCTGGAGCAAATTTGCTCCTTGAGCAGAAGCATCCAAGCATCACCCATTACTATGATAACGTCATCGATGGAAACATTACCTGCATTAGTTACTTTCCCAATGCTGTGATAAACTGCCATAACCAAAATCAGCTCACAGGCAGAGTCTGGCTTTGGTTTACAGTTGCAGAAGGAGAGTCCATGATGCTAGGGAAGGCATCGCAGCAGACAGCGGGAGCAGCCGGCTGATCCCATTTCTATCAGGATGCAGGAATCAAGAGAATGAACTGCAAGTGAGATGAAGCTACACAATCTCAAAGCCCACGTCCAGTGATGTACTTCCTCCAGCAAGGATCCCTCTTAGAAGTTCCAGAACCTCCTTAAGCAGCACCACCAACCAAGGCCACATGTTTGGATACATGAGCCTATGGGGAACACTTTCATTCAAACAACCATGTCCCTTTACAACGTAATGGAGTGTTGTGAAGGTATTGACCTGACTAGTCTAATTACAGACAGACCAAAGCCAATACCGAGATGAGGAGTTCATTCTTGGGGTGATGAATCGGTTCACGCTAGTCTGGAAAGAAGGTCACAAACGAAGCTGCGTGCACTGTGCCACACCAGGATCTGAAACCAGTCACCGTCTTCCTGGATGACAAGCAAAACATCAAGCTTGGGGACTACTCTGGGTTAGCCAGAATATTCAACCAAGATATGAATTTTGAACACCTGTTGGCATACCTTACTGCGTCTTCTGAACAAATGAGCTTATGTTACTATGTTATTGTGAGAAATCAGCTATCTGGTCCCTGGGATGTTTGATGTATCCATTATGTGCATTAGTGCCTCCAATTACACCTTTTAACCAGAAAGAACGTGAAGAGAAAATCTGGAGTCAGACCCAGCTGAATGAGCCTAAATCTGGAGGCAGAGCCAGGTAAACCCCAGACTGTGCTCTGACCGGGTGACTGACATTACTGTGGTGATATTAAACAGAAAGGGTTGCCATGGACCATCTGCTGAAAACAACTCTTGAGAACTGTTTGACATTGCAATTGGCAGTAGGAGAACAAGAGGAAACGTTGAGATTCTTAGGACCCTGTTGTGTGGCAGGCTTCCATCCCAGGCTGCGGGGCCTAAAACTGGAGGACAAGCAGTTGTAGAAGCAAGAACTAGCCGGCAAAGCCAAAGGAAGAAACCTAGAACAGAAGAAACATGAGCACATTCAAGAGCGACCAGACATGTTTCTTAATGTTTAATTATGTATATGGGATGTACGTATTTGTATACATAAGAGCAGGGCCTGCAGAGGCCTGAACACAACGTCTGTCTGCCTGGAGCCAGAGTTACACGAGGTTGTAAGCCATCCAGCATGATGGGTGCTGGGAACTGCACCCCACTCCCTTGCCAGAGGAGCATGCGCCCTTAGTTGCTAAGCCATCTCTCCCGCCCCGGTCCAGAGATCCTTGACCCTCCCTCCTCAATAATTAAGAGGAGAGTTCATTTTTCTGTGAAAAGTAGAGAATATGACGAGGAATGAAAATGCAGACAGTCCGCTCACTTCTAAACTAAGTGCAAGGACCAAAGAGCCACTTGGCGCCCAGCTGCACACTCAGGCAGTCAGATATTGGAGGAAAACACAGCAGAGAGAGAGAGAGGCAGCTACAGAGGCAGGGACAGAGAGGTGGTATATTAGTCCAGATTTTCTCGAGGAACCAAACCAATCGATGAGATGATGCATATGAAGAGGAGTTACTAGACTGCCGTACATAGCCTGGGCTGAGTAGTTCTACCCCGGAGAGGCTGAGGACCCAGGCCCTGCTCACTCACTCCACCAGACTGGATGCCTCCGCAGTCCCAATCTGGCATGCAAGAACTGGGGGACACTCAAAGTGCCACGGGTCCTCAGTCACCTCAGAAGGCTAAAGAGGCCATGTTACGATGGCAGTGGGGGATAGCAGAAGTAACAACAGCAAAACAGGCCACAGGAAATTAGAGGCCGAAGATGAGCCAAAAACAGCCCAGCGTTTCATCTAGGATCTATGTGTGTCTGGTAATCGGCTCATGAGCCTCCCTCCCTGAGAGAGTGGCTCAGTGGTTATAAGTGCTTGCTCTCAGTCCTAACAGGCTGGAGTTCAGGTCCCAGCCCCCACACCGGGCAGCAACCAAACCTCTGTAACTTCAGCTCCAAGAGCTCTGGTCATCTTCTGGTCTCTGTGGGAATTCAAACGTGTGCATATGCTCACACAGACACACATGCACAGACACATGTAAATAGAAGCATAAATGAAATAATATATAAACATGCATGGTCACGTGATTATGAGCATCACGTGTGTGCACGCATCAGAGGAAGGCATAGGGTGTCAGAAGTGCTGGAAGTAGAGTTGGGTGGGTGCCAGGATCCAAACCTGGGTCCTCTACAAGAACCAGAAATCTCTTAGCCAGTAAGCAAACCCTCCAGATAATAATCTGTTTCACCAAATAAATCTTTATCAGAAGTGGCAGGCCTGGTGTAGGAAATCAAAGGGCAAGCAAACGTGAGGAAGCCATCTCCATCTCTCAGCATGTTGACGAGAAGAAAGACCGAGTGTGGATGACTATCTGTCCTGCCGCTTCACACTGGAGCCCCACTTCTCCCTGTAAAAGCTTGTCCCTGCCCACGGGGCTCTGGGGACCTGGCACATGTCCGATGCCACCATTGTGTGCATGCTATTATTATCCAATGAGTTGACTTCTAACTTTGGCCCATCCTGTCTGGATCATTTGTCCTAACTGGACCTCAGTTTTCCCCTCTGTAAACAAGTAGCCTCCCTACCAAGAACCAGGTGAGGGCCTACACACATACATGCACACACACACACACACACACACCTGTATGTGCAGAATTGAGAGATTGCTCAGAGCGGGGAAGGCTACGTGTAGTGTATGAGCAAAATATCACCAAATAGAGAAAAAGAATGAGGCCAGGGAAGGATGCGGATGAGAGCTAAGAACGGAGTTCCTGATGAGGCGACCCACACATTCCAAACCTGATCTTCCTGCTGCTCATGGGCACGGATCTCATGCCTAAGCCTCATCCATGGGACCATGAAGTCCTTAATAACCTGCCATCTCAAGTTTGCTTGTTTAGCTTGTGGACCAAACAGCTGACTCACCTGTTAGCCTGATTGGTAATTATTCACTTTGCAGAACTCTGACACTGGCAGATTGCAGAATTCAGAATTATCTGGAAACGCATCATCTAATCTCGTGTTTCCTGATTCCTGTTCTATAAAGGATGCTGTCACCTCCTAAGCAGAGGCAGGAGAGGAGCCCAGGATGGCTGCTGAGACCTTGAGACTCAGGTAAGATCTGACCCTTCCTCTGATCCACCAACACTTGAGTATCAGGAGGCCAGGGCCCCTGCTGATGCCAGATGCCAGGTCACTCAGGACCTAAACAACAATAACAACAACAGCAAAACACTACCACCCTTATCAAGGGCAAGGATTGGCCATTTCATAAGAAGGCAACATTGATAGAGCACTCTCTCCATCTGACCTAAGTAAAAGCTCTAGAGAAGAAATTTTAACAAGGTCGCCATCACAGGTTGAGATGCTATCTGTGGTCATGTGACCTTTGACACTGTGTGGCTCCTGATGGTATCCACAAACCATCATGGCCTGACCACAAACCAAAGAGCCAGCCTAAAGCAGAGGTGATGGCTGAGCAGTTCAGATCTTCAGCCTCTGCCCTGTTGGAGTCTCTTCATACTCATGAAGAGCAGGGATGAGGGCAATGGGTCAGGCCACCACAGTCACATCCCCCAGCCCCAGAGGAAATCTGATGGTCACCTAGTTAAAAGCTTCTGGCCTGGCTTCAGACCCTCTCACGGCTGCAACTTGTGACCTTGGGGCAAAGTGCCTAGAGTCACCAAGCCTCTGTCCCAACTGTGCAGGAGAGATTGTCTGTGTCCACCTCTGAGGATGTGGTGACCATGAAGTTGGTGACTGAATGCATCAGCCTGTGGCCTGGGACAGACTACTATGGCAATGTTAGCTATTATTGTTAGTTTTCAGAACCCCCAAACCCTGAAGTTCTGGGGAGGAAATAGTGACAATTCCACCCCTGGGGAGAAGGCAGGCAGTGCAGAGAATCCTCTGCTTTCCATAGACAGTGGACCTGTCATTCCGTCTGCAGACACGGAGAGATGTTTCTAGTCGGGAGCCTCGTTGTCCTCTGTGGTCTGCTGGCCCAGGGCACAGCCCAGCTGGCAGGTGTGCCCGTGCCCGTAACCTATGACCTGCCCACATCCATGGGTCACTGCCGGCCCTTGTACCTGGGCCAGAGCCTGCCCTATGGAGGGACTCCAGTTGTGGCCACGTATCCTACAGACCATCTGGCTAGAAACTTCAGACATGGTGAGTCTCTATAGTCTCTTTCAGGGGTGAGTGTGTGTGTGTGTTCATGCTTGTACATGTTTCCATACATCTGCTCTAGTCTATTCGACTTCCCAATAATAGGAAGGAAATCAGCAGTGAGAAGGAGGTCTAAGGCTCAAGAGCAGTGGTTCTCTGTGACCCTTTACTACAGTTAGTTCCTCATGTTGTGGTGACACCCCTCCCAACCTTAAAATTCTCTTTGTTGTTACCTCACAACTGACACTTTGCTGCTATTATAAATCATAATGTAAATATCTGTGTCTTCTGATAGTCTTAGGTGACCTCTGTGAAATGGTTGTTTGAGCCCCAAAAGGGGTCACGACCCACAGGTTGAAAACTCTTCTGCAGAGTCAGTAACTGTGACCCCTGAGAGTCTCTGCATTGCAGCTTTCAGCCAAGGCCTGCTGTCGGGGGGGCTTCTGGGCTTTCTGGAACACATGCCACTCCTGAGCTACGTGAGACCTGCAGGAAGCAATGCTGGTGGCCTGGTCGGGGCGCTCGGAAAAGTGATTTCATCAATCCCTCTCCTGAACAACATCCTTGAGTGAGTAGTAATTTGGTTCCTGCCAGTGACTGAAGACTTGCCCACCCCAAGCAGCAGCCCTGCAGAGGGAGAGGGATGGGCTGAGCAGGGACAGAGCCCGGACTCCTCCACAGGCCCCCTCCACTCCGGCAGGAGCAGTGGCCCTTTTGCACTTGCAGGCACCCCCAGGTCTAAGGCGTGTCCTGGACCCCAGCAGCAGCTGTTATCCCTGTGTCAAGCCTTCCATGGCAGCTCCATAATCCCCATTTCCCGG
>CM053766.1:139131707-139149449 GCA_028658305.1 Pachyuromys duprasi | reverse complement strand
CAGCCCTGCAGAGGGAGAGGGATGGGCTGAGCAGGGACAGAGCCCGGACTCCTCCACAGGCCCCCTCCACTCCGGCAGGAGCAGTGGCCCTTTTGCACTTGCAGGCACCCCCAGGTCTAAGGCGTGTCCTGGACCCCAGCAGCAGCTGTTATCCCTGTGTCAAGCCTTCCATGGCAGCTCCATAATCCCCATTTCCCGGATGGGGAGACTGAGGCACAGAGATGTGCCTGTGCTCACACAGCTAGGGTGATTGGGGTCAGGGATCGAACTCAGAGAAGCCCCGAGCTGGGGCCTTTGCCACCCACTGCAGCCACCCCCTGCAGTCACCCCCTGCCACCTGGGGAATGTGAGCAGTCACTGGGCCACCCTCCTCATCTGTATCACCTGAGCCTGGGGCCTGATGTGCCGCTTCCCATGGACCACTCAGAGAGGGCTTCTTAGGCACACAGCCACAATGGGGAGCTTGTTGCTGGACCGGATACCCATGCCTGAGTCCTTAGAAAGACTGGACCGAAGCCATTGCCAAGACTCCCAGCCTCCGAGATCTTTGCTTCCTGACCTAGCTACAGTCAGGCAGACTTCAGTGTGATTTCCATAAAAACTGTCTGGCCTGGATGGCCCAAGGTCAGGTGCCTGGTCTCTCCCTGGCTTGATTTCTCCACCTGTGAGATGGAGAGAAAGACTGTGGAGAAGATCAAGGAAGGCGGAAGTACCTGGCACTGTGGACGGCTCAGAGAAGGCTTCCCCCCACACCTTTGCATTCTTTCCAGCTTCCTGTCCCTTTAAGGCCATGACAGGTTGAGTAATCTCCATCATTACTCTTACGCAGGATTTATTCCTACCAACATCTCTTCTATGCCTGCGGCCTGCACTGACAGTCCATCTCTCCACGTACCCATTCTTTCTTCCTTTCATCTAGCTGCTCCCTCCTCCATCCACCCTCCCACATATCCAATTGCCCATCTTCCTTCCAACTTAAAAGTAAGCCTCTTTCTTTGAAGAGCTCCCAACCAGCTCCTTTCCTCAAATATCTCTCGGACTTGAGATAAGCAGAGGACCAGGTATGTTGGGATCTGACCCAGAAGGAAGCTGGAAATGATAGGTATGTGGCTCAGAAAGCAGGGTGGTTCTGACTGCAAGGGCACTGAGATGTCTTCATCTCAATGGCCAGTTCTCCCTCTGTGATGAGTAAATTTAGGTGAAGGTGTTTCCCTGGATTGAGGCTTAACATGCTCACGTTTCTCCCCAACCAGCATAAGAGTCACTAATCCCCAGCTGCTGGAAATTGGTCTTACGCAGAGCTATGACTTCCACCGCCTCTATGTCACCATCCCTCTGGGCTTTGAACTCAGAGTGAACACGTGAGTAGGTCCCAAGGCAGGTGGTGGTGGATAAGGCAGAGCCTGGTGGCTATGGAGAGCTGCAAAGGTCTGACACTTGAACCTTGCCTATTCGATGTTGTGTAGAACAAACTCAGGTCATAAGGAAAACACATTTGACCTCTCTGAGCCTTGGTTTCCCTAACGGAAACAGAGCTCAATCCCACTGTGCCAAAATGGAGTAAGGTGAGGCCGACACCCCTGCCAAGAAGAAGCCCTCCAGCTGGGAATGCAAGAGGCCAGATGGCTTAGAGCAGTCTCTGCCTTCTCTGCCAGACTGGTGGTCGGAAGTCTGCTGGAGCTGGCTGTGAAGCTGGACGTCACTGCGGAGGTCTATGCTGTGAGAGACATGCATGGGAGGAGCCGTCTGGTCGTCGGTGACTGTATTCACTCTCCTGGCAGCTTGCGCATCCACCTGCTTAATAGGTAAGGCCAAAGGACGGGCTTCTCCTACCCAGAGAGAGCAGGATAAAACGATGGAATAAACGGAAGGTGAATGAATATGAAGATAGGAAGAAAGGTGTGTTGAGAGAGGAACTGCGGATGGACGGTTGAGTAGATGAATGGGTGGATGGGGGATGGTAAGATGCTCGGTGGGCAGAGAGACAGATGTATAGGCAGGTGTATGAACAGATAAAGAAACAGATGAATAAATGCTCTCTTAACCCTTTACTAAATCAAGAGGAACAATTTCATGTTGGATAGGCAATACAGAATATGGTTTTAAGATCATATTCTGATTAGGAGAGGAGAGCCAGAGAGCCTCTGACATGAACCTGGCCAGTGTTCCTCCAATTTGATCTCACCTCCCTTATAACACAAAACTATGTGAGATTATTAATGGAATCCTACTAAGTGGTATTAAATGCAGAGCCTACTTGGATTGCTTGTTTCAGTTGCCACACGTAGTGTATAGGACCTGTGCACACCAGGGCTCACATTTACTAAGCAAACATATTGGGCTTTGCATGTATTATTTCATCAAGTCTCCATGACAACTACATACTAAGTATTTTTCATGCATTTGTGGGTTCCACAGTCTTGTCCCTGAGTGTACCCAGTGGCTGCTGAACTTCTCCAGCCAAACTTCAAGCCTCTGAGTCACATCCATGCCCTTTCTCTTCCAGACTTGGTCCCCTTCAAAGCCTTATAGACAGCCTCACAGACATCTTGACTAATGTCATTCCTGGCCTGGTGCAGGGTGTGGTAAGAGATCAAAATGACAGTCCCCTGCTCCGTGGGTCTTAGAGCTTCTGAGGCCGAGCTATTGTGTATGAGAACTATCCATCATCTGTCAATCCATCTGTCCTGTGATCCAGCTGCCTGGCTTACTTATTTCTACTCCTCCAAACACGCTGCTTGGCTTCTTCTGAGATGTGGAGAATAGTCCTGAATTTAGTCTACCATGAGCATGCTGCTTCTCCGAGGGTCTCCTTGCAGGAGGTCCTGCTCCTAACTCCCCTCTCTGCCCTGGGTCAGGTATGCCCTCTGGTCAATGGGATTCTCAGCCTCTTGGATGTCACCCTGGCACATGATGTTGCAGGTAAGTGCTGTCTCCAAGTCCTCTCCCCCTCTGAGGAAGCATAAGTGTCCCACAAGTTTTGTCCCTACACTCCATGGAACAACCAGGTCTCATTAGCCACACCCCTCCCCGATTGGGATGTCTTTGTCCCCATGAATGATCCAAGTGAGTTTGAGGTAATGTCTGCCCCTCCTTAGCCTGGCCTAGGAGCAGCCATGCTGGCTGGAGGGGGAACCCAGTGCTTCCCCACATGTCTGGGCATGAGGAGCATGGCTGGTGTTCCAGAGCCTCGGGAAGCACCCAGGTTCTCCTTGGATTCCTTCACCTCCAGGTCATAACTCTAGTCATTTTTGTTCTAGACTTGCTGCTGCGTGGAGTACAATTTGTTATTAAAGCCTAAGCCTTCCGAGAAAGGGTCTGTCTCTGCTAAGCTGGTAAATGCTGTTCCCGCTCCCCAGAATTTGTAGACCAGCTGTCATCCTCTAGGGCAGGGAAGCAAGGATCTTGACACAAGCATCCACAGCAACTATCCCGGCAGCACCATCCTGGGCACTAGGCCTTTAACACATGGGCCTGGGATGAAGATGCTAGCCCCAAGTTATAGCAATACCCAAGGAAAGAGACAAACACAGGCACAGACACACAGACGCATGAAGTCCACAGAATAACTGACAGGTGTGGTGATGGGCTGGAACCACATACAGCTTCAAAGAGAAATATATGTGATAATGGGCACACACTCAAGCACATAGACACGAGAGCCAAACACTCATCCACAGAGCCACACATACACAGACCCACTAGCCAAGTCCCCGGGGGCTTGCAGACATACTCAAACACATGTACAAGAAGCCACAGAGACAAAACCTTGGGTCTCAGCATGCCCCTGTCCCTCAGAGGGCCAGTTGATGATAGGACAGTACCAGTGAGAGTCACTGACCTCAGTCTCTGTTCTGATTGAACTCTTCTCCCAACAGAACTGTTTCTTGCTGCTATGTCCACTCCCTCCTGCTCAGCTTCCCATGGCTCACATGTCCTGAAAAATGACATGACCTGCCTTCCCAGGGAACCCCTTCCTCAGGCTTGAAGAATATGCTGTGTTCACAATTAAATAAAATTGCTTCTTCTACACCAGGGTCTTATGTTCTTCCCGTAGCTTGAGAAGCTCCAGAGAGCCCTGGCTAGATGGCCAAGGCCATACAAGAGCTGGACTTCACGTCACAGGACTGAACGGCCTCAAACAGCTGAGGGTTGGGGTTCAGGTGCCTGGCCTGCTGTCCTCACAAAGTACACATAAGGAAGCTGGGAGCTCAGTAGATAAGAACTCGGGCATAGATGTTCACACCCACAGTATTACCACACAAAAAGTGAAGCAGCTGTTGGGACAGCTGTGCAACAGCTGGGCATGGAAGGAGGATGTGTGAAGACATGCGTGGCTCCAGTCTACATCTGAGGCTGGGGACCCACGGTGTCTTAATCAACGTTTATATTGCTGTGATGAAACACCATGACCAGGGCCTGAAGAGATGGCTCCATGGTTAAGAGCATGTGTTGCTCTTGCAAAAGACGTGGGCTTGATGCCTGGAACCCACATGATGACCCACAACCATTTATAACTCCAGTTCGAGGAGTCTCAATGCCCCCTTTCTGTTCTGGGAGCACGAGGCTCACACATGGTGTATATACGTACATACAAGCAAAACACTCACAAACACACACAAATAAATAATAAATAAATCTAAAGTAAAAAAATATGACCAAAAGCCATGAAGGAAGGAAAGGGTTTCTTTCAAACCTCACAGCTTTCAAATCCATCACTGAAGAAACCCAGGGAAGGGAGGAACCTGGAAGCAGGAACTGAAGCAGAAGCCAGGAAGAAACACTGCTCACTGAATTGCTCCTCAGCCTGCTTTCTTATACACTCCAGAACTGCCCCCCTGGGGTGCCATTACCACCCCCAAACCCATGAGTTGGATCCTCCCACATTAATCAAAAGAATGCACTAAAGAGACGTTTCCTCATTTGAGGCTTCTTCTTCCCAAATGACTCTAGCTGTGTCAAGCTGACATAAAACTAGCCAGCACGATTGACCCCTGGTCAGCTTGACACACAGATGCATCACTATTCAACTGAAACTCCTCCTTTCTCATTTTCCCCAAGATGGCGTGTTAATATTAGCATCACAACATAAAACATTCCAACCTTTGCAAATCTCCATCTTTAAAAATTCAAACATTCTAAAGGTGCAGTCTCTCTAAAGTGTCCAGTCTCTATAAAATTCCAAAATCTCTCAGTTGTGGGCTCCTGTCAAATCAAAAATAAGTTAAATCCTTTCTCATTCCAAGAGGGAAAAACCAAGGCCACAGTCACACCAACGCAAAACCAAAGTCCTACAGTGTAAAGCTCAGTGTTGGACTTCTGGGACTCACGATTTTCTGGTCTCCAGAGGGCTTGCCACAGGCCAGAGTGTGTCTCTGAGGCTCAGGAAAGAGCCACGTCATAGCGGCTGATATCCGTGGTGGTCGTCCCATGTATGGCACCTTCAAAACAGCGTCTCCACAGCCACTTGGCTGCGCCTTCACCAACAGCCTCTCCTGAGCCCTCTTTAGGAACGCTGGCCCTGTCACACAGCGCCAAGCCTTACCTTCCCTCCATGATCTCTTTGCCACTGGGCCTCAGCTATAACTGAGACTGCACCTTCACCAATAGCCTCTCCCAGACCGACTCTCTTCAGGGACTCAAGTCCTGCCAAAACAGTGCCAAATCCAAACTGTTCTCCTAGATCCCTTTACACCTTCAAAACCAGCACCACCTGGGAGACTCTTACACATACCAAGTTTGGCTGCCAGCACAATAGACAGCCTTGGCCCCTTCTGGACCATAGTTTCTGTGAGATGTCCCTGAGGGAATACTTTCCGGAAGATTTTTGCCTCAGTGATGCTGGTCACTGATTTCTCAGCTCCAGCCACCAGCATTGATTGTCCCAACAAAGCAAAGGTTTTACCTTAGTGGTTCCGGTCTCTTGTTAATCACAGTCAATTCTTCAGCCTCAGCTAAGCAGACCACAAACTCTTAATATATCAGATGGCTCCAATGGTGTACTTAGGGAACTCTCACTTCCCTCTGGAACTTCACAAGCCAGGCCTCCATCATCTGCACGGTTCTTAACATTTTTGTCTTCAAGCCCCCACAGAACATCCCACTGAGGTCTGAGCACTCAAGGGCTTTTCCATCCCAAAGCTAAAATGCCACACAGTCCTCCCGAAAACATTTGTCCAGCTCTGTCACAGCAATACGCCGTGACCTGTTATAAATTTCTGACTTAGTTAGGGCTTCTATTGCTGTAATAAAATACCATGACCAAAGCAACTTGAAGAAGAAAAAAAAAATGACTTAAGTTTACGGCAGGACCTCAAGGCAGTAATCTGGAAGCGCAGAAACTGAAGCAACGGCCGTGGGGGAATGCTGCTTACGGCTTGCCCAGCCTTATAGACCCCATGAAGGAGTGACTGAGGAGCACGGAGGCACAAGGAGCGCATTGTACACATCACCAGACTCAGGAGTCTCATCGGAGGAAGAATGAAAAGGCAGACACAGAGAATTTAAGCATGCGCTCCCAGTGAGAAGCTGAAGTATTGTGACAGGCAGCGTTCTGTCAGTGTAACAGAACGCCTGCAGAAATCAACTTAAGGAGGAAACGGGTTGTTTTGTCTCATGATTTCAGTTTTCAGTTCATGTTTCACTGGCTCCTTTGCTTTTAGGCTGTCAGAAGACAGACCACCGTGGCTCACTTCCTAACAACTGGGAAAGAAGAAGAAAGGAAGTCAGAGCCCCAGCATTCCCTGCAAGCTCACCCTCCCGTGACCTACCTCTCTCCCATTAGAACCCACCTCTTTGGTCCACTGCTTCTTTAGAACTGCAGAGACTGAGAACACTAGAACTGCAGCAAATGTGCACACAACAAGGCAGGGGGCTTCCCCAAAAACCTGACATGGAGAGGAACCGGAAGCAATGGCCTGCTCATCACATATATCCCTCTTCCCTAGAAGTGAGTCGCCAAGGAAGGGAGGATCAAGCTCGCTCTCTGGAAGGGAGCAGCTGTACATTTGTGGACGAGGCTAAAAGCTGTCCTCCCTCTCCCTTCCGGCAGTTCCTGGGCACGGCCTTGAACCAGTGGCCAGAGGCTCAGGTGTGCAGTGTCCTCACAAGCCTCCTTTTCACCTAAATTCTTCTTTCTTTGAAGATGAAAATGACCGTCTGCAGGGTTTGGGTCTTCTGTTGTCTCGCTTGTTTACTCTATGGCAATGTTCCTTTCCACTCTGTCCAAACCATGCAGAATTGCTCTAGCGGGCCGTGAAAGGTTCTCCAAGCGTCCATGTCTCTCTGTCTGCTGTGTTTCCCCCACACAAGGCCTGTATGAGGCAAGCTCGGGTGGGGTCCAGACAAAGTATGAAGTGAGGGAGAGATCCTTTTCATCATCTTATCTTAAAATATAAACTTGCTGACACCCACCTCTCACTCATACCTAGTTTGCAGTCACCTTCTACTAAGACAGTTTGCTTCTGAGGGTGTTTTAACTTAATCCCACAGGGCTGGGTAGGTGGCTCAGCAGGTAGAGGCATGTGTCACTGAGCCTGAAGACCTGAGTGCTGGGATCAAACCCAGGTCCTGATTCCTTTTTACAAGCACTGTACGGACTAAGCCATCTCCTCAGAATCTAGGTGTCTTGAAATTAAAATTGGAAGCATCTAGAGGAATGTGTGAGGTAAATAAAGGAGATGGTGGGGCCTCATCGGACTCTCTCCTAAGACTTCCTAAAGCCAAGATCTCCAGGCCACTAATGAGGCATCAGAGTATAGTTGTCTCTCCAACCACAAGAGGGAGCAAGTGTACACGCTATTCCCCATTGTAGGCCAAAGGAAACGATTACAGTGTGTGTGTATGTTCACGTATGTTCCAGAGTACATGTGTATGTCCCAGTACAGCTTTCTAGAGTCAGTTGTCTTCTCTTCTTCCCCCATGGGGGTCCTAGTGAGTCCATGGGTTCTCATTCTACTCTCCTCCTAGAATGGAGTGAGCAGACTGCACAGTGTACAAACAGGAGATACTTTATTGTTCATTCAAGGGGGGTTGCTATGATAAAAATACAACTTCAGACACATTGCTGTGAGGGCTTGAAATGAACCAAGTTTGAGCTCTTCTCATAGCTCATGAGAGGTCACCGCTCTGAAAATGCTGCAGCTTAACACTCTCAAGGCGTCAGATGCCAATCAAGAGCCCGGCCTGCCGGGTGGAAGCCTCGGGTGCCACCACCTCGCAGAGATCCACCCAAAAACGTCAAAAGTCACCAGCGGGCCCAGGTGTCTGTCTGCTCTTTTCTCCAGCCTGGTTCTGTGGAGCTCTGGCTGTTCCTGATAGGTTATCTCTGCCGGTGAAATAAGCAATCCAAGTCAGATTAAAAGTATAAACAGGGCAGATTTATTTGGGAACTGGGCCTCTGGATGAGTTAACCAGCCCCAGAGGACAAGACCCTAAGAAGTCATGTGCCCAGACTATGGCAGTCAGAGATTTTAAGGATTGTAGGTAAAGGTGTCTGTCACACGCTGGACTTGGCCCAGACATGGCCATCTGGGACAGGGGCTTAGGTCGCTGGCATCTTCATTCAAATGAGAAGGATTTGGACAACTGTCAGGCATTCCAGAACCAGGCCTCTGCGGCTTTCCTCGGAGGGCAGGGCGGAGGGCGCAGGGTTGGAGAGAGAGAATGTGATATACCGGATCATGTGGGGGAGGAGGGGCAATTGGAGATTCCAACAGAACGGTTTCCCCTGTGACTTCCTTGTCCCCCAGGCTTGAGTTGCAAGCCCACCACACACAGCACCCTTGAATCCATTTCAAGCAGGAAGCCCAGGAAGCCTGGGACCCTTTCCACCCCCATCCCAGCTGATCAAATTCAGGTCACCGGTCTTGGCAGGAAAAGTGCCTTTATCCACTGATCCATCTCAAGTCCAAGAGACCTGTATGGAGCAGGCGCCACACAGCACTCTACTGTCCTGCAAGAGTCCATCTCTATGGTGGTGGACACTGGGTGGCTCTTAAGTCAGAGCTTTGTGAGCACAGAGTCCAGGACTCCGCTGTCTCCACAGCTCACAGTGCTTGCTGCAGGCAAAAACTCATGCACTCCAGACATCTTTTTTTTTAATTAAAGTATTTACTTAACATCCGGATGGCAGCTTCCCCTTCCTCCTCTCCCCCCAGCCCCTCCTCCTCCCCCTCCCCCTCCTCTTCCCCCTTCCCCTCCCTCAGAAAAGGGAAGGCCTCCCTGCCTTGGCATATCAAGATGCAGTAAGACTAGGCACATCTTTTCCTATTGAGGCTGGGCAAGGCAGCCCGGTGAGGGGAAAGGGATCCAAAGGCTGGCAACAGAGTCAGACACAGCCCTGCTCCAGTTGTTAGGGGATCCACATGAGAACCAAGCGGCACATCTGTTACATATGTGTAGGGAACCTAGGTCCCTCCCATGCATGCTCTTTGGTTAGATTCTATGAGCCCCTATGGGTCCAGGCTAGTTGATTCTGTAGGTTTTCTTGTGGTATCCTTGACCTCTCTGGCTCCTTCAATTCTTCCTCTCTCTCTCTTCCACAAAACTCCCTGAGCTCTGCCTAATGTTTGGCCGTGGGTCTCCGCATCTGTTTCCATCAGCTGCTGGATGAAGCCTCTCAGAAGACAGTTATGCTAGGCTCCTGCCTGCAAGCATAGCAGAGTATCATTAATTGTGTCAGGGGTTGGCTCTCTTCCATGTCTCTTCCATGTGGTGGGACTCAAGTTGGACCAGTCATTTGTTGGGCATTCCCTCAATTTCTGCTCCATCTTTATCCCTGTGCCTCTTATAGGCAGGACGAATTTTTGGTCGAAGGTTTTGTGGGTGGGTTGATGTCCCCACGCCTCTTTTGGAAGTCTTGCCTGGTTACAGGAGGCGGCCCTTGAAGGTTCTATACTCCCTGTTGCTAGAAGTCTTAGTTTGGGCCACCCTCTTAGATTCCTGGGAGTTTCCCTTGTCCAGACATTTTTTTTAAACTGGGTCTCTAACACAGGATGGCTTCAGATAACTCCCTATGTAACCGTGGCTCTCTGGTCCTCCTGCCTCTACCCACAGCACATCCATTGTGATGCTGCAGCTTGAACCTGAGGCTTCACTCATGCTCTACAAGTACTCTGCCCCCCCCAAGCTGTGCCCTCAGCACCACCTCCTGAATTTAGTTTTTGAACACTGATGATGCCAGCTGGATGCCGTCGACGTGGATGCCGTTGACGTACCCATCATTCTCATAGTCAGCATGTCATCCCGCATAGCTGCTTACTCCCTGTCTTAGGCTCCCGTCGATATGACAAAACACTGATCAAGACAACTTGGTAAGAAAAGGGCTTATTTCACCTCAAAGCTCACAGGGCGTCACTGAGGTGAGACAGGTCAGGGACCTGGAGCAGAGACCACGGAGGAGCACTGCTTACCTAAGGGTTGCCCAGCTTTGTGAGTGTGCTGGGCCTAAACAGACACAGGCACAGTTGTGACTTTCCACACAGCACTGAAATGTACTGAATAATAAATGTCTGAGAAGCAGCAGTTTTGTTGGCTGTTTGCCAAGTACTGGTGATTTCCCGTTCTGTGCCTCATGGTTGGTGCAGAACAGGTACTGCGTTTATGTACAGTGAAATGTGGGATTATTCTGCCTCTGTATTTGCATTCAAAGTAGAGCCAAATGTTGATCTGAAAAACAGAGTCACTCAAGGCAAGGTACAATCAGAAGCCATTGTCTTACAATAGGAGAAGCTTGGAGCATTTCCTTGATCGTTGGCCACTGGCAAACTCCGAGTCTTATCCCAATCTCACTTACTAATATTAACTCTTGGATTATGCTTTGCATTGTAATTAAATTATGTCTGTGTATATATATATATATATGAAAGTTACAGAATGGCTTTGACAGGATTAAAGGGCCACAGAGGTCAAATAGTTCAGAGAAATTTAACAAGAGCTTGAGGCAGAGAGTTGGCGCAAACTCAAGGAGAGCCACTACAAGTGGTCACTACTGCTGAACCAGTTGGAAAGCTGCTGGAGGCCACAGAGCCAAGCCGCAGGCTTGAGTCAGCAGGATCTCGGGGCTGTGAAAGTGAGAGCCAGGACTGGGTCCTGATGGATGGAAGGGTGTCAGGCCCCCCCCCCCAAGCCTTACAGCCGGTGGGGAAACATCCTCTAGAGATGATGAATGAAACTGAGTCACTCATCTTTGCAGGCACTGGGCCAAAACCTCCAAGGTCTGACCTCATGATTTATTCTTCTTACAAACTTAAGTATAGTAAAACTTTGGGAAGGGGTTTGCACATGACAATGATAACAACGAAGCTTTAGGCACAGCTACCTAGAATCCCCCTAGGAAAGTAGCAGAGCGCATATGACCTCTACAATAAGAATGAGCACTATTGATGGTAAACAGAGCTCAGGGCTAGGGCCTAGAGGAAGGATCTGTGATAAGTATACAGATAGATTCTGTTGGAGGTTGCAAAGTACATGGGCTCTGCGAAAGGATGAGTTCTATTCACTGAGAGACAAAGCTTGGCATTAGGGCCGAAACAAGCTCAGAAGATTGGGGGGATTCAGGTGGAGGCTGGCCCCTACTAGAATAGCAAAGGATCATCAGGTTGTCTGATTGCTTTCTCTCTGGAATTCCAAGTGACCAGGTGTCGTTAATTCTTTACTTTGAAGAAAACAGGCCTGCTTGACAATCCTGGTTTACTCTAAGATGTGCTTCCTACAGACGGGTAAATGGGTAGATAGGTAGGTGGGTTGCTGAGTAGTAGATAGGTGGGTAGGTGGATAACTGAGTTAAGCATTAGAGACCAAGCTGTGCTGAAGGCCTGGGGAAAGTCAGAAGTTCTCTGCCTGGCGGTGGCTTGATGCTCACATGAAATAACTACATGACAGGTCAGGCCTGTCATCACCGTCATCACAGCTAGATACTCTCCTCTTCATGGGGTCCATGTGAGACTGCTGTGCCCTTCACTAGTCTACTGTGTTTAAGTCCTCCAGCCTGGCTTTTCTGGTATGATTTTAATCTACTACTATGCTCACGTGTTCCCCTCTACTTTGATAAGCTATGGATGGCATCCTTTTCCTTTTAAGAACAGTATCTATTATTCTGTGCCTCACGGTTGGTACAGAACAGGTGTTGTTTTGTGTATACTGCGATGCAGGGTTATTCTGCCTCTGTGTTTGCATTCAAAGTAGAGCCAAATGTTGATTTGAAAAAATGGAGTCATTCAGGGCAAGGCACAGCCAGAAGCCATTGTCTTACCATAATGAGAAACTTGGAGTGTCACACAACCTGATAACCCTCACGTTACTCCTGAACCCCTAGGTAGGTAACATAAGATAAAAATGATAATTTTCTTTTTTCAATACTGGAACTTTGTTCTCTGCTTTAGTAAATCTCCAGCACTCCTCTGTAAATGAGTAACTAGTGTAGGAATGCTGAGTCAAAAGTTATCATTATCAGACCAGCCTTGGGAACCACCCCATATGTGACAGAAAGACAAGGCGTGACATTGGGAGTCCTCACCTAAAATGCATGAGTTAAACTCTATGACTCAGGGTGCTTGCAAATTGCAGCAGCTGCCGTTGTGTGAAGAACCAGCCTGTCTCCAATTTAGGCTTATAAGCCATCTTATAGTAAAGACAAATTGGATTCATTCCTGTTTATAATTAAACCTGTTTCTCGAAGATTGAGCTGAGCCCCACCTTAACTACAAATGTTCTGTACTTCCTGTTCCAGGAATGGGAATCATGTCTTTGTTTCAAAAAGTTGCTTATAGCCATCTTGCAACCCCAACTTTGTTTCAAAGGGGTTGTTATGGTTACCTTGTTACGCCCACATTGCCATCTCATCTTTGGTTCAGGAGGAACTAACTTTTTACGCTTATGTTCTGCTCCTATGACCCCATCTATTTTGCCCACCAATGAAAGTCTTGTCTTCCTCACATCCAATGCTTCCTCACCACCTTAGGGGGAGGCAGCCTACGTACACGGATAAGAAAGCTTGCTTTAATTAATTAATGATGACGTGGGTCAGTGGTCTTTCTCCTCCCGTCTTTGGGATGAGTACATACTCTGAGGCTTAGAGATGTCACCTGTATACCTCGTCCCACCTAGCACAGAAACAGTGAAAACACGAGCTACCCAGAAAGGATAAAGACCCACTGAACATAAGCGGTGGGCACAAGGGTAATGCAAGGTTCTGTCACCCCAGGCATGGCAAGACTTTTCCAAGGGACTTAATGACTCATGGCACTTGAAAACACAGGCCACTTCTTTTGTTCTGGCCATTTGTGCCTTCTGAAAACAAAAACAAAAACAAAAAAGGACCATGAAGTCCTCAATCCAAAAAGTCATAAAGCACCGTCTAGGCTGCTCCTATAACAATGGACTAACTAGACCACCAGCTTCCCTTCGCCGTGGGCACATTCCGAGGAAAATGACTGACATATGAGTGCTCTCAAATGCTTCCTCGTCATAGATATAAACATCTGGTGTTTACTGACACCCCTCAGGATGAATAAGACGGCAAGAATGTATTCTCTAGGATTAAACTCTCCTCCCTCTCCCTCTCCCTCTCTTTTTCCCTCTCCCTCTCCCTCTCATCTCTCCATCTACTTCTTCTCCCTTCTGAGTTTCCACAGCCTCAAGAATATCCTGAGGATAAGGTCACTTGCAGTATGAACTGTGAAATCTTTCAAATTCTCTTCAAACAAGAAAGAACAATATCTTAATGACACACAGCTCGTGTCCTGGGGCCTTGGCTAGGCATGGCCAGGGAATGAAGAAAGGACGGACACATTACAGTGAGGCCAGGGCCAGGTGGGGTTCTGCTACCACCACAAACTGGAAGCTCCGTGTATTTATTAGGTGCAGCATGGGAAGATGGGGGTTGGGAGGGCTGGGGTTAATTAGTGTTTGGTTTCAGGCATCCCTAGGTCCCTACCGGCTACATGGTGTGGCTGGCACACCCTGACTTCTACCTTGAATTCTCTAGCCCAGAGGCAGGGCTTCCCCTCTCCCAGAGGCCCTTCACTATATAATCCAGACATTTTGGTTTTCTCCTCTCTCTCTCTCTCTCTCTCTCTCTCTCTCTCTCTCTCTGCTCTGCTCTGCTCTGCTCTGCTCTGCTCTGCTCTCCTCTCTATGTATCTCTTCTCCTCCTTCTCTCTCTCTCTCCTCTGCTCTCCTCTCTATGTATCTCTTCTCCTCCTTCTCTCTCCTCTCTCTGCATGCCTCTCTCCCTCTCCTCCCTCCAACCTGCCCTCCCTCCCTCCCTCCCCTGCATGTGTGCTGAGAGCTGCTTCCAATAAATCTGAATTTGTATACTATAATTTAGTCTTGCAATTAACTCATTCCAATTTTTCAATGTTTCAATCATCTAGTTCACAGGAGGTCTCCGTGCGGAGCAGGCTCAGACTGTAACAACAGGAGGAGGAAGCTGCAGCTGCCAGTCTTTGCACACACTGTTCAGCAGTCCATAAACACTCATACTCAGACCCCACACACACACCAGGAAAACTGCCATTTCTCTTGAGCCTGGGTGACAGCTCTGCCAACTTACCATGGGTCATTTGGCCTTGGGGTCCTCAATGCAGCAATGCCAATGTCAAAATACATATACTTCACTCATTCAGGGCTGCCTCGGCTCCGCACATATTAACTTCTGAAAAGCACAAGCTGGTCTCATTTATAACCCCCAGGCATTGGAATGTTACTTTATGTTCCAGTCTGCTTGGTTATATTTTTCACACTGTTATATAGTCACATATACGCAGTGATTATAATCTTGTACTGTATTCGTATATTTTCCTCATTGGCTTCCTTCTTAGAGTGTTCTTTTGCTTTGTGTCATATTCTCAGAACAACACCATCAGTCCACACACACACACACACACACACACACAAAAGTCTTGCTCTTCAGCATGGAAGATGATGAAGACAGCTGTCTGACAGAACCAAATGGCCCTCAATATTCTGACAGCACACAGGACAAGAAGCTCTGTGCACATCTGCCTGACCATGGTGGCAAATTGTGCCCTTGGTCCTCCACAGTTTGCATGCCTGTAAATCTGTACCTGGTTCTGCAGAGGGTTTTGATGATTGGCCTGCATCATGGTTGCCAGGCATCTAGCTGACAACTGAAGGAAATATAAGCCATGCTAGCTTTGATTCAGTCTCGGGATCTGGCAAAACTATCTGCTAATGCTTTATTGTTTATGTATGGTTTGATGTCTCCCCTTGTACAGAGAGATGTCAAAAGAAAGCAAGACAGCAACGGAGCAGGTTTATTGAGCACCTAAGTGCACTTGGCCCTGACAAGACCCTGGCTCCTTTCCCAGTCAGAAACTTTCAGTCTTCTGGGAATATGACAAACGAAACTACACTTTGCGTACAGTAGAAATGTGTGTTTTGATTTCCTTATGCAACCCCTATGACCTATGGTTTTACCGTATCAGCTGTAATCCTATCTGGTGTGCCTTGGGAGCTATCCTATGACTTCATTTACCAAAAAGGAAAAGGTAGAAAGGGTCTGGGAAAGTAGCTCAGAGGTTAGGAGCCCTTGAAGCTCTTGCAGAGGACCTACGGCTGGTTCCCAGCACCCACGTGATGGCTCACACCAGCTCTACCCTCAGTTCCGAGGGATCTGACACCCACTTCTAGCCCCCTCAGGTACCAGGCACACAGACAGACAGGCAAACACTCACACATAAAATGTAAAAATAAATATTTTTTTAAATAGTGGAAAAGCTCTTCAGAAACCTTTTGAACAATGTAACTCGAGAAGTCACGAAAACAGTGAATGAATTGAGCATAATTCTCTCAGGAAAAGCCTGTGTGCT
The DNA here is from genome assembly GCA_028658305.1 of Pachyuromys duprasi. NCBI lineage: Eukaryota > Metazoa > Chordata > Mammalia > Rodentia > Muridae > Pachyuromys > Pachyuromys duprasi. The sequence goes on along the minus strand of CM053766.1, from coordinate 139,133,616 downwards.
CACACTTGGCTGTCCCGAGTCTCTCCTAAGAGCTCCTATCCCCACACTGAACACACACTACACTAAAGCCGTTTCCTGCTTCCTCCAAACTCATCCTGAAATTCTTTCCTGGGCACAGTCAAGAATCTGGCTTCACCTGAGCTCTGTGAAAAAAGAAAACCTGCTACAGGTGCGGTGTGGAGCTGTGGAGCTGGTTCTGCCGTGGACATTCCAACATGGGACTCTCCAGGGAGTTTCCAGGCTTTCAGCCCCGGACTGGGACTACCAACGCACCGAGCTTCGTGTCTTATCAGTGGCCCAGTTGCTCTTGTGCTTGCATGACATACACAACGCCCTGGGTTCAATTCCCAGCACTGCGTAAACTGAGCATAGTGACCCAGCTCCCGGGAGGTAGAAGCAGGAGGATTAGAAGTATAAGGTCATCCTTGGCTATATAGGGAATCCAAGCTCAGCCTGGGCTCCGTGAAGCTTTGTCTCAAAAATAAATGTATCAACGAATCCCAAATCTCCACACCGGTACACAATTTGAACTAAATGTGTAGTGGGCACACACCCACGCGACGGCTCGACTGTAATTAGCCGTTCGTGCCACTCGCCAGCTCACAGATGCATCTACTCACCCCATCCTTCCACCTGTGTGTGGACCTGTAGAGGCCGGAACGTACGACCAGCAGGAGCTGGAGTCACTGGTAGTTGTGAGCCACTGCGTGGGAACTGGGAAGGGATCCAGGTCCTCTGCAAAAGCAGCCAGTACTCTTAACCACTGAGGCATCTCTGCAGACGATATTTTCAAGGTAAATTTTACACATAATGAAATGTACAAAAAGTATAGCTGTGCACTACTCTGAATGTGTATGTGGTGTATGGTACGCACATGTGACGTATATACACGTGTATGTGAAGGTATATGTGGCGGTTTAAATAAGAATGGCTCCCATAGGCTCATATATTTGAATGTGTAGTCACCAAGTGAGTAGCACAATTTTAAAAGATTAAAAGGATTAAGAGGCGTGGCTTTGTCAGAGGAAGTGTGTCACCGGGGGTAGGCGTTGAGGCTTCAAGAGCCCATGCCAGACCCAGGGTCCTTCTCTCGGCCTACAGAGCAGGCTGTCGCTCATAGCCACTTCTCCAGCCTCGTGCCTGCCTGCTGCCACATTCCTTGCCCCCATGCTTTCTGCCATGATGACAATGAACTAAACCTCAAAAACTGTAAGCAAGGCCCCAATGGTTTGTTTCATAAGAATTAGCTTGATGATGGTGTCTCTTTGTGGCAACAGAATGGTGACTAAGACAGCAGACAGCATGCATGTCCGTGGATGTGCACAGAGACCAGAGGAGAATGTTGAGTGTCTATCAGTCTGCCATGTTCCTTTGAGATAGAGTCTTCTTGGACCTGGATCTGAGATGGCAGCCAGGAGCACCAGCCATCCTCCTGTGTCCACCCGCCCCCTCTCCCTCCTCTCTAGACTCACAGGTCCTCACTCTCAGCCTTTATATTGATTCTGGAGACGTGAACTCAGAGCCTCGGCTTATGCAGCCAATGTTCTTACCCTCTGAGCCAGCTCTCCAGCCTCTGTGTGTCTATCATGTCTATTCTTGTTCTTCTTAAACATTTTAAGAGTTCAGAGGCATCTCGCCACATTCAGTCCACGCTTCTTTTTTTATATAATGTAATTTATTTATTTTTATATTAATCACAGGTTATGTACTTTGTATCCCAGCCGTAGACCCCTCCCTCATTCCCTCCCACTCTCCCCATCCCTCCCTCATCTCCTCCCTGCCCCCCCTCCAAGTCCACGGATGGGAGAGGGCCTCCTCCCCTTCCATCCGACCCTAGCTTATCATTATCATATCTCTTCAGGGTTGGCTGCAATGTCCTCTTCTGGGATCTAGCTAGGCTGTTCCTCGG
>CM053766.1:139094951-139131607 GCA_028658305.1 Pachyuromys duprasi | reverse complement strand
AAAGACCCCTATGCCCTGATCTATTTGGTCTTTGTGGAGCTCTTGTTCTCGCCAAGTCTTACTAACTCCCCCTTTTTTCATATGATTCCCTGCCCTCTGCCGAAGGCTTGGTTGTGAATCTTAATATCTGCTATGATACATTGCTATGTAGAGTCTTTCAGAGGCCCTCTGTGGTAGGCTCCTGTCCTGCTGCTTGTTTTCTCCTACATTCAATCTCCATCCCATTTATCCATCTAAGCAAGGATGGATCATCCCACCCTGGGTCCTCCTTCTTGCTTATCTTCCGTAGGTATATAGATTTCAGCATGTCCATCCTATCCTATAGGTCTATATAAGTGAGTATATACCATGTGTTTCTTTCTGCTTTTGGGATACATCACTCAGGATGATCGTTTCCAGGTCCCACCATTTGCCTGCGAATTTCATGATTTCCTCGTTTTTAATTGTTGAGTAGTATTCCATTGCAGTCCACACTCCGTGAGCCCCCTCTGTGTGGCAAATCAGTGTATCTTCTTGGTGCTAACACACGTTAGTTGGGGAAAGAAGTGTTACTGTGATTTGTCCACCATGTGGCAATGTGCTTGGGGGAAGCGTGGACATGAGTTTACTTTGTCACGTGCCTCCCCCCAGTGGGACAAGGAAGGGCAGACAATCACACAAAAACGCATTAGTTAGTAAGATCATTGTAGGAGAAGCCCACCAAATAGGAAAGAACGCAGGAAGGCAATCTTTACAGTCTCTTAGGTAGGGGATTGCCAAGGAGGGGTCTAAATAACGAAGGAAACCAGGTCACCTCTCACGCTGACACTGAGCCTCAGTCTCCTTACCTCTGTCACAATAGTGTTATCTTCCTCACAGGGTCTGGGGAGGATTGATTTGAGAGTGATGTTTGTCCCTGTAAGATTAAACGGGCAGCAAGTGTAGGTGTTGTCCCAGTTGCTCTGCTGCAGCTGAGCATGCTCTTACCTACATCCTTGAACCTGCTGAGTGGTGCTCTGGGTGCTGGAGATGCCAGGAATCCAGTGGTGTCCTCCTCATGGAGTTCACAGTCCAGAGGGTAAGACAGTGACAGAACAGGTGCCTGGAGCTTCAGGGAGACTTGTTAGAAAGGACCTTGGTGACATCTTGGTGGGATGTTAGTGCCTAGATTTCAAGAACAGGGAGATAGCTAGGGTGAGCTCTCAGTCTCTCTGCCTGTCTCTGTTCCCTCCCCCATCCAATCTCTCCTCTGTCTGTCTCTCTCTGCCTCTGTCTGTCTCTTTCTCTGTGTGTGTATCTCTCTCTGTTTCCCTCATCTCTCTGTCTCTGTGTTTGTGTGTCTCTCTGTCTCTCTCTGTCCATGTCTTTCTGTGTCTGTCTGTCCCTATCTCTCTGTCTCTGTCTCTCTCTCTGTGTCTCTCTGTGTCTCTCTGATAGGGCCTTATGTAGCTCAAGTTAGCCTCAGACTGCCTATACAGTTGAAGATGACCTTCAACTTCTGACCCTCCTTCTTCTAGTTCCAATTCAGGCAGGTTAGGCAAGTGTTCTACCTACTGAGCTACACTTAAGCTGAGTCTTAAAAAGACAAATGGGACATCTCCATATTGGTGAGGGCAAGAGTGCATTTCACATGAGAAAACAGCTACATAAGAGCAAAGGAAAATTAACTGCTTGATCAGCGTAGGGGAAACATGGAAAATTCAAGACTGGGCAAAGACAGGCTACCCTCATGAAGGACTTGAATCAAACCAGGAACCAAACCTTCTTCTGAGGGTCACAACAAGTCAGTAGCACACTTTCTTGTAAAGACGGCATTAGCACACCCACAAGACCTGACATTATCAAATGTTAGGGAAGGAATGGGCTGACAGAGGCTTGTATGCTGCAGGTGAAAATCTACAGTGGCACAACCAATTCAGAAAAGGTTCTGGAAGTTTCTTATGAAGCTAAGCAAACCCTCAGCCCATGACCCAGCAATTTCACCCCAGGAGAAATGAAAACATATTCACAAATTGACTTGCATAAAACGTTTATAGACAGTATGTCCACAGCTTGAAACTACGCACGTTGGGGGGCATTTGAATGAAGAACGAATGAGCACACTTTGGCACAATCATACAATGGGAAACTGTGCCCCTGTCAAAAGGATTGGCTGCAGCCCAAATGGACCAAAGTGTTATCAGAGATAACACATGAGTGAGCATGACTGAGATGTGCTTGCAGCCATCAAACAGATCTACAGTGGAAAAAAGCTAGATCCTATCCCTGCAGTGGGAGCTGGGTACTGTCTGGGGAGGGTGGCAAGGGACCTCTCTTGGGTGATGGTGACATTCTGAATCTTGATGAGGGGAGCTGGACATATGCCTTTGTCAATGCCTTGCAAGCAACACTGTACATTTGGTTTTTTCTGTGTGGCACGTAACTAACCTGATGTTCTTCACCATAACGATAAATGTCGAGCATAATGTCATGAGGGTGGCAGCCGGGAGCAGGAGCGTTACACAGACCTCACAGTCCCCAGGACTGTTTTGCTGGTTCCAGAAAGTTCTCTTGTCTAAGGATTGGTACCAGCTATGTCAGGCACTGTTGCAATATCACCAAGGGTCTATTCCCACCACACTTTATGTCTGTGGGCCTCCTTTGGTCTCTGGGAAGCTTTGACAAAGGCAACTAATCTTTCGGGCTGAGGCCATGCATTATCTATACTGTGAGTTTAAGCCCTCCTCATTACCATTTGCCTTGAGACCCAAGGGTGGTGTCGAATTCCACAGCAGGTGCCTGTCTTTGATCTCCCTGGGCCCAGCTCAGCAGGGTAGCTGAGGCCACTAGTATCAGATGAACCCGGATATTGAACAAAGAAAGCTATATGGTGGCCCCCTCTAAGCTGAAACCAGACTGTTAACAAATATTGAACTCCGGGCTCTAAAACATCACTAGGGTATCAAGGGAAAGGACACAGACATCAGCAACTTTTTTTTAAATACCTCAACCAGTACCATAGGCAGACAGGTGAAGAATTAAGCAAGTGCAGTATCCATGGTGACCCAGAAGCACGCAATACACTGTTGGAAAATGCCTGCAGTAAGTTACTAGGATCAGGCAGGAGGGCTCTGGTTACGGTGACAAGAAATCAATTTGACAGGCTGGGTGGAAGTCAGAAAGAAGAATGAACGAGGAGACCTGAGGGAAGGCCTGAACACCAGAAGTAGAGAAGAGAGGGAGCCAGACTCTCCATTTGTGGGAGACTTGGGTGGGGCAAAAGATGGAACAAAGAATGACCAGAAGTCAGGTCTACTCTGTGGAGAAACGGAACAGTCTCTGTCAGGAGCAGCAGATGCACATGAAGAGGGGTGGGGGTGAGAGAGGGCACAGTGGAGGGAGCAGGCAGGACCAAGGTCCATCCCTCACTTTTCAGTGGTGAACTTGGCTTGCCTTTATCTAAGGGCCCAACTCCTGGTTGCCTCTTTCTCCTGGATGACCTGGTGACCGAATGAGTAAATGTTAGCACAGGAACCCAACCCTGTGAAGGGGACCAGGAGGGAGGTTCCCCTGTGCACCCTGTTGGTCCCCCAGGAGGTCAGGCCAAGCAAACACCAGGATATTCAAAGCCCTGGGAGGACCCAGGCCACAGAGCAGGTGCAGAGGTGAGAGAACTCGCTTCGCTTGGTCTCAGAGGCTCGGCTGCTGGACCCAGGCACCCCAAGGTGAGAGACTGCAATCCAGGTATTACGTGCTTGGGGTGTGCTCAAAGCATTGCTGATGCTAGATATCTTGGGGAGGGTTTTCTAGAATCTATGCGGCTGAGGCACTGCCAGGTGGCACTGTGGCACAGTCTGGTGCCATCCTGGCACCATCGCGTGGCAATGTGGCACAGTCTGGTGCCATCCTGGCACCATCGCGTGGCAATAAGCAAGTGATTTCATTCCTCCTCTGTCAGTCCTTATGATGGTAACTCAGAGAGAAGCTAGCCATCATGTTCATGTGTTTCCAACATATCTCCAATCATTCACCTAACTTCCCCCATGGAAAGGCGAGAGCAAGGGTCCAGAGTGTGGCTAAGAGGTGGGTGCCTGCTTAGGCCTGGCTTCTGCGTCCAGTGTGTGGACGAGGGGTTGGTTACCAGAGGCTGATAGCATGCTCCTGTTTGCACTGACGCTTTAAAAAGCCCATTTCCTATCTCTCTCTCTAACAAGGGCTCGCCCAAGCCCCACCCACACGTGTCCAGTTGCCTGTGTGGGGCTGCGCAGATAAAAATCGTAGAAACAAAGGACGTGGCACCATCACACCTAAATACCTACTACGCTTGGTTATCACCAGCATCGCCGTCACTATAGCTCTCTTAGGAAGTGAGGAACAATTTCCAGTCAGGAGTAGGACCCTGAACTTATTCCAGTTTTCCACTGTGACTTCATGGACCAAAATGCATGTTGACAATTAAGAATCTCAATAGTTGGTAGGTAGGGGTTGTCCAAGGAAGTTGCGGGCAGGAAAGGATGGTAGCTAAACACAGGTGTCCAGCCAACGCTGGCAAAAGGACCAGAGTGCAAGCACTGGAGTCACGCGGACTTCAGTTCAAATCCTGGCTTCCTGTCCTAGTTGCTATGTGACCTTGAATAAGTCACTTACCACCAGAGGTCTTCATCCGTGTACTGTGGGTTATGACTGAACTAGCAGGCTCAGGCCCAGCCTGTGGCTGTCAAGCATTCAGAAACGGCAGGGCCAGTCTGCTTTGTACCCTGGGCATCCCACTACCCTCTGTGAATAATCAACCCCCAAAGTTGTTTGTAAACCCAGATGCATGAAAGTTGAAAAGTGAGGTGTGTGTGTGTGTGTGTGTGTGTTGGGATAGGAACCATCCAATTTTCAGTGGGACTGAAACCTCATAGACAGTGCCACGATGGCTTCTTTAGTTGGCTCCTTGTTCCTGTCCTCACACTCAGAATGTGAACTACTGTGGCTTTACATCTCCCAAAAAAACCTTAGTCCAAAAGAATGAGTCCCCTGCTGTGTCCAAGGCATACAGAACTCTGTTCACACATCTTCTCACTAGGCAGCTCAGGTCTTGGCTGGAGCTGGAGCTCTCTCTCTCTCTCTCTCTCTCTCTCTCTCTCTCTCTCTCTCTCTCTCTCTCTCTCTCTCTCTCTCGCTCGCACGCACATACACGGGTGCACCTAGATATCTAAAGAAACAGAAATTCCAGGGAGATGCTGAGGGTGACCTCCTAAGACCACACAATGAAGTCTCAGGCTCAGCTGCCTCCCTGGGCTGCTGGTGGGTCCTTGGCTGTCCTGAGCTGGAGCAGAGCGGCCCTGAGAGCCATCCCCACCACGGCCAAGCCGGGGAGATGAGAGCAGCTCTCAATTTGAAGGACTCATCTGCTCGGAAACACCCTCATCTCAGATACACACACCCCCCCATCTCCTAGGCCCCGACACACACAGCCACACCTGTGGGCTTCCAGACACCGAGTTTTCCTTCCTCCAGCCAGGGACATGTACCGCAATCTCAGCGAGTATGGTAATGGTGTCAGGTGCTCAGGCTAAGAGTCCCTTGGGGCTACAGAGGTGACTCAGCAATTTAGAGGACTTGCAGAAGGCTAGGGTTGCGTGGTGGTTGACAACCATGGGTAACTCCAATTTCAAAGAATCTAATCCCCTCTTCTGGCCTGCGCAGGCTCAGGCACATGGGTGTGGCTGGTGTACCTGCAGGCAAACCACTCATACACATAAAACAAAATAAACAAATCTTTAAAAAAAACAAAACAAAACTGGGCCCAGGCCCTGCTCTAAGCCAACAACACTCAGAGCTTTTCAAGCCCCAGAGTGCTGCTCAGTCAAGGTTAGACACAGCTGTGTGTCCAGAGGTCTGCCAGGCCCAGGCTGTGCACAGAGAGGGGAGGGAAAACACTTATCTCGGGCCACGTAATCAGGAGGGATGGCCTGTTTTATCCAGGTGCCAAAATCTTGCTCTCCATGAGACCTCAGCCCTGTCCAGGCCTCTGCGGTGGCACCTAAAGAGAGAGAGAAAGGACAGAGGGAAAGACAGAAGGAGAGAAGAGAGTGGTAGGGAGAGAGAGACAGAGGTACGGAGACACAGCAGGACAGTTGACTATGAGAAGGAAAGGAAGAGAAAGAAGGAGACGAAGGGAAGAGGCAGAGGATTGGAGAATCGGGGAAGGGGGGCTCTGAACACAGAACAGCAGTCCTTAAGGCACGACTCAGAATCAGACAAGTGTCTCACCCAAGGGAGGTTCTGATATAGACTGCGGCATCCCAGGATGAGCCAAGGACCCCTGCTATCTACCTTATGCTTGCCACAGGGTTCAGACAAGCCCCCAGGCTCACTGTCTCACCCCTGTGGGGCCTCACATGGAATGCCTCCCTCGCCCATACCCACTTCTCAGTTAAACATCTCTGATCTGGCCTCTCAGTGCCTCTGTTCTCCAGGGGCCTCAACAGGGATCCCAGGACAATCACACCCTAGAAGGGTGCCGACCTCTGTCAATAGTATCTTCTCCTGTGTGCTGCTTCTGTCCTCACATAGCCTGTGGGTCCCACACTCTCAGGCTCTGGCAACAGTCCCCTGGCCAACCTCCATGCTAGCATGGCACACTTGAACTCCTTACAGCTAACGCATGTGTCATGTTGTCCTGGGTCCTGTCCTTAAAGCACCTGGTCTCTAGCCTCCTCTGATCACATGCTGCCAGTGGAGGAAAAGACACAGCACTGAGCCCCACCATTGCCTGCTGTGAATGCTACAAGGCCACCTGGCACCTGCCAGGACCTGTGAGCCCCATCAGGGCAGAACCCTGGTCCTCGTTTCCAGGCAGAGCTGGGGACTGAGCCTAGTTTAGCCACGGTTTTTTTGCATTCAATTTAGTCTATTCCTGCCCTACAAAAGAGGGATTATGCCCCAGAAGGTTCCAGAACTGGGATTTCCGGGCTGATGTGACTGTGCTTTTGTTGTACTTATCAGTGGCGGGGTGGCAAACTTTCAGGCTAACTTGGAGTACACAGACTCAGGCCCCAGAAAAAGGAGGCCTTCCTGCACAGCCTTGACCCCTGCCAACCTCCTTCTACTCATTTTCAAGTTGTGTAGTGTGGTGGTTTGCTGATGAAAAAAAATTCATTGTGTAAAAAGTGTTTAAATCTTAAAATCTCCAAGGAGATCATGAAAGAAACCTGGAATCACATCACCAAAAAAAGAAAAAGAAAAAGCCAGGTGTCATTGCAGGGGGTCATATCCTTCCAGAACACTCCCTGGGTGAGTTTCACTTGCCTCACTCTCCGAGTGTTGTTTAGTGACAGCTACCTGGTGGCTCGGGACTGAATAAATCCTCTGTTACTAGACATTTACATCAGTTCTGCTTTGGGCATATTACATGTGACACACTGCAGGTAGCATCCTAACAATTCTCTTCCTGAGCAATTCCTTCAGTGGAGTGCCCCAGCCACACACACACACCTGCCAAACATGAACCAAGGGCTGAACTGTCTCGGAACACATGGCAGGTGGAACAGCCCTACCTGTCTTGAATATCAGCTGAGCTCCCTCTGTGATGGACAGGCTTATACAAAGCAACCTGACCAAGGGTATCACAGAACCTGCATCTTTTGTTTGCATCTGGGGAGACTGAGGCCAGATATAGGAACCAACTTATTCAAAACCAATCCAATGGAGGCCGTGGCAAACTGTGTCATTTAGAGGTTCCTCTTTCCATTTTATGTGTCTTTAGGATTTTACCAGGGCAGTCTTCAGCAGGGAGGGACAGGGGGCAGCAGTAAAAGGCCTCTCTGTGTTGCTCACGGCAGACATTGCTTAATCAACTGTCACATCTTTTTCTGCTGGACCCAGACCCCTGAGGACATCAACAGCCGTGACTGGTCTTGGCACAATAGTGAATCTTCATTGGTGCCAAGAACAGCCATTGTATAGAGGACTTAAGTCTGACAGGAGCAGTTTGAAGTCTTGCTTTTCTTCTCTCATCTCTTCTGGCAAGCCTGCAGGCTTCCACCTGACCAACCCTGCCACGCCACACCTTCCCATGCCCTGTTTCTATGCAACCAAGGCTGCCCACATCAAAGCTGGACAAAATGGCAGAGCACATGACAAAGTGAGGAGGAGCTGGTCTACTTCCTGGTGACAAAGTGAGGAAGAGCTGGTCTACTTCCTGGCTCCTGTTTTGGGGTTGTGGGACCTCAGGCAGGTCACTGCTCTTCTTCTAGACCCTGATTCATCTGGAAAAGGGGGGGGGTGCCAAACTGCTCTTTTCTCCTCCCTGGGACTGCTTGATGGTCAGTAGAGTAGAGGTTGATCGTCTCTTCCACTCGGCCTCTTGCTGTACCTGGGCAACCAGCTTTGACATGGCATGGCCTCTCTCCTCAGCCCTAACCCAGTCTGCCTTGGATGACTGGCATCTGTACTCAGTCTCACCATCTGTGAATGGAGTAGGTGGAGGAGAAGAAACATGTGTCCCAACGTGGCAAGGTGCCCTAGCTTTCTGTGGACAGGATGTGCTTAGCACTGGACCTCGGCAGCACTTTGTGGAAGTTTGTGGGGTTTTTTAAAATTATTTATTTATTTATTACAATTTGTTCACTTTGTATCCCAGCTATAGACCCCTCCCTCAGCCCCTTCCAACCCCACCCTCTCTCCCTCTTCTCCTCCCATGCCCCTTCCCCAGTCCACTGATAGGGGAGGTCCTCCCCACCATCTATCTGACCCTAGCCTATCAGGTCTCATCAGGTCTGGCTGCATTGTCTTCCTCTGTGGCCTGGTACCACTGCCCCCCCCTCAGGGGGAGGTGATCAAGAGCCAGCCACTGAGTTCATGTCAGAGACAGCCCCTGTTCCCCTTACTAGGGAACCCACTTGGAGACTGAGCTGCCATGGGCTACATCTGTGCAGGGGTCCTAGGTTATCTCCATGAATGGCCCTTGGTTGGAGTATCAGTCTCAGAAAAGACCCCTGGGCCCAGATTTTTTTGGTTCTGTTGCTCTCCTTGTGGTGCTCCTCCCCTTCCAGGTCTTTCTATCTGCCCCTTCATTTCTTTAACCCTCTCTGCTGAGCTCCCCAAGCTGCCTCCAGTCCAAGGCAGAGCTCCCGCTGTCAACCCTCCCCACTAGACCATCCAGCCCTCCCTGGCCCTCCTCAGTCCTTGCCTCATCGCCTCCCCAAACCATGATCTCTGGCAAGCAAGAACCGGTTCTGCTGTGTCCATACCAACTTGGACACCAACCACAGCAGTGATGTCCCAAACACATTACTGCCCACCACAACTGCAGCTCATCTGCCTATACAGGACTCGGCCCATTGTGGATCCCACACAACGAACTCCCCCAGCTCCCGGGTGGTCTTGGGAGAGCTTCTCCTTCTAGGCCTCCTCTTCTTTCCTGGGAGACCACAGCTGCTCCTTAAGAAATGCCTTCACAGAGATCGATGCAGTGGGTCATGCTTGTAATCCCAGCACGTGGGAGGCAGAGGAGGAAAATGGAGAATTCAAGACCAGCCTGAAGGACATAAGAAAACCATCTCCAAAAATAGAAAGGGAGAAGGGAGGTGGGATGAGGGAAGGAGTATAGGATAGGAATGAGGGGAGGGGTGCCATCACATCTATGCTCTTCCCCCTCCAACTGCCCTTATTACCACTAGTTGAATCAGGACCCTTGCATAGCAGAACTGAGGGCTATGTATTTGCCATCCACCACCCCCCCACTGTCACCTCCCTTGCGCCTGCACTGTGGCCTGCCTGGTGGAGTTAAGGACCTAGCACGCTTGGGTTTTCAGGTCTGCTTCCGGCAAATCCCGGTGTGAACACCTACCGGCGTATAGCCAGAAGCACCCTGCTCTAGCAAGGTGACAAGCAACGGCCTCTCCAAGGACAGAAACTGAGACTTGGCAGAGGAGGAGGAGCCAGGCCTGGGAGAAGGCACAGCATGTGCGAAGGCCCTGAGGTGGCCATGAAAGGAAAGTAGGGCAACCTGGTGAGAAATGAGGGCTCAGATGAGCAGCCAGCCATGCTGGGTCTTACAGAGCTTGGTTCTCATGCAAGAGCACTGCACGCTTTGCAAATTTTACAAAGACTACGAAGTTTACAAAGGCCCATGGGCAGCTGGGTAGAAGTGGATTTTTGGTAAGAGGGACATAAAGGTGAAGACACAGACAGGCCAAGAGGGAACTTCTTAAGAATGGAGGAAGGGAGGCTGCAGGAGGATGGCTCCGTGCATAAAGTTGCTGTTGGGCAAGTATTCAGACATGAGTTTGGATCCACCACCCACACAAGAGCCCGGGCAACAGCATATGTGTGATCCCAGCTCTAGCCAGGACCAGAACCAGGTGGGTTCTGGGGACTCACTGGCCAGCCAGTATTACTGAATCAATGAGCTCCAGGTTCAGTGAGTTTCAACAATAAGATAGACCTGGGGCCTAGAAAGGTGTTCAGAAGTTAGAGCATTTGCTGCTCTTCCAGAGGACCTGAGTTTGGTTCACAGCACCCACACCAGGTGACTCATAACTGCCTGCAACTACGGATCCAAGGGATTTGATGTCCTCCTCTGCCCTCCGCTGGTACCTCCACACACATGGCATACACTCACGCAGACACATCAATAAAAACTATAATAATAATAACAATGATGATGATGATGATGAAATGGAAAGTCATAAAGGGCATAGCAACAGAGTAGACACCTAACATTAACCTCTGTTGTCTGCATGTGCATCCACAGATGCGCTTGAACACACACACACATGCACACACACACATATGCACACACACATATGCACACATACACATATACACACACCAAATAAATATATAACTTTTAAAAGCACAGAGGACTAAGGAATAATGGAGGGACAGAAGAAGACAGATGACACCCCTCAGGCACAGGGAACATACCTTGGGAATATAGTATGGGCTTTGAGGACTCACAGGAGGGTAAGCCGACAGGAACCAGGCTGGGCAGCTCATCCCTTCTGGATTGGGCCTTGTAGGTGGCTAGTGAGGGTAGCTCTGTAATGGTGGTAGAATTGCCATTCAGTGAGTAGTGATCCAGCCATTTTCTCCTCAGAAGGAAGCAAAGGCCGTAACTCACGGCACAGGAGAGGGTGAAAGTCATGTCTTAAACTCCAAGGTTTCCTTCTGGCCAGCACCACAGAGGAGCTTCGGGTGTTTTATTTAACTTAAATTTTTTTTATTTTATCTTATGTATATGGGTGTTTTGCCTACATGCTAGTCTGTGGACCAAGTGCTTGAATAGTGTACAGAGAGGCCAGAACAGGGTGTTGGTTAACTGCCATGTGGATGCTCAGAATCAACCCCAGGTTCTCTGTATGTGCTCTTAACCACGGAGCTGTCTCCCCAGACCCACGAAGGAGCTTTTGTAAGGTGTGAGGAGTCCCGGCAAGGGGATGTACACAAAAATGTGAGGATCTGAGAGAGATGAGACCAGAGGAAGAGGTGCAGGGCAGGGTCACATGGAACCCACAACCCAAGGGGTTTGGTGATGCCTGTTCAACCCTGACTAGGCTGAGGCAACAGGCAGGAAGCTGGAACAGATGTGGGCATTGGCCTTGGCACCAGTTCCACCACCCCACAGAGGGACATTGTCCCTAGGCAGCAGGCATGGAAGCCGAGGAACTAAACAGGGGAGTGTGTCTCTCTGCACATGTGCCTGAGGCATTGGCAGGGTCCTTCCAGGGAGCCCTCCTGGCTCTGGAACAGCAAGCCTTGGGTGCTTGCTGCGTGTTCCAGACACAGCAGGATGCGAACCACACTTCCCTCCATGACCAGCCAGGGACTGTGTGACCTCAGGGACAATGCCCCTTTCTCGTCAGCCTACAAAGGAAGACAAAGACTCTACAGTGAATCCCTAGCCCTAATCTATAGTTTACCACTTTCAGGTCGACACCAAGACATGTGCCCAAGTGGGTCCAAAGATCACACTGTTATCCCTGCTGACCCTAACATTAACCGGGAGTAACCAGGGCAGTGTGGTTTGGAGAGTGTGGGCGACACTAGGCAAGTGGGCTCAAGTCCCCTCTCTACACTCTGCTTCTGTGACCTTGAGCAAATCACTGAGCCTCCGGTGCTCCTGGGAAAATCAGGGCTGTTAATTCCCCTCTGTTGCTGTGTAGCCATGTGAAATCAGCCTGTGTCCACGTGGGGTTAACAGGGTCCCTCTGGCCAGTTCACACTTGTCCCTTGGTCCATCGCTCATTGTTCTTCCACTCCACAAACACTCACCACATTCCTGGCGTGTAAATGAGTCAGAGGGGTGCTCTGGTCACCAAATGGCTGAGAGAAAGCCTGTGGCAAGGGCATAGGACCCACAGTGCAGCTGATACTCTCACAGCCTGGTGGACAGTGCTACCACGTGCCAAGGAGCTTGTGGAGGCTCTGAGAAGTGAAGCGCCTAGCCCAGGGAAGCACAGCAGAGAAGTGGCAGAGGCGGGATTCAAACCCATTCTCTTAAAGGAATCAGCGAGTGGGCATGTGGTATCCTTGCTGCTCGGGAGAGGGCAAGGTCGTACCTCCCTCCTTTCTGGGAGGCTGCCCTGACTAAACCGTCCAATCGCCTCTCTATAAACCTCATCCTGTTGTGAGCAGGAACAATGACACCAGCCCTAAATGCACTGCTACTGACCAGTCCGCTGAGTAGGCCCAATGTCCCCATTATGTACCCCCTAAGACAGAGGAGCTCGAGTGTGCCCCTTTCACGTATGAAACCGGAGCCCCAAGTCATTCAGAGTGAAAGAGGTGAAGCCAGGTCTTGAACCTGCTCTGTCCCCTAATACACATGCTGTGTCTACCCTGCTGTGGAGATGTCCCCAGACGGCTTTCGAAGCCAGATTCCTGGCTTTTCTGTTTGCTGACTGTAGAGGCTGGCTCCTCCTCACTGCTGTCTGGATGACTGGCTGGCCATGGGGTCATGAGGATGATGCCCACCAACCTAACTGATGGGAAACATGAGGTGACGTGTGCCATGTCTGAGACGTTCATTCGCTGTGACTGCTCCTATGCCCGTGGTGGTTCTGTGGGAGGCACAGAGATCTTTGTGCTCACAGAGAAGCACTAAGGGAGCACAGAATGTTGAACACACAAGGTTGACCCTTCAGGGGAAGGAATGCATAGCCTGTTGCCCCTCTCCCCCCCCCCCAAAAAAAAGGCTGGGAGAGGACATGTTTATTAGCCTGGTGACCTTTGCTCTATTTGTGGTTAGAGACTTTTCCAGCACCAGGTCCTCCCCAAGACCCTTATGGTAAAATTGTTTTTCTCAGCCCATCTATAGAACCTATCTTTATGGACTTTACAAGAGTGTCAGTGTAGTCACGTCTGATCTGTACTTAGCTTACTTTGTTTCTCAAAGAGACTTATTATGTATGTATGTGACAATGAGATAATAATCACGAGAAAAAGTTTTCACCAAATTGTGCTATGCTTAATTAAATATGCCTAAAATAAACCACTCAGGGTCAGACTTCAGAAGTTTGAACCAACACCAACTAGAGTCATACTGAACCTAACTGCCTTCTTGCTCAGGATGCAGGGAGCCCCTTGTAAGGCTTGCTGTGTGCCTGAGCATATGCCCCAGAGTTCCTTCTGCCCCTTCAGCCAGCTTGGACCCTCTTGTCTCCAAACCTCACGAAGCTGGAGTCCTTAGACTGCTTTCCAGGAAGGGCTTTGGTTCACCAAGAGCTACAAATATTTACCTTGGAGACCTCGGCCCAGTACAAGATCTTGGCCCACATGCTCAGGGTGGCTGCCCAAGTCAGGACTGCAGGATATAAGACTGGCTCTCCAGCCCCGACACCCGGGAAAGGAGCAGGCAGACCCAGGACTCCAGCACATCCAGGTAAAATGTGAGGAGGGGCTAGGAGCCTGGACAGGGTCTTCACAAGGAACAGCTGAGCGCAGCCCACCTGCTGGGGGAAATTTGAGCCTAATATGAAGCGAGAGGCAGAGAGGTGACGGTGCTCTCATCCAAACACCATGAACAAAGATGGAGGCATAAGGCATGTTGGTCTTTCCCAGACCTCAGTCCAAGAGCCTCAACCCACTCTGCACACGCTAGCTGTGCAAGGCTTGAGCATGCTGAGCTGTTGCTGGGGACAAAGAGAAGCATTGGTCACATCAGCCTCAAAGAACTCCCAGGTGATCATTGTGGGCTTAGCATATTTAAGGAAGGCCTGGGACCAGAGAGAGGGAGTCAGAGAAGGCTTCCTGGAAGAGATGGCATGTGGGATGCAAAGCTGAGTGAGTGCTGAAGAAGAACAAAAGGCATGCATGATGAGGGCAGGAGCTGAGGACCAAATGGTGGATGAAGGCAGGCTGAGATTTGGGGGAGACAGTATCTCCCAGGAGAGACAATGCTACAGGTACCAGGTTCAGAACCCCTCTGATCAGGAGGCTGAGCAGTAGGCAGGAGAATTGGGCAGACAGGGGCCGAAATGTTCAGAAGACAAAAACACAGTTTGAGAGTATGGTTGCCTTGTCAACCAACGAAGGTTGTGAGCTCTGCCCCCTGGCTTTGATGGTGGCATGGTTTCCTCTGATGCCAGGATCAGTAGTCGCAGTTCTCGTCACACTCAATTGCATTCATGAGCACCACCAGGCCACAGATGCATTTACCCTCCTGACTGCCCTCCTGAGTGCTAACATCTCCTGTTAGTCAGCCATTCAAAGAGGTTCCAAAGGGGCAAGTCACTCGCCCACAGTCCCAGGCCCATATGTCCCCTTCTCCGTCAGGCTGCTGACACTGGGGCATGGGGATCCTCTGGCTTCCTGGGGCTCTCCAGAGGGCTCAGATTCCAGCTTGTCCACGGCCTCTCAGAGGCTGTTCACTGAGCAATTATCTAGGAAGCACCACTGTGTGCCTGGCACTGTGCTGGGCATAGGGGCACAGTCAGGAGCAGGGTCCCCCCTCCCAGATTTCACAGCCGCTCTGATTTGACTCCAGCGCTTCATGGCAGCCCACAGCAGACAGTGTCACATTTGTCTCTGAGGCAGGTGAGGGCACAAGTCCCTTTTCTCCAAACAAACAAGACAGTCTGTGGGAATCTGAAGCTCCACGGGGGGCGGGGAGGGGATTGTGGGCAGGAAGACTGGGCAGGGCTGTAGGTGCTGTCTCTGCCCTGTGGAGGGCGGCAGCTTGTCAAGAGACCAGACACCCCAGCACCACAGCATGTTTCCCAGGAAGTACCCATGGCTAGGAGGGGGGGCAGGACAAGGAATGGCTGTTGGGAGCTTTGCTAGTGGGTTTTCTGTAAGGAAATCTGCTAATGTCTCCCGAGTTCTTCCTGTGGGAAAGACACCATGCTGAACAATTTTCTAGATACTGTTAATCCCAGAGACTCTTTAAGGCAAAGCTTCCTCATGCCCACTTGCCAGAGGAGAACCTGAAGCACAGACGTATTTGTGCCTTGGTTCTTTACTCAGGGATGTACAACTAAGCCTTGGCTCTCAACCACTACCCTGAATGCCTCTCCTGGACACTGTGCCCCAGGCTACAAGGCATTACGTGCCTCCCATGGCCCCTCTGCCCAGCTAGCAGGACTCTTTGTGCTTACCCTAGGCCCTGCTACCTGCCACCTGCTTCTCATCAACACCCAGAAGGATGGCCATCCCATGGATTTTCACCCTCCTCTATGGTTTGCTGGGAGCCACACTGGTCCAAGCTGACCTCCAGCCCCCTGCAGCGCTCAACCTCGGCCCAGAAGTCATCAGGGAGCGTAAGTCATGACCCCACCCCCCCACTCAGGACTCACCACCCTGGAGCAAGGGGCAGTTGGAGCAGTCCTCCAATAAAGCAAAAGAGTTCCTCATCAGAGGGACATATCAGGCATGGGTGGAGCCCAGGGCTTCCATGAGACAAGCAGTGGCTGAGATATGAAGATCTGGGACATTATGATCTCAAGAGCCCATGAGGCCAAG
The DNA here is from genome assembly GCA_028658305.1 of Pachyuromys duprasi. Lineage (NCBI taxonomy): Eukaryota > Metazoa > Chordata > Mammalia > Rodentia > Muridae > Pachyuromys > Pachyuromys duprasi. The sequence continues at coordinate 139,115,695 of CM053766.1, read as the reverse complement.
ATGCCCTCAAATAATATTACTCAAAAAAAAAAAAAACCCCACCCACTACTGAGCAGAGTCTAGTGGTCTCAGTTCCACACAAGGGTTTGTTACTCCAGTTCCATGGCCCTAGGCCAGGCTCTGGGCCTCTGGAAGCACATGAGAAGACCCTCTTTCCTAGGCCTACAGGAACACCCAATACCATAGGAACCAAGGAGGGTCATAGGAACTCTAGGTAGACTTCTCCCCAGCTCTTCTCTGGCATGGGGCACAGTCCTGTGTGTGGGAGGACACTTGGCAGCACCTTCCACCCAGGCATTGACACGTCTTCTATGGTGATATGGCAATTACCTAGTAGACAAGCACTGTTCCAAAGGCTGGGGAAGCAGATGGCCTGAGGCCCAAGCTGTGGCTCCCAAGCATGTGGCATCTGAGCTTGGGGCGAGCAGATGGCGGAAGTCTGCAGCCAAGGAGTTATTACTAGTGGTAGTTTGGGAGGAGATTCCCAGGATCCCTTGAGTGAGAGTCAGTGGACCCACCCAAGCAAGTAACCACGGAGGGCCAGGAGCCTCTAGGCAACTGTATTCATTAGCTCTGTCAGAAGACAAAATCTAAACCCTAATCTTGGAGAGGGGTGCTGAATGCAAAGAACCACAATGGGGCATCAGAGGAAGGAGGATGTGTCTAAGGGGGGGGGGGGACTAGCTCTAAAGGGCACCCAGGGCCAGAACACTCAGAGTCAGAGACCCCTCCCTAGGCCTCCAGGAACTGGATGTGGCTACCTGTTGGGTGGAAGGAAGCTCGCCAGTTTGTGCTAGGCTAGCATTGACCCGCTGCTTGCGAGCAGAAGCTGCAGAGCGCACGCCTGCCCTGAGCTGATGACATCCTTCAGATGGTGTCCCTGCAGGAAGGAGGTGCTTTATCTCCCAGGGGACCATCTCTGGATGGCCCTGGGAAGCTTGCCAGGGGCCCTCAGAACTTACTCTCAGCCTTCAGGAGCCCTGCTGACTGGCAGCTCAACGTCACCTGGGCAGTGACGACACAGGGCTGGTAAGTGGCTCGCTTCAGGGACTTGCCACTCCACGTCCCTCGAAAGCCTACACAGATAGGGTTTAAGAATGTCAACTGGCAGAGAAAACTGTAATGGGTCCAGCCCCATTAGCACCGAGGAGGCAAATGCCTGACAGGAACGTCACGAGGACTCTGAAACAGTGAGCCTGGCCTGGCTGCAGCACACTGCCTACGAAGCGGCTCTGGCCTCTGGGGAAAGCCGGCGAGGACCAGCCAGCCCCAGGGCTCTCACCGCCACATCTTCCTTCCTCTGCTCCACACCTAAGTGCACTGGACAACAGGGCAAACAGTGTGGGTGCCAGAAGATCTTTGGCAAGAGTATGTTGGCAGCAAAACTGTCCCCAATGGGATGCTCAGCTCAAAAGGCTGTTAGCACTGGCTAGGGAGAGGACATGACACAGCATCTCAGCAGTGGCAGGCGACATTCTGAGTGTGATGGTTCCCACTGTCTCCAGCCTCACTGCTCACTCGAATATAGCCCACCCAGGGACAATGCCCTCCAGGGCACAGCAACTCAGTGGAGATGACGGGATGAAGAGGAGGACCCCTCACCTAATGTCAGGTCCAAGGAGTGCCGGGTGATGGCCATCCTCAACCTGACACCACTGCCAGGCTGCTTTCCTGCCCCTCCTCTTGACCTCTAACCCCTGGATCTGTCTGCAGACCTGGCCCAGGCACTGGAGAACAGAGATGCGACCGCCATCCTCCAGCAGTTGCCACTGCTCAGTGCCATGCGAGACAGGTCTGGGAGCGTCCCCATGCTGGACAGCCTACTGCGCACTGTTCTGAGATTCATCGTTTGGTGAGTGGGCCTGAGAGTGCTGGGAGCCATCTTTCCCCCACACATCTCACCAAGTATGCTGCTGGCTCAGTCGTCAGTCAGCAAACAGTAGTGAAGATGGACCAGACTAAGTTCCTCTTTGGAAAGGCCCCCAGAATGGGGAGTGGTGACCATATGGCGGTTCAGCCGGTACTCTAGGAGGTGGCCCTGGATGAGAGAGTGCCGGGACCAGGAGATGCTTCTTAGTGGAGGTCATGGCTCGTCCAGAGATACCAAACTGACATTCCAGGCAAAGGGACCAGTGGGGCCAAACCATGGAGGGGCAAGAGTCACTCAGAATGATTGCAATTCAAACCCCCACAGTAAAGAGGGACGGACAGTAGGTTGCAGAGGGGCTGACTGTCAGCCCAACAGGCTGAGGCTAAAAGCTAAGGAACCGCTGAGAGGCAAGCAAGGGTGTAGGGGAGAGATAGAAGCAGAACCATGATGGAGAGGGTTGGTAAACTGGGTTTGGGGTCCAGGTTCTGGCCAGCTGCAGGGAAGTCAGGAGAGAGGATAGGAGCAGGCTTGGGCGTGGTGCTCATCTGACCGAGATCCGAATCTCCCTTCCACCTGGCCAGGATGAAGGTCACCTCTGCTAACATCCTCCAGCTGGTCGTGGAGCCTTCGACCTATGACCAGGAGCTGGTGGTCAGAATCCCCCTGGACATGGTGGCTGGATTAAACACGTGAGTGTCCCCTGAATCAGATGCAGCTCGCCTACTCGCTCTCCTCCTTCCACACAGATATCTAGAAACGAATCCCAAAGTTAGAGGAGCAAGCACCAAGGCCCAGAGGCAGGAATGTACTTGCCTTGTTCAAAAAAAGACAAAGATGAGGGAAGGAGCAGGGAACGGTTAGAGGTGAGGTCAGGAAGCTGCTAAGGCCTGATGGTGTGGGGCCTTATGGGCCAAGATGAGAACTTGGCTTTCACGGAGTATGAGAGGCCCAAGAGCAACGGAAGGTCTGAGCCGAGAAAGAGCCGAGGGGGAGACAGCGTGGGGCAGAGTGATGGCAAGAAGGAGACCGTGATGGCTTAGGCCCAGGTTTGGGACACGTGAGCAGAGGAGTGAACGGACTCTAGTTATGTGCTGGAAGCAGGCAGAAACAACAGAGATTCCTGGTGAGTTGGCTATGGAGAGACAGAGGACATCAGGATCTGCTCCCACATCAGTCTGGGAGGAACAGCCGGCAGCCAAGTTGACAAGGTTTGAAGAGGCAAGCCAGGGGACAATGTGGGATCATTGCTCTCACACCTGATGAACTCAGAGGACACCTGAGTGGGGCACAGTGTGTGCCTTGGAATCCCATGGTTTCCATAAGGGGTGAGATCAGGAGACCATACCAGGACTGTAGATGTTAGCATGGGAGGGTGGGCTGAGGGGAGGGGGGCAATGAGGAGAACCAGCCAAAAAGATAGCGAGGGACAGACACCCAGCTGTAGCTCCCACTTGGGCTTCAGGAGCACCCACTTACTGCTGCTGTCCCCACAGGCCATTGATCAAGACCATAGTGGAGTTCCAAATGAAAACTGAGATCCAAGCCCTCATCCGGGTGGAGAAGAGCAGGAGCGGCCCCGGCCGCCTGAACCTCAGTGACTGCTCCAGCAGCGAGAACACTCTGAGCCTCACCCTGCTTCGCAAGTGAGTGCTGGCAGGAGAAGGGGCGGGCCCCTTCCAGGGAATCCGGATGTCAAAGGCAGTTCTGGATAACAAAGATGAAGGCAGCAAGGGTGGCATGATACCAGGGCTGGAGGGTGAATACAGAAGTGGGTGTAGGGTGGACAGACACCCGCAGACAGAGCGGCACCTCCATCTAGGGCTCCCAGACCACCCAGGCAGACCTAGGTGGGCCCAAAGCAAGCTTACCTTCTTCCTTGACTGTCTGGGTGCTGTTGGACAAGTCGCCTTCCCATGTCTCACTTTCCTAGTCCAGACAAGGCTGCTAAGAACACCTTCCAGGCAGCAAGAATGACCCGCTCATAAGAGCGCAATGCCACCTCCCAGGGGACCTGCCAGCTCTTAGCATCCTAATGTCAGCACAGATATATAAAGACAATAGCCAGGCTGATGTCTGCCACAGTCTCGGCTAACACCCCGGTGAACTTGAGCAAGCTCCTTCCTCCCAGGATTCCATCACCTCTAAAAAGCAGGAACAAGCCTCTCTTCCTAATCTCCCACTCTCCTCTGCCAAAGGCTCTCCTTCGTGGTGAACTCCTTGGCAAATAATGTCATGAATCTCCTGCTGCCAACGCTGCCCCAAATAGTGAAAAACCACGTGAGTAAAATCAGGCCTCTGTCCTGTGGCGATGGCACCCCCTGTAGGACTAAGGTGGAACTGCAAGCTGGTGCCAAATGAGTTTTGTCTCCTTGGGTGGGATCTTTCCGGGACTGAACAATTCCTTCACCAAAGCAAAAAACCAGTGAGCCAATGAATTGAGCCACTGACCCAGCAGATCATCAAGGCCAGAGTAACAGAACAGCCAAAAATTCAGGAGGCCTTAACCCACCGTGTGCTGGTCAAGATTTTAACACTTGGCTCTGCAGGGGTTAAGGGGAAGGAACCCTACCTGTAGTGTTTGCTAACTTCCCAGTTATAAATCCTACCTGCAGGCTGACCTAAGTCTACCAGAGTGATGTCATGAGGCAGAATTTGGAGAAGGAGCACAGTAGTGTGCTCCCGTGTAACATTGCCAGCAAAGAGACGTAGACACTAACTCAAGAGCAACAGACAGTAGTGGATGCAGAGTAAAATATCTAGGACGGGATGGGCCTCTGTCTTTACTAAACGTATTTTAATATGTTTTTATGTAAATGCGCATACTTTAATTTTAAAACCAAGCTAGAAATCCCTGAGCATCCAGAATTCTGTCCTGGAATACAGTGGTAAGTATTCTGTGGCCCTGCTCAGCTGTCCAGGTGTGGTCTGTAAGCGCTGCAGCCCACCGGATCCAGCTGTGTTTATTTCTTCTGAGTTAGTAAACTCAAGCTCAGTGGTGGCGGGGGGGGGGGGGAAGAACCCAGAGTTTTACACTTGCTAGGCAAGCCTTCTACTACAGAAGACACCTGCCACCCCAGAGGCTCTCATTTTATATGCACTTAATATGCCACAATGAACCTGAAATATTGTAAGTAGATTCATCCATATTGATCAGTGATTTCTGTCATTAATTGAACATGCATTATCCAGGGCAGTGGTGGCTCACACCTTTAATCCTAACACTTGGGAGGCAGAGGCATGTGGATCTTTGAGTTCAAGGCCAGCCTAGTCTATAGATCGAGTTCCAGGACAGCCAGGGCTATACTGAGAAACCCTGTCTCAAACTATCAAAAAACCAAAGGGCTAAGGATGTACCCGAGTGATAGTACACTTGCTTAGCATGCAAGAAGCCAAGCACCACAGGGGGGAAAAAAGAAATCTCAAACGATATTTTATTGTAAAGATCTAGTTTGTTCTTAATCTTATGTACATGGGTGTGTGTGAGGGAGGGAGCATATTCTACACGTGTGGGCGCCAGTAGAGGCCAGGAGTGTCTGACCTCTGGAGCTGGGATTGCAGGCAGGTTCAGCTTCCTGGAGTGGATGCTGTGAATCTAACTTGGGTCCTCTGGAAAAGTAGTTTACACTGTAGCTGCTGAGCCATCTCTTCGGCCCCTGAATCTTATATTTCATAGGATTAATTTAAGAAACAATATTGACTAGTCCTGGAATAGGCTTATAATCTCAGCTCCTTGGTAGGCTAAGAGAGGAGGATCGCACTTTAAGGCTTGCCTGGGGTACAGAGAAAGTTCAAGGCTAACCTGGGCAACTTGGCAAGATCTTTATTTCATTGAAATAAAAAGTAAGCCAAAAGGGCTGCAGATGTAGCTCAGTGGTAGAGCACTTGCTCAGCATGTGTGAGGCCTGGGATCAATCATCAGTGAGGAAGGAAGGAAGTTTTCTGGTTCTTCTTGGAAAAGGGAAGGTCAGGAGAGAGAGATAGGAAATGGGAAAATAAATAGGCATAGGTAACATAGTCAAGCCAATGGTTTATTGTTATTAGAACTTTAAACCTCTGAACATTAGCTGGTGTTCATATCCAGAATAGTGTTTTTAAAAGGATATGGAAAGAAATTGCTTTGTAAAATGATCTTTTCTTACTGGCATGAGCATGCTGTGTCAGAAACATAGCCAAAGACATCCATGTCTTTCCACAATGTCAGAATTTGCTGAACAACAGTAAATCCACAGGTTCAGGGGTTTCAATGGCAGCAGTTTGCCAGGTCATCTGGCGCAGGGGAATGCAAGATCTTTCTTTTTTTTTTTTTTTTTTTTTAGAAAAAGGCATAACCTGTTCTCTACACTTACATAAAAATGTTTCAGGAGTGAGAGCAAGGGTATCATGTAGCCTTGAATTCCTGATCCTCCTAGCTCCACATCGCAAGGGTGGAGATTACAAGCCAATATGATCGGAAGATATATTTAAGAACTTTATTTTTCTGTTTAAATATAGAGTTTCTTGGAGTCAGGCCCAGATGCAAATATTTTCAAAAGTTTACCCAGGGTCATATTTTAATTAAAAAATAAAAATTTCCCAGCAGAAGAAATGGCATGAACTTGGAATTCTGAACTAATTCTAAGCTGTGGATTTGCACAGTGACTTAAGGTAGGGTGTGGTGCCCACAGTCGTGAGGCACAGGGTATAAAGGAAGGCACCAAGTGCATTTGAGAAAGGAGCTCACTGGGAAATAAAGAACACGGCACGGGTGTCTTCTCCCATCCCAGATTCAGGAGCAATGGTCTGGTGGGATCCTGTGGCCCAGACTCCGTCACGTGGCCGGGTTGGAGGAAGCGAAGGGTGGGGTATTGTGTGAGGATGTGGGAGATACCCCTCTCTCCATCTAGTCTCTGGATCATGGATTAGAAAAGCCGACGAAAGCAGGGAACCACTGTTCACAAGAAAACGGACTGCCCTCACACAAGAATATTGGAGGGGGTGTCTAGCTAGAGAGTTCTTCCATGAGAGCAGCTAAACATCAGCTGAAAGGCCTGTGGGTCCTGAAGACAGCAAGGCAAATGTTTCACAGTACCGCCACCCCCTTTCAGCAGAACCGCCAAATGCACTCGTGCGGCTGGGCTGCAAGGGCGGAGCGTTTAGTTGCACCATTGGCCTCTGCCCACTAGATGTCAGTCTGGCTCTTCTGCCACACTCTAACTGGCGGTCCCACGTTGAGAGGGACTGTCGATGCCAGGCAGAGAACTCCTTGGTGGCGCAAGGATGTGTGGGGCCAGAAACTCGCCAAAGAAACAGAGGAGACAGACAAACCCGAGATTCCTCAGCTCCACAGATGGGGGGGCACGGCACTGAGACTAGGGTTGTGGGAGACCAGGGCCAGGAAGCTGTGGGCAAGGGACTGCCTGTTCACTGATGGCCCTGAATCTGTCCTACTGCAGCTGTGCCCTGTGATCCAGCAAGCCTTCGAAGACATGTATGAAGCCTTCCTGAAGCTGGCAACAGGTAGGGGCTCTGTCGGCTCCATTGCCTTTCCCTTGACTGCAGGCTTGGCCTTCAGGCCCCACCTTTACCCAGGAGAGACCACGCTCCCTCAGGCCTGATCAACGCCTTCTGTCAGGCACAGGTGAACCCGCACCTGCTAAGCCCTGCCCAGACACTGCAGCTCCAACTTCACGAGCACCTAAAGTGCATGAGACAGCGGCTCTCAACCTTCCTAATGCTTGGTGGCCCCTAGCCTTAAAGTTATTCTCATTGCTACTTCATAACTGTAATTTTGTTACTGTTATGACTTGCAATGTAAATATCTGTGTTTTCTGATGATATCAGATGACCCCAAGGGGTCGTGATGCACAGGTTAAGAACAACTGTTCTATGTACATCTCAGATACCCAGGGGAGCCTGGTTAAAGCCAAGCTCTGCTGCTGACTTGCTCCTTGACTTTGAGGGAGTCACTCTATCTCCTTGTCCTCAGTTTCCTCATCCATAAAATGAGACTTTCTACCTCCCAACCTCAAAGGATTGTGGTCAGCACTTAAAGGTTTTAGGAAAGTTCTGGGCATAAAAGAGATACTCTGCTTGACACAGAGTTGCTTTAAAATAATTGCATTGCATGCTGGATGGATGGATGGATGGATGGATGGATGGATGGATGGATGGATGGGTGGGTGGGTGGATGGGTGAATGGATGGTAGACCAATATGTGATGCTGACAGGAGAGAACAAGAGCAGAGGTGAGCTGTGTGCCCTGAATGGATGTCATTTCTCCCTCCCTGAAAGTAGCAAAGAAAAGATATGGGCTTCTTCACTCAACCTTGGAAATCGGTCCTGCTCAACCCCCTCAGAGTAGAGCTCAACAAGGGGGAAGAAACCCTTCCATGTGCTGATTTAGGATCTAAAGAGGCACATCAAAGGGCAGCCAGAACAGGACAAGGAGAACAGAACAAATCACTAATCCCAAGGTGCAGATGAGGGTTAAATCCAGGGATGGGCATTTTATAGGCACCATTTCACTTTGTCAATTGCCCAACTGCACATAAGAGAAAACTGAGGCACGTGGCTTATGCCACCTCTGAACTCACAGAGAAGATCCATGTTATAGAAGGCTGGAACCTAATCTTCCTGCCCCCAGATATGTGGAGGGAAGGAGGGAAGGAGAAAGAGAGAGAGAGAGATCATAGGCTAGAAGACACTAATTACATGGGAGTTCCCAGTCTATCTATCTAGCTGCTCTGATCTCTGTGACAGAGACTGAAACAGGGCTGGGAAGTCCATGCACTCTCATCCCCCACCCAACAGCTGGGCAGATGGGGTGTTTCCACCGCAATCAAGCTGGGAACACCAAGGCAAACATAGATGGTGGATGAACTAATGGGTACATGCCTGAGTTCAATGCCCAGACACCCCCCCCCCCTGCTTTGGGGAACAGGTTAGAATGAGGTGGAGGTGATACAGGTTATAACAGCATTTCAGGTTTGCCACAGGAATGGCTGTGTTCCAGCTGCACATGTAAAAGTCTAGTTCTGCGCTGGTGTTTTGAGTGGCCCATGTAATCACTGCCATGATTACCACCAACAGCATCATTTTCCTGATTGTGGTAGGTCCCTAGCTGGAAGCAGTAGAGAACTACCCCACCCAACCCCACCCTCCAACCTCACAGACTTTCTTCTTGCCCTGAGCAGCACCCACTCCCCTCAGTCCAGGAGCCTTGGAATTCAGCCTTCTGTCTCCTGCTATCCAGGACAGTAATATTCGGCTCAACCTGAAGGTGAGTTCCAGACCTCAGAGCAAACTGTGGACATTAAAGAACAGCTACTCTTCTTCTGTGACCACACAGGGACCAAAAGCTATACACCATCAGAGTACATGGCTGATGATGTCATAAGCTAAGCATCCTGTGAAAGACAGCAGGTAGAACTTCATCTCTCCCTGGGGTCCTGACCTTGGACCTTGACCCTGTGTGTGCGTGGGTGCCTGGGTATTTCTCTCAAGTAAGCTTCTGCCAAACCTCAAACTTCTAATGGCATTGCAACATGAACTCAGGACAGAGGCATCCTCAAGAATCATACAGCTAACTTTCCAGGATCCATGACTAGCTGTGTAGCTCTGGGCAAGTTTTTTTGGATTTTGTTTGTTTGTTTGTTTGTTCATTTCCATCCTTCCTTCTGTCTTTCTGCCTCACATTTAAAGAGATGGTGTTTCCTATGCTGCCCAGACTGGCCCAGCTCAGTTCAAATGATCCCCTGTTCCATCTCCAGAGCACCTAGGATTGTGGATGCATGCTACCCAGGCCTAGCTTGTAGCCAAAGGGAGGGAAGGGGAAGTGAGGGAGGGAGGAAGGGTAGAGGTAATCTAAGGGACTCAAGAGGGGAGGCTGCCAGGTACTGATAAAGCCATTGCATTCATCAATCAAAGCTTCCTGACACAAATACAAAGATGGGAAGCAGACAGAATGGTATCTGTCTTAGTCTAGTTTGTGTTGCCAGAACACAGTACCTGTGGGGGAGGGGGAGCGCAAGGGCAGCCAGGAGTCGAGCTTATTTTCACAATGGCCCACCCCCACCTACAGCAGCCACCCCTGTAACAGCACTAACCACTGATCAAGGCCCAGTCGCCTCCTGAAGGGTCCACCTTGAGAGGTTGAGACCTTATTGCACTAGGATGAGGTTTCTTCCATCATGGAAATTTTGGGAGATACCTACCCCCACCATCCTCCACCATCTCCCTAACGCTCCATCACCCCGCCATCCCGCTCAGCACAGTTGTTCCCTTCCAGGTAGTTATGGAATACAGTGGAGTATCGAAGTCCTCAAACCATCCCCTGCTCTGTGTCTCCTCAGGCCAAGCTTCTGGACTCAAAGGCAAGGGTGACCAACTGGTTCAACAGCTCTGTGGCTTCCCTGATGGAGACCACCCCAGACAGCTTCCCTTTCAGCCTGGTCGTAAGGCAGGACCTGGTAAATGCCATTGTGACCACCATGGTCCCTAAGGAAGAGCTTGTGATCCTGCTCAAATTCGTGGTAAGCCCCACGGTAGGCAGAGGGTGACTCACCTCCGCAGCATCTGCCCGCTGAAAGGAGACCTGAGGTGGAACTCCCAGTGGTGATCAGCAATGCCTTCCTTTCAGAGAGAACCTGGTTCTGATGCTCAGTACTAGACCCAAAAGCTTCCCTTAACAGCCAACTTGGGCCCTATTTCTGCCTTCAGGGACCAGATATACCTGTTTCCTCCTCTAAATATCCGGAGGGAGCTCAAGGGCATTCTGGATACTGAGGAACCGAGGGATGGTGCCTGCACCCCAATGGCATCACTAACTGATCAGGGTCCAAATTTCTCCTGAGCCTAGATGTCAACACATACTCTGATCCTATTACTGCAGTGTGATTAATGCAACTGACTCTCTAGAGTCCTCTCCCTCTCCCCCTCTCCCCTTCTCCCTCTCCCTCTCTCCCTCTCCCCCCTCTCTCAATCTCTCTCTCTCTCTCTCTCTCTCTCTTCCTCCCTCCCTCGCTCCCTCTTTCCCTCTCTCCAGGCTCCTGATGTGGCCCGCCAGCTACAGATGAACATCAAGGAGATCAACGCAGAGGTGGGTCTGTTGGCCACCTGTAGTAGCTTGCTGGGTGCTGCTGACTCAGCCCATGGGTCTCTGCAGTGGAGAACAGATGTGGGCTCCTCTCTTCTGTCCCACCAGGGGACCAGGCCCCCTGGACACCCAGTGACTTTTCAGTCTAGTAGAGAAGCTGGAAACTGATGGTGACCTGATAGACAGCCCATTGCAAGTGCAGTGACAATGGACTGCCATTGGGTGATAAGAGCAGCACTAAGCCCCTGCCCCAGGCTGGGAGACCAGAGACCATCTCTGAAGAGAGGTGGCACTGGGAAGGACAGAGCCTGGAACACGAGATACACCACAGGGGTCATAAGGGCCTGTGCACTGCGACCACACGTGTGGGTCTGATGTCTCTCCAGGCAGCAGACAAGCTGGGACCCACCCAGATGTTGAAGATCTTCACTCGTAAAAGCCCCCAGATTGTGCTGGACGAGGGTGGTGCCACGGCAGCCCAAAATGTTATACTGGAAGTGTTTCCCACCAATACAGATGCCCGGCCCTTCTTCTCCCTTGGCATTGTGAGTTCAAGTGTCTATGGTAGGGGACAAAGGCTGGGGTCTCCCTGTTCAATGTTATGGACTGGGGTATCTCCCAGTAGCTGGAAGAGGAGAGGGAGTGATGAACCAAGAGTTAAGAACTTGGGGGGGCCCGCCAGCCAGTTACTAACCACTAGTAGCCCCTAGGGATAAAGGGACCATAACTCCCATCAAGGCAGCTACATTCCATTCTGGGCATTTTCCAGAGAACTGAAACATCCAGCAGCTGAGAGACAGGGACACACACACACACACCCCAGGTGTGAGCAGAGTAGAGGAGCAATCATATGCACTCCAGAGGGCAGGGAAGACTGGAGAATCGTGGGCTCACGGATGGTTTCTCAGTGGTGAAGCCAGCCAGGCTCACCCAGAGGCAGCAAGCAGCACCTGTTGTAAGTAGGAGGAGTTGACTTCTCCTTACAGCAGGGTCCCTACGTGCAGCTCTACACCCCACAATTTCAGGGGTGCCTTTCATAGACTATAGAGTTACCGGTGCTTCCCAGAGAGTCCATCTTGATGTTCTGGCCTTGCACTGGAAGACAGTGGGAGCCCACTTCCCAGACCAGCCTCACTCCCTGGTGACCCCTCCTGCAGGAAAAACTGGTTCTCTAGGGTACACAATAATGGAATCCAGCACTCAGCCCTCAGGGTCAAACTGATGCAAGTCTCGAGCCCTGAGTGTCAAGCCTGAGTTAGTCTCTCAGCTTTGCAATCACACTAACAGTGCTTAGGCCCTGCCGGAGCCGCTGACCAGTTCTGCACGTCAGTCTCCTCCCCCCGCCCCCTCGTACTCATTGAAGAAGACACTTGAACTGCCTGACACGGTTCAAGTGAGCTTGAGCCGTGAGCAGCCAGTACATGTGGACTGTGTCGGCAGTGTCGTTCTCCAGCCCTAAACTGTTACCTGTGAAACGGGGGTTAGGGCATGAGAAGTGAGGCCCAGAGAGGTCAAACTTTTTCCCAAGGTTGACAGCCGATCTCTCCTGTATAATCTTCCCTCTAGAGATAGGCACTCTATTCAAAAACTGGGGCCTGGGGTTTCTTGTTGCAGGAAGCCAGTTATGAAGCTCTGTTTTTCATGGAAGGTGACCGGCTTATGCTCAACTTCAATAGCATCAGGTAAATGTGTGAAGTACTGCTGAGTGCTGACCCAGCGCTGTGAGTTTCTCTAATTCACCACCAGAGGGCACCAGAGAGAGCTAATGACAGAGGGCTACCTTGCTAGGCCTGATCTGCCTTAAGGGCTGAATTCCAAACGGAAAATGAAGGGAATCTACAGGAGACACAGAGCAAGCCAGCCCCACCACTGGGCTCACCTGCCATGCATCACCCCGGGGTTGAGAGCCAGCCCATTCTGAAAAATTTCAAAACAGAGGCAGTAACAGCCCCAAATAGTGAACTATTGGGACCCAGCACTGAAGGGTCTCAGAGGCTCTACTAGCCCTGCAAACTCTACCACCTTCTGTCCCAGACTGAGTCCAAGGACCCCAGCCAGAGGCCCCAGCGATACAGTTAGGCTCAGGGGAGCACTTTAATTAGCCCATACAGAGTGAGATTATAGCTAGGTAGGAGATGATAAAAGAGAGATAGAGGTAGGTAAATAGATGATAGATACGTAGGTAGATACATAGATAGACAGACAGATAAGATAGATGGTAGAAAATTGATAGATGGTAAATTAGATAGATAAATAGATGGTAGGTAGAGATAGATAGATAATGATAGATATATAGGTAGATGATAATGATAGAGATAGAGAGAGAGAGAGACAGAGAGAGAGAGAGAGAGAGAGAGAGAGAGAGAGAGAGAGAGAGATGATAGACAGGCATAAACAGCAGAGATATAAAAATCAGACAGTCCTGTAACCCAGGCTGGCATTTCTACACAAGTAGTTGAATGGGAATTAGGGACACCCCTCCAAAAGGCCTTGTGCTAACTAGTGCACTAATCCTCCCTTATTCTGGGTGGTTTTCTGTCTTTGGGGCCACTGTCCACCTGCTTCAGAACATGAACGCCACAAAGCAAGGGCTTTCCCTGCTTTGCCGTTGTCTCTTGAGAGCTTGCCTGTGCCTTGCACATAGCAGGTCCCCAATAAGCAAACAATTATTGACTGAGACCCCAAGGGACCTCTCTCATCGGCATCTTCTGTTACAGTATTGAGCGCATCAAGCTGATGATCTCAGATATTAAACTGTTCGATGTAAGTATTAACAGATTATCTCCAAGGGCACTGGGGCCAGAATGGGCCACTCTAAAATGAGACGCTGACCAGGATTTGCTTTGAAAGAGATGACAGGAAGCCCTAGGGTGGGATGTGGTCTCCTCACTACCCTCTAGAGTCTAGCCTGCAGGCTCCTGTTTCTGCTGAGCACATCCTGTACGCAGATATAACTGAGAACACCAACCATGTGCAAATCTGCACCCACTCCCTATTATAAAACAAAGCCCTCCACTGACCCTGAGCACCCCCTCTCCTCGGGTCCTCAGTTTCCCAAGTGTCTAGTCTGAATCAGAGAGCTCAACTTGACTGCCTCTTAGGTTTTGTCTTGTGTCGTTTTCCTTTGGTTTTGTTGTTGTTGTTGTCATTGTTGTTCTAGGTCGTGGGGTTTGCTGCTTGTCTGTGGTTTCTTTCTTTCTTTCTTTCTTCCTTCCTTCCTTTCTTTCTTTGAGACAGGGTCTCACTTTGTAGCTCTGTCTCAGGCTAGCCTGGAATCCACTCTGTACCTCAAGCTGGCCTTGAAACTCATGACAGCCCTCCCGCCTCTGCTTTCTGATTGCTAGGATTGTAGGGGTTCATTACCACAACTGACTGACCCTTCACTGGTTTCTAAAAAATTTTGTTTAGAAAAAAAATGATATTTTACTGGAAGGTTTGTGAATATCTGGCTTCTCTTTAAAAACAGAGTCCCCTCAGGGCGCTTCTATGGAAGTGTCATCAAAAGCCCCTCAGCATAGGGCATTTCAATGAGCCACACCCCAGAGCAGTGAGTACGCTCCCCAGCCTATCTGGTCCTACCCTGGCAGCTCCAGCGGACAGGAGACCTGGTATTTCAATATGTCTGCTGGCTGCCTTTGTCATAGGGGCAAGTCAGGGAACCTGGAGTGGCCCAGAGGACCTGGCAGTCAGCCTGGTAATGGCTTTCCTCTCCCTCACAGCCTGAAGTCATGAAGGACACCCTGACCAAGATCCTGGAATCCACTTTGCTGCCCAATGAGAATGGTGAGCCCCTCTTCTCAAGACCCTCTCTTACGCTGCTGTACCTTCTGCCTTCAGCTGGGGCCCCTTGTATTCATGACCCACTCATTTTCTAAGCCTAGTTCAAACTCTTCCTGCTCCAGGGAGCCTTCCTGGCCACCAGCTGGAGAAGACCTCTCCTGCATCCCCCTCCAGGCTGGTCCTCTACTAATGTCAGGTCTAAAGCAGGCAGGGATAAGCTGGCAGACACCAGGTTCATAAGGCCAACTGGAACCAGGTGCACACAGTCAGTTAGAGCTCACTCAAGAGGCCTTAGGGAGACTGAGCTCACATCCCTAACCCCCCTTGCTGGTTGCCTGGCTTTGGACAAGCTGTCTGATCCTCCTAAGCCATAGATTCCCTACCTGTGAAAAGGTAATAAGAGTACTTTCCTCAGGGGTGGGAGGGTGATGTGTGGGAGGGTCAGGGAGAAGTGGTAACCTGTGACATCACCACCCTTTTAATTTTGCTTTGCTACAATGGGAAGGCTTGGGCTACAGAAATGTCTGCAGTGGGTGATGGGGCCATGACTGCTCTTGAGCAAGAGGGTTAGAAGATATGAGGTGCATTGTGGGACAACCAGAAGTGGGTGCCAGAGGGCCAGACAGGGCTAGGTGAATGCTGGGATAGAGCACAGGAAAGCAGGAGTTGAGCCGACCAGGTCCAATGTGCCAGATCACAGGCTCACCTCCAGGAACTCCGAGCATGCCCACTGCTACCCAGGCCCACACTGGCCCACCATTCTCTGACTACATTTGTTATTTCAGGCAAACTGAGAACTGGAGTCCCCGTATCAATGCCGAAGGCCTTGGGATACGAGAAAGCTGTGTGGTCTGTGAGCAAGGTGAGAGGCACGTGGGAAGAAGCAAGCTGTCTGGGCTGGAGGTGCCACTCCCCCTGGCCCTGTGGCCACTTGTTGGGCTGTGGGCACCTGTGAGTGAGAAACCCCTGCTCCTTTCTACCCGACTTGTCATCATCCCTCCCATCACTCACTTAGGAATATTTATTGATGGGGTAATATGTGCCAAGCATGGCTCCTAGTGCTTCAGGCCACAGAAACAGAAAACACTCTTCCCCTGGAGGAGCCCACATTCGAGCAAGAGAGACACCTATATAAATTAATAAACAGCACCAAGTAAATAAGGGCTGGGAACAAAAAGAAGGCAAGCTCAGAAGAGAAAGTGGTGGTGGGAAGGGGATGCTGGTTTTGATGGGGTGGACAGGGAAGGCCTCTGAAATTGTGATGTTTGCTGGCACCTGAGAAGGCGAGGTGGTGAGCTTTGTGGAAAGAGGGAGAAGCATCATATCAAAAGGACCAGCAGGTCCAAAGGCCCTGAGGCTGGGATATTTATGGTACTGGGAAAGGTGGGGAGAGGTCTGGGATATGGGGTATTGCCTAAGGACTGTGGATCTCAGGTTACACACACCTGTGTGGCTAAGTGACCCTGGCTTGAGCAGTCCAGCATTGCTGTTGAGTTGTCCATGCAGCTGTCCCCAGTGTGACAGGCCTGACACAAACTAGAGGTTTGGTAACCAAGTAACAGCCCTGGCCTCCTCTGGGGAAGGGGCTGTGCCAGGCTCCTCACACCCAGTGAGGGCCTTAAGAGTGATGTGTTGCACCAACAGTGCTGTCAGCTTCACACCTAGCTCAGGAGGTGAATCCTGGTGTGATCACCTTCTACAGATGGGGAAACTTAGACTTGATGGCAGCAAGATCTTTTCCAAGGCCACACAGCCTACTGATGGCAGAGTCAGGATCTGTACTTCACACCTGCCCCCAGTGACCTCTTGCTTTAGCCCCAGCTTCTACATGAGCCTGTCAATGAGGTGCCCGTCTTGGTCAGCTTGCTAGTAGACATTTATTAAGCACCTACTGTGTGCAGGCACTGGCTACAGCAATGAACAGAACAGAAGGAAACCTCTGGCTCCTTAGAACTTCAATATACTTTAAAGGGAGGGATACTAAAAGCAGACTCACAGTGATAAGAAAGCTCACAGATAACTTGCCCACCACCCATCTCTGATGGGGCATTCAGCTCCGATCTACAGAGGCACTTTGGGACAAACCTATGACTCTCTCAAGTCCCAGTCTACCCCCAAGATGCCCATGAGGACCACAGAGCTCCTGAGCCATTTAATTATGGAGAAATCCACAGATTTAAACCCATATTCCCCCTATTTCCAAATGTTCTGTTTTGCTCTATCGGCTTCTCTATAGCCAGCAATGCATTGATTGTATTCTATAGTTGGGTGACATCACACATTTAGATGAATGGGAAAAGTAAAAAAAAAAAAAAAAAAATAGATGTGAGTTAAAGCTAGTATATGAGAGGAGATGGTAAAACATGGGTGACAGGGACTATGTGCTTACTGTTCACTTCTACTTTGCTGGGAGCCATGAAGAGATCAGAGCACGACCTTGGGGCATAGATCAGAGCAAGCCTTATCATTTATTTAGTTTTGTTTAAAACTCAAGTGTACGGGTCCCTCTGAAGACAGCTGGGAATCTACATTTATGGTATTCTTTAGTCCCACTGTGGGCCTGGGGATGACTGTCTTACCCAGTCCAGCCACTGCACACAAATCTTTCTGCCCTAGCCACCGAGTGCAGGAAGATACTGCTGTTCACATACAAACCCTCCACTTATGACCCTGCTTTGCACTCTGCACACGTGTGTTCGGAGACCCATGACTGTTCTCCCATTACCAGTGCTTCCTTCATGGAGGACAAAAATCAGGGCAACACCCTCACCCCCCCACACACACACACAAAGCAGTACATAAAAGACTGAACCCGAGCAAAAATCAGAACTAACCAGTTTGACTCCTCTTCATTTCCAGGATTCCCTCAAGCTCACTCCAGCCTCCTTCTAGAACCCTGGCTCTCCTCCCTCCTGATGAACACCTGGGGAGTAGCTGGCCAGCACAGGCCAGCCCCAGCTGGGAGTGTGGAAGTCAGCAGTGGAAACTGTCCCCCTGCAGTTAATAAACGCTTGCCAGTGGCTCCTGTTGTCAGGGTGGTTTTGCCCAGCATGGGAGTCACTTTGACTCTGGCAGAGACATGTGGGTGGGTTCCAGACAACGCTGAACCAACTGAACAAGTCTTTGTCACGTGGAAACTGCATGAAGACAGGAGGAAAGCAGCCATGGTTGGGGTCACCTCCCTTTTGGGGGGACACCCACTTGGCTGATCTTGTTGGCATGGTAGGTCAATGCTCTCTGACCCCGTGGTTCTGGAGATAATCAGGACAGGGCTTCCTTTAGGTCATCCGTGATGCCTGTCTCTGTCAAGTGAAGAGACTCATGATTCTCACCTCACAGAGCTGAGGTGAAGATTAGAGACGCCTGGTAGGCACTCAGCCAATGGTACTTGGCATCACAGTCACTTATTACCTGACCTCAGGGAATACCTTATCACCAAGGCCTTTCCTACTCAGACATGCATGACAGCCATTTGTCTCCGTGGCTTCCCTGAAGCCCCAAGGTTCTGGGACAAGACAATAGGCCTCTGTTCTTTAAGCCTACGCTGTGCTCCACACTCTGCCTTCAGTCACACAAGAGCCCTTACAGGAAGGCAGGGTAGTGTCTGGGAAGGGACAGTACTCAGTGTCGAAGCACCATCTCTGCCAGACGTCTGGTCTGTGGTGCCACCTGGGCCCCACAAGGAGGCTTCTTCTGGCCCATATCATTAGCAGACTTAAGAGGCCAAGCGTGAAGACTCTTCCCCAGCTATGACCAAGGCTCCCCAGGTCCGTCATCCCCCGGGGCCTCCTAGGGTAGCAAACAAGGAACAGTTCTGAGACTCAAGCTCTCCTATGCTCCCAAGCCTCCCAGAGGAGAGAACTTGGCCACCCACAGCAGCTGGTCACATCCCACAAGCCATCTCCTAGACACATTCTGTCCAAATCTGGGTATCAGCCTACTTCTGGGGACTCCCCAAGCCAAGATCATTTGCTCCATGTGGGCTATACCAGAGGGATCTTAGAGATGACCAATCACCTACCTTCCCCATACCCTATGACAACACTCTACCGTCACCCAAAATGGTGACAAAATGGGGCCTGTGGCAAGTCGCCACCACCACTGGTTAGCATCCAGCAGCATGTCACCGTCTGCTCCTCTAGGCCCCTTCCTCATCCACCCTCTCCTGTTCTGTTCTTTCTGAGGTAAAGGGGAGCAACTGTTTCTGTGCTGGCCTGCATCTGACAGGACCCTGAAACTGCCTTTTCTGACCCAGAAGACAGGAGGCCCTAAAGCTAAGAATTCCCAAATCCCACAGGCAGGGCCTTGGTATCCTTCCTCAACAGAGAGCAAAAACTCCTCTTCAATCTGAGTCTCAGAAACAGCAAAGAGAAAAATCCAGGTTACATCCTATAAATTGTCTTTTGGTGACACCCATCTATGATCCTAGGCCCTCAGAAGGCTGAGACAGGAGGATTACCAGTTGAAGATCAGCATGGGCTACATACATCTCAAGACTGTGTTTCAAATAGACCTAAGTCTTGAGCTCAGAGACATGGATCAGTGGTGAAGAGCACAGATGCTCTTCCAGAGGACTGGGTTCAATGTAGGCACACACATACACATAAATAATATATATATATATTTTTTTTAAAAAATAACCTAGTCTTCTCCAATATATTCCACCAAATCCCATTACCATTCATTGCCAGTTTGTGCTGTGAGCTGAAAGAAGCACTTCAGAGTAAGCTAAGGTCAGCCTTGCATTTCCTGGGTATCTGCTGTTTCCTGGAACTCCATCATCCACAAGCTCCCAGCCCTAAATCTCCAAGTGAAAACTGAAACTCATAGATGAAAGGGTGGGGAAGGAAGGGGAGAAATGACGTAATGATATCATAATCTCAAAAAAAAAAACCCTAAGTTTAAAAAGAAAGAAAGAAAAGAAAATTGGAGCTAAAATCTGCCCTGCTTGTGCCCTGAGTTGTAAAGGAGAAATTTGTGTAGAAAACCCCAAGCCAGCTGGAGGTAGTCCTGTCTGCCATGGGGTGGCTGCACCACACAATAATGAAGGAGCTATGTTCACACAGCCAGATGTAAGCAGGAGCAACAGGTGCTGGGTCCCCACAAAGCAGGGCCTCTGCACAGGTAGCTGGCAGAGAGCTCGGGGCTGGAATTGCTGTGGAAGAACCACCAAATCTCTGTGCGCTTTCTGGGCCCTGGCGTCAAACCCTAGCTTCCCCTGGGCATGCTGTGTGACCCTGATGGAGGTTCTTACCCCTCTGTGTCTTGGCTCACTTATGTATTGAGTGCAAATGATCATAATGGCTTGTTAACCCTTGCTGTGCACGAGGCCCTGTGCTCACATCTGCACAGTTGTTGCCATAGTGACTTTCACCATCTCCCCAAAGCCATAGGTAGGTTTATCATATGAACATGGCTTGCAACTGTTCCAGGACCTGTCTGCAATGTTGGTGACCATGTCTGGGCAGAAATGAGCTGAGAGCCGAGGTGACATACACAGGAAAGACATGGGAACAGTAGTGGCAAGGTAGCCACAGACACCGCCAGCTTCAGCTTTGCCTTCATATACACACACACACACACACACATCATATCACATCCTCACCCCCTTGGGCTCCATGCCAGTCACATCTTGCGTTAGCAGCCTCTGTACCCCTCATAAAAGCTGGAGATGTGACAGAGGGAAAGGGCTCAGGCCCAGCCCACTTCCTCCTTCAGGTTCATTCTGCATTCAGCGCGTGCAGCATTCCCCACCCCGACCTCAGTCCCAGGCTCTATCAGTTTTGGCCAAAAGCCTCTGGCTACTCAGTGCCAAGTAAAGTGACTCTTTCACTGAAGAACTCCTGAGAGCACCAAGCCCTGGCCAGGGGCCTCACCTCCCCATCACGTGCCCACCCATTGCTTCAGAGCTGGGCATAGAAGAGTGGTCCTTATAAGAAAGTGGCTGACACAGGCCTGAGGGATCCAGAAGGCCCCATACAGGGAGTGGTAAGGACACGTTTGCTACAGGCGTTTGCTGCG
>CM053766.1:139073932-139094851 GCA_028658305.1 Pachyuromys duprasi | reverse complement strand
AGAGGACATACACTCTCACTTTCACGGCCACAGGTTCTGAACGGGAGAATGCTGCTGCTGTGGGCACTGCTGGTATGCTGGGGGCCACTGCCCCAAGCCCGAGGGACGACCCATGGTCCTCTCTTCCTTTTTATTAACAAGGACCAGCTGGAAACAGGTGAATCTTGAGGAACGAGCTTAGAGACGCATGACCTCTAAGAAGGCAGACTAGTAGACAGCTCTGGGCTTCCTCTCCTCTGGCCTCCCACTTATCAACCATCCACAATTGCCCTTGCTCCTCCTCTGCTCTAACGCTTGCTGTGCCTCCCATTTGCCACGAGTAGTCTTCACTCTGACATTCAAATCCATACACCTCTAGTGCCTTCCCCACTACCTTCCCTGCCCACATCACAGAGGTCATGGCTGCTTCCTTGGCTGGTGTGGGCCCTTCCCCTACTTCTCTCCTTCTCGATATAGTGTGCTCTGACAGCCTGAAAGACAAAGTCCTTACCTCCTCTCCTGAGCTCTGGTCTCCTCATAACGACTGAAGAGCTATCTTGTCTGCTAGCTGAGTATAGGTGCCAGTGGGTATCTGCTGATTGGCTGACCAAACCCTGAGGAGATGCTCTGTCCCCAGACATTTCAGGTCTGTTCTCACAGCACAAGGTCATTACACGTATGATCATGATGACTGTGGCTGGATCCCCAAATGAGGCTGTGTCTGTCCTGGACCACCTGCCCTTCGTCGAAAAAGATTTTATCAAAAAGAAGAGTGGGCTGGATCTGTCACTCGTGGGGGACCTGCTTTCTGGGAAGACTGTGCCTCAGCTGAAGAAGCTACTACAGACAGCTGGGTGAGTGGCGGCAAGGTAGCCTCTGTCTCCCTTCTCCCTTCTCCCTCAGGAGGCCTTTCCCTGTCAAGTGGGGCAGAGGCTGGCAAGCAACTTAGGGTCCACAGTGTCTCCCCAGCTCAAATGTATGGGGCAGGTGTCCTCCTACTGTGTGGCTATCTTTCGAGACCTCTCCAAATCTCTCCAGAGAGGAAGCAGGGTCTGTACCAAAGTAGGCTAGCAGTACAGTACCCTCTGTGGTTCCCTGCCCCTACACTTTACAAATCTGAAGTGTTTCCAAAATAATTTCAGTCGATCACCTGCATCTGAATGACATGAGTTTTCCCCCAAAATCCAGGCTTCCCAACTGTATAACTTTGCCACTCTAAAGTGACCAGAGCCTTGTGGAAGATGGAGGCCAGGGCAGCAGTCTGCAGCTGCTTCCTGGAAGCATGGCTCAGCCCTTGCTCCTGGCATCCACTAACAAGCACTGGTGCTGATACCATACTCCTGATAATGCCAACTCACAGGGCATCCATCCTCCTTGGGTCCAAATTCCCTTTCTTTAAGGATACAGTCATGTTGGCTTATAGCCTAGGCTACTCCAGTGTGACTTCACCCTTATTATTCAGTGTCTTTCTAAATAAGGTCTGGGGTAGTGGGGGCCAGGAATGGCCTCAGTTTGAATTTGGAGGCAGGGATACAATGCAACCTATGAAAATATGGCCACACCTGTCCTGACTTCCCACATGACAAGCATTAATGTCAGGTCTATAGTCCCTTAGCCAGTTCCCAGATGCCCTACCAGGCTGTCTGCCCAGCCCTGAAAGCCCTGGGTTGGAGCCTGCTAGCAGACAAGAACTCACCTAAATGAATGGTATTGGCTTTGGTTGGTGGCAGGTCTCCCTCAAGGTGACAAGGCTCAGCCAGGAAGGCGTGAGCCCCTCCCCAACATGAGCAAGGAAAGACCCATAGATCCTGAGACTCCCAGCTCCGGAAGGGATTTTCTGGTGGGGGTGAAGTAGAGTGCAAGGTCAGGGAACTGCAGTGGGGGGGGAGGGCACTGCCCAGGGAGGCTTGGGAGGCAGCATGGGCAAATACCGCTCCAGTCATGCCAAGTGTCGATACAGACCACTGATTCCCCCAACACCTGGATAATTATGCCATGGCTATACGCCTGCCCTATCCCCAGACATGGCTTTCAAGAATAACACCACATGGTCTAATCCTAAAAATATCCTCCAGGCCATGGGAAAGGATCAAAAGTTCTGTCCTCAGCTACATTGGAGGTTTGAGACTAGCTCAGGCTGTATGTGACCCTGTTTTGAAACAAACAGGAAAAGAAATCCCCTCTGGAAGACCCGTGCTGGTGGCCTGGTTTCCCCTGGCACAGAACATGCTGCTGCCAGCCCCAGCAGCTCTGGGGGAACCAGCAGCCCACACTGGCTTCCACGGCGCAACCTTGACCCCTCTGAGCCCGGGGAGGGGTACACCTGAGGCCTAGGAGGGAGCACAGTGCTTGAGGGTGCTCAGCAGAGGCCATGGTCTGCCAGGACTCCTGCTTCCCCCACTCTTGCCTGTTGGATTTTCTTTTGAAAAGCCCATGGAGCCTTATTCCCCAGACTTCTTCCACGGAGCCACAGCCTCGGGCCCAGAGACTTGTACCTGGATTCAGGTGGTTATGTGCACACAGACTTAAGATACAGCCCCTGGTTTGTTAGAGGCTGACCCAGAGAAGGGTATGGACTGTCCTTATGGCTTAGAGACTGGAGGCTGAGTTCTGTGGTCTCTGGCTGTCCAGTGAACAAGGACAGGCTGCCCCAAAGCTCTCTCCACTGCGCCTGGTGTCAGCTCCCACTCTAGGTACTTCAGATACGCAAGGAGCCAGACCCATCACTCCTGTACCTCCCATAGGTTGGTTATAAAAGATGCCAAGGGACCGGAAGTCACCCTGCAGATTCTAAGTGACAGCCTGTTGCAGGTCACACTGCGCTGCAAACTGTACCTCTCATTCCTGGAGTAAGTACCCATAGCCATGGCACTTCCTCCCCACAGGCTGACAGGAGGCAAGACTAACACAAGTCATGTGTTACCACAACGATCACAAGCCCTTTCCACTTGGGCATATCTCAAAGACTGACTTACAGGGGAACTGGGTCGTAGAATGAGTTGAGAGGCCTGTCCAGGATCGTGCAGTGAGTCTGCAATGAGGGTCCTCTCCTATGCTATTTGTGCATGTGGGCACACTGGCACTAATGGGACAGTCTGGGAAGGGTCTGGGATGTGTGTACTGAGCAACTGAAGCAAGAGTGTTCATTTCCTGGCCATGAATCTCTAACGCAGTATAATTCCAGTTCCCTACTGTAGTAGGCCAAGTGTCCACCTGCACACTTCTGAACTGTGAGTGGTTGTACCTGTGTCCACCGGCAGAGGCAGTGACACAGACCTATGTTGGCTTGGGAGGTAGGGAGGGTCACCATGCCCTTTGAGAACATGCCAGCTCCTGCCTTTCTTGTAAATATGACTTTTTGGTGTAACTTATCACTTAATGGAACCTTCTATGACCACTGTACCTGGAATGTAGCTGATCTCATCCAATGTCAGAAGCTAAGACCCCTTAATGCTTGAATGAGAGCTGTAAGCCTAAGGAGACACCATGACAGAGTCAAGGGGCCCTGAGAATGTGTCACTGCTCCCTAAGGAACATATCATTGCCTTGGTTGGGATAGTGTGGTAATAGTAAGACTCATGACCCATCGGGAGAGCATGTGCCCCATTCAAGGTCACACTCAGTGCAAGTGTCTGTTGCCCTGTGAGGACCCTGGCCTGGGCTACCCAGTCAGTCAGCAGATTTCATATTTTATAGAGCACTCCTAATTTCTAATGTGAGCCTCCTGGCAACAGCAACAAACAGCCAGTTCGTGACTTCTGGTCTCAACCTTGGACTCTGGCTGGGAGCCTGCCCAGACATACTGTCCCTACAGGATCCTGTGGCTAGAAGCCATCAAGAACATACGCATTGGAGTGCGGCTAGAACAGAGAGGAAACAAGACCCAGGTGGCTTTCGAGGAGTGCCACACGCCGCCTGGGAGCCTGCACATTAAGGTCCTGGACCAGTGAGTACCTTCTGAGCCTCCCTTGAGCATAGCAGGTGGTGGCTCTTCCTGAACTGGCCCGGCCCTTTCTGCAGTGGTCTTTCTCTGAAATCCAGGGCCTGTACCTGCCACCTGTCAGCCTCCCCTGCCTTCACACTGAAGGTCATGGTTAAGACTCAACCTCTGCTTAGTTGCTTCCCAACAGGGGGTCCTGGTCAGCTACAGTTACTAAGGGGATGGATCCTTCTTCTGTTTATACAATGCAAAACCTCCAGAAAGCCAGACATGATCACGAGGGCCACTGTCACGGGGGCCACTTCCTGCTTGAAAATTCCAAAGGCTTTTATGAAAGAGAGAATACAAACCAGGAAATGTTGCAGAAAAATCAGAGAGAAAGCACACAGATGGGGGAAGACAGGAGAAAGAGAATGGAGAGTAGGTGGGGGTGCCAGGGAAGGAAAAGGCAGCCACCGCGGGCCTTCCTGCTGGCCTGCCTAGAGGAGTTTTCTTTCCTCAGGAGTGTGCAGCTTTCCCTTTCCCGCCCATGCCTTTGGTACATGGCTGGTCCTATCTGTCATCCCTCCCCTAGAAAAGACTCCAAGTTGCCAAACCAACTGCTGAAACTGGTGACTGAAACCGTGGAGAAATCACTGCCTTTCCTCCTCCAGAAGATAGTGAGTCACCAGGGGAAGGAATGGGTTCCCCAGCCCCTCCACCTCGGCCTCGTGCCAGCAGGAACCCCTTTTCCCTTCCCTCTAGGTGTGTCCTGTGAGCACAGATCTGCTCAACTTCCTGCTGGAGGACCTGCTACACATCATTCTCCGTATGTTGCTGCTGGTCAGCTGTCCCTTGCCATGTGCCAGGCACTGTCTATAGCAAATGCCCAGAGACAGGACAGTCCTGCCTACAGGAGGGATACTTCCTAATGGGAAAAAAGAGGGGACAATATAGTTTGTAAGCTTCATATGTCACTTCCTCTGTGAGCCTCAGTTTCCCTATCTGTAAGCAGGATCAATGGAAGGCCCACAGATAAGGGCTGTTTGAACAATGCCAACAGCCAGGCACAAAGCCATTCAAGCAATAAATGTTCCTTGTTCCAAGAGGCTCATGATCAGCCATCAAGGAACTTAAGGCTGAGCAGAGAAGGGATCTCTCTCTGCCTCCCACAGCATCCTTCCCACCTCTGCCTCTGGCTGAGTTGGGTTTCATTTCTACACCACAGCTCCTATCATCTCGGGTCCCAATGATTTCCAGTACTATTTGACCACCACAGAGCTTACGGAGGGCGCCATCCTGATGAGACTGCAGGTGAGCAACCCTAGGCTGCCATGGGCCCTTAGAGAACCTGCTGGGAGAGAACAGGCAAAAAGAAAGAGAAACAGAGTTTCCCAGGATAGAGCAAAGGGGCAAGAGGAATTCAGGCGAGAGAGGTTCGAGAAAAGGGAATGGTTGGGGAAAGAGGAAGAATTGGGAGGCCAGCTAGTGAGTCAAGGCCCAGCAGGAGAGCAGCTGAGTCAGCTCCCAGAAACTGAGGACAGAGAATAGCTGAAGACTGCCCAGCTCCTGTCCACTGCCCCTTGATGTCTCCGTAATGGAAGGTAGGAAGGACAAAAAGGTCTAGGAGGGGCAGCGTTCAGAGAATGGAGTGGAGCTTGATGGGGGCAAAGAAGCCAGGCTCAAAGGTCCAATCCTACCTCTTCTCTCATGTGGGATTTGAATGAGTGGCACCACCCCTCTGGGGCTCAGACAGTGGTGAGACAGTGACCATGATAGCTCCCTTCTGGTGACGCTGTTGGTAGGTTCAGATGAAACTGCAGTTGCTGTGGTCAGTGTGGTGAGCTGTGACCAGTGGTCCACTAGGGGAGCTGTTCCCACTGAATGTCTTTCTTCCATCATTTCTCTGAAGCTTGTGACTCCCTGTGGCCCACACCAGCGGGCCCTAAGGCCAGAGCATGTGGGTCCCCCACCTCCCCCAGGACTAACTGAGGACAGTATGGCAGACCTTGTCTTTTGGCTTGAAATCTACAATGACATCCTGTCCTGTCTCTACACCAGTCAGGAGATCTTCGTGGAACCCCAGGACTCCCCGGTGAGTGCTGGGAGATGCACAGAACGGTCCTGCCCTCTTTCTTACATGAAAAAAACAGGGCCCCAGAGCCAAAGTCACTTCCCTACTCTGGACTTGACCGGCCTAACCTGACCGGCTCTTACTTATGGTGTACACAGGGTCCCTACCATGAAGAGATCAAACTTCCATAAGGAAATAGAAAACTAAGCAAGAAAATGATCTGGTAAATGATAGGTTTGGGGATGGGTGTTCAAGAGGGACACTGAGATGGATTACTGGGGAGTATAGAGTTTATTAGAAGAGTTATTACACCACAGACAGACAGACAATGGGCAACAACCTGGCAGAATCTCTGAAGAAGGGCTCAGGGCCTTCCTGGCAGAGGTGGGCTGTGTTGTCATATCTTTCTGAGGATGGGGAGGTTTCACAGCACAAGCCTGCAGCCAGGCTTTCTGATCTCCAGGCAGGAGGCAGGGGAGGGGTGGGGAGTGGGGTATGAGGCCACCACTAACTTCTCTGATGCTCTCACTTCCCATATGAGAGGGTCTGACTCCAGGAGAGTCCGATCTGTTGGCTAAGGACGCACAGACAGTGTCTCAGAAGGTGCCTGCCAGTGTCTGTGAGAGGAAGCCACTGTAAATGCTGTGTGCAGCCTGGACAAAAGCGGGTTCTAACACTCCATTCTCACCATAAGTAACTAGTTGGCTTTGCTTAAAGCACTCACGGCAGGCAGAAGGACGCCTGGATATTGCTGCTAGGAAGACATACCTGAGGGTGTCCTCTGCAGTGGTGAGGAGGCACACACACAAACATGTGGGGAATGACGCTTCCCAGGGCTGATGGGAGCAATAAGCAAGGCCGCTGTGTTCCGCGGCAGCTTCTCACTATTCACAGAGTAAAAGCTGGGCTCCTGCATGCGGGTCTGAGCAGTTGGGGCTCTGGTCTCTGTCCAGCTCCGTCTCTTTATCCCCTGCGTTCTAGCCACATGGGCTGCACTGGTTCCCAGCTGAGTGTTTTAACATAATGGTCTCTCTTCCTGGAACATTCTTCTCTTCACTGGTAGTCTCAGTACACACAGCCCCTCACACAGCCCCTTCAAGACTGCAGCATCTGAAGATCTAAGAAGGTGCTCTCTCCCTCTCTCTTTTTCTCTCTCTCTCCCTCTCCCTTCTCTCTCTCCCTCTCTCTCCCATTACTCACCCCTTTTACTCTTTCAAAACACTGATCTCATTTTAATTTTATATATACATAACTACATATGAATATAAAATTATAAATGCAAAGTTCACATTGTATACTTATATAATATCACATATGTATGTAAGCTGTGCATGCAAACTGTATATGCATATATGTGTATATATATATGTATATATATATATATATATATATATATAGGTTGAGCAACCAAAATTCAGATCTGATCTCCAAAAGGCTCGAAAATCTGAAAATTTTTGAGTGCTCACACGACACCACAAGTGGAACATGCCACATCCAGAAACTTCACATCACATAAAGGAGGTTGTTTAAAACAGTTACACAAATGAATTCCCGGACGGGGGAAGTGACCTGTTCAAGGTCGTCCACAGGTGGGATCGACTGCAGGTGAGGTCTCTTGTCCCCTACTGCTCTTCCCACACAGGTGTGACAGCTTTGGTATGGTTACAAATGAACCCTGCATCTGAAGAAATTCTTACACTGGTGAGCGGGAACATATTTTTTCACTTGCTACACAGTGAAAAAATCAAATTGATTCATGGCCCATCACTAAGCAACCAGTAAACTTAATCGGGCTACAATCAGTGTGAACTAAGATGCATTGCTTTGTAAGAATGGGGTTGTTTCATGGGGGCTGGCATCGAGAGACACTAACAAAATTCAGGACTGTGTGGACAGAATGCCCCCACTGTTCGTACTCTTCTGTGAGCAGAAAAAGTCCATCAGGATATACTTCGAGATGATGGTTCCCTCTGAGAGTAGGATTCAAAGAGAAAAGGAAAGAGAAATTGGGTTAATTTTACCTCAGACATTTCCACAGTCTTCTATATGACGATTTGTGATTTGCAAGAAACAATGGAGCAGCAGCGACCCACTAGAGCTCAGCGGTCAAGAATCTGCTTAGCATGTATGAGGCCCTGGGTTCACTCCCAACCCCTCCCTGAAAATCAGTAGAGCATAGATGGACGGGCAAGACTATGATAAAGCAATGGCCAGAAATTGTTAACAGAAGAATCTGTCGAGCATGAAATGTCCTCTATAAAACTCTCTCCGTTTCACTTTGTGTAGAGGCTTTTTTCATAGTTAGAAGCTGTAGGTGCAGTTCAGTGGGTAGAGTTTGCCTAGCTTACATGAAGCCCTGGCTTCCATCCAGGCACTGTGCACACCTATAGTCCCAGCACTTTCGAGGAGGATCAAGAGTTTAGCTACATAGTGAGTTTGAGGCAAGGTTGATACATGAGACAAGGTTGACACAAGACCCTGGCTCAAAAAAATTATAACAAAATGTTAGGAGAAAATTATGAAAAGTTAACCTATCCATACAAATAGCTCTGAGCAGCCAGACACATGACTCATCCTGAGCTGAGGCTAACTTGTAGACAGGCAACGCGTGTCTCCTGGAGCCCCAGTTTGCTCAGGACACACAGGACTCCACAGACTCGAAAGGACTCCATCTTTGCCTTTCTAGGAAACTGACCTCTGGGAGCTGCTGTCCCTGAGCAACCCACAGTCCGAGCCAGAGGTAGGTTTGGTGCCTGCCCTCCTCCGGTACCCTGGGCTAGGCAGGCTGGGCCTGAAGGTTCCACGGACATGTTCCAATTTTCTGCTATGGGCTCCAGAAGTCACTGCACCCCTTTACAGTGTCAGGGATGTGAAACAAGAGGAAGTAGTCAGAAGACTGCAACAACAAGATGTTGTAGAGCTAGAAGAGAAAGCCGGTCCCCTGCCCCATGAGAGGGAGGCCCTTCCAAACCAGGGCCAAGGAAAGCCATCTTCTAACCCTCCCTCTATCATCTCTGCTTTAATTTCATTCAGACATTTAATCTGACCAGAGGGAGCCTGGGCCTGATCATCAGCACCCCGGACCCCCCCACTGTCCACGTTGATGGCCACGGGCCCACTGTTACCCAGCAGGGCTCACTGACGCTGCAGGGGAGCAGCAATGCCTCTTCTGGTGCAGTGGCCTGGGTGAGTGAAACTGCATGGATTGGTTCCCAGTCTGCAGACTGAGGCAGGGAGATGGGACAGCTGTGACCAGGCCCACCACCATCTGCTACCAGTCTACATGTGGGCAGCTGTCCCCTGCCAAGACATTAACACTAGTTCCTGTATTCCTATTCTCTCCCTGGGGCTCCCCAAGGACCTCCTAGGCTATAAAGAAGTTTTAGCTCCAGACCCCCCTATAGGGT
The DNA here is from genome assembly GCA_028658305.1 of Pachyuromys duprasi. Lineage (NCBI taxonomy): Eukaryota > Metazoa > Chordata > Mammalia > Rodentia > Muridae > Pachyuromys > Pachyuromys duprasi. Next base: position 139,085,472 of record CM053766.1, on the reverse strand, counting down.
GCAGTTAAGACTTTCAAAGGACTCCCCTAGGCATGGCTGAGTCACAAAGCTGGAAGAAAACTTAGAGCCAAGCTGCTCCTGACAACCCCAAACATTGGGGAGAATTCTGGGAGTATAACCCCCCCCGCCCAGTTCTTGATTCTGAATGCCCTGGCCTCAAAATTGGAAAGTGCCTCAAATGAGGGGGCAGAAGAGTCACTCTACCATAGGTGCATTGGACGGCATTCTAAGGATGTAACAGGGTCCTTGGATCTTGGATGGTATCATTGTATGACCAGGAGTTAGCTATCCCTCACTGATGGCGAAAAGCCCCGTACCTGTACATATGAGTTACAGAAGTATAACAACATCCCCACAAAATCAAGGGGAGCCAGCTGTGACAGTCCACACTATAGTCCCAGCTACTTGAGAAGCTGAGGCAGAGGAATCACCTGAGTCCAGAAGCCTGAAACCAACTTGAGCAACATAGCAAGAATCCATTCAAAATTTAAAAAAAAAAAAAATCAGGCCTGTTGCTCAGTGGTAGAGACAGCCTTTGCCTGGTGTGAGGCCCTGGGTTCATGGCAACATGGACCCGGGCAAGGAGCCCACCGGCTTCCAGAAAGGCTGACTCCAGGGGCTGACTCCTTGGGGCTGCCTTTATACAGAGCCTACCTCGGGTTCAGGCCTGGCCTCCCTTGCCCCTCCAGGAGCATCCAGCCCCATCAGTACCCCCTCTCACGCTGATGCCCATACAGGCACCGTGTGGGGAAGACAGCAACAAGGGTACAGGATAAGGACCATGGGGCAGAACACAAGTTCATGCAGCTGGAGCTAGACCTGGGGCTGGGTCACCTCCTCCCCCAAGAGTAGATGATGCTCCTGCTCAGAAAGAAGAGTGCCCCTCCCCATGGCCTACTCGTCCTCTTTGTAGGCCTGTGTGACACAGGCTCTAACCCAAAAGAAGAACGCCCCCTCAGTAGGAACAACTCCAACTCTGTCCTGCTTGCTTTCAATCCCTCACAGCAACTCCTCTCCAAGGCTGCATTCTCCTCAAGGAGTGAGAAACTAGAACTCCAGTTTACAACATACGGGTAATGGGTTTTGGATTGGGAAATATAAGACAGCTGGCAGTGGTGGGTGGGAGAAAGAGGGTAGTTAAGGACAGCAGCCCCCTGCTGTGCCGGAGGACGGGTAGGTGCTTAGGCCCCGCCCCCAGCTCACTCACTGACCCACTCTTTCCTCTGACAGCGCTGTGGTCACCGTGGGCCCTTACCCCACCAGTACTGAGAAGCAGGTGAGTCCCTTCCTTCAGCTCTGTGTCCTAAATGTACAGAGTAAATGGTCTCAAGTCACTGACGTAGAGTTGAAAGCCTGAGTCACCTCTGTCCATAATCCCTTATCACCTTGGAGCCCCCACATCCTACAGGGTAAAGCCTCTGGGGCTCTGGGCTTGTCTGTTTCATTCTTTCATGTATATAAAAATATTGATAATTGAGCACCTGTTACGTACCTAAACCTCCTTAAATACACAGATGGCTTGAGTGTCAGCATGAAGGCCCCGCCCTTTGGGAATTCACTCAGCTGACAGACATAAATAAGCCTATATAAACCTCAGCAAAGCAAATTATACAGCACGAGGCTGGTGATAGTATCATGAGGCGAGAAGCAGGTCGGCATGGGGTTCAGCAACATTAGAAAGGAGTCTGGGGGCTGGGGAGATGGCTCTTCCCAAAAGACCGGGTTCAGTTCCCAACACCCACATGGCACCTCACAACTGTCTAAGTTCCAGGGGATCCAACACCCTCATACAGACACACATGTAGACAAAATATCAATGTACATAAAATAAAAATAAATACATCATTTTAAAGGAATTTGAGGGATGCATCAAGGCAAGTTTGGGGGAGAGGGCTTGAAACAGGGTGTCTCTGTGTAGCCCTGGCTGTCCTGGAATTCACTCTGTAGAACAGACTGGCCTTGAACTCAGAGATCCACCTGCTTCTGCCTCCTGCATGCTGGGATTAAAGACATGAGCCACTGCCACCCAGCAGAGGCAAGCTTTTAAGCAAAGACTCCAAGCAGAAGCGTGGGGGAGGGGGGGAGGGACATCAGAGAAGGGATAAACCAAAGGCCCAAGAAGGGCTCAGGGAAGAGCCAGGGCTCTGCAGCAGAGTGCAAGACATCAAGAGACGGCAGGGCAGGTCGTACTGGGGTCATACTGGGACGACTTTTCCTCAGACTAAGATGGAAGCCTTCTTGAGAGAGTGCTGGCAGAGGAGAAGCAACACTAAAGAAGGCAATGGGGCCCTCAGCAGGATGTAGCCAACAGAAGGTGGATGAGGTTCACAGGAGGTCATGGTGGCTGAGCACACAAGAGTCAGGTGTTTTGAAGATGGACCTAGCTAGTGGGATTCCCTGATGGGTCAGAGAAGGTGAAGGAGGTGGAGAGTCATCTAGGATGGGGCAAGGTCTTTAAGGGCCAGTCTTGTTGTCCGGGCTGAACACAGGGGTGCAGGGAGCTAGGCAACAAAGCTGAACCTGCCGGCCTTCAGTCCCTGAGCTGAACAACAAGGCTGAACCTGCCGGCCTTCAGTCCCTGAGCTGAACAACAAGGCTGAACCTGCCGGCCTTCAGTCCCTGAGCTCAAGCCACTGCTGATGCTCCCCCAAGAGTAGATGATGCTCCTGCTCAGAAAGAAGAGTGCCCCTCCCCATGGCCTACTCGTCCTCTTTGTAGGCCTGTGTGACACAGGCTCTAACCCAAAAGAAGAAAAGTCACAGAGGTGGGGCTGGGTGAGGGTCCAAACCTAGAAATGCCGTAGGGAGAGTCCCCTGGGGCTGGGACCCAGGCCTGGCAGGTGGCCCACAGCCCAGACCTGCCCTACAGAGTATTATGCTACTTGTCAAAACATTTTCACTTGTGTGGAATCTGGGCCAGAGGCAGTAAGATTCCTTTTCTCAGGTCAGGAAGCTCTTCTGTGCCATATCACGGGGCATCCATCACACCAGGAATGACTACGAATGGTCAGACAATTTATATCCTGTATAAGCCACCCACACCACAGACAAGTAAAAGTCTGTGTATAGCAATAGCATCTCCTAGCAAACAAAGGGTACCCCAGGGAGTCTTCTACTGTGTCCTGATGGGTTGGCAGTCTGATCAGGACCACCATGCACACTTCTAGGGACCAGAGACTGTTTCAATATGTCCCATTGTCAGCAACTCTCAGTCCTAGAAGTCTCTCTCTCACACTGACCCAGAGTCTCTGCAAATCTTCGCCCAAGGCTCCCACAGACCCTTCTGTCCCTTCCCAGCTGCCCTGCAGAAATGGAGCCCAGCTTGGGGTTTTTCCTTTTCCGCCCCCTCTGTGTTTCCTCTGGCCCTTCACTAATCTGACCTAAAGGCTCCAAAGTCCTTCAAAAGTGGCATCAGGATAGAAATGGTGGCACCTGTAATCCCAGCACTAGGAAGACTAAAGCACGAGGATAGCAAGTTCAAAGCCAGCCTAGCTGGAAGACTTTGGGTGTTTTTTAAGGTGGTATCTTTAGGACTTCTCCAGACTGTGCTTCCTCTGCACAGTAGCATCTCCTCAGCCTGGTTTGGAATGTGCCAAGCTAGAGGAGCTGAGCTGCCTGCTGTTTCCCATTGCAGGAAGAGCACCTGAAGTCCTTGCTCTGGGCCGTCCTGAAGAGGCACTTCCTGCCTCATCACAACAGTGAGTCTCGCTGTACTTCTCTGTCAGGCCACACATCACAGTACATTGCTGGAGGGAGCACCAGGCCTGGCCACGGGGGGCTGCAAACAGCTGCCTGGTGGAGACTGGCCTCCAGGCAAAGCAGGAGGCAGGACACACCTGAGCTTTCAGAAGTTGCAGAGGCTGCTAATGCTAATGCTGATGCAAGCTCAGAGCATAGGCAGGTGGCCAGAAGAGCGGCTGCAGAGAGGATGCAAAGTCACAATGAAGGGGCCTTCAGAGGGGAGGAGCCACTCAGCCTCAGCAAGAATGGGGCCAGCAGTCAATGGTCCCAAGTGGAAAGCTAGAGGGGCTGAGGACAATAGGCCTGCTACAGTGGGTGGTTCGCACTGTAAATGTGATCAGTACAGTGGGCTGAAAGCTGAATGTCCCATAGCCCACAATACAGCACCCTCACCTCTACCTATGAGGAAACTAGAATTTTCCAAAACCTCCTATGTCACCCTGGGCTCCTCAGATGCTGAGACAAAGCAGTGTAGACAGCTGGGGAGGTGAGTCAGGAAGGCCATTACTTGGTCAGTACCTGTGCCCTACCACATGGTGAGCTGCCCAGGGACACATGTCCTCGTGTTTCTCCTTGTGTTCCTAGCATCCTGTCCAGTGACTCACACCAAGTGATATAGGATATATAGGAGATAAATATATCCTATGTATATGTGTATGTATATATATATATATATATATACACACACATATGTATATATATGAGTTAAACAGTCCAGTCCTACTAACTGCTGAGAGATTATCTGGCTCAGCCTTTTCATCTATCAGTTGAGCCCAGATCTACAGATCCAGAGAGGTTAGGTGACTTGTCCAAGGTAACCCAGCAAATCTCTGGCCAAGCTGAGTCCAGGATCTTGATTTCTTGCTTTCTCAGCTGGGGGTCTTTTTGTTCTGAGTCACATGAGGAGAGCAATCACTTTGAGAAGTTGGCAGAGGCTCAAATTCTGGCCAGGCTTCCATCTTTCCTTCCTTCCATATGCCCAGGGAAGGTCCTGGGCACGAAGCAAGCAAATCTGTTTAAAAAGGGAGACTAGTGCAGGGGGCAATGGAAGGTCCAGCAGGGCAGCCAGAGAGGTCAGACAGGCAAGGATGCTACCTGCAAGGGGCTAAGGAGATAGAGCCCACTCTTTCTGTGCCCAACACAGGCACTCACTTGTGTGACACACTCCAAAACACCACAGGAGTCAAGAGACAAGCCAGAAATTGGGCCAGGCCCAGAAGTTGGTACGGTCATGCAAGGTCTAAACTCCGGGCCAGGAGCCTACTTAGTGCCATAGGATGCTGCTCAGACCACCCCCAACACTCAGAGGGCAGAGTGAGAGCCAGTGAGGAAACCCAGGAGGGGTATCTGGGGAGACATGGGCAAGCCCCATGGGAGAGACTAGAATGAGGGGTCCTTAGGCTGGGACCCCAATGAGGCCTGAGAACAAATAGGAGAACAAATGCATGGGCTCTTCTTCCTCCATCCTCCCCGACCACCCAACTTCTAAGTGAGCATTAGGTCAACAAGAGGATGCCAGATCACTCCCAGCCCACAGTGGCTGGGGGAGATGGGTGGGGCTGCTCAGCAGAGGGTGATGGGATAGGAGAAGGTCATGCCAGGCCCTCCATTTTTCATAGGAAGTCTTCAGTCTTCAACAAACTGAATCTTCCTTAAAACACCACAAAGAAGGATCCCTTCTAACAATGTATTCTCAGGTCTGGGGTATATTTTTTTAATGTTCCTTTAAAAGACAAGTATAAGCGAATTGTGGGGTGACCAGGAGACTATCAGGAGTACCTAACCTGTGGCTCACAGGGCCTATGTGTCCCAGGGTAGCTATGAATGTGGCCCAACACATCTGTAGATGGCATAATTATCATGTTGACATCACCTCCACTGCTTTCCCTGGGCTGCTTGCTGTTCAGGGCTGCCTGATTAAGGGGTTGGCTACAGAAGGCCCCTGGCTAGGGGCTGGGAACCTCCCAAGCAGACCTGCCAGTCAGCCCTGCCCACCACGCCCTGAGTTCCTGCCTTCCTCTTTCAGGGTGGCTCAGAGAACATGGCCTCCCACTACCCAACATCCAGGGCATCTCTTTCAGCCATGCCCAACCGAACTTCTCTGAGGTAGGTACAGTGGGATGGGTCTCCCCGTGATGCTCAGTGGGCAGGGAGTTAGAAGCTGAGGCTACTTGCAATCCTCTGCCGCTCCTATTACTCACAACTATGCTGGATGTGACTGCAGTTATAGATGACTAAGGCCTTGGAGACTGGCATGAGTGCCTCTGGAAGCCAGAGCACAGGGCTCATCGGGAGCATCTCCCCTACACAGACAAAGTTAATGCTCCTCTCCCACTTCATTTGAGAGGAGCCCTGAGGCTCAGAAGAACAGAAAAGCAAGACTAGTGTGACAAAGCAGGGGTCTTGATCTGACCTCAGAGTCTATGATCTTAGCCAGGACCAACAATCTCCCTAGAACTGGATGTACTCATGGTACCTACAAACAGTGCTGTTGAACCTAGTGCCTGCTTTCTGCAAACATCCAGGGGTGGGAAGCAGGGACTGGGTAGGGAGGTCAGACAGCCAACCTGAAGGAAAGAAAGTGGAGAGGAGCCCTAGGATGCTGCCTGGGGATCTTCTCACAAGTCTGCCCTGCTTCCTGTCCTGCTCCCATTTCTTCCCAAGGGTGGAAAGTCCATTTAAGGAAAGTTGCAGGGCTGAGGTCCCAGTAATGAATATTGTTGCTGCTCTTCTAGAGGACCCAAGCTCTGTTCCCATCACCCACATCCAGCGGCTCACAACCACCTATAACTCCCAGCACCAGAGGATCTAATGCCCTCTTCTGGTCCCTGCACACACACAGCATACACTCACACAGACATGCAAACATATACATAGATACAAATAAAATAAAATTAGAAATTTTTTTAGAAATATAAAAGAAATGTTTGAAAGGGGTTGCTGAAGAACAAGTTGGAAGGCAGAAATGTAATCTCAAGCTAATAGAGCACATCTCCCAGAATGAAGTGTCTCCTGAAGGCCAACCATGACATGATAAAACTCCGGATGGGGAGCAGGAGGGGAGAACAAGACAGAGAGACAGAGACAGGGACCTTAGGGGATGGAGAAAGGAGTTGGTGGGGCTCAGACATACTCCTCATTTTCTCATCTTTCACCTTGAAAACATTTCCAAAGTGGTGGCACATACTTGTAATCCTAGTGCTCAGGAGGTGGAGACAAAAGGATCGTGAGTTCCAGGATATATATATATCGGAGGAGGAGGACAGAAGGGAGGAAGAAACAACAGGACAAATGAATGAACTTGAGCTTAAAGACCCCAAGCGCAGGCCCTGGCCTCCTGTCCCCATTCCTGACCTCAGAAGCCTGCTGTCAGGAACCTGAGGTGGGAGGGACAGCAGGCCCCTCAGTGTCTTCCACTCCCCATTCCCAGCCTACTGTTCATCCCTGACATCAGCCTAGAGACCTTAGAGAGTCAAGAGAGACCCAAGAGAATCGTTTGAGTAGGCCTGGAGGAACACATCCAGGTAACTCAGGGTTTGTCGGTGCCCGAAAAATAATGCCACCAGCCCCGGGGCCATCAGGTCAGGTGCTGTCAGGATGTGTGGGGCCCGCTGACAGATCTGAATGAACAGAGCCAGGACACAGCCGGAGCCTCCAGAGCCTCCCAGCCACTGAAACACTGCCTTATAACCAGACCTGTGAAAAGCAAGGCTCACTTGCTGATTGGCCTCTAGGCTGCCTTGTACTATTGTTCAGGTTGTGAGTTACGTGACCAGAGAGTGCACCAGGCAGAGCATGGTTTAGAGAAAAAGCGCCACCCAGAGCTGGACAGTGCACAGCATTCACATCCCTGCATGGCTGCCCTGGTCGCTCATCCATTCACTCATTGTGGTTTCTCAGTCACTATACCTCAAAAAAATCTCCAAAGTCCAGTGTGTTCCTGTCCTCATAAACACTCCAAGACTCCACTTCCGCTCTGCTCTACACCCTTATCCCACTCACAGGTCACAGGTGTGGGCCCTGTGGAGTGTCAGGGGCAGACTGTTCGAGAAGTGGGGACACAGAGAGAAACTCTGCTCTGTCCACAGGATTACATCCACCTGACCATTCCTGAGTAGCTGCTCTGCACAGGGCCAGACCCTGCCCCTGGCTGCGCATGCTTATTACCCCAAAGCCCATGATCAGGAGCGGTGCCGATGGAGTTCGCAGCTGTAATAAAGATGTTTCCTCTGGGAGTCTGGGTCTGAGTTTGCTGTGTTTCCTGCCAGTTGGGAAGCTGCTTTGAAATGTTTAGATGAGGGCATCCTTCCCAGCTCTAGCTCTCCTATGGCCCTTCAGATCTCAGATCTGCGGAAGTAAAGACCCATCACACCCATCATCCTGGAACTTGGAGGCGAGGGTAGAGAAATTGTCATGTGCTTGAGGCAGCCTAGGCTACGGAGTGAGTTCCATGTCAGTCTGAGCTAGAATGAGACCCAGCCAGGAAGAGAGAGAGGTGAGAGAAAGAAAAAAAAAAGGAGGAAGGCCTTTGACTCTCCAAAGGCCAGGCCCTGCAAGGATGACCAAGAAGGAAGGTGGGAGTACGCTGAAGGAATGGGAGTGGCTAGGAAGGGGACCCTCGGGAGCCCAGCGGCATTTGGGGGGCCTCAAGTGCAAAGGAACAGGGCTGAGAGAGGGTGAAAACCCTCAAGGTGGACAGCCCTCACTACAGAACCCCTGACTTCGCGGTGTGGTGAACAGCAGGATGATGAGGGCTGTAGAGCACGATCCCAGAAACATCCTCCACCTGCTCCTCTAGCCCATGTGACCTGGACAGGACACAGCAGAGCCTACGCTCAGAACCAGAATGGTGGCGGGGATACCAGAGAAGAATTGATACAGCACGGGGGACCCTGACTCCTGGCACCCAGCGCAGCCTGTACGTAGCAGGAAGGCCACTATAGACTGAAATAAAACTCCCACCTCCTCTGACAGCCCAGGTCATGGGAGTGAAGTTGGCTTCCCGCATGGCTTCTGAAAACTAAATGAAGCTAAGGGTGAAACATCCTCCCAGAAAATTCCCAGGGGGGAAAAGCCACACCTGTGTTGACGATTCTACAAAGCTGATTGGCTGATTAGAATTTTGTAATTGTGGGGAGTTAGAATGCTGCAAATCCAGAAACAAAACTATAGTTCCCTTAGTCGTCGTTTATTACCTTCCTCTGTATCTAACCAAACACCTCTTCAACTATCAGATAAAACCTTTGTAATGTATAACAGACCATGAGTTTCCAACTCCAAAACTAAGAATATCATTGGATAGTGTCTGAAACCCACAGAGGAGTTTTCTCTCCTTTTCTGTAACCAACCTACTTGCTGTCCCCATTGATACATGTGACAAATCCCTGGGTCCACAGACTTCTTTTGCTTTATGACTATAAAAAAATTATATAAACTCGGTGTGGTGGCACACACCTTTAATCCCAGCACTCAGGAGGTAGAGGCAGGCAGATCTCTGTGAGTTAGAGGCCAACTTGGTCTACAAAGTGAGTTCCAGGACAGCTAGGGCTACACAGAGAAACCCTGTCTTTAAAAAAAGAAAGAAAGAAAAGAAACAAAGAAAGACAGACAGAAAGAAAGAAATAGAAATCATTTAATCACTTTCATTCCAAAGTGTATTTTAAGAGGCAATTCAAATTTGTATTTCTAGGCTATGGTAGCTAAGAATAAACCATCTCTTATTCCCCTTAAGATGAGAGCTGTGTTTTGCTTGATAACCAAGACCACAAGCAACCCCTTGAAGGTTTTCCTGGATCCAAAACAGAGTCTCTGCTCTTCAGTAGTGATGAGAGTGGAAACAGAAACTGGTCTGGTAGGGTAGGGTCCCAAAGCAACAGTTCAAAGAACTCCCTTACCAGGAATGCCAGAAGATGCTTCTGGATCCTGATTCTTTGTCATCTTCTATGAGAACCTGGGTCTATAGGGGGTGAAGGAAGGAAGGGGGGAAAGAGGGAAGAAGGGAGGAGAAAGTGCATTTGTATATGTGTATATGTTAGTGTGTGTGCATACATATGCATGTATGTGAGAGAGTGCGTATGTGTAAGAGTGTGTGTGCATGCCTGCCTATATACACATGTATACTTATGTGTCTATATGTGTGCTTGTGTGTGTGTGTGTGTTTGAGTGTGTGTACATGTGTGTGTATATGAGAGAGAGACCCTAGCCACAGGCAAGACTGAGATTGGAAGAAGAGACAGGATTGGGGAAATGGACTGAAGACCCACCTCAAAAAAACAGCATTCCCCAGGCTCCTCAAAGGAACATACTCTGAAGTTTATAAGTTGGTAAAATACTCAAGCACTTAGCAATCTGGTCCCTGGGTGTGACCTTTGCCCTCTGAAGGGCAGAGGCCTGTTCTAGCCTTCCTTTCTAAATTAGCTGCCCTGCTGATATTCATTTAAGAAGGGGAAGGTACTGCAGCTTCTCCTTGCAATTTGGAATTCCATGTGAAAGGAGGGAACTAGTATCATTAAGAGTTTAACCCTCCCATGGTAGCTCAGTATCCAACTGGGTACCCTAGTAAGGGGAACAGGGACTATTTCTGTCATGAACTCAATGGCTGGTTCTTCGACTCTTCCCCCCACCCCCGAGGGAGGAGCAGCCTAGCTAGATCCCAGAAGAGGACATTACAGCCAGCCCTGAAGAGACATGATAAGCTAGGGTCAGATGGAAGTGAGGGAAGGTCCTCCCCTATCAGTGGACTTGGAGGGGGGGTAGGGAGAAGATGAGGGAGGGATGGGGAGAGTGGGAGGGAGTGAGCTGGGATACAAAGTACATAACCTGTGATTAATATAAAAATAAATAAATTACTTTAAAAAAAGAGTTTAACCCTCCCTAATAATTAAAATACCACACGGGAAGATGGCTTCAGAGCAGACAAAGGAGAGGAAGATGGAGGCAGCAGGGCTGCTGGGTCCCTTGATGCTGAAGTTACAGGTGTTTGTCAGCCAGTGTAGGTGCTGCGATCCAGACTCTGATCCTCATGATGGAGCACCAAGTGCTCTCAGCCACAGCATAGAAAAGCTGCTTCTTCCTGATAAAGATGGCTATTTCCATAGATTTTTTTTCCTTTAATTCTTTTCACCACACTAACAAACCACTGGAAATCCATGATCTTCTTGAAGAATACTCCTGACACAAGAGATTGACAGTTCCAGACTGAATTTCAGCCTTAAAGCACAAACAGCTCCTTGATTATATATAAACAAATGCCCAGAAATCGGCGAAAGAACTCACCCAAAAAAATCAGGACACCATGGCCCCACCAGAAACACCCAAAAGCAGTGGAGATTTTAATTCAGCGGAGACACAGGAAAAAATATGTTAAAGCTTTGATTATGCAGATATTGGACGAACAAAAGGAGAGACAAAAAGAGGAAATGAACAAGGCCTTCAAAGAAATGGAGAAGAAATTAACTGCCCACATACAGGAACAATTAAAGATAAACAGAGAGGAAACAACCAAAAAAATAGGAGACATAGTAAATCAGATGAAGGAAACGGTACAAAACATGAAAACAGAATTAGAATCTATAAAGAAGACACAAAGGGAGAAGAACCTGGAACTGGAGAACTTAGAGAAAAGATCAGGAACCACAAAGGTAAGCATCACCAATAGAATACAAGATATGGAGGACGGAATCTTGGGAGCGGAGGATACGCTGGCTGAAATGGATTCCTCACTCAAGGAAAATAGAAAATTGGAAAAATCCCAATCCCAAAACATCCAAGAAATTAAGGATGCCATGAAAAGACGAAACC
>CM053766.1:139040552-139064405 GCA_028658305.1 Pachyuromys duprasi | reverse complement strand
GATGGATGGATGGATGGATGGATGGATGGATGGATGGATGGATGGATGGATGGATGGATGGATGGATGGATAGATAGATAGATAGATAGATAGATAGATAGATAGATAGATAGATAGATAGATAGATAGATAGATAGATAGATAGATAGATAAGTTTGAAACTATACAACCTGCTCAAAGATATACTAGAACATGTTAAAATTTTCAAAGAATCCCATGTGTTTGATTATGTCATAAAAGTAGGTCCTCTTTCACAGAGGTCAAATGATTACCACATAATGCCCATACTTATGACTATTAGAAATAAAATTAGAGGTAAAAGTCACTCAATTTTTTGGAAAAAAAGGATTAATGAACAGAGAAATGCTTTTTATGAGAAAGGATTTCGTGTGGTAAAGATTGTTCCAAAATAAAACTTCAATGAGCACAAAGTTAGAGGGGTAAAGTGTGTGGTAGAGAGATGCGGAGAATAAAACTTAAGAACATGGGGTAACTGTTAGGTTCAGAGCGGGCCCAATGGCAGCGCTGCCAACAACGTCCTAAATGACAGTCCAGGCTCAGCTCTGGCTGGACTCTGACTAGGTAAACAGAAAAACTGCTAGCAGATAAAAATTATGTATCCCTCAAAAACCTGGTGACACTGGTTTCTGATTATCAGGAGAAGCCAATACCTCCCTTAGCTACCCCTACAGTCAACTACCTCCAGCAAAGGGACATCCAGGTCCCTATTAACTCAGACAAATGACAACAGATCAAAATTCCCAGGCTGTTCTGACTTACACACTCCCTCCCACACAAACCTGAACCCCACAAAACTGGCAAAGCTCTTTCCACCATTGCTATTGCCAGGCAGTTTTGAATTCCCCAACAAACCTTCCTTTCTACCCAGGGGTCTAGTCCAGCGGTTTCACTTGTAATAACAAAGTCAATTATAATTATGAGTTATTGGATCTTTAATATCAGAATGTATTACCTTGAGATAAAGCCAATGCCTCATTCTGTTTACAACATAAGGTTTTCTTTAGTATTGGTCTTCTCTTAGTAATGTTTACAAAGAAATAGCTTGCTCAGAAAGGCAAAGACACTTATTCCTTAACAAAAGAAACATTTGAAATCTGTGATTAGATTTTATTTGTACGTTTTTTTATGCTTTCACTTGCTACACAGCCACTTCCTTAACAAGGAAAAAAAATTCTCTTCAAAAGAAGTATGCCTAGGGGTGGACAGATAGATGCTCAGTGGTGACAAGAGCTTGCTCCTCTTACAGAGGACCTGCATTAGGTTCCCAGCACTTACATGTGGCAGCTCACAATTGCCTGAAACTCCTGCTACAGTGTATGCACATGTACCCACACACACAAATAAAAATAAAATAAATCTTTTTTAAAGAGAATAATCCACCCTCCCCCCCAAAAAAGAGAATAATCCTTGCCCAAGGCATTCCTGACGAACTTCGTAGTGACCATGGACCTCATTTTAATGCATAAATATTTAGATTTATTTATAGATTTGAACTATTGAATAAAGAAATGACACTAATACATTGTCAAATTTTGCTAAAGCTTTGCTTTCAACTACATTAACAATGGAATATCCCATGTAACTAAATATTTCTCTTGTTTTTAATGCTTCTTTAATACTTATATAAATAAATCTTTTTAACTTGCTTAAGATATTTAGTATTTTACTTGATATGTAAAACACTATGTAATAAAATAATATGCCAACCTTAGTTTGTTGTTGTTTTATTTGTTTGTTTTTCAAGACAGGGTTTCTCTGTGTAGCCCTGGCTGTCCTGGAACTCACACTAAAGACCAAGCTGAACTCAGAGATCTGCCTGCCTCTGCCTCCTGAGTGCTGGGATTAAAGGTGTGCATCGTCAACCTTAGTTTTAATGAAAAACGTTATGGACAGGCATATGGATACATCCTACGTAGAGAAAGCCTGTCTCAACAAACAAAAAGAATATTATGTCCTTTCACTAACCATGATTTTGTTATGACTGCTTACTTACCCAGAACTCCTGTCCTATGTTTAAACTAATTCAAGTGTTCACTTTTTTTAATTATTCAGTACAATTTGGATAAAATAAATCTACATGTTTGAGGTTTTGGTTTGGTTTGCTTTTGGTTTGTTCATTTTGTAATGTTGCTTGGCTTTATTTATGTCCATAAGTATTTCCAAAAAGAAAAAAATTACAAAACGCTCAAGTGGAGAGAACACAGACGTAAGGGCTTCCGGATTTCTACTATCTATACTATGTGATCATGTGGCCCATCCATCCTCTTGACCCCGAGCTCCACAGAAACAGCAATCAGAACATTTGCTCTGAGCAGTGAGACTGAAGCTCAACCCTGACCATACTAAACAAGTCACATATACAACACAGAAAACAAACCACAAAGCCACATGAAAGGAAGAAAAATCTGACAGTGTCCAGGCTTCAAAGACTCCACACAGGTCTGGAGCAATGGAAAAAAATCACGGTTGGTTGGAAATGAAGACTAAGTGCTTCACCTTAGGATACAGGAAGAAATCCAAAACTAACAAAGCAACACTTCCAGACTTCAAAGTACTTCACTCTTCCTCTTTGGAAAATGGATAATAAAGAGATAAGGGTCTAACTGAATAGCTGACTCAGTTAAAGGGGAAAGGCAGTGATGGAGGCAGACAGGAAAGGGCTGCTTGTCCAGAGCCAATGAGGAAGACTCTCCTCAGAGTCCAGGGCCCATGAGGAAGACTCTCCTCAGAGTCCAGAGCCAATGAGGAAGACTCTCCTCAGAGTCCAGGGCCCATGAGGAAGACTCTCCTCAGAGTCCAGGGCCCATGAGGAAGACTCTCCTCAGAGTCCAGAAGGTTGCACTGCAGATCACCTGAAGGGCGTGTTACCACCCTGGAAGAGAACAAATGTCTCCATACCAGGGAGGCCAGAAGTTTGGTGACAAAATCTAGATAAATCTTTAAATCTTCCAAAATAAATCCCATTTGTGGGACATTTATATTTTGTTTGGGGACAGAAGATATGACCATGACACTCATGATGCCTAAATTTTGAATCTAAACATTTTAGGTTTAAAAAAAACTTCCTCCTAATTAAAAAAATATATTGGGGGCTAGAAAGATGTTAAGAGTGCTTACTGCTCTTACAAAGGACACAAGTTTAGCTCTTAGCACTCACATCAGGTAGCTCATTATTACACTAATCCAGCTTCAAGATACCTAATGCCTCTGGTCTCCAGGGGCATCTGCATTCATGTGCACACACACACACACACACACACACACACACACACACAAACACTTAAAAATAATAAAGGGCTGAGGAGATGGCTCAGCCATTAAGAGCACTTGTTCTTAAGAGGATCTGGGTTTGGTTCCCAGCACTGGTATGGTGGCTCACAGCCATCCATAAGCATTCATATGGTGCAAATACATACATGCAAACAAAACACTCATACACATAAAATAAATAAATCTAAAAATATTAAATGAATAATGAATCTTTTTTAATTAACTGGAGCAGCCAATTCGATTACTATCTGTAACTTTAACTCCACCTACCAGTTGGTGACACCTTTAAATTAACTGCAGTGGTCTAAATTAGAGTGCCTGCCCCTTCCTCTGCTGTCTGTTACTTCTGTTACACAGTGTCATCGGATGCAGAGGACAGAGACTGTGACGGAGACCAGGTCATCATGCTCCAGGGGTCTCACTCTTGTAACCTCCTTTCTCCTAAAGCTCTTAATTCCTGGTTATTCAGCTTCATCCTAACCAAACCCCAGCCCTGTGAGCTCCCAGTCCTGTGGAGCGTGAGACAGTATTTCCCACACTTGGCCAATAGGAAACTATAAAAGTTACCAGGAAAAGCTATGCCTGTGTTGTTACGACTTTAACAAGGCACACCTGTGTTGTCAGAGCTTCAGTGACAAGTGTGGAAAGTAAGAATGTTTGGGGTCTAAAGTCAAAATTGCCCAGGGAGCTGTTCATGTATTGATCTAAGGAAAGGATCCAGAGTATCCTTCACATCTTCAGCCCACGCAGGTAGAAGCCCATTGACCAGGAGATGACTCATGTTGCTGACAGGGCAGGCTCAGAATCCAGAAGACTGTATGTTTGTTGACCAAAAGACAAATCTAGGACCTAGAAACCCACGTGCATGTGGCCACCAGGGCAGGCCCAGCACCCAGAGGCTGAAAGCACAGGCTTCCCCCCTTACATAGTCAGGGGTCAGCAATATACTGCCACTCAATGAGGCCTGGTACTCAAGAAGCCATCATATGCTGACTTCAGGGCAAGCCAGGTCACGGAAGACTGAGCCCATGCAGCTCATGGTGTGGGCCCTATACCCAAGGGTGCCCTCACTTTGCCTAAAAGTCAAACCCAGTTCCAAGGAGGTAAATACGTACAAATAAGCATGAGCCAGTACACACTTTACCGTGCAGGCCCAATACTAAGAGGACTGTCCCCACAATGATCCCAAGAAAGGAGAAACACCTTTTATGGCACCTACACTGACTTCAGACAGAGGCAGTACCCAAGGGAATGCCCATATGCTGAATTCAGTATAGCCCCAGAACCCAAGAAGTCAACTGTAGCTGTCCCTGGAGCAGGTTAGTCAAGGGGATGACCAAACAATTATCCCAAGGCATTTCTGTATTCGAGCAGGCACAGAAAAGAAAATACCAATATGACTGTTCCATAGTATAGCTAAGGAAAAGGGTTTTATTGTAAATAATAGATAGAAAAATATCCAGAGGAATCTGGAAGAATCCAGAGAAAAAAGAAAGAGAAACAGATTGGAATGGCCATGGCGAAGACTATTTGTGAGAGATGGGGGAACAGCAGAAGTAGGGGAGGGGGAAGGACAGGACATGCCATTATAAAAAGAACAAATTGGTACCTGGGAGGAAGGGAGCCTGGGAAGGTGAAAAAGGCTACATTGATGGCTTAAGGGCTTTGAATATATATATAAGTTATATATATATATAACTTATAAATAGGCACTGAAGGAGCCTGGAGGGTAGCATGGGCTTTTGACAAGCAAGTTCAGGTATATGTCAACAGAACCATATGTCCCTTCTGCTAGGGTTAAGAAAAAAAAAAGACTCTTTCGGCAGATAGGAACCAATTTCACAAGTTCCTGAGAAATGCTGGCTTTTATCCAACCACTAGAAATCTCCCTACAGTCCAGTTTGAGATCGTTTCTGGAGAGGGTCTTCCGATTGGACTGCCTAAGACCTAACAAGTTCTAACACCCAGGAATGCCCTGTACTCTGCTCCTGGGACAAAACAAGTACATAGGTGGGTAACTGACCTCAAGGAAGATCCTGCAGCCATGCAACTATGCCCAGGCTGACCATAAAGAAGGATAAATACTCGGATAAGCTTTGCGTGATACTCCCAGGGTGTCCCCTGTACATAGGAAGTGCTGAAAAACCACCCCCAGGCTAGTTGCAGTATCCACAATGTCACTCTCACACTTCCACCCAGAAAAAGCTCATTATCCAAGGGCTGCCTACATATTCAGTGCAGGATGGATACCCAGTGAGTCTCCCCTGAAGTCAGATATGGTTGGCACCCTTTGAGACACTGTTCCCTAATGCCCCACAATAGACAGAAGGTTACCTTCGTGCTAACCTCAGAGTGGACTTTATGCTCAGAAGGTCACATGAACACCGCAACCCTTGCAGGCCCAATAACATGGGAATAAACCATGCTGCCTCTGTGGAAGGTCCAGAACCCAAGGGGCCTCTTTGTACACTGACCTGACAGTAGGAAGAATATGCATGGAGCTCCGGTCACACTGCCTGTAGAACTGGCCCAGTAGCATGGCCCACAGGATGAAACAGAGGCTAGCAAGAAGACCCTGTCTGAGTGCTGAAAATACCTGCCTTCCTTCTGCTACAGCACTGTAAAAGATCCATCTTGTATTCTAAAAAATATTTTTAATTAAAAAAAAGTACCATGTAAAATCCAATTTTTAAAGCTTAGCACTTGGCAAGCAAGCACAAAACCCTGGGTTTGATCCTCAACTCTAAGGGGAAAACAATCCACATTTCATCTTTGCAAACAAAGAAAAAAAAAACAGTTGCCAAATAAAGACATACTAAACTACTAAGTAAATAAAATAAAATCTAACAAAAGGTTCAGGGGAAACCTGAGTCTAGCAGATGCAAGGATAAATGAGGAGGAGGAAGAAGAAGAGAAAGAGGAAAACAAGAGGAGAAGGGAGATGAGGAAGAAAAAACTTCAGGGGCTGGAGTCAAGAGCACTAGCTGCTCTTTCAGAGGACCCAGGTTTGATTCCCAGCATCCCCTTGGTAGCTCACAACTGTCTACAACTTCAGTTCTAGATCCAATGTCTTCTTGAGGCCTTCACAGGCACCAGGCACATATGTAGTACACAGACATACAGATAATTCTTTTAAGTTCTTCAGTGGAAAAGCAAGAAATGTACAGCTATATATATCAGCCATCCTCCTGACAGCTGGATGTGTTCCATCTAATTCAATCCTTGAAAATCCCATAAGAGAGGATATCAGACTCAAGGAGGATGAAGGAACTAAGGCACAGCTGGATAATCACACAAGGCCATGCAGCTGTAGGCAGCTCAATTACAATTCACTTCTGGGTCCATCCGGCCCCAAAAGCTGTGCTCAAAAAATCCTGCATTCTTCTAAACTATGGGATCATCCCATTTTGTAAATTACAAAATACATCAAGAAATTCATTAAGACCAGTAATCTCAGCCACTACAGAAACTAAGACAGAAGAATCAAGACCACGTTGGGTAATTTATTCAGATTCTGTCTCAAAGTTGAAACAAAGTAAGCAGTGTGGGGCAGAACAAGCTCGGGACAGGACAATCAGGACCTCCAGGTCATCGTCATGTGCAACAGCAAGTTTGAGGACAGCATGGTTTGATGGTACTCATCTACAGGCTAGAGAGGTGGCCCAGTGGACAGAAGCGCTTGTTCTTGCAGTGGATTGAAGTCCAGCCCCCAGCACCTACACAGGGGCTCACAACCATCCGTAACTTCAGTTGAAGGGAATCCAACCCACGGTTCTGACCTCCGTGGCCAATAGGCACACGCACGGCACATATACATAGATAAAAGTAAAAAACTTACAGACATAGAATAAATAAATCCAATCTTTTCTTTAAAATACTGCTAATAAAACCAACAGATTTTTTTAAAGACTTGGTATATAATTCCATGGTTGAGTACATACCCAGCATATGTAAGACTGCAGGTTCAAGCCCTAGCACTTCATTAAGAGTATGTCACCTCAGCAAACAATATCACACTTCACCTACAAATTCAAAAGGTTTGGAGATACCAAGTACCCAGGAAAGGGCCCTGTGAACTGTGACTCTCCCAAAGATCAAAATTGATCACACCACAGAAGCAACGACACAAGAGGCCTGACTCAGGCTCTGCTTGCGGAAGACTGGACACAGACAAAGATGTGAGAAAATGGAAGTGAAAGCCTGTCCACTAGTGTGTGAAGTGTGTGATAAAGACACAAATATCAAAGGTTGAAATCTTGATGCCTGAGTTAACAGAGCACCTTTGGCTCAGCTGGCCCATTGTCCTCTCTCCACACAGAGGGCATTAAGAGTTGGCACCTACCTTAGTTATCACAGTGATCTCAGGCCAACCTTGGACAGCCCTGAAAGGCTCTCCTTCAAAGGCACATCAGCATGTCAAATCACTTAGTGTCTGAGACAAGCTGACCTTTGTCAGCCCTTTGTCCCCAGATAAGAAACCTGCCCTGCGTGACACACTCTATGCATCCTAGATTAGCAGAATTCAATGGCTGCTCCACCTCCTAAAACCAGGAGGCCCAGAGCTACCCCAGATTGCCTCCCAGTCTACCTACTTACCACCTCTTCCATAAGTTGTCTGACTCTAAAGAACTTCTGGGGACATGGGACAGAGGTCTAATCACTGAGAGGTGGCACAGCTGGCACCAGAAACCTGATTCACCTTCCCTCAAATGTCTAAACAATAATAATAAAATATAAAAAATACGTCAGACCCAGAATACCTGGATTCTGCCTTCTACGGAGCATCGCTCGGAGTCATGCCCTATGAGAAAAGGTCAGCTGCTGATTGTTCTTTGCATCTGACATTTCACCAAGACCACAGCGGGGCCTTTTAGGGGGAGCAGCAGCTGAGGTTCAGAGCAAAGACCAGTATGGCTGGGAAAGCCCTACAATGGCCGGGCTGGGGCTGCAAGCAGAGGAGCAGGATGAGTGCTCTATGCCCAGCATGTGGGAGTGGAACAGGATGAGTGACCTCCACTCAAATGACCCTGTCCTGCTTTGAACCTTAGATTTCACAAGACACTGTGACATCAAGTACAGGGAAAATGGCAAACCCTTCAGGGATGGGAGCCCTGTGGTCTTCTTTGCAAGTGAGGGGAAAAAAAAAAACAACAACTCATGCTCAGAAAACAGGCATGGAAGCCCGAGAACCACAAAATGAGAAAAGAGGCCGGAAGAAGTCAGGCCTCCAGACATGGACCTGCTAAGGACAAAGCAGAACGGTGTCAGACCACAAGCATCATTCATGCTTCACTCTGTTCCTGAACTTAGGGCCACACACCCTGTGCCCCATCCAACAAGCCAGGTTTGAACGCCTGTTCACATAAGACAATTAAGGACCAAATGAATGTAAAAAGCACACAAAAAGAGATTAAATTAATATGCTGGGAAGCAGGACAAAGAGGCCCAGTATCACATTGTCCCCCATCAAGTCTATTTTTAGGGTCCTGGCATGAGGTTCAGATTAAGTAGAGTCCAAAGTTATTACAGCTAAGCACCCCCAGTCAAGATGTGCTGGCTGCCACCATGTCTCCCCTGCACCCTCTGGCTTGCTGTTGGCTATGAAACCCTTCCCAGGATACAACCCCTCTTCTGGAGAGCATAAGCTCCAGCCTTTCTGTTCCTGGACTGAGAATCAGAAGTCATTTCCAATCCACAACAGTGCCTGGTGTCAGTCTGCTAGCCAGTGGGGACCACAGTGTCTCTTTAAAATATCCTCATCCTTCATCTTTGCCCTCCATAGGTCACTCAAATCGGCACAATTCTTCCCGTAGGCTACATGTTCCTCCAGGAGCTCAATTCCTTGTGCTGCCATGACATTTTACTTTACACCCAGCTCCTCCAGAGTTCTGCTTTTCTGCCCTGCTGCGCAGCTCCTCCAGGGTCTGTTTCCCTGGGCCTATGGGTAGGGCCACTCCTTCCCACACCATAGGCAACCCAGCTCCTATGGGGATCTAACTTGCTCTCACCACCAGGTCAGCCCAACTGTTGAAGCTATCAATATCAGTGCAACAAAGGGGGTAAAAATATCTTGACCCTCTCTGAACATTGACCATCCTCAACTAGAAGAAAAACAGTTTCTTTAAAAAGAAGAAGAAGAAGAAAGGAAGGAAGGAAGAGAGAATGACTAAATCAACAAACTACTTCAGATGTTCAAGTCCAAGCCCAGAAACAAAAACCAAATACACACACACACACACACACACACACACACACAAAACACACACAGCAACATATCCCCTCCTAAAAGTTTCTTACTGCATGGTAAATATCCCAAGTTAAAATGACCTGTAAGAACTTCTAGACAAAGAATTCAAAAGAATGATTACAACTCTGATGAAACAAATCAAAGAATCTATGAGTACATACCAAGATAATGAAAACAAAGAGCTGTATGCAAGGAGGAAGTCAACCAAAGATATGAAAAGAGAATTCAACAAAGAACAAAATGCTGAAATAAACCCAAGCAAAATTATCAGTGGAAATCCACACCAGTAAAATGGATCATATAGAAAACAGAATGTCAGACAAAATAAAGGAAGTGGATTACTCAGTAAATGTCAATGATAAATGTTTATAAATCTTCAAGTGGAACATGGGAAAGTTTTGGAACTCCATAAAAAGACCTAACCTTCACTTAATGTATATGGAAAAGGAAAAATGACATACTTAAAGTCACATTTTATTAAGATTTATTTTGTGGGATTTTTTTACAATATGCATGTGATCATCTGTGCATGTAAGCATGCATGCATAAGAATTCCTGAGGAGGCCAGAAGAGGATATCAGATCCCCTAAAACAGACTTACAGATGGCTGTAAGCAGCCTGATGTGGGTGTTGGGAACAAAATTCACATCTTCTGTAAGAGCAGTAAGTGCTCTTAAGCATTTAGCCATGTTTCCAGCCCTAGCAGTGAACATATTTTCAATAAAATTATTGAAGAAAATTTCCCAAATATAGAAAAAAGAGATGCCTATCCAGGTACAAAAGGCCCATAGGACACCAAATAGACAGGACCAGAAAAGAAACTCCCATAATACACTGTGATGAAAACACTAAAAACAGAATTAAGAAAATGTATTTCAAGCTGCAAGAAAGGTCAAGTGACTTGTAAAGGCTGGTTCATTAGAATAACACCTGATAATCTCATAGAAACATTCAGGCTGGAAGTACCTGGAAAGATATATTCTAAGGACACAAATGTCAAAGGGACAGTTGTAACCCAGCAAAATTACCTATAAAATGAAGGAGAATTAAACTGCTTCCACATTAAAAACAGAGCTGACCAGAAGTCAGCTCTGAGAGGATATTAGAAGGAACAGTTCAGACTGAAGAGACGGGTAAACACACTCAAGAGACTACAGGGTATAACCAAACCTGGCAAACATGAGCTAGGGTAAGGAATGAGAAACTGAGAGGCAGTCAGAAGGCTTGACAAAGATGAAAAGTGTGTGAAAAGCCTATGACTATCTATGATCTTCCAACTCAAGGAAGAAATCTTTAATTAGGGGGGATAGAACACAGAACACAGGTGACATGAAGGGAAAGTAAAGGTTTAAGTATGAAAAGGGGTCAGATAACAGCCTGGCTAGATCCCAGGGGAGGATATTGCAGCCAGTCCTGAGGAGACAAGATGAACTGGGGTCGGATGGAAGGGGAGGAGGTCCTCCTCCATTGGTGGACTTAGAGGAGGGCGGGGAGGAGATGAGGGAGGGATGGGGAGAGTGGGAAGGAATGAGGGAGGGGGCTACACCTGGGATGCAAAGTACCTAACCTGTGATTAATATAAAAATAAATAAATTACATTAAAAAATAAATAATAAAAAAAAGAAAAGGGGTCAGAGACAGATGATGGCAGTAAATTAGCCCAAACTAAGGGTACATGAAGATATCTTATGGAAATCCACTAGGTTGTAAGCTGATAAGAAAACACTTTTTTGTTCTTGTTTGGTTTTTACAGACAAGATCTGTCTGCGTAGCCCTAAATGTTCTGAAACTCACCGTGTAGACGAGGCTGGAATCGAACTCATTGATCTATTTGACTCTGCCTCGCAATGACTGGTATTAAAAGCACACTTCCCCATAAACAGTTAGAAAATACATTTTTAAGTGACTCTGAAACAGAACTATCCTGCATGGATAGACAAGGCTACTCCAAAAAGACATGGGTTATTACATGGAAAACCTCACCCTCATGTTATTGGTCAGAAAGGTCCCAGAGGTTTCCAAACAGCAGACTATTGCTCTTGGTGCTGTCTTAGTTAGGCTTTCTATTGGTACGACAAAACACCATGACCAAAGAAACTTGGAGAGGAGAAGGTTTATTCAGTTTGCACTTTCAGGGGACAGTCTATTCCTGAGGGAAGCCAGACAGGAACCCAAAACAGGGCAGTTATATGGAGCCAGGAGCTGATGCAGAGGCCATGGAAGGGTGCTGATTACTGGCTTGCTTCCCCATGGCTTGCACAGCCTGTTTTCTTATAGAACCTAGGCACCACCAGCCCAGGGATGGCACCACCCACAGTAAGCTGGGTCCTCTCCCATTTATTACTAATTAAGAAAATGCCTTCTTATGGAGGCATTTTCAACATTGAGGCTCCCTTCTCTCTCATGACTAGTCTAGTTTGTGTCAAGCTGACATTAAACTAGGCAGCACAAATGCCTACTCGGACCAGATGATAAGACCCTATTACACAGTCATCACTCACTAAAGATGCAGGACATGGAGAAATCAACCTCTATTTACCAGGAAACTCTCTCCCTGCACCGTAGCTTATACAGTGCTGGAAGGTACTGTGCATGCTTCTGGGGAATCTTGGGGAGGGAAGACATCAATAGTCTCACCCAGCACTGGATGCTGGG
The DNA here is from genome assembly GCA_028658305.1 of Pachyuromys duprasi. Classification (NCBI taxonomy): domain Eukaryota; kingdom Metazoa; phylum Chordata; class Mammalia; order Rodentia; family Muridae; genus Pachyuromys; species Pachyuromys duprasi. The sequence continues at coordinate 139,052,212 of CM053766.1, read as the reverse complement.
AGATGCAGTACTGATTGTCTCAACACGATGTGCCCGCTGGTGCAATAGTGGAATGACAGTCATGGGATAGCCAAGGGCTTTCTGATTGAATATGAGGCCTGCTTCCCAGAGGGACTTCATGCCTGCTATTGCAAACTGGTCAAAAGCAAATGACTACAGAGATCACAGGGCAGGGGGTGGGACCTACTCTTGTTTTGCTATAGGTTGGTGCTGTCAAGCTGCTTTCTATTTTCAGATGTGAGCCTAGCCTTCAACAGCTGAGCCACCTCTCCAGCCCTCAAACCACTTTCTAAATATTCATATATACACATATAGATTTTTGTTGCCCTTGACTTTGTTCAAACATCATTCTTTTACAGTGTGTAGTGGTTAATGCAACCCCAAAACTAGTCAAAGTATGAAGAATAAGTAACTATAAGTATGCATCTGTGGACAAGTAATTTGCACCAACCTCCAACACACAAGGCTCAGAAAACATCCAGAAAGAGGACAGAAACAATGGTAAGGGATGGGAAGAACTGTGAACTGCTAACTTCTGGACATGACATGACTATCACATACATGGCCTCCTACCAGCTGTGTTCACCTGCAAAGACCTCCAAAGGATCAAACCAGTCAAGATTCCAGTATGGAAGGAGCAGGGCCAAAGAAAGATCTGCCCTTAGGGAATGAACTATCAGCAGTTGTTGATGAGTGAAGAGTTGCTCTCCCTTGTGGAAGTTACAGGTGCCTTCCCCACACAAAACTAGAAAGCCCTAAGTGGATGCAAGAGATATAAATAACCAAAAGAAGAAAAATGTGAAGCTATGAGGGAGAGGAAACAAGGGCACTAGAAGGAGGTAGTGGTAAGTGAATATGCTCAAAACACATTGTACAAATGTACATTTTCAAAGTATAAGTAAATATTACTGAAACTATAAATGCACATACAATATCCTCATCCCCGCCAGGCTTGTTATAATTCCACAGAAAGAAGAAATTCCTCAGCTTAATACAACACTAGACCACTGCTGTGCTCTGCTCAGCTCAGTTTGTCACTAGACTCCATCCATCCCTGCACATCCCTGACGCAGGAGCAGGTTCTCATATGGTGGGATGCTTCATGTCACTCATACCTGAGACAAAGTATTTGACAAAGGGCCATCACCAAAAACTATAACCAAGGGACACCGTAGCTGTATCATGGATGCCTGCCCTTCTGCTGATTGTTGGGAGTTGAGTTTAAACATAGAGCATTATGTGACATCATAAAAGGACTTTCACAGGACTGCTTTCTTGTCAGCCTTGTGGCCCTATCCATCTTTTTCTTTCCACTTTTTTATTTTTTATTTTTTATAATTCATTCACTTTATATCCCAGTTTTAACCTCCTCCCTTGCTTCCTCCCAGTCCCATCCTCCCTTCCTCTTCTTCCCTATCCCTCTCCCCTAGACCAAAGAAAGGGAGGGCCCTCCTTCTCTACATCTGACCCCTTGCCCATCAAGTCTCATCAGGACTTTCTGGAACCTCTTCCTCAGTTTCCTGGCAAGGCCACCCAGCAAGGAGGAAGTGATCAAAGAGCTGGTAACTGAGTCCATGTCAGAGATAACCTCTGCTCCCTTACTAGGGATGCAGATGAAGAATGAGCTGTCTATCAGCTACATCTGAGTAGGAAGCCTGGGTTCTTTCCATGCATGGTCCTTGGTTGGTGCATCAGTCTCTGAAGGGTCCCAGATTTGTTGGCTTTGTTGATCTCCTTATGGAGCTCCTGTCCCCTCTGGGTCCTTCTATCTCCCTACTCTTCTCTAAGACTCCCTGATATCTGCCCAAAGTTTGGTTATGAGTCTCAACATCTGCTTTTAACCCCTGCTGGGTGGAGTCTTTCAGAGGACATCTATCGTAGGCACCTGTCCTGTTCCCTCTCTTCACCTGCTTCTGGTACCTATTCTATTTGCCCTTCTGAATGAGAATTAAGCATCCTCCCTAGGTCCTCCTTGTTATTTAGCCTCTTTAGATCTGTAGATTGTAGTAAGGTTATCCTGTATTATATGACTAATATCCACTTATAAGTGAGTATATATTATGTGTCTTTCTGGTTCTGGGTTACCTCACTCAGGATGATCTTTTCTAGATCCCACCATTTGCCTAAAAATTCCATGATTTCCTTTTAATAGCTGAAACATATTCCATCGTATAAATGTACCACAATTTCTTTATCCATTCTTTAGCTGAGGGACATCTAGGTTGTTTCCACATTCTGGCTATTACAAAAAAAAAAAAAAGCTGCTATGAGCAAATGTCCTTGTTGCATGGTGGAGCATCTTTCGGGAATATGCCCAGGTGTGGTAGAGCTGGATCTTAGAGTAGTGCTATTCCCAATTTTCTAAAAAAGTGCCAGATTGATTCCAAAATGGTACAAGTTTGCCCTCCCACTCACTGGCACAGCAACTTCCTGAACAGAACAATAAACAGCTTAGGCTCTAAGATCAACAATTACTAAGTGGGACCTCATGAAACTGAAAAGCTTCTGTAAAGCAAAGAACACTGTCAATAGAACAGAATGATAGCCTACAGACTGGGAAAAGATCTTCACCAACCCTACATCTGACAGAGGGCTAATATCCAAGATATACAAAGAGCTCAAAAAGTTAAACACCAGCAAACCAAATAATGCAATTTAAAAATGGGGTACAGAGCTAAACAGAGAATTCTCAACAGAGAAAGGTTCAACATCTTTACTCATCAGGGAAATACAAATCAAAGCAACTCTGAGATTCCATCTTATATCCATCAGAATGGCTAAGATCAAAAACTCAAGTGACAGCACATGCTGCTGAGGATATGGAGAAAGGCCAAATCCATCTTGACAATGTATGCAGTCACCCAACATCCTAATTAATACATAGCAGCAACATAAGAAAGATTATGGGGATGTAAAATAAGAAGGGGCCAGATAAACCACCTTACAATACACTCCATAAACACATTAATGAGCTCAATTCATTGGCTGCTCCCCATCCCAAGGTTGAACACAAAACACAAAGAACCATCAAGCCCCGAGGGGCATTACACACTCCATCTGTGAGGTGCCTGATCTGCCATCCCCAGACCTGCTCTGACAGGCAGAGGAACGTGCCAACAAAAGCTGCTGATTCTGGAAAGCAGACTGCATCACACCTGTCCTATCAGCTCCTCTAGATCTGGCCCCTTCCTCCATGATGACCTTTCCTGGAGACACTGGGTATACTATAAAAATAGGGTGCAGCTTGGAGGTTGACAGGCAGAAGCAGGAGCAGGAGGAAAAACAGCTTCTGAAGACGTTGACCCTTACACAACGGGCAAGGTAAGGGCTGCCCAGGGGAATGCACACAGAAGGGCAGGGAGGATGGCAATGGGCATGGGACAGGTCACCTCTGGACAGATGACTAGGGATTATGACTGACAATCTAGAATATTGCTCTGATGCTGAACTGCAGGGCACTGGACCTAGCATGAGCTAGTGGATTACAAGAACCTATGAGAATGTTTTAAGAAAATGGGAAACTGGCTGCTGGAACTCACAGAGAGCCCCATCAGGTCAGCATAGCATGAACTCATTAATAGGCACGCACACCTCATTTTGCCTTAGAGTGTGTTTAGATGAGTGCCATGCTGTTTAGATTTCCCAGAGGTCAATGAGGAAAGTGAGAGATCTGGGGAAAGTGTGGTAAAATTTATTTTCCAAAAAGGCAATTTATTCAAGGCAAGGAATTGCTGTTGGCTTCAATTTACTGGAACTACTTTCTGATGGTGATGGCAATGGAGAACTTACTTTTGCTAATATTTGTGCCTGATATCAACCTGACCCATCACACCTATTCTCTAGGATTCCTAACTTTTCAGACATAGGCCAGCTCTACTCTGGGAAGACACAGCTACTACAGACTACTGAAACAGGCAAAGAGGACAGAACACAGCAAGATTTGAAAGATGAAAGGAGAGGGATTACAGATATTTTAAAATAATGTCAAGTTATTACCAGTCACAGGTAGAGAAGGCATTTGCTGGGCAGTGATGTTATAGGAGTCTCCTTTGTGTCAAGTTGAGTGCTTCTGTAAAGTTGGTGGTATGGCTGAAGTTTTAGAGAATGGTTCTTTTTATCAGGAACACAGGGTTTCATTTTCATAAACCCAAATTTCACTTATTTATCTTAGAGTCAAGATTTCACAGAAGTGACCCACATGGCAGGAAGATAGAAACTCCTTTAGCAAGTTGTCCTGTGACTTACACACACATGAGTTGGATCACACATAAACCCCAATGGAAAGTTATGAAGAAATGTAATTAGAACCTTTAGAGACAGGTCAGGCATTCTGGTGCACAGCTTCAATCCCAAACTCAAGGGACAGAGGAGGAAAGATCTGTGGGATTTCAAGGCTAGCCTGGTCTACAAAGCAAGCTTCAGAAAAGCTGGGACTACAGAGTAAGACCCTGTCTCAGAAATAAATAAGCAAACGCATAAAGGTAAATGTCAGAGACAGAAGCACTGAGTAAGGGGAAGGGTAAGAAAGAGTAAGGGTAAGCAAGGAATCTGAGAAGGTTGGGTGGGAAACGGTCTCCAGAAGTCACCAGCACAGCTCAGATCCACCATGAGTGAGTTCCCAAGACAAGGGAAGCCATGGTGATAAGGGGACCTAAAGCCTAGTTTGCTGGCACACTGAGATATGGCGTCTCAGGAAAAAGGTCCAACACTAACTACTAACTAAGAAGGTGCTTAAGGGAAGATAACTGAGATTTTAGCTAAGGATACAAAACCTGACATGTTCACAAAGGGTGACTGGAACCCAGCCAAGGGGCTGAGGACATAGCTCAGTGGTAGAGCAATGATGTAACATGGGCAAGTCCTGTGAACAAGCTCAGGACTGAAAAACAAAAGAGGCAGTGAAATTTATGTTTGCAATAACACCAAGGATGTATGGCTGCACATGATATTGGGAAATATATACACAGGAACTCAGACCTCAGGACAGGGCTCCACCTACATTGACATGTTGCAGCCAATCCTGACAGTACATTTACCCATGATGAAAACAGAAAGAGGAAGGAGTTGCTTCCTCAACATGTTTACTGCCATGTATCAGACCGAATTCTGTGAACTGAGGAGAAACTGAGCTGTCCAGAATGTGAATAACACGCTTTTACAGGAGCCAGGGAGCCACCTACACAAAGCTCCACAGCAGACCTAAGGCCATCAGATATGTAACATGTGACACATTTCTTCTCTGCAGGTTTCAGCCACAAAGATGTGGGCTCTCCAGGCCTTGGCCATCATGTTGAGCATCCAAGCAGGAACGCTTGATCTGGTAGAAATTCCCATATCAAAGAATGATCTCCCTGCTCCTGGGGCCCCTATAAATGCTCGCCCTCTTATACTGCCAAGTACCCCGGGCACCGAAGATTCCTCCAGCCATAAAGATTTGCCTCCCAAAAAACATCCAGCTGCCTCCAAAACTGGCAAGTGCTCTCCTGCAGCCAGGTACTTCTATTCCGGTGGCAAACTCAAAGACTGTAAGTAAGATTCATTTCAGCTTTCACCTTGAACCTGGCCCACACCTGCCATAGGCTGTTCATTTCTGAGCTCAGAGGGAGTTGAGTCAGCCTCCTGAACAAGTGATTTTAAACATGATGACCCTGTAGCATCTGCTTGGTGCCTATATCAAGAAGGGAGATGGATCATACCTAGAAATTCTGGCACTGCACAGGGCTGAATCTAGCACATCCAAATGCCCCCGATGGTGAAGCAGCTTGTAAGGTTCCCACAGTTAGTCCAGGACAGACTAATGCTACCCTGGACAAGGGAATTATCCAACCCAAAAGGCTGTCTCACTATTTACCTTCCAGATGATTCTTACCACCTAAAGATTGTGTCACATTGCAGGGTTCCTCCTTACTCGTCCTCAAGCTGGCCTAGACTCCCATAGTTGGTTAACCCTCAGCCTGGTTTTCAGCACCAGGAAGCAGCAAATTTAGAATCTGCCTGCAAGCCCTTGACCACCATGCTCCTTCGCAACTCCCACTTTGCCCCCTATCTGACATACACATTAGCCCATGAGATGAGAAATTCTACTCCATAAGATGCTCAAAGGCTGAGAGCACAGGAACCTGGGTAGTTATAGACTGACAAAGATGGATTCTGCTTCCGAAACAGAAAATGGGGAGGACTAATGGGCTAAAGAAGAACAAAAGAAACAATTTTACTTCCCTTAGCATCTCAGTGGTCCAGCAAAGCCCTACATCAGAGCATAACAAGATGAAGATGGAGGCTGTAAGCCACTGTACTAGCACAGTGACCAACTAACACCCCTCAAAAGTCCAGTTGTTGAGGCAGTCTTGAGCAAAGAAGTAGCACCTAGGCTGTAAAAGATATATTCAGGGACTCCCTTCAACTGCAACTCTGCTAAGCCAGAAATGTCCGTTGGTCCAATCAGCTTCAGCTCTACAGTCAGCAAGGCTGAGCACAACAAACATTTCACTGACATTTTTCTATGCAATTCCTACTACAGCCAACAACACAGACACTCAGAAACAGCATTCTAGGGACTCACAATTCTTCAGTCCATGGCTGACTCTCAGCCTGTTCTCTACTTACCCTGGAATTCCATCCCCATTTCCTGTTTATACCAGTTGAGGGACACCCAAAACATACCCCTGCCTGGCCATCAATGTCTAAACCTCAGTCAAATGCAAAGGCACACACGTGGTCCTTCTCCAATAGCATATTCAAGTGATAAGAGTCTTCAAATACTAATGAGGTAAAAATGAGTCAAAGGAGCAGAGGACACTGGGGCACAATGGCCTAGGAAGGAAGTCATTTTGCTTGTCTCTTTGCTGCCCTCCTGCTTCTGTAGTCCCTCCACCTTACAATCGATATCATCAATCATATGCTTCGTCTAGAGGCCATGCACCACATCCAATTATAACCCTCCAACAAACACAGAATATGGGGAGCAGGGAAGTCATGACCACAGCTGATATGGAGGACTAGACACCAGGGACAATTAATTAATTAGTTAATTAGTGAAATAATGTTGGCCTGATGGCTCATGCCTTAATGGGACCAGTCCAGAATCCATGGCATACTGGGTGCAAGTGAGTCTGGACCACTGAGTAGAAATGTATATATTTATGTATGTACTTTATACATATATATGACTTGTATCTAAAATAAATAAATGGCCAGAAGGAAGAAAGACAGAAGGAAAATGACAAACATAAACGAAGTTCCACCCTCACTCCATGCCCAAGTATCTTTGAAGCAAAATAGCATCAGTGTAGGCTAATAGGAGCTGTTGACAACGGGCAATGCGGGCTTCTCTGTCACAGGGCTCCTCTTAACTAGGGCAGGGACAGGAATCGAACTTGGAAGGAAGAAGACACAGTCCCTATGTGCCTATATTCCAAGATGCTATCCTCCAGAGAGGAAGGATGCTAGCACTAAAATGTCTCTTGATTTTTTTCAGATTTCATGGACACTCTGCCCCAACAGATCGAGGACATGCTGAAGTGTGAAGAAGTTAAAATGGGAGGCCTGATCGGGGACGTGTTAAGCATGGCAGAGGACACTGAACTGCTCTCATTGTTAAATGTTGAGTCCCTCCTACAAGCAGCAGGTGGCCTTGGCCTAAGTAAAGAAAGTGATGATTCTGCAAAGCCCTCATCCGACTCCAAGGGCTCTGGTGGTCTCAGCAAAATACTCTCAAGTGGCCTCCCAATCCTGGGCAGCTCACTAAACCTCGGTGGAGACCAGGGCTCTAATAAAGGACTCCTGAAGAAACACCTTCCCAATATCACAAATTCTTTGGATGGCATAGTTGATGATGTAAGCAATATGAAAGATTCTGTCCAGGCAAAGGTGAACGAAGTAGTCCCAGACAAAATCAAAGACTCACTTGAAGGTTTGCTTAACACAAAAACCAAAGATCTTGGGCTCAGGTAAGTGCTTCCTTGACGATTCTCTGGCTCTTTGGACAAACAAGCTGCTTATTGGGAACTCTCACACTCAACCTACAACAAGCTCAGTGACAGCCACCCTTTCATGGAGCAGCATGCTTAACTCCCACTGAAACGCTCTCTCTGGAAAATACAACCAGGATTTCTTGAGCTTAAACCACTGGGTAGAAAGGGGAACTCAGGAGCCATAGGACTAGCAGAGCAGGTTATGGAGAACTCCCTGACTCAGAGGTATTTCTCATGAGGGCCACGGTGTTTCCATAAAGCACAACTGAGTCTGTGTTGTCACTCTACAGCTTTACGGTTGAAAGTGTAAAAGAAGACAAAACGAACATTAAAATGGAAGCTGATGAGATCCAAGTCCACTCCAAAGTTACTGTCACCATAGGTGGAACAGGGTGAGTGCACTTCCACAATTATTGCCTGGGTCACACAGGATTATGATACATGTCCTCTATCCAAGAGTCAGATGACAAGGACACATAAACAGAGAGAAGAGAATTGGCTTCCCAGCCAGCCAGGCTTATAGAGACCCTGTCTCAAGAGAAAACAAATTATACATACATACTTACGTGTATATATATGAAAGAGCCATTTGCCTTGTCCATTACTTCTTATGTTAGGAAGCTCAGGGTTCAGCTGTACAGTGGTGGTGCACATCTTTAATCTCAACACTTGAGAGGCAGAGGCAGTCAGATCTCTGTAAGTTCAAGACCAGCCTAGATAGCCAGGGCTACACAAAAAAATCCAGATAAAAACAAAAAAACAAACAAAGAAAAGAATAAGAATAAAAAGAAGAAGCCTAGCTTACTCCTGCTAGACTTCTCCTTTTTTATTGTTAGTTAGTTAGTTAGTTAGTTAGTTAGTTAGTTAGTTAGTTTGTTTGTTTGTTTGTTTGTTTTGAGACAGGGTTTCTCTGTGTAGCCTTGGCTGTCCTGGCCTCACTTTGTAGCCAGGCTTGCCTCGAACTCACAGAGATATGCCTGCCTCAGCTCCCAGAGTGCTGGGACTACAGGTGTCCACCACTGTGCTAAGCTTCATAGTAGACTTCTCTCACGAATTTAGACACAACTCAAAAGACCCAAGTCAAGGTGAACTTATGCCTGGTAGTTTGTGCCACCAACAATGGCTGACCTCCTCAAGGCTAGGTGAGACATTTATTTGTCAGATATTGGCTGACAGAGAAAAATGATCAGGCTCTTCATTCTGTGGCATGGGACTGAGGCCCTAAGAGCATGTGGACTAGGAAGCTCAGACTGTCCCTCTAGAGGATGACGGACGATCAAACATGAAGCTCATTCTTGAATGCCTATCCTTTGCTGGAGCCCTACTTCTCAGGGAACACTTCACTCTCTCTCACCTTCCTCCCCACAGCATGCTTGGACCTGTCATCAGCTTACTGCAACTACAATCCAAGATGACTGTGATGATAAAAATTGGTATTTCCTCCAACAACACCAAATGTGTCAACCTTGACGTCCAAGACACCCATATCCAGGTCAACACATTGAGCATTCAGTTAGTAGACACGTACGTAAATCTTTTTTCTCACTACTGGGTCAATTCAGAAGTGTGTCAGAAGATCCCTGTGGTTTTCTCAGAGGCAAACTGCTCCACCATAGTATCCTACACAATCAGTAAATGCTGGGGAACTGACTAACATTATCCTTCTTTCTTTAAGAACAGCCTTCTCACACCTACATCATATCTTTCCTCCTGACTCTATGTTAGTGGCTCATTTTATATTTTCCCTGAACGGTACACTGACCTGAGTCAAAATGGAACAAAGAACCAATAGGTCACACAGTGAAAATCTCTCTGGCAATTCTGTGGGTCAGTGGCCTACTTTTCCTCCCTGGACCAACCACAGCATCCGGGCCCTTCTGAATTAGGTTCACACTGACAAAGCTGGCTATACTTCTCACCTGTGCAAACCCAGCTTTCGCCTACTTACTTCCCTCTACTATGCCCTGGAGAGGATTCAGTACAATTTCTTTAGCTGGAGCTTACACTGTTGTGAATCCCAATCCACAACTACCCCAAGACCACAGATAGTCTGTGAACAAATGGGTTCCAGGATCTGAAGGATGCAGTCTCCAGGGGGACCTCTGGGCCAGGTTCCCTGGGCTTTGGTCAGGCATCTTTGTATCTTCTTTAAAGACTAGAGGCCAAGCCAAGAGCTCAGGTTACCCACACACTGAGAAGCCAGGCATCACTGTGACTCTCTCATTAGGGAGATGCTTTGTCTAAGACAAGGACAAATCTGGAAACACGAGGTTCACTTATTTCAACATGTCATATATATCTTTCACAGACTCACAGAAAGTGTACCACTGCCTGTGCCTTTAGACTTGAATGACATCCTCCCTATGCTGCTGACAATAAAGATAAATGAGAATGTAAGTCCAGGGGAGGGTGCGGGATCTCTCACAGCCTGAAATCACTGGGGGAGCAAGGGGAGGGAGAAGCTTGAAGCCTGTAAATGGCCTGATGCTAGGAGAGATTTTCAAACAAGGCCAGGGCCCTCAGGGGCCCAAGAGCCACCATGGACAAGCAGCTTCTCTGGACCATATCATCTGATAGCAGAACTACAAAACATGACAGATGGGTGACTTCTGCCCAAAAGAGGCCAGGGAGATGGCACAGGAGAGGGGAAGGCCAAGGGGAGACAGGAAGGGGAGGTATGTGACAGGACAGGAGGCTGATGCTCCCTCAGCTAAGCTTCCCTGTGTGACTTCACAGATGGAAGAATCCACCTCCTGTAGCATCGACCTCAGTGGCTTCAATGACTGCAAGAACGGTGAGTATTCCCTTGGAGTTCCCTTGTCAGGAGACAGAGATAGCCCCAGAACCTTGGGGGATCTCAGAGGGTGATACGCCCCAGAGGATGGGCCTATGGGATGCTGTGCTCCAAAACTACAAAACCCCCACTGCCTCCTCCACACACTTTGGTAAGAGAATGGCCCACCTGACCTTATCCTCAGTGTGCCTGGCTTCTGCCACATGGAAGAGAAGAGGACATAGTGCCTCTGAGGGTCTACATGGACCTTTCCGACCCAAACAGCTTTCAAAGGCAACACTGCATACTGGGGGTTTGAGATCAGGAGATCTCACAACATTCCTAAAAACATGCCATGGGGAGCTGGAGAGATGACTCAGAGGTTAAGAGCACTGGCTGTTCTTCTAAAGGTCCTGAGTTCAATTCCTAGTCAACCACATGGTGGCTCACAACCATTTATAATGAGATCTGATGCCTTCTTCTGGCATGCAGGCACACAAGCAGGCAGAATACTGTATAATAACAAATAAATAAATCTTTTTTTAAAAAATACAATGGGTCATAGGTTCTAGGACATACTGGCTCGAATCACCTAGAGAAGTGAAGTAAGAGTAGACAAAATACAAAGTCCAGTTAGCCAAACTTTCCTCCTCCAAGTAAAAAAATGTAAATCCTTGCTGGTAAACAGCAAGCTCATAGCATCCTTTGAGATGTGGAAGCCCCAACAGGCTGCACCTCATGTCTGGCAGGCAGACAGAAGTAGCTGTCCATACTGGTGTCTAGGAGGGGAATCAGAGCTGCAGAGTTTGAGGCTTAGCAGCCATCGGTGGCTATCTGAGCTCTCTCCATCCCTCCCCCTAGTCTCCTCCACAGTTACCGGTTTGTTCTCGTACACAATTCGAACTCCCAGGATC
>CM053766.1:138921034-139040452 GCA_028658305.1 Pachyuromys duprasi | reverse complement strand
GACACAGAGAGAGAGAGAGAGAGAGAGAGAGAGAGAGAGAGAGAGAGAGAGAGAGAGAGAGAGAGAGAGAGAGAGAGAGAGAGAGAGAGAGAGAGAGAGAGAGAGAGAGAAAGAGAAGTAAAGGCAGTAAAATGATCAGCTCTCTTCAGCTCTGTCAGCTTTTTCCTAGAATCAGTCTCCTGAGTGTCCAACTGGGTCATGGTCAGCCTTGTGCTCTTTTGCCTTTAAGTCAACAGGATAATGGCCTTGAAACACTCCAATTGAGAGAGCCGTACCTCCACCCAGCTCACATCTCCACTCTCAGTGAACCATACACAACACAACACAATGTGTCAGATCCTTCCAACCACCCACGACCCAACCAATAAGACAGAACTAGGTCATGACAAGTGATGAAAAAGGAGACATGGTTAACTAACCTTCTCCTCGGGAGAGTCATCACAAGAGCTCTACTCACGTGCTGAAACACCAAAAACTCATAATAAGAGATGAAGTTCATCAAACAATCTGCAACACACACATAGGACATAGCTGAGGGTCAGATCTTTCTACACACTTCACATGGGGAAACAGCCGTACTTTGCAGATAGTATGAAGCACTTTAAAGTCATGTTAAAAACTAAAGGAGGTATACACAAAACATGAAAACACCAGTGATTATGTTAGGCTTAGGTCTCTCTTCTCTGTGTTCCTCTCTGGATGCTACAACATGCCCTCTAAAAAGAGATTATATTCAGAAATATGAGGCGAGAACTCAGACAAAAAGAAAGCATCAAACAGAGGCGGGGGAGAGAGAGAATACCCAAGAACAGCCAGAACATTTAAGATTACTCATATAATGTTTCATGAAACATGGGAAGGAAGGAACAGGGAGGGAAGAAAACGAGAGAAGCACAGGGAGAATGGCCCTCGGGCCTGTGGAACTGTGACAAGGAAAGCACATGACTATTAAACACACACACACACAACTCCATGAAATCCATCGTAAATAGTGATACACCTTCATCTGAGGGCTTGCGGCCTCTTAGAAAACCTGACCACCCTGAGCCTTGCTACATGGCCACTGAAGCTAAGGCCTCTTCACCCTGCACTGTGACAGCCAGGCCACAAGGCCTTCATGTTGGTGACAGTCCTATGAAGTCACTCATGTTTCTCTGCTTTTCTCTCCTTAGGCTAAAGGCAATTTCAGCCAAAAACAAGAACCTGTGACTGGAACTCATCTGTCTCCAAATCCCAAAAATGCCAGCATTGCTTTAACTATTTCCTCCTCGATGCTGACAATGCTTGTGAAATCTGTGGCTGAGAACAGCTCTGTCCAGGTGAGTGTCCGTCATCAGCTCCAGAGCTGTAATACTCTGGAGGTCAGCTGCCTGTTTGTCTTCTGAGGGAGAAGGTGGTGAAATAAATGACATCTGAAGATTCTTGTAGAGTCTGATAAGAACACCGTCCTTAGTGATAAGGCTAGGGCACCAGGAGCATGCACAGGAAATGGAGGTGGGAGGGAGTTATGCATCTCAGAAACCCATAAACACTACGGGTGTGCCATCCACTTCTCTAGGTCCCATGATCAGGTGAAACAGCATGCAAGCATCTTCACAACAGAGTCCACAAGTGGTCAACAGAGAGCTTTTGAAACACAGGGCAGAGAAACACACTTCTACTTTGAAAGGCTTGGTAGAAAGCAACATGTCACAAGTTCTCTGTCCCAATGTCCATACACTGGAGCAAACTGAGACAATGATGGGAATGGGCATTTCCTTTTCTCAGCTGCACCAGCACTCAGCTGGGTGAGGAAGCCTACCAGACCAAATGCAGTATCCCAACCAAGACAGAAGGATGCATGCCTGAGTCATAACACAACCCCTCCCATCCTCTTCCCCACACTAACTGAGATCTCCTTTACAACAGATGAATGACCTGAAAGCAAAGATCACCCATGTAAAGTATAAGTTCCTGGAAAACAAAACCCTCTCCGTCACGTATGACTTTAACATAAAAAAAGATGGTGAAAATTTTGTCAATGGGAAAACGGTGAGTGCTGAGAATTGAAGGTTGGCTAGGGTGGAAGAAGGCCAAGTATGTGGATACATGGGATGAAATATTCCTAAAAGCATGAGGCCCGTTATGCCTTGGTGTCCCCACAGCAGAGAGAAAGCCCATGGCCTCATATTTCACTCATGCTCCCTTGTGTCATTTCAGAAATTAACCGTCTCTCATAACAGCAAGATTACAGGTTACAAAGTGTTACCACAACTCAAACTTATAAGGTACTACAATAGACCCTGTGAATCACACAGGCGCAACAGGTTCTGGGTCTGGGCTGGTAATACTGGAGTAATTACAGGAATTGGGAACCTAGGCTTGCATGATCTCATTTACGTGTCTATTCTGCTCAGCAGTGCCTAGTCTACAGCTGAAGCACTCAAAATTAATTGAGATAAGACTTGAACTCTAAGCTTGAGTAGTTCCATTCTTAGAAACCTCATGTCCTCTGTATTTTTTTGCTGACAGCTTTCAGAACAACATGAAGCCCGAGGAGTATGTAAGTTGATGTGCCCTTATATATTGACCCGTGATAGGTGGGAAATCACGACAATGCCAGACATTCAGTGAGGCAGGACTGGGGGAGGAGGCCCGCGGGACTAGAGCACACACATCCTGTGTGACAGAGCTGTAACCTCCTAACTGGCTCTCTGGGGAGCTCTTAGACTACAGCTGCCCATACCCAACTGACATCCAAGGAGCATACAAACAGACAAAAATGCAGAAAAAGGATACTGAAAGGCTGGTGCCCCATACAGAAGAGACACCCACAGATCTGCAGTGGGGGTCCAGAGATGGGGTTAGAAATGTGTCCCTTTAGCAGCCTGAGGTATCGAGAGTCAGGCAAGCAGCAGACTCTGGGGTCGCTCCGAGGCCAGCAATTCCTCCATCTGTCCTTAGCAGGGACCTGACAGGATGGCCCAGGCTGTGCCTCAGTGAAAAGGACTGAGTAGGATTGGCCCCTGACCTCATACAGCTACGCATATGACAGGGGACACAGTTTGTGCAAGCAGTTGTCCCCTGAACATTAAAAAGGGGAGTTTGAGGAGTGTCCACTCTGTGAAGACAGTAGGGTGATATGCTGACCTCAGTACAGCAGTGGTGTGGTTTCCCACAGAGGTCGGTGAGCAGTGAGGGGAAGGAAGCAAAGGGGCAGAAGCAACACCGTCTGCTCTCACAAGAGGGTTACAAGAGAGAGAAGGGAGCAGAAAGAAGGGAAAGACCCAGACCTACCTCAGAGCAGGCAGCAGTGACTAGCCACTGCCAGTCCTTCTTCCTTTGGCCTCCAAGTTGTTCTTGAAGTCTCAAAGCCTGTCCCTGTAGCAAACTGGCACTGACCAATGCCTCTGCCCAAGGGGCCACACGGGCATCAGAACTCAACTAGGGCCCAAACAATCCCAAAGACAAGAGCCCCAAGGATACAGGAGATCCAACCCCACATTTGCCCTTATACGTGACAGACCTGTCAACTGTCAACTAGAGAAATCCCACAGGAACCAGCAAGCTGAGCTAATGTTCCTGGGCCTTGGGACCAAGCAGAGGACCACAAGGCTCCACTGAAAATGTCCTCCCATGTCTTGCAGAGGAACGAGGTGGAAGACATTGTGTCTCAACTCAGGAATAAGACCTGGTCTGGTTTCATTGGTATGTGGAATTAATAACTCTGCCAGCACAGTCAGTGCCCATGAGAGGCGCAAGGGGAAGGACACATGGCGGGCACTAAAGCACTAAGCACAAGGCCACCCTGACATATGCTGGGTTATACATCACCTTCTCGTTGCATAAATGACAGCATGTGGTGGTAAAAAGGGAAAACAGATCAAATTGCCTCGTCTGCAGCTCCCAAGAAGACTCTGTCCATATGTGTCTTGAACCAAGACCATCAGAGTAGACAGCTCAACAGTGGACCTAGGTTCCCCACCCCTGTAGACATTAGGGTTAGGGTACTCACAGTGTTTGTCATAACCTCGTTGGATGACAGTGACGATGGTACCACATGCCGAGTATACACATTGCTGGTAAGCTCTATTGTAGTTCCAAATAGTGTACTGGCCATCAGATGACTGTGCTACTCCAGTCAGGTCCTGTAAGGAGGTACTGCAACATTGTCATCAGTGCTAGGGGACTGCCAGATCCCCACCTGCTTGGGGGCCTCTCTTCTCATAAACCATATCTTGCCCCCATCCTGTAGACTGGCATGTACAGTATTCATGCCACCATGTTGAATGCATGTAGCAGTGACACTTCTTAGGGCCATTTACAGGTCACAGATTCCACATGTGACTGTGGCCAGAGAAGCCACCCAAGTTATCATTCCTCTTAACTCATGTCACAAGATGGTATTTCCTTATTTCAGACCAGTACAAGATGATGAATCTTCCAGTCGGAGTGTCTTCATTTCCTTTACAGAATGCCACTATCAACCCTCTGAAATCAGTAAGAAACTGAAATTCAACTCTTTTCCTTGTTTCTTTGTTTCATTCTTTGTCTCTTTGTTTTGCCTTCCTTAGTTTGCTTCAAATCCAGGACCTTACGTATATTCTTGATCTACCTGTACAATCAGTGTGAAATGTGACCCAGGAAACATCGGCTTCTCTCATATGACTCCAACCTTAAATTGTCCTTGACCCTATACTTCTCTGCAGCTGAGCCCAAGTCAATTCCTAGAGGGTTGGAATGAGAGAACAATTTTCAGGATGGCTTTTCATACTCCCATTCTTTTATACTGACCCTATGAGGAGCCATTACCATTACCCAGCCTTGATCAGGAGAACAGATCAGATGACATCCGAGCCACAATGACAAGAAGCCCAGTAGGTTATGTGCTAGCAGTAACAGTACAGTCACTAAGCCAGCATGGTGCCAGCGCCAGCAGGTGCTTCACGCAGGATCTTCTACCCCCCAAGTCAGTGTCATACATCTGCTGTCTCTGGAAGGATGCCCTCCTGCCAGAGGACTCCCCTTAAAGTCCTCCTACCTTCATCTAAACTCTCTCCCCATCCCTAAGGCAGTGCTATGGTGATCTGATAGGGGTGGATAGGTTGGCATCTATCAAGCCTGTGGTCAGCTTCCAGGGTTAAAGGTAGTAACTAATGTCTTTCTCTCCCCTCAGAATGACCTTCAGGCAGCAAACTGAACCCAGCACTACTGAAGCCAGACAAAGTACTAAACGACAGCGAAACCCCTGTGAATGTTTTCCATGCCCCTTTCAACCCCCATCCTTATGATTAAGGGAACATTAGCAGTAGTCTCCTCAGCATGCTCAGGATCCTCTGCCTTAAGTGACAAGGGCAAAAGAAGAACAATTGGAGGAAATGGGTATTGTTGTAATCAGCTCCTTAATAAACAGTCCCTTCATGCAAAAGCAAAAGATGACTCGTGCCTCAACTCTGGTACATGTTCACGTGCATGCAAAGACCTTCTTACTTGGGGATGAACAATAATATGAGACATCAAAATCCAATGTTGTCCGGCGCTCTGGGGGACAGTGGTGACAATGATTAAACCTTTCTGCCCTCACCCCCCTGTCTTCCTTTGGATCTGGAGTGTCTCACAAAGGCTCAGGTGGTAAAGCCTAGCTGCCCACCTGGTGCTATTGGGAGGTGCTACCTTAAGAAGCAGTGCTGAGAGGTAGTTCTTTGGGTCACTGGGGCACCCCCTTCAAGCAGATGGGGAGCCCATCTCTTCCTCTTCTTGCTTTTGCTTCCTAGCCATCATGTGAGCACTTGCTTCCCATGACCATGCACTGCTTGCCACAGCCCTAAAGACCAAAAGAGCAATAAGTCACAGTCTGGGTCCTCTAACACTGAGCTTACATTAACCCCTTCCCCACTGACGATGCTTACCTGTTACACTGACGGCAAGCTAACACACTCTTCAATTCTAAATGCTTTTTAATGAGTCAAAGCCAAACCCAGGCTGGATCCCAAATTCTGTGTTGAAAATGAAGGAGCACAGTTCAAGCACACAACATGAGACGGCTCAGAACAGGTGAGAGCCTGAGACCACTACACACCATGCAGAAAAGTCTTTGTATATCCCAGGTCAGTAAGCACACTCCTAGCCATGTGACCCTGAGTGATGAGACAAGACAGTAATGGCTTGGAGGATATTCCAGTTAGTGAAATACGAACGAGAGATAGAGAGGAAAGAGGAAAACTAGGTGACAGATAGGGCTGGGTAGACTGTCCAGCAGATTTCTTAGTAGCCAGCTGAACTTACTTGAGAGATTTCCTCAAAAAAAAAAAAATTAAGATACATGAACAGTACCTTAGGAACAACACTCAAGGTTCTCCTGTGACCTAAACACACATGCACACAGTTACACAAGCACCTCATACATGCACCTGTACATACATGAATATTTAAACACATATGCACCTAGACAAAGAAAAAGAAAAGCAAAGAAACCAAGTCAATACAGGTTGACTAGAAAATGCTAAGAACTCAGGAACATGCACAAGATGGCCCCTGTTAATATAGCTAACATGGCTGATAGGTATTCTCCACCTACAAAATGAGCCAATTCAAGCCAAATTAAAGTATAATGGCAAATGTATTGGGGGCAGCTCTCAGGCATGTTCACCAGTCCCAAGGAATGAGGACAGGGAAGTTACCATGCAGAGTGAGACAAGGGGAAGGGGAAAGAGAAAGCGCAAGCAAATAGAGAGAAATAATGCAGAGAGAGGAGGGAGGGAAGGAGGGAAATGGAGAGTGTAGAGAAAGGGAAGGAGATGGGAGGGGAGAGGAAGAACCAAAATGTCTGGAAATATAGTGAAGAGCCTCTGGGGAAGCCCTGCTCCTAGGCTGGAAAGTTCAGGTAGGGTCTGAGGAATGCTGGGAGAACCTGGAGACAAGGTCTGTTTTGTTAAGTTAAATAGGCACCTCAGCCACTTTTCACAGATCTGAATCCAAACAATATCTATACCAGGTAGACCTCTATGCCTGGACACCATGTGTGCCATAAGATCAGATAAAGTAAGTAGGGCCTAAGATTGGGCTTCAAAGTAAGGTGTTGTACCCTAGAAAATTGAGATCAGATTACCTGACTGCCCTCAGTTCTTTGCCCAAATCTAAATTCTTGATTTCTGAACAGGCCGGTGCCTTCTCTGGCCAGTCCACTGAGACAAAGAGCTGCATAACCTTCTCTCATTTTAAGGTTCCTAGACTTTACTCTCCCTGATGCTTTCTGAGTTTTTCTGTTTGTTTTCTTTTTGTGACAAATTTACTCTATCGCCCTATGACTTAGTTAAGGTTATCATTGTTGTGATGACACACCACAACCAAAAGCAACTTGGAGATAGGGGACTGTTTATTTCACTTACACTTCCAGGTTAATAGTCCATCACTAAGAGAAGTCATGGCAGAAACTCAAACAAGGGAGTTACCTGGAGGCAGGAGCTGATGCAGAGGCCACCGAGGAGTTGTTACCTACTGGATTGCTCCTCCTAACTTGCTAAGCCTGCTTTCTTAGAGGGCCCAACCCATAATGAACTTCCCCCATCAATCACTAATTAAGAAAGGGGCCTCCAGGCTTGTATACATCCTGATCTTTTGGGGGCATTCTCTCATCTCTGATGACTCTAGCTTCTGTCAAGTTGACATGAAACCAGCACACCCTGGTTGGCCTCAAATAGGTGACTGACTTTCCTGCCTCAGCATCCCAAGTACTGGAATCACAGGAATGTGTCATCAGGCCCAGCCTGAAGTCATCCCTAACTCCTCCCTTCTTTTTTCCAGCACAGAAAGAACTCCCTACTGCTTCTGCCTCAAGAACATGCCCATCTGCGTTTCTTCTGCTATCCCATTCCATGCTACCATCATCAAGTACCACACCAAAACTTGCCTCACTACTGCTGTTACTGCTCAGATCACCTATAGTCTGTACCACCCCTAAGCCTGATAGATAGTTTGCTCTTTATAAAACACATATATTTTCCTAATTAAAAACTTTATAACCAATAGTAAAATACAGTTTAAAAAACATAAACCTTAAGCATTGCTGGTAGCAATTTAAAAAAAAAAAACATTTCCATTACTTTTGGATAGAAGGTTGGCTATTCCTCAAAAATTAAACAGAGAAGTAGCATACTGACCATCAATTCCACTCCTAATTATACTTAAAGACTGAAAAGCAAATACTCAAACTCTGAACATAGCAGTTATAGGAACAATATCAAAAGATGTGAAATACTCAAATGTTCCTTTCTGGATGGATGGATAGGTAAATGTGCTGTCTACATGCAATAGGATGTTATTTAACCATGAAATGTAATTGATAAGTGCTGCAATGTGGATGAACTCAAAAACGCTACACTAAGTGAAAAACAGAAAACTTTAAATGGCCACTTTTTTCTCTTTGAGACAGGGTTTCAAAACTGTTCTCAAATTTGCTAGTAGTTTAGGCTGGCCTTGGAGTCATAGCCCTTATGCTCTGCTTCCCAAGTACGAGGACTACAAACATGGCCTACTATGCCCAAATTAAGGCCACATTTATACTTTCTGTTTATCTGAAATGTTCAGATAGCAATCCATACAGACACAAAGTACATAACTCTGTTAACCACGAGGTTGGAGTGACTGCTAACGGGAACAGGGGTTCTTTCTGGAGTCTAGAAAATGTTCTCAACAAACAATGTTGATGGTTGAAGCTTCTTATAAATATGCTACAAATGTATACACTGAATTGGGTACATCAAAATGATGAACTCACCCTACAAAGTTGTCTTCAGACCTCCAGATGTCTTCTGCAATGCATATACTCTCACATGTGGGCACGCACAAACACAGATGCATGCACACACACACATACACAGAGAGCCACACACATGCACACAAAGTATTCTTTTTCAGAGAGGAAAGAGGAAAAAAGTTAAAGATATATCTTGATGACACTGTGGTTAACACACACGAGGCCCTGGATTCAATCTTCAGCACCAAAAGAAGAAAGAGGAAAAGAGGAAGGGGAAGCCACACACCTTTAATCTCAGCACTTGGGAGGCAGCAGCAGGCAGATCTCTGTGAGTTTAAGGGTAAACGTGGTTTTCAAATTGAGTTCCAGGACAACCAGGACGACACACAGAGAAACTCTATCTCAAAAAAAGGGGGGGGGGGGAAGGAAGGAAGGAAGGAAGGAAAGAAGGAAGGAAGGAGAGAGGGGAGAAGCAAGAGAGGGAGAGGATAACTGAGTATTCAGATAACATCAATTTCATAGATTTCAAAACAAAAAATGTTATTCAGGACAAAAAGAAGTCATTCGAAAATGATAATGACAATAGTCAATTAACCAAGGGAATATATGAATTCTGTTTATTCACCTGGGCAAAGCTTCAAAGTACTTGAGACAAAACACGTTAACAACTGCATCAGAAAATGCAACAAGCCCACAATGGATTCAATAACTCTTCAGCCAACACAACTTGGAGGATTAAAAAAAGGATGTTAAAGCTTTGGATAATAGCCTGAATTAATTGACATTTATGAAATTCTTGCTTTAGTTACTGTTCCTGTTGCTATGAGGAAGCATGTGGACAAAAGCAACTTGAAGGGAGAAGGGGTTTACTTTGGCTCATGGTTCATGGTAGAAGATTAATGTCTAGAAGTTCACCTCCTAGGTGGATCTACATCTTATCAAGTTGCTAATCAATATTAACCATGAAAAGTCTTTACCCAGTAACAGAACACAAATTCTTCTCAATAATTTATAACAGTCTTCCTCAGCTTCCCAAGTGACAGTATGATAGTTGTGTGTCAAAATCTCTGCTTCTCCTGGCATTTTGGAAACATGGGGAGTTTGTAATCAGACCCTGCCTGATAATTCCTTAAAAGCTGATTTAATACTTGTGCCTCATCCTTGGGTATCTCCATCCCAACATTACTTAGAAGAAATGGTGTTTTGTCACGGGAGGTGTTTAAGGCTAGGAAAGCTTCATTTCCTGGCTTCCTGTGGTCCTCCTGGCTTCCCAAAATGTAAGAGTTCTCTGGCTGACACATTGTTAAGAGTAGTGCCAGCCTCTTATCAATAAATATTGGTTTTCACTTTACATTTCTGTGCTTATGTTACTTATCATGTACCTATGCTGTTACAAGAGTGAGACACATATAGCTTTAAAATAAGAGAAATCATGAGACTGAAGATTTGGCTCAGAAGTAAAGTGCTTGCCTACAGGTTAGCATAAAGACCTAGATTTGATCCCTAGCTTCAAACAACACAATAAAAAAACATGACACGAGACAGGGAAAATCTGTAGGACATTGTTTGGTCCCTGATGGAATGCTTGTCCCAACTGTTACTAGTATCTCTAAGTGGACCACTGGTTGGAAAAGAATGTCACACCACGTGCTCTCTCGGGTGCTTCAGGAACTGCAGTACCACTCCTGGTAACTGTAGTGTCATTCCTGGTACATGTAGTTTAGTCCTAGGCCAGCCCTGCCCTTGAGGTGGCTGTGGAGCTGCCTCCACCTCTGGGACCAAAGGCATCAGGTGGACTCCTAAGTCAACCTGGCAGCTGCTTTCCTGAGCTGAGGGTATGACTCTTGGTAAAAACACAAGTATTGGTCAGAGGTCCAAGTCATCCTTGTTTTCATTACTATGTCATCAGTCAGCAGTTTGAGGAGGGGCAGCTTTCTTATAGAAGATGCATAATGGATTAAACAAACAAAAACAAAATTTTGATCCCCAGCTCTGTAGGTGTGCTAAGTGGTGTATGGGCCCTGAGCTACAGCCAATGTCACGCTCTGTGCAGCACTCACTGTCCCAGCCCTTCTGCAGGATACCCAAGATAGGTGCACATAAACTCACCAGCCTTGTCTTCCCTCTGTAGTAAAGAGCTGCACTGACAAAGGGGATACAGGTGGATGGGGAAGCAGGTGGATAGGGAAGCAGGTGGATGGGAAAGCAGGTGGATGGGGAAGCAGCTGCCTGCACTTTACTTCCATGTGTTCCTGGAAAGCCTTGGCTGGGAATCGTCAAGCAATAAGACTGGCCAGACAGCAACATTCTCGTGTGACCATACAGCCAAAGGGCCTGTTTTCAGGGCTTAGAGGTTATGTCCTCATGGTCTAAAATGCCATAATGAAGGACATTTCTTTTGGACACTGCAGATTTAAGGTTTTCTTTGATTTGCAGTGAGCGGCGACTGTTCTTCATCACCTGAACTGAGTAGCATTCTTTCACAGGGGTAATCGAAGAACGTTCTCATTCAAGAGAGCCTCTGAAGCTTCTCTCTGCTTAGTATGAGCTTTGTGGGACTGTCCTTCATCACAGCCCATCCAACAGGATGCTGCAGCCTGTTGTTAATCTTTGTATTATATAATATTAATATATATAGCTGTATTTTAAGGCCATGTTGCATATTATAAAATGTTTAATAAAGTATTTAAGGGAGCAAAATAAAAAGGGTTTTAACAGTAAATCTATTGAGAGAAGATTTTAAGGAAGACTACAAAACATAAGAAATACCTCAGACTGATGGTCACGATCAGTTTGATTTAAAAACCTATCACAGAAATACACATGTCAAAACTTAACAAGTGGAGGAGCTGGAAAGCTGGTTGAATGGTTACAAGCTCTTGTCCTCTTGAAGAGGACATGGGTTCAGGCCATAGCACCTGCATGATGACGCACAATGGTCTGTAACTTCAATTCCATGGAGTCTGTTAGAGTTAATCATGATTGTCAAACTGACTGGGTCTTGAATCAACTCAAACATAAGCTGCTGAGTATTTCTGTAAGAGCTTTTCTTGATCAGATTTTTTGAAGCAGAAAGATTTGTCCTAAATGAGGTAGCACCTTTTGGTGGCAACACAGATAACAAGACCCAGGAGAAGGAAACATTGGCTTTGCCTGCTTGCCCTCACTCTCACTGGCAAGTTTATCTATCCTGTTGATATTCCTTCCCTGATATTAGAACCTACTACACAGACTTCCAATATACATAGAAGATCAGGAGCTCTCCAGGAACCTTCCAGGCCTTCAATGCCAGACTGAGACTACTGTGACACCCAGCCTGTGGACTGAGCAACTACATGATAATCAGACTCTCCGGTTCATTATGGATTCACTCTTTGGGACCATAATCCAAAATAAACTCTTCTGTAAGTTGCTTTTGGTCATGGTATTTTTATCACGGCAACAAAAAGTAACTTAAACAGAAGTTGGGAACAGAAAGTGGGGAATTGCTATGAAGAACATGACTGTGGGTTTTGGAGGATTATGGGCGAGTTTGGAACTTCTTGCTAGTAGGAACCTGGAAGACAGTATTGCTTGAGGCAGAGAACTTGAGTAATGCAGACTGTAGAGGCCCAGTTCATGTTTCAGGGAGAAGTAAAGGCTGAATTAGCAACTGGGTTAGGGGCCATTTCTGTCATATTTTGGAAATACCTGACTATTTTCTGCCCTTATCTGGAGGATTTACATGAGGCTAAATTAAAAATTGACTAATTTGTTTGGCAGAGTAAATATCAAGCTTCATTACGGTCTGTAAAATGGTCATTACTGATAAATCTTATGCCAGTCTATAATAAAAGAGAGCAAGTGGGACAGAAAGAAGTACAAAGTATAGTTGGGAAAAGAAAAAAGTGCACTGTGAAGCTTAATGTTACAGCCAAGGCATGGGCTGAAAAGGACTAATTGTTAAAGATGTTAAGGGGAAAGCTTCTTGCTCTGCACTGGAAAAGGAAGGGTATCTACCCACATGGCAAGACCCCACCCCTCTAAGCTTCTGAATTATGAAAGAGAGCTGAACAGTTTCCTGCTGGAGAGAAATTACATACAAAAACTGCTGTTAATGTAATTCAAGGGGGACAGGACCCATCCCAAGCTGGCAATCAAACTTGGCAGTGTAGTCACATGATCCTTCCTTTGGAGACATGAAAAGATGCAAGAGTGAGGGGATCATGGATACTTTCTCCATGGTTTTAAAAAAGCCACTGAGGCCAGGCAACATGGGGCAGTACCAGAATCACTGCAAGAATGGCCTGAGAAGCCATTGTGTGAGGCTGTGAAAATGAAGCCTGACTTAGAGTGGAGACCCCAGGAAAGCTGGAGATACCAGAGGCATGAGACATATGCCAAGGAGAAGTATATATGAAACCAGCCTGACAGAGTGGTCTATGTTGCTGGCAGCAAAGCAGGACAGGGAGGAGGCTCTAAGCCCTTGGAAATGTCCCAGACACGGGACATGGAGCTTCGTGTTTGCTCTGCTGGGTTTCGGTCTTGTTTTTGTTTTGTTTTGTTTTTTCCAGAGCTGAGGACCGTACCCAGGGCCTTACACTTGCTAGACAAGCGCTCTACCACTGAGCTAAATTCTCAACCCCTCGGTCTTGTTTTAATTCAATGTTTCCTCACTGTGCCCCTATTCCTTCCTCCCTTTTGAAATGGAAATGCATATTGTGTCATTATATGTTGAAAGTACCTAACCTTTTTTGTTTTTTTATTTTTGTTTTTATTTTACAAGAGGTCACAGTTAAGAGAGTGCCTTGAAGATGGGCACAGTGGTGCACACCTGTAATCCCAGCACTGGCGAGGCAGAGGCAGGAGGATCTCTGAGTTTGAGACCAGTATACTCTACAAAACGAGTCCAGGACAGCCAAGGCTACACAAAGAAAACTCGTCTCAGAAAGAGAGAGACAGAGAGAAAGAGAAAGATTGTCTTGAGTAAAAAAAGAGATTTTTAGATTTTGGATTTCTGAATAGCATTGAGATGTTTGAAGACTAGGCAGATTTTTAAAGTTGGACTAAACACATTTTGTATCATGAGATTGTCACAGCCCGTGGGAGCCAGGGAATGGGATGTGGTGGCCTAAAGGAGAAATGTTCCTCATGGGCTTATATATTTTAACACTTGATCCAAACTGGTGCTGTTTAAGAATCCAAGGCCTTGCTGGTGCATGCTTTGAGTTTATAGCCTCCTCCCTTCCAGTTCACTCCTTGTGCGGCTGTGCTATGGTCTTCTCAGTTTCCTGCTCGGGTTGTCTGCTACCATGCCTCCTCCACCAGTACAGACTCTCCCTCCAGAAACATAAAGCCAATATACTCTTCTATAAGTTGCTTTGGGTTATGTTGTTTTATTACAGCAACAGAAAATTAACTAACGCAAAATCTAATGCCCCTTTGCCCTGTTAGGGCACCAAGTACACACATAGTGTACATACATATATGTAGGTGAACATTAATACACATAAAAAACAAACCCTACTGTTTTAGTTTACATTACTACTGCTGTGATGAAACACCATGACCAAAGCAACTTGGGAAGGAAAGGCTATAGAAGGAGAAAAACAACTCTTGAAACTTGTTCTCTGATATCCTCATGCACACACACGACAGGCAGACAGATAGATAAAAGCAAAAAAAAAAAAAAAAAAAAATTAGGTGCTAGCAAGAACAGTGGATGGTAAAGAGTGTGTGGTAGTTTGAGTAAGAATAGCCCCCAGTACATTTGAATCCTTAGTTACCAAGAAGTGGTAGTATTTGAGAGGATTAGAAGGATTAAGAGGTGTGGCCTTCTTGGAGGAAGGGTGCCACTGGGCTTTGAGGTTTCAAAAGCTCATGACAAGCCCAGAGTCTCTCTCTCTGCCTACAGATCAGGATGTTTGCTCCAGCATCTGCCTGCATGCTGGCATGCTTCCTGTCATGATGAATTTGGACTCTCTGAAATTGTAAACAAGCTCTCAATTAAATGCTTTCTCTTATGATAGTTGCCTTGGTCATGGTGTTTCTTCCCAACAATACAACAGCAGCTAAGACAGAGACTACACTACCCTTGAAGAGGACCTAAGTTCCAAGTACCTACATTAGGTAACTCACAACCACCTGTAACTCCATCTTGAGAGCTAAAACCTTCTGAACTCTACAGGAACCTGAACACACACACACATATAATCATATACAGACACACATATATGTACATAAAAATAAGAAAAATTTTAAAATGTTAAGCAGCAGATAGGAATGCTATATCACAAATGAAATTTAATTGTGAAATGAAATACAGAAGTAAAATTTTCCTTATATTTAAACATATATAAAGTGAAAGCTTTAAGGAAAAAGGAGTAAAAGAGCAAATCTCCCAAACAAGTGTCACCATTGCCTGACGCTGAGCTGTGGAAGTCTACATTGCTGTAAATTTCTAAGCGCTGGGGAATCATCTTTTAAAAGATAGAAAAGAATGTCATTGTATCCATACTTAGGCTATGAAACAATTAGTGGGAAACTGGCTAGTCAGAAACTAAGCAACCAATGCCATTTAAAACCTGTCAATAGCTTCTTGAGCTGAAGATATCTGTGGACCATCTTTGAGTTAATCAGACTTGCTTGTAGAAGAAACATTTGAAGGTTTGTATTAGTGCTATAAATTTGGGGTGAAGACTTTTCCATCGTTTCCTTGTAAAACTACACCCTTTATCTTTCTGGCAAATACCAAGTCTCTTTGGTGGCTGGGGTATAAATCAGAAACAGAATGATGGAAGGTAGAGGGCGACACATGTGATCAAGAGTGGATCCCACTTCTGATCTAATATCCTGAGGATTTCCATTTGTGTCTTATCATTTTCCTTCTGGTAATTACTAGAATTCTTATATAACATTTTTTTTATTTATTAAAATTTATTCACTTTGTATTCCTACTGTAGTCTCCTCCCTCATCTCCTCCCAGTCCCACACTCCCTTTCTCTTCCCTTACCCCATGTCCTTCCCCTAGTCCACTGATAAGGAAGGTCCTCCTCTCCTACTATCTGACCCTGGCCTATCAGGTCTCATCATGACTGTCTGGATCCTCTTTCTCTGTGGCCTAGTTAGGCCACCTTGCCAGAGGGAGGTGACCAAAGAGCTGACCTCTAAGTCCAAATCAAAGACAGCCCCTCCTCTCCTTACTAGGGAACCCACATGGAGACTGAGCTGCCCATGGACTACATCTGAGCAGGGGTTCTAGGTCCTCTCCATGCATGGTCCTTGGTTGATTCATCAGGACCTCCTGGGCCCAGATTTTTTGGCTCTGTTGGTCTGCTTGTGGAGCGCCTGTCCCCTCTAGGTCTATCTCCCCTTTCTTCCATAAGATTCCCTGCACTGTACCCAAAGTTTGGCTATGAGTTTCAGCATCCACTTTAATACCCTGCTGGGTGGAGTCTTTCAGAGGCCCCTGTGGAAGGCTCCTGTCCTGCTCCCTGTCTTCTACTTCCGATGTCTATCCTGTTTGCCCTTCTGAATGAGGATTAAGCCTCTTCCCTAGTGTCCTCCTTGTTTAGCTTCTTTAGGACTATAGATTTTAGTATGTTTATTCTATATTATATTGCTAATATCCACGTATAAGTGAGTATGTAGCATGCATGTCTTTCTGCTTCTGGGTCACCTCACTCAGGATGATCTTTTCTAGTTCCATCCATTTGCCTGCAAATTTCATGATTTCCTTGTTTTTGCTGAGTAGTATTCCATTGTGTAAATGTACTACAATTTGTGTATCCATTCATCAGTTGAGGGTCAACTAGATTGTTTCCAGATTCTGGCTATTATGAATAAAGCTGCTATGAACATGGTTGAGTAAATGTCCTTGTATGGTTGAGCATCTTTTGGATATATGCCCAGGAGCCGGGATAACTTATTTTTAAAGAACTGGGAAAGGATCCATACAGATGTTCTCTTCAGGATAAAATGAACACTGAAAACAGAACCACTGTCCAGGGCTGAACCAGCACTGAAACAGACTGCCATATACTATCATGCTAGTTAGCAGAGTGTCTGAAGCAGACCGTAGCCAGACACAACTAACAGCTCAGCCTGCCCAAGTATACAGTCTATTTCAGCAGCAAATTTTTCAAGGACTATTTCCATTTGGTAAGAGCTTATAGACCAGTGGATGTAGCTCCGTTTATGGGGAGTATTTGCTCAGGATGCATCAAGCTCTAGATTTGATCCCTAGATGTAAATACCTGGTATGGTAGTACGAACCTCTAATTCTAGCTTTCAGGAAGAAGGGAAAGCAAATTCAAGGCCAGCCTGCGTTACAAAAGAACCCACCTCAGGGAAAACAGTGGATAAGACCTCTATAAACATTATTTTTCTTCACACACACAAACACACACAGACCATGGTGCTGGGATCTAACCCAGGGCCTTGCTTATTCTAGGCAAACATTGTGTCACTGAGTTACTCCCACAGCCCTCATATAATGCTAAAGGAGAAGGAATCCGACACTGTCACACAGACAAACAGCAGGCAAACACAAATGCACATTAAAAGAGAGAGAAGAAGAACCCCCAAAATAAGCCAAGATAAAAATAAAGAAAAATTGAGACAAAGAAGCCATTATTTTATGAAATTTATTGTTGTAAAAGTTGTTTGTGACAACAAAGAAATGTACTATTCCATTTGGTACAAAGACACTTTAGCTTTAAGACTATTACCTTGTCTCCAAAGCACGAGGAAAAATTGCCCAAGTCCACTATTAAGCCACCCACTCAGGTCAAGCAATACGCTAATGAGTCTTTCATAGTGGTCCTGCAGAGAACGTGTCCTTTGAGAGTTTGAGAATTGGCAGAGGTGATCTGAAAGAAAACCCATCAAAAGAAGACAAGGTAACCTGACAGCACCATGGGGACAGGACATGGATGGAGACAACAGGAAATACTTAGTATCTATGTCACCTCAAGCTTGAAAGGAAGAGTTGTCAGACAGAATGGCAATGCATATAGGTAAAAAGCCACACACTCCATCAAGTGTGTGAGGCCTGTGAGGGACAGTGAATGTCCCAACCCCAGTGACCAGTATTCTGACAGGGCACACAGTTGCACACCTGACTGGCTGAAGGTCTCTATGTGTTTTATGGCACCTTGGTTTTTTAATTTTTTATTCATTATTTATTACAATTTATTCACTTCATATCCTCCCTCCTTCCTGGCCTCCTCCCTCGTCTCCTCCCAATCCTTCATTGCCTCCCTTTTCTCCTCCCATGCCCCTTTTATCGCACCTTGTTAGATTAAGACAGAGTAGTGACTTAATTAGCCTAAAATTCCTTTTAGCTCATAGAACTTAAATCTTTAACAAATAGGTACTTTACATTGTAGGTAAGCAAAGTACACGCCTTTTATCCCAATGTTCAGAAGGAAGACAAATCTCTCTTGAGTTCCAGGTAGGCCTAGTCTACAAAGTGAGTTTCAGGCCAGCCAGATATATAGACCCTGACTCAAAAAAGAAATAACACCACTGTAACATGGAACTTTGATAAGATGTGAATTTTTATTTTTGGTTTGATGACAAATTCTTTACTTTTACTTAATCTGTTTATTATGAACAAATACACAAATAATATGGATACATGTATACTTAGTGCATGAATATGTGGAGACCATTGGCCAACCTTGGGCATCACTACACAAGAGCTACTAACCTTATTTCTGAGATGGTGTCTCCCTGGGACCTGAGCTTACCAACTAGGCTGAACTGGCTCGTCAGTAAAGCACAGGGACCCTCCTATCTCCTCTCCCCAGTGCCGTGATTAATGGTGTGCCAGAGGCTAGGTGAGGTGGCGCAGCCTTTCATCCCAGAACTCAGGAAACTGAGATAGGCAACTCTGTAGCTTAGAGGTCAGCCTGGTATACACAGTAAGTTCCAGTAAGCTACAAAGTGAGAACCGTGTCCCAGAAAACACAAACAACAAAACGCTCTGCCAGGCCAGCACATACAAAGGCAGGCAGATCTCTGTGAATTTGAGGTCAACCTTATCTACACAGCAAGTTTTTGGACAACTAGAGAAAACCTGTATCAAAACACAATTTTAAAAAAGATAAATAAATAAGTAAATAATAAGTAATGTGGCTCATGCCTTTAGAGGCAGAGTCAGGTGGATCTCTGAGTTAGAGGACAGCCTGGTCTACAGAGTGAGTTCCATAACAGCCAGTGCTATACAGAGAAATCTTGTCTCAAAAAAGCAAAAAAATAGATTAGATGGATGGATAGACTGATAGATGGATGGATAGATAGACAGACAGAGAGAGATAGACAGATAAAATATAAAAAAAACAAAAAGTCATGAACCAGCATGTCTAGCTTTTTACATGGATGCTGGAGATAGAATTGAAATCCTCACACATGCATGGAGAATCTTAGTTGTTTGCATGTGGTTGTACAAGGACACCCAATACTTCCCTCTTTTTTGGTATGGGGGAGGGGGAGCTATAGAATGTCAGCTATATAAGACAGGGCTTCTTAGTCCTGTTCACTGGTATACACACTAATGAAATATGAACAAGCTAGCTAGAGTGGAAACTAGATGACCTTGAGAAACTGCAGAAAAAGTCTAGTCCCTGAAGTCACAATCACTAGTCAAGAATCCTCTACATGCAGACTCTCAAGAAAAAGAGAACTCCTATCCAACTGAAGTCACTACATTTTGAGTGACTTCAATCTCGTAGCCTACTGTATCATCCTTGTTTTTTTTTTAGAGAGATTTTTGTGTGCGTGTGTGCGTGCGTGCGTGTGTGCATCACACCTGGTAGACTCCTCTTGAACTGGAGTTGCAGACAGTTGTGAGCTGCCGTGTGGGTGCTGGGAGTTGAAGCCAGGTTTTCTAAAGGAGCAGACAAGCACTGAGCCACTTCTCCAGTACCTTACTCTAACTTTTTTTTTTTTTTTGAGACAGGGTTTCTCTGTGTAACCCTGACTGTCCTGGACTCTCTTTATAGACAAAACTGGCCTCCAACTCGTAGAGATCGATCTACATCTGCCTCCCAAGTGCTGGGATTAAAGGTGTGCACCACCATGCCAAGCACTCTATCATCTTTTATGTTCTTTTTCCCTAGCAATGTTGAGCTGCTTGGATGGAGATGCAGACTGAGATGGAATTTAGGAAAATAGGACAGAATATATGGATTGCATGAGACAGAGGTTCTCATGCAGTCAGGAGGCCTCAGTGGAAACAATGTGTGGACAGCAGAGATGAATGACCAACAGTCTCCTTCCACAGTTCATTCCTCATATCAATCCTTCCACTAAATATATGTGCAAGCTTTTATGTCAGGAGGGGAGGGGGCTTAAGTAACTCAACTTCGCCTTTTCTGATCAAATGGAATTCTTCTATTTTTACAAAAGACTCCCACACGAGTGTTACAATCTGGTCACCAATCTAATCCTTTTATGAAGTGGCCCATAGAAATTAAGAGGCAATACAAGAGGGCAACTGTTAGATCTCAGGCTGTCCAAACATCCAGAAATAAGCTCAAATAGATTATAGGAGGGGCTGGAGAGATGGCTCAGAGGTTAAGAGCACTGGCTGCTCTTCCAGAGGTCCTGAGTTCAATTCCCAGCAACCATATGGTGGCTTACAACCATCTGTAATGAGTTCTGGTGTGCAGGTGTACATGCAGGCAGAACACTGTATACATAATAAATAAATAAATAAATAAATCTTTTAAAAAAATAGATTATAGGAGGATTCTAGCAGTTAGATAAAAGCCAGTTTTCCTCAGGACTTGTGAAACCAGTTCCCATCTGCCAGAAGGAGTTATTTTCCTTAGCTCTGCAGGAAAGGACTCGTAACACCTGGGGTTGTGTATCAAAGCCCAAGCTGGCCTCCAGGCTCACTCAGTCCCACTCAGAGTACTAGTTCTACCTTTCAGAGTCCACACTAACATCCTGGCCTTCTCCTCTCAGACCCTTGTTCTTTCTCTATCTCCCGCCCGCCCCCGGCTCCACTAATACTCTCACTAGGGCCTTTCTAGCGCTTCACTCTTCTCTCATACATAGTCCTGGCCATGTCCAGTCTGCTTCTCTTTCTCTCTCCTATGGACTCTTCAAGGACCTCTGGATCCTTTTTCTCTCTTACTCACAATAAAAACCTTCCATAATCCTGGAACAGTCATGTCAGCAGGTTCTGTATTGTACCCTCATATACAGCAACTAAAGCTGAAGTACTTTGGTACCTTTAAAAAATCATATTGGCTGGAGGGCTGTCTCTGTGGTTAAGCGCACTGGCTGCCCATCCAGAGGAACTGGTTTCAATTCCCAGAACCCACAGAGCAGCTCACAACTGTCTGTAAATCTAGTCCTAGGAAGATTGGACAGTCCCAGTCCAATGCCCTCTTCTGGCATCCACAGGCTCCATGCATGGTATACAGATATACATGCAGGTAAAACATCCATACACATAAAATAAATAAATAAACTTGGGGGGGCGGGGAGAATGTATACTGTTCTTCATGAAGACTTGAATTCAGTTCCCAGCACCCACATCAGGTAGCTTACAACCACTTGCAACTCTAGCTTGAGGGGCATCTGAGTCGTCCAGCCTCTGTAAGTACCAGCATTCACATGCACACACACACAGTCACACAATTAAAAATAATAAAATAGGGTCTGAGAGATGGCTCAGTGGTTAAAAGAACTTGCTGCCTTCCAGAGGGCCTAAGTTTGGTTCCCAGCATCCACACTGGAAATTCCCAACTTTACTGAAGAAAGGCATTTCTTGGTCCAATGCCAGGGAAAGAACATGGGACTATGAGGCCTCCAGCCAGGACACTGGTTGTATTCTGAGATCTCGTCAGATGGACAGAACAAGGAAACTCAAGACACCTTACCTTCACCAGCACATAGTCCCCAGGTTGAGCTCTGACCTTGAGCCCTGAGTTAATAACATCCTCCACCTCTGTATCAGGGAAGATCACCTTAAGGTTTGCATCATTCCGGCCACACAGGTCTGTGGAAGAACGTTTGCTGAACTGCAGGAAACAAAGATAAAAATGTATGTGTCTTTCAGCAGTAAGTATAGGAGGCAGACACTGAGCTTGTTGTCTGAGGCTCTCAGGGTCTACCACAGAGCAGTTCTTAACCAAGAAATCCAAAAGCTCCGTAGGTATGGCTTCAACAATAGGACAACATATGGTATACGACAGCATGTGGTACTGACTAGTTTAATGAATCTTTACAGACTTGGCTTCTGCAGGAATGATGTTTCATCATCATTATTATTATTATTATTACTATTACTATTATTAATGTAGTATTCTGACTGCATGTGTGCCTGCATGCCAGAAAAGGACACCAGATTTCCTTATAGATGGTTGTGACCCCCCATGTGGTTGCTGGGAATTGAACTCAGGACCTTTGGAAGAAAAGCCAGCACTCTTAAACTCTGAGCCACCTCTCCAGCTCAGGAATGATTTTTAACAAGCATGAATTCCAGGTACTCATGAGTGATGTGCTTGACAAACCAACATTCATGTTCCCTGATCTCATACTAAGCACTTAGGATTGTTCTGGATTGTTTTGGCTTGAGTTACTTGCCCCAACTGAATATGGTAACTTGAAGCTAGAATCCTACCATAGCCTAGAACCAGACACAAAGATAAACCACAATGAGAAGATTAAATTCTAAAATACTCACAAGTCTTTCTATTCCTGCTGAGATGCAGTGAGAGGAAGCAAATTTACACTCTAGCCCAAAACCAGTAAAGATAAAATATCAGAAACAACTGTCTTCAGATATTGGAAAACAGATCACACAAAACCAGGGCCTGTCAGAGACAGTGAGTGAGTGGGTCCTCCAGTCACCCCTGCTCCCAAACAGAAAGGCAAATGCCAGCCAGGGCACCAAGAGCAGAGACACACAGCACGGGGTTCTCTTTCCTAAATTTAGGCTGCCTGAGAGAGTAGAAAATTGTAAAGCAAATTCTGAAAAAGAGAGAGTTAAGTAGAATTATCTCTGGGTTTCCTGATTCTATGCTAAATACATGTGCGTAGAGTAACAACTTCGTAGACTCAGGTCAACAGAGTAACATGGGAATTGTCAGCTAGACAGTTTTCTATTTTACATGTCTTCTTGGAACATATAATGTGCACATTAAGATGGTTAGTGTGGAGGTGGGAAAGATGACTCAGTGTGTAAGAAACCCTTACACTACAAGCAGGAGGACTGGAGTTTGAATCCCCAGCACCCACATAGAAAGCCAGGCATGGCTGCATATGTCTGAAGCCCCAGTAATGGAGAATGGAGAGAACCAAATGCAAGAGCTTGGCGGCTAGTCAGCCTATCAGGAAGGAAAGCAGAAACAAGCCCTTCTTGCTTTCCCTTCTCTCAGTAGCTGCAGCATGTCACTTCATACAAGGCCAGGTCCACAAACTCACCTTGTGCCATCTGTTAGTGCTCTTATAGTCACTACACTTAGCCAAGAAGCCTACAGGACCAAGCTTTTGAAGACATTATGACCAAAACAGGCTTAAACAAACACAGTAAATCCAGTACTAAAATTACACATACGGCTTCCAGAAAGACAAAGCAGATATATTTCTCCCTAGCCCTTTTGCTAAGGGAACTAAATATCAGATTGCATGTATATATGTATATGTGTGTGCATGCATATATATATGCATATATATATATACATATATCAAATAAACGTGTATAGGATTAAAGGTATGTGCCATCATGCTCAGCTAAAAAGAAAATTAAAAAAAAAAAAATGCATGCAACCTTACCCCCTCAACTAATACCAGCTGGGTACGACCAACAAAAGTTTTATTGGCTTTTGAAGCTTCTTCTCTGAAGACAGTAATAAGTTCCTCCAAACGTCTTAATTTTACTTCTTCTGGAACATCATCCTTCAGCCTATGATATGCTCGTGTCTTCTATTAAAAAACAAAATAGGATAAAGGTCACTAAGGGCTTGTAGACTCCTCAGGGCACAAAGCAAGGAATGTAGTCATTGTATTCACAAGTTACAGACATATAATTTGGTCCAAAACACAAAACTAAACAAGATTCATTTCTCTGGTTCAAGGAACATTCCCTGAGAAAAAAGTAACTGAAACAGAATCTTTGTACAGTCATTCTAAATTTGGCAAATGAAAATCACACACTCATAGCAGCCTGGATGACTCAGTGGGTAAAGGTACCTGCATCCAAGCCTGGTGATCTGAGTTCAATCCTAGATCCCATGTAGTGGAAGGAAAGAACCAACTCCAGCAAGTGATCCTTTGACCTACACACATACACTGCAGCACAGCATGCCCTATAACCACATACACACAAGGCAAGGGGCTGGAGAGACGGCTCAGTGGTTAAAAGCACTGTCTGCTCTTCCAAAGGACCTGGGTTCTACTCCCAGCACCTACATGGCAGCTCAAAACTGTCTGTAACTCCAATTCCAGGTGATCTGACACCTCACACCAATGCACATAAAATAAAATTAAATAAATTATTTTAAAAATAAGTTAATAAATACACTTTTAAAAGAAAATAAAAAACCCAAAACTAGTCTTTATATTTGCCCTAAGCTTGATTTTGGACACAAACTAAATAATCCATACACTAAGCTACTCACCAATGTGGTTTATAGAGACTCAGATGTAAAGCAGTCTAAATACTTACCAAATAGTACCTAGTAAATCAGGGTTTATCAACACAATGGAGTGTTATGTAACTGTTAATAATATAGCTCTACATGTATTAATATAATTGTTCCAAAATACTCTGCAGTCTGAATTAGCAAAGTACAGATCAACATGCATCTCTTTAATAAAGTAAGTATTCAAGTTTATAAACACATGAAATACACCTGAAAAGTGATCAAAGAAATCACTAAGAGTAGTTGCCTACAAGAAAGGAACTAAACCTGGTAGCAGTAAAAGGAAGAAGTGTTTTAACCTTCGCACTTTACACTGTAATCACATATTACCTAGTCAAAAGCTAATTATCTCTGAAAAGTGCTTAAAAACCACTATGGATATAGATTTACATACATCTTTATGCTCTTGTTCAAATCGGGCGGAGAACCACTGAGCTAAGCAAAAGCCAGGGAATAAAAGGAAAAGCTAAACACCACTGTCTGGAAATTCAAACCAATCTAACCTGAAAACCCTACCATCCCCACAGATGAAAACAGATCCTAAAGCATGGGGTTCTACTTGATATTCATGTGTTGTTAGTAATGGTAACCGTCCTGATGGCACAGTTACTGTGCTGGAAGCAGCCAACACTCTAAGTCCACTATATACACTATCTTATTTAAGCCTCAAAACAATCCTGAGCTGCTACTGTTATTCCCAATTTACAGAGCACTAAGGACTGTAGAGAAGGTTACTGTTACTACCTGACAGAGGTTTGACAATTTGTTAGTCAAACTTCCACTGTGTATTGAAAGGCCATTTCCCATCGAGCCCACCCTCATAAATAATTTCTCTTGTGCATCTGTGAGATCCACAAAAATATAAGCAATATGGAATACAATAGGCTCCTGAAAAGCCTCACTTCTGAAATAATTTTGATAGAC
The DNA here is from genome assembly GCA_028658305.1 of Pachyuromys duprasi. Classification (NCBI taxonomy): domain Eukaryota; kingdom Metazoa; phylum Chordata; class Mammalia; order Rodentia; family Muridae; genus Pachyuromys; species Pachyuromys duprasi. The sequence goes on along the minus strand of CM053766.1, from coordinate 139,015,153 downwards.
ACTGGCCCATTTACCCTGACTACAGAACAATGTGTGCTGAACTTTGGTTTTGTCTTCGTTTATTTGTGCGTTTGTTTTTTATTTTTGAGACGCCTCAGTCTGTAGCCCAGGCTGGTTTCAAACTTAAGATTTCATTGCCTCAGCCTCCTAAATGTTGGGGTTACAGACATGCATCATCAAATCCAGCTACCATAAAATATTTCACAAATAGGACCACTAGCATGGTAATTTTTTTTTCATCTCAAATTGCTAGTTTGCTGGTTGTAGTGGCTCACACCTATAATGCTAACACACAGGCAGCTAAGTGAAGTGGAAGGAAAACAGGCTTGAGGCCAGCCTGAGCTTCATAGTAAACCCTTATCTCAAAACAATGGCTAAAGTTTGGCATATAACAAACAAAAGTTAACTAGAGAAAAGAAAAAAGTGACGGCAAGATCCTATGATTTAGCTGGGCATGGTGGCATACACCTTTAATTTCAGCATTCGGGAACAGAAGTAGGCAGATCTTTGGGTTCAGGACAGCCAAAAAAAAAAAAAAAAATTCCTGGAATTTCACAAGGTCTGTCTTGCTGTCATATAATTTTCTACCCACCTACCTCCAATCAGTCCCAAACTGGTAAGAAAATGATGCTAATTGACTCCTCTCAGGACTCACCTGCCTCATGCTGTATGCAAAGAGAAAACTCGTATTGTACTGAACTTCTCGAAGTAAAGACACTGTCTGCAGGTGATCATCCTCTGTCTCTCCACAGAAGCCAGTGATGAAGTCGCTGCTGAGGCTCACACCTATTAATATACAACAAAGGATAAGGACCAGTGCTTAGAATACTGTTGCTACCTACCTCCAGAAGGAATGTGGGCATTTATAGAAGGAAGGAAAGCAAATGGGTCACATTTCAAAATACCAAGCCTACATCTACGTAAAAAAAGAAGTCATGCCTGCAGTGGTGGTATTCCCCTTTAATCTCAGCACTTGGGAGGCAGAGGCAGGCAGATCTTTGTGAGTTCAAAGCCAGCCTGGTTTACAAAGAGAGCCTGGTTTACAAAGAGAGTTCCAGGACAGCCAAGGCTGTTACCCAAAGAAACCCTGCCTCAAAAACAAAAAAGAAGAAACCATTATAGAACAAGAGGAAGGAGGCTTGCTTTTCTACATCATACCAGAACTGGCTTCTTACTCTTTCCCTTCAGCACAAAAAAATGAATCTTAGTTTCAAATGTTAGTTCAGAGATACTACAGAAGTGAACAGTTTCAAACTCCTGCTTCTTTGTGGGAGGGGTGGGAAACAGTGCTAAAGATTCAACCCAGGTTAGATAAGCACTCTACCACTAACATTCCAGATCCTGGGTCCTGCTTTTATTAGTGAGTCTTTCCATGCTTCACACAAACATATACATCTATGCATCTTGTTTTGTTGCTATTGTTTGGAGACAGGGAATTGGTTTTTTACAGTGCTAATGATAGAACCCAGTGCCTTGAATACTATACTCCAAGCTAGACTCTATCTATATATATTAATTATTTCATAATAACTGTGCATATGTATATATGATCAAACATTGATTTTAATTTAGCATTATGTTCATTTACAATGCAGTAGCAAGAATTGTCAGTTACTGAATGTGAAGAAAGTGCTATGTCACTAGCTATTCAATTGCCCCCAACAATCAGATGACATGAACAATATTTACTATATTTTATAAATGACAAATCTTTGTGGTCACACAGCCAGTAACAATACAAAGTCAGTACACCCAGCTGCCACATCATTTAGTCCCATCAAAACACAAGTACGTGTGTATAAATGAAGAGGCAGGAATTAGCATCTGGGGGCATGGTGGCACACACCTTAGTCTCACCACAAGGGAGACAAAGGCAGATGGGTCAATGTGCACTTGAGGCCAACCTAGTATGCATGGTAAGCTCTAGGCTCAAACAGAAAGAAAATAGAATTTGAGGAAAATTCCAGACAACATTCTTAACCAAATCTAAGCAAAAAAAAAAAAAAAAAAAAAAAAAAAAAAACAGCAATTTTATTAAAAGGAAGGGAAAAGGAAAAGAGAATAATAGGATCAATATCTAAAATCTGCCATTAACCTAATTATAGTTGCATATATGGTAGTGCATGTTTATAATTCAAGCAACAGCAATGAACAGGTGAGACCAAGTTCAAGGCCACCCTGAGCAACATTAACAAGACACTGTCAAAAATCAAGTGTAGAGATGTAGTTCAGTGACAAAGTATATGCCCATAAGACGTGAGGCTTGGGTCCAATCTCTAGCAATATATACACACACAATAAGAAAGATGGAATGGAAAGTGGAACAGAGAGGAAAATAGGCAAGCAGAAAATGAACACAAAAGCAGCAAAAACTATGAAAGGACAGCATAAGGAATTGCCAAAGAGGCTGTGAACTATAGCAATGCACTCAGCATTTCTTAGATTTACCTGGGATAGACTCTCTGATATGATGAACTAATGCCACATAAGCTTCTCTTGAATATCTATAGTAAAGAACAAAAAGAAAAGACCTAGATGAACTAGTCATCCTTTTCAGGGGAGGTAGGGCAGGTTGTAAGAAGGTCTCATGTAGCTGAAGTTAGCCTTAAAAGTCTGTTCCTCCTGGGTCTACCTCCCAAGTGCCAACACCGCATCCAGCTCAATTTTATTTAAATGAACATTATACAGAGATAACATTATGAATTCCCACATGTATTCATTTTTCAATTTGTGATTTCACATCCACAAGTCACAGTAGAAGAGTACATAAAAGTACCCCTTTAGATCAATGAGGTGTCTCAGCAGGTAGATGCTTGTTACCAAACCTGATGATTTAAGTTCAATCCCTGAAACCTCCATGGTAGAAGAAAACCAACTGTCCTCTGATTTCTTTCTTTCTTTTTTAATTTGAAGATTTATATTTAATTTATTATATATAGTGTTCTGCCTGCACACCAGAAGAGAGCAGTAGATCTCATTACAGGTGGTTATGAGCCACCATGTGGTTGCTGGGAATTAAACTCAGAACCTCTGGAAGAGCAGCCAGTGCTCTTAACCTCTGAGCCATCTCTCCAGCCCTGTCCTCTGATTTCTACACACACATATGCTCCAGCTCATAAGGACCTTTCATTTAACAAACCAAGAAAAAAAATTAAGCATTTAGAGCACCTCTAAAGACTGGAAAGATGGCTCAATGGCTAAGAGCACTGCCTGCTATTGCAGAGGACCAGGTTCAATTTCGAGAACCCACATGGCAGCTCACAAGCATCTGTCACTGCAGTTTCAGAGGATCTGATGCCTTCTTCTGGCCTCCTTGAACAATGCATACATGTGATGCAGACATACACGAAGGCAAAATACCCATACACAATAAATAAAATTTTAAAAATAAACAATACACCTTAATCTTTGTCTATGCGGAAAATAAGGCAAATTTCTAGTTCTGTGAGCTTTATCTTGGGTCATAGTAAACCCCAGTCTCGCCTTTACACATTTATTTCCAAAGTGAGTCACATGACTACATTTACAGTCTAAGACCTAAAAAATTTTATACTTTTTACAAGTTAAAAGATTAAAATTTCAGGGCTAGAGATCAGCTCAGTGGTTAAGAGCACTGTCTGCCCTTCCAAAGGACCCAAGTTCAATCCCAGCACCCACATGGCAGCCCACACTATCTGTACCACCAATTCCAAGGGATCTGGCACCTTCACACTAATACATATAAAATAAAATTAAATAAATTTTTTAAAAAATGATTACAATTTCAGCCAGGTTCAGCAGCACACACTGTAATCCTAGCACTCAGAGGCAGAAACAGGTGGATCTCTGAGAGTTTGAGGCCAGCCTGGTCTACAAAGCAAGTCCAGGACAGCGAAGGCTACACAGAGAAACTCAATCTCAAAAAAACAAAACAAAAACACAACAAACAGGTGGTGGTGGCAGTACATGCCTTTAAATCCCAGCACTGTGGAGACAGAGGCAGGCACAGACCTCTTAGAGTCTGAGAGACCCAGGACAGCCAGTGTATACAGAGACCCTGCCTTGAAAAACAACTCCCCCCAAAAAAAAGAAAGACTAAAATTTCAGACATGGCACCCAGTGAACACTTGAAAATATTAGGCAGAAAGAAAATCAATCCCTATTCTGTTTGGAGGATACACAGAAGCAAGTTCAACTGTCCACAGATTTACTCAAGCAACAATCAGTTATTAATTTGCTATTATGTGCTGCACTAGTAGGTCCTTAGTGATCCAGGAAAACTGGAAAGGTAAAGGGCGTCCTCTCCCCAGTAAGTCTGACCCTCTCCGCATGGCATCCAGTACACGGCTGCTTCCGCTCTGGGCTGGCAGGTGGATCTGCTTACAGATGTTGTGTCTCTCATGAATAAGCTGCAGAACCTGATTAAAGAGAACACACTCTTGGTCACCTAAGGCTCACCAAAGAATCATGTAGAAAAGAATACTCTACATTCTGGGAGGGGGGGGGGTGCTGTTGTTTCGTTTCAGTTTTTGTTTTGTTTTGCTGGAGGCGGATTTCACTATGTAGACAAGGCTGGCCTTGAACTCAGCAATCTGCCTTACTCTGCTACAGGAGTGGCAGAATTAAAGGCATATAACACAGTGCTCGATAAAATACTCCTTTCATTGTTTTTCCTCAAAGGCTAATTTTCAAGTTAATAAAAGGTTGACTGGGTGCACACCTTAGGGAGGCAGAGGCAGATCTTTGACTTTGAGGCCAGCCTTGTCTACAAAGCAAGTTCCAAGATAGCCAAGGTTACACAGAGAAACTCTGTCTCGAAAAACAAACAAACAAATAAGAAAAAAGAAAAGAGAAAAAAAATAAAAACATAGTCTTGCTAAAAAACATTGTCTTGACTGGCCTGGTACTCAGTTTGTAGCCCAGGTTGTCCTGGAACTCATAACCTACCTGTGTCAATTTCCCAAAGCTAGGATTATAAACATGAATCACACTGAACAAGAGCTGGTATCTGAGCCCAGGGCAGATCTGAGTACCTTCCTACTACATCACATTGCCTCCTTTGCTGCCCTCACTATACCTCCATGGCCATCATCACTGCCATGAAGCAGTCCACCTTGATAAAGTTTCTCCCTACACCAAGTAGTCCCAAGCTCTGACTCAAACCCATCCTACTGCCTTCCTGACCTTGGGGGACTCTAAAATCTTGCCAGTAAGTAAAATAGGATCAGTAAGTCTGCAAGGAGTTATTGCAATGTAACAGTGACTCCCCAAAGCTCTCTATATATACTGTTAACGATAACATACTTTAGGACGCTGTAAAAGTTTGTCACAACGTTAATTATCATCAACTCTCACCTCATCAGGAAAATCCTTGGGGTGAGGAGAGGTGAACCGGATCCTCATTTCAGGATCTATTCTTGAAACCTGATCCAGAAGGTGAGCAAAACGAAGCCCCCCTTGTTTGGTTTTATAGTTGGCGGCAAAGCCACTGCTGAGGTTGGTAGACACTGCATTATTGAACTGGACCTCTGAATTGTCCCGATAACTATTAACATTCTGACCAAGAAGTGTCACTTCTTTTAGTCCCTAAAAACAGGAAAAACATGTTGAAAACAAGTTTAAAACTTCTTGAACAGCTTCATGTCAAACCACTGATTAAAAATTAGCTGAATCTACCAAAAGCCATAGAAATCTGTCTTTAATTCAATAACTTCACGCTTCAGGGAGAGGAGGGTTGCTTTTTGTTTGTTTGTTTGATTGGTTTGGTTTTTTTTAAGACAGGTTTTCCCTGTGTAGCTGTAGCTATCCTGGACTTGCTCTGTAGACCAGGCTGGCCTTAAACTCAGAGAAATCCACTTGTCTCTGCCTACTGAGTGCTGGGATTAAAGGCATGGGCCACAACCACCCAGCCCATACTTGAGTATTTTATATAAAGACTAAACAGCTAAGACTACACAGAGAAACCCTGTCTCAAAAAAGACCAAAAAAATTAATAAAAAAAAAAAAAAGGCGGAACAACAGAGTAAAACCTTAAGTACAGAGTGTGTGTGACTATAATCTCAACACTCAGGAAGTAAAGGCAGGTTTCTACTTACTACCATCTCAATCCCTTAAGAAGAATATATCTATCCTGAAGGAGTTGAAAATGAGGAGGAAGGAGATAACTTTAGTATTTAGGCAGGTGAAAACAGAGATTTTACAAGCTACTGGTGACAAAACTATCTGTGGACAGAAAAGGAGAGGGGGAAAGATAAGACAACTACAAAAACAGAAAGGCCATCCTAAGCCTGTCCAGAACATGTCCATCTGAAGAGAGCTTGTATAACAACTTCACCTGCTCAGAAAGCTTCCTCACTTCATCTAGAATAGAGGCAACTGGCCGGCTCCTCTCCCGGCCACGAGTGAAAGGAACGATACAGTAACTGCACATGTTGTCACAGCCCCGCATAATTGATCTAGATAAGAAAGCACCAGAACACAGTTAACAAGAGAGCAATGCTTAGCACACCTCAAGCAATGGGTCACAGCGCTACAGTTCTCCTAGGATTTTTCTTTGGCTCTGGGTCCTCTAGCCTCTAACGGCACACTGAACTCATGTGAGATCTGTAAGTATATTATCACAGAATATGGACCAGACTGTAACTGGCGAGAAGTTGGTGAGGAAGCACAGTGGCAAGGGGAAGAGGTCAGACTCCGAACTTGAAAAGTTTCTACTGCTTTTATAGTTATATTAGTGTATACCTGTACTAATGTTGGAACTTTTAAAGATTGAAAACAAATGCTATGTCTACATATGTTATAAAAAAGACCCTGAATTTAAAATATAGTTTGCATTTCACACACAATCTTTTTCTTTGAGATGGGATCTTATGTGGGTCAGGCTAGACTTAAACTTGCTATGTAGCATACAATATGGATGCTCTTGAACTCCTGATCCTCCTGCCTCCATCTCTCAAGTATATTCTTTACAGATATTCATCACCATATTTGACTCTAGGTTTGGTTTTCTGAGACAGGGTCTCTCAATGGAGTTCTGAATTGCCTGATACATGCTGTGGAGCCCAAACTGCCTTTGAACTCACAGCAAGCGTTGGTTTTGCCTCCTGTTAGGAGTCTCTTCCCTGCTGCTGTTCTCTATTTTTAAAACAAGGGCTTTCCAAATAAAACAGACTAGCCAAGAATATACAATAGAACCCAGAGTAGCCACAAACTCACAACAATCCTCCTGCCCTGGCCTCAGATTGCAAGTATACACTATATCTTTAAAAAAGTTTTTCTATCAAGAAGGCCCAAGATATTTCTTTAAATAAAAATAAACATAAAACAGTAATATTTATTTTTAATAGGAGAGCAGGAAAAAAATCCATGAGTATATGACTACATATACAAGGGATAGTTCTAGAAAGATTAAGTAAGAAATGACAAGCCGGGCAGTGGTGGCACACTCCTTTAATCCTGGCACTCAGGAAGCAAAGGCAAATGGATCTCTGAGTTCAGGTACAGAGGGAGTTTCCAGGACATCCAGGGCTACACAGAGAAACCAATAGATATATAAATAAGTGAATGAATGAATGGAATGGAATGCAATAAAATGTCTGACAAGAAAACTTTTCAGAAATAACCTGGGAGAACAAGAAGCAGGGACGACGGGTATGAGGGAACTTTACTATATCAGATGCTGGTTTCTATATGTTACACCATAAGTGTGCCAACTTACTCCTTTCCCTTACGTTCAATATAATAAGATTATCATTCAAGAGAGAAGGGTAAATCTCATTCCCCAACTCACACACAGTGACTCACACAAACGCAGAAGTGGCGCTGGGGCTCGTCTGGACTGGCATGACATCAGCATAGGTCTCATCCAGAGAGAGAAGCACATTTGCTGCCTGCTGACCTGACTCCACAATGGCCAGCAGCCTTGGAAGGTCGCGATAGGCATCTGGTCCAGCCAAGAGATCCACCATTTTCTCCCTGTTGAGGATCTCTCCCTTCAGTCTCTCCGCCATACAGCCTAGGAAGTAAAAGAAACTAGCACCTCTTCCCCAGTTTATCTGGTTCCTGGCTTTTGTTCAGTGCACATGGTTTATAACTTGCCCTGAAGATCAAAACACAGAAACTTCTCTGAGAAGTTTTATCCTTCCAACCTGACCCATAGCACTGAACCCACATTTTCAAATATAAGAGCACCATAGAAATATTCAGAGCAACTCAATGTTTTTCATCATTGCTGGAGATGAAACTCAGCACCCTCATACTAACCAAGCTCACCATGACTGAGATGCATTTTCTGCCCCTCAAACAGGAATTGCCTCTTCCTGCAGTTAAAAACTACTTATCAGTAAGATAAAACATATTTTACATCAGAAGCTTACTTATAAGTTTACAACTAAACTTACACTTTTTTCTCTTTCAGCCCATTAATACTTACTAAACCTAGGAGTAATGATGTAAATAATTATGCTGATATAATTCGTACACCCAAACTATCATTTTATTAGGTCCATAAAACTTTAAAGTAGCCAGTGGTAGTAGTGGTGGCTCACACCTTTAAGCCCAGCACTCAGAAGGCAGAGGCAAGCGGATCTCTGAGTGTGAGGCCCAGCCTGGTCTACAAAGCAAGTCCAGGACAGCACATCCAAAGATACAAAAAGAAACCCTGTCTCAAAAAAACAAAAACAAAAACCTTAAAAATATACCTTTTTAAAAAACTCCTTGTACTGCTTAATTAATTGGAGTTTCTTTAAAATTTTTATTTTTAGGAGCTAGAGAGATAGCTCAGCAGTTAAGAGCACTGACTGCTCTTCCAGAGGTTCTGAGTTCAATTCCCAGCAACCACATGGTGGTTCACAACCATCTATAATATAATCTGATTCCCTCTTCTGGTATGCATGAAACCAGAGCATCTGCATACATAAAATAAATTTTTAAAAAAATTTTAAAATTTTATTTTTATATGAATGTATGCCTGTATACGAGCATGTGCACATGAGTACCTATGAAATTCAGAAAAGGGTGATGAACTCCTTGGATCTATAATCACAGGCAGTTGTAAGCTGTCCAACACAGATGCTGGGAACCAAATTTGGGTACTCCATAAGAACAGTATATGTTGATAACATCTCTCCAGCCCCACAGTTTTATATTTTAAAAACTTTTTAAAATTTTATTTATAATTTTTGGGGTAGGGATGCACATGAGTACAGGGGCGTGTGTAGTCCAAAAGAGGGTATTGAACAGGTCCTCCAAAAGAGCAACATATGCTCTTAACCACTGAGCTGTCTCTCCACCTAGCCCCCTAGTGTATGTACGCTGTCCAGTTGACCTGACCTAGACCCTTTTAAGATGAGAATCTCACGTGAAAAGCTGTCTTGGTCAGGCTGGTCTGTGGACATGTCTGTGAAGGGTTGTCTTAATTGATAAATGATGTGGGAGACACCACCCTAGATGTGGCAGATCATATCATGACCCATGCCCTGAACTGTTAAGAGTGAAGAAAGCTAGCTGAGCTGAAGCAAGCCAACAAAAAAAGAATTATATGTTCTCTCTGTGCCTTGACTATTGGAAAAGAAACTTTTCTTATTCTTACAGAGTGCTGGGCTGGATGGTTCAACTTAGCTGTTCTGGTTCAAACTTCTCTCCCAGCTAACTTATTCAATCTGTTTTTTTCTCTTGGCCTCTGAATTGCTCTGTTTTGGCCTCAAACTAACTCAAGCAATCTACTCTAAGCCCCTGGCTCCTGGCTCATTTATTTGGTCTTCACCTGAGTTCTCGCTCTGCAACCTGTCTATTATTGCCCCAGCAAACTGTCTCCTCTTTCTTTCTCTATCTCTATCTGTCTCTGTCTCTCTCTCTCTTACTGCCCCTTAAGTAGCTTTCTCTCTCTTTTCTTCAGAGTTGGCATATCCTATTCTGTCAAATCTTTCTCTGATTCGTCGTCTTTTCTGCCACTCAATCAGCATCACTTTCAAACATGGTGCTTCCTTCTACAAACTAACTTTACCTTCATTGTTTGAGATTAAGGGCATGTGCCACATCTAGACCTAAGCTTTTCTTTCCCTGAAATTTGCTCTATACCAGGCTGGTCTTGAACTCACCTCTGCTCACCTCTGTCTCCTGGATTAAAGGTGTGTTTGTATTCTAGCCTGATCACACAGACCTAGAAGGTCTTTATATGTGATCTCTTGCCAGAGCATCCAAGTTCTAAACTAAAATTCCTCTATAGACTATGGATGTGATATGATTAGCTGCTGACTTCCTGCCTTGGCTTCCTTCAATAATAAAATATAAGCTGGAATTGTAAAGCCAAATAAACCCTTTCCTCTTCTTTTGGTTGGGATGCCTCATCACAGCAACAAAAATTTTAAAAGGCACTCCCTGTGAAACAATTAAGAATTATTCACAGCCAAGGCCAATAAAATGGTTCAGCCTGTAAAGGTGCTTGTAAGTAAGCCTGCCATCTGAGTTTGATCCTGGGACCCACATAGTGGGACAGAACCATCTTCTGTAAGTTGTCCTCTGACCTCCTAATGCTGTGGCGCACACTAAGCGAACAAAAGAATTATTCATGGCAGACAAAGTGATACCAGTCTGAACTCCAACACTTGGGGGGGCTAAAGCAGGAGTATAGCAATGACTTTGAAACCATCTTAAAGTTATATGTCAAATAGCACACCAGCTGGACCTACACAGGAAGACCCTATCTCAAACAAATGAATCAATGAGTGAACAGATATAAAAATGTAGTATCAATATACAATGCCATTATTAGTCAAGCCCTAAAAGGAAAAAGATTGAGACTGGAGGTGGAGCTCAATGGGAGAGCACTTTCCTAACACGTGAGATCCTGGATTTAAATTCTGGCACCACTACCCCAGCCCTAAAACAAGGAAAGGAAATTTTTATTTGTTTGTTTGTTTTGTTTTTTAAGATAGGGTTACTCTGTGTATCCTTGGCTATCCTGGACTCACTTTGTAGATCAGGCTGGCCTCAAACTCACAGCAAGGCTAAGGAAAGGAAATGTTAACACAACACTATATAGAAAAAGAATCATAAAGATGGTATGCAAAATACACAGTCAAACATACAAAGACAAATACTGTACAAATCCATTTATATGAGGCACCTAATATATTCAGAGACAGAAAATAAAATGAATGGCAACAGCCAGAGGGAGGGTAAAATGTTAACTTATTGCTTATGGAGATGGATGGTAGTTGTGAGTAGCCAAGCCCTGCCCCACAGACTGCTCTAACAGCTGTAACACTGCCACCATTTGTAGCCTGAGACAGGTGGCCAAGCTCTACCTTACAGGGGGAAAAAAAAAGCCCACGATCACGCCACAAAATCCTACCAGTCCCAAGCTACCCTGGAAGGTAACACCACCACTCCAAACCCTACATAAGCCCACCTCCTGCTGTTCTTTGTTGCCTCTTGCCTGAGCACAGACGACCACCCTCTGTCTCTCCCAATAAATCCATTGTGTGAAGAATGTTGTGCAGTACCTTTCCCTTCAGAGCTGTAACATAGTAGTAATGGCTGCACAAGTATAAGAATATATTTAAAATGGCAAGTTGATGTATACCACAATTACTTTAAACTTTCTTCCTTGAGGTTTATGAAATTCCTAATTGATGTATACCCAAGGGCAACTATAATGAAGTGAAAAGGAAAAAACTCCCATCTCTCTATGTTAATCAGGAACTGGATATGCTGTGTGCTGATGTATCAAGAGTGGCTAACTATATGACAATGGATACAGTCTGTTATCCATAAAGTTAAATATGTTAACCAAATTCTGGGACAGAAAATAAATGCAGTTTTCTTTTGATTAGAGTATTTTTTAATATTTTATTTATTTATTATGTATACAATGTTCTATCTGTATATACACCTGCACACCAGAAGAAGGCACTAGATCTTACTATAGATGGTTGTGAGCCACCATGTGGTTGCTGGGAATTGAACTCAGGACCTCGGGAAGAGCAGGCAGTGCTCTTAACCTCTAAGTCATCTCTCCAACCCTAGAGTATTTTTTTTAAACATTTAATTTACTTGGTGTTTATGTTTGTGTGTCTGTGTGTGCATGAATGCACTACAGTATACATGTGAAGGTCAGAAGACAAAGTGGGGTAGCTGGTTCTCTCCTTTTACCATGTGAGTTCAGTAGGTCAGTAGGGTTGATGACAAGTGCTTTCCCCAAGGAGCCACCTTGCCAACACCTAAGCACTTATTTTTGAACTATGTTTCCTAGACCAGAACTGTCCAACAGAGCTTTCCAGTAAGGTGAAGGAATATGCTGGATGGAAATGACTGGATGTGCTGTACAAGCTGCTGGCCCTAGTCAGGTGTGACTACTGAGAAGCTGAAACGTGCCTGATGCAAGGGGGGAAGTGATCTTTCTGAAATTTTATTTTAAATGTGACTATCAGCTACCATACTGGTCAGGGCAGACTGGATTTTTACTTGAGCATGTTCAGTACTTCACATCAACGATAACAACACTAGAAACTCATGGTGCCCTCCACACTCCAAAGGCTACTCCCATATCCATCACTCTGTACTACATACTGCATCAGGCTCTAGAAAGAACACATCCCTATCGGAGCATCTATTACTTCCAAGTGCTTCAAAAGACTCTTTTAGAAGCTTCATCTCTGTGTAGCCTTGGCTTTCCTGGAACTTGAAAGCCAAGGCTTTCCTCAAACTCACAGAGATCTGCCTGCCTCTGCCTCCTGAGTGTTCATCTCATTTAATCTTGCAACCTCTAACATCAAGTAAAACAGATTTATGGGGTAAAGTTAATTTACACCCCTTGTGCCAGGCCTCTAAAGCAGTGGTTCTCAACCTATGGGTCATGACCCCTTGGCACTTTTACAGGGGTTGCATATTAGCTATCCTGCATATTAGATATTTATATTATGACTCATAACAGTAACAAAATCACAGTAATAAAATAGCAACAGAAATAAGTTAATGGTTATTAAAAAAAAAAAGGTGAGGACTGTATTAAAGGATTGCAGCATTAGAAAGGCTGACAACCAGAAATATCTCTAGAAATCCAAATCTCAAAATGGAAAAGTCTGAAAATGACTGGGTACCTAGAATCCCAATCCTCAGAGGTCCCCGGGAGCGCAGTCGCTTTGTCTTCAGGATTTTGAGCTGATGTAAACGGTTCCAGATGGTCTGCTCAGCCTTCTCCCTGCAAAGATCCAAAGTGGCAAAAATGAGCCAAATATAAACTACAGAGCAAGACAGGCAAACAGACAATGGAGAGAAAATGAAAGCCATCTGAACCCTTTCAAAGGCGGCTGCCTTTAGCGCAGGGAGAGCACACAGACACAAACTGGGAGAGTGCCACTCGTCCCCTCCTCTTCCGTCTACTGTTTTCCCTCCACATCTCCAAACCCAGACTGGGCTTTAAAGCAAACTCAGAACCACATCTTCACAAACCCTTCCCCAACTCCTCTGTGAGCGTCCTCCCTTCAAGTACCCTCTACCTAACTTTATTTATCCTGAACTTGGCAATTCATTTTTGTTCTTTCACACATTCTGTAGCCAGGCTAGCCTAAAACTCATTATGTAGCCTAAGCTATCCTCAAACTCACAGCAAACCATCTTCCTTGACCTCTCATAAGGGATTACGGGCATAAGCCACCGCAGTATTAGACCAAGCTCTTTGAAGCCTGGCTTTATGAAAAAGGTTCATTTCTGAATCTCTTATAACCTCCAGCTCAGTATCATTCAACAGAGGCCCTATAAGAAATGTCAGATCAATGACTGAATGTTAAAGGCAGCTATGGAACAGTACCACTAACATGTCTTGAACAACAACAACCAAACAAAATAAAGGGGTATGTTTGCTATTTTTCAATTCATTTTTTCAATTTGTTATGTGTGTTGGCGTTTTGACTACATATATGTTTGTGCACCCACCAGCTATGAGCCTGGTGCCTGTAGAGATAGCTCCCCTGGAACTGGAACTAAAAACGATGTGAGCGGCCATGTGGGTGCTGGAGACTTAACCCAAGTCCCCTAAAAGAGCAGACAGTGCTCTTAACTGCTGAGCCAGCTCTCCAGTCTATCACATTATGAACTTCCTGTGATCAAGTACTTCCTGGCCACTTCTGAAAATGTCACTCTTCTCTTTTCAGAATTCTGTTTTTCAACCATTGCTTTACCTCAAATTAGGTATATATATATATTGCAAGAATGCGCCATTAGTAGCCAGAAAACTTCAAAAAATTTGGGAAATCAGCACTTTTGGTTTAAAAATCTATATAAGATATAGCACTTGATTTGGGCACTTTTGTGGCTATTTGCTTTTTAGACAATCTCACTCTGTAGTCCAGGCTGTTCTAGAACTCACAATCCTCTTCCTCAACTTCTGCGGTGATGGGGCTGCAGCGTGTACCACCATGCCATGATAACACGGGTTTTGTAAGAGAAAGAACCTCAGAGATTGCTATTGTGAGAAATTAATATATCCATGTATAGTGTTCACATAGAATCCAACACACAGGACATGTTCAGCAAACGTCAGCCAGTTACAGGAAAAACCCTCAACTCCCACTGACCTGGGACCATTGGTTCATCTCCATAAGTAAGCCTCCTTGGCATGATTTATACACAATATATTCACTTATGGAAAGAACAAATTTGTACCTGATAGAACACGTAACAAGAAGGATCACATCAGCCTAATGGAGAGCAAGAAAAAGAAACTTATAAACTTTGAAATTAGCCTTGCAGAATCACTACCATACAGTCCGCCTGCTTTTTTCTGTTATTATGATAAAACATACATAAATCTTACCATTTTAACCATTTTTAAGGATACAGTGCTATAATAAGAACACTTAAACATTATAGTGCAACCACTGCCATCTCCTTCCAGAACTTCTCCAGTGAAAAGTTCCATACCCATTATGCACTAACTCCGTAAGCCTTACCTCCCCTCTCGACAAGCAATCTGGTTTTGTTCTGATTTGGTTTGGCTTTGGAGACACAGTCATGCCCTACAGTCATCATAGCCTTAAATTCTAGATTCTCCTGCCTTCACTTCCCAAGTGGAGGCCCACGTGTGGGATTACAGCCACACGTTTACCACACCAAGTCTGTTAACTCCTTTCCTGAAGATGAACAGCATCATGAAAGCTCAAAACAGCTGAAACACTAGTATATGCCAGTCCTACACTACATGTCACTCAAATAAATTAACACATCACTCAAAGGAACTAATTCAGCAGGCAACATCCTCTCCTGAAAACTCACTGCATCTAGGCACCAAGGCAGAGGAGCCCAGGCCCAGGAAACAGAAAAGCAAGTACCTCCTGGACGTTGCTGGTCCTCAAGTAGCCACTCTTCTGTAAAATGGACCAGGCTATCTCTGTGTCATTCACATTCATCTGACAGCCATAGGTCTCGAGGTAGACTGCAATGAAAGACATTGATTCCAGGGTTGGCAGGGGTCACACTTCATGGGCCTCCTTCCCAAAGCCTGACCGAGAAACTGAGGCAAATGGTTACCCACAAAGGCCCCTGCTGCCTCAACCCTAAAACACCATTAACTGCCAGCCATAACCCCAAATTAGTAACAGCCTTTCAAAACAAGAAAAAACATCATATACACACACCTATTAGAAGCACAGTGTTTCAAATAGAGGGGAAATGTCCTTCTTACGAAACAAGGAATAGGCCTATAGAAGCAACTAGAACAGTAAGGACTAATGATCACTTTTATCCACTGAGGAAAAACTAAATTCAAGACCCTGTATTATAGTCCTCCCTCTAAACAAAGAGTTTCTCCAGCCTCTGGAAGCAGCAGCACTGACTAGATGGTACACATCACAGAGTAAAATGAAAGCAGGGCTGTGTGCTGTGGCGCACACCTGTGATTCCCAGCACTCTGGAAGGCAGAGGCAGAAGGATCTCTGTGAGTTCGAGGGCAGCCTGGTCTACAAAGTGAGTCCAGGACAGCCAAGGCTCACAAAGAAACTCTGCCTCAGAAAAACCAAAAAAAGAAAAAGAAAGCAGGCATGGTCATATTGTGAAGTAAAAATACAAATTTACACAAAGTTTCAAAACACGAATTTCACACTTTGGTAGGCCCTTTCAAATCCTACTTCTAGTTGTAACCCCATTACCACCAGCAGGCTATACTTCCACCAGGCACGGTGGGTCACACCCATAAAGTCAACACATGGGCAGCCAAGGCAGGAGGATGATCATGAGCTAGCATGAGCTACACAGTGAGCTCTAAGACAACCTAGGCTAAAGAGACAGATTATTTCTCAAGAAAACAAAACAAAAAAGGAAACAGGAAACATCAGGGCTTTTGTTTTGTTTGCTTGTTTTAGGGAGGGTCTCACCATGTAGCTCTGGCTAGCCTGGACTCATTATGTAGAGGTCCCCCTGCCCCTACCTGCCAAGTGCTGAGACCAAAGGTGTGTGCTATATGCCTAGACAATTTTTTTTAATATATTTTGGACGGTGGGGAGCTGTTGCAGTAACGAAAAAATATGAGTGTTGGGCAACATAATGTTTATTATTATCCCTAAAATTATCACAGCAGTATTATCTAACCTGCTATCACAAATAATAAGACACAAACACCTGTCAGATTTTGTAAGTGCCTTATTTACCTTGGGCTGGGCAGATATTTCTACCTACACCGGCTGTCTCAGTAACCTCACCTTTACCTCCCAACCCCGTCCAATGCCGTCCTCCTTAACCATCCTCATCTGAACTATCTTCCATCCTCAATCTTACAAATACTTGCTTTTATTCTTCATGTGGGCCTTTCCACACCATCCTTGGAGACCTTCCTCCAGGCCCACAGGGTTCCCTCTCCACCTAACCCATCATGACAGTGTCCTCCTTCCTCCTCTCTTCCTGTCTGTCTGTTTCCTGTAATTCTCTCTTAAACCAAAAGCCTGGGAACCTTAGCCACACCTATCCCATTCTGCCCTACCAAGGCATAGGCTGTTTAATCAACCAAGTAGGTTTAATGACTTAGGCAGGTTTTACACAACAAGGATAGGTTTACACAAGGCTAGATTTGCATGAGAATGTGCTCTTCTAAACAGGGACAAGATCTTGGGGCCCAGTAACACTCATCAAATCAGCCTCCAAAAGGCACCAGTAGAGAGGTCAAAGGATAACTTGTGGCAGTCAGCTCTCCCCTTCCACCATCCCTTCCAGGGATCAAACTCAGGTCATCAGACTTAAGAGCAAGCACCTTTTACCTTCTGAGTCATCATGCCAGCCCCAAGAACAAAATTCTGAACCAGAAGTGGTGGCAGACAGCAGTAATTCCAGCAGTCAGAAGACTGAAGCAAGAGAATAATGAGTTCTAGACTAACCAAGGCTATGAAGACCCAGCTTCAAAACGTGGGGGGCTAGGATTGGGCAAGATGGCCTCTGCCCCCAAGCCTGATGACCTGATTTTTAACCTCTTGACTACAAGGTGGAAGGAGACAGCCAAGTCTCACAGGTTCTTTTCTGACCTCACTCAACAGGCGTCACGTACACATAACACACATACATAAAGTGATGTCATTTACATGCAACTTTAACAACTACAATTAAGACTTTCTCCTTGTTGTCCTGGGAGATAGCCTTGGCAGTTTGGAATAAATTTTTGCCTTTCACCCACAAAAAAATAAAAAATAAATAATTAAGACAGAGATTATAGTATTCCCTTAAGTAACCAAAAAGAGGACTCCAATTCACATGGGCACAGCTTTGAGGGTTTTTCTGTTGTTTTGTTTCTTTTCTTTTTTGAGGAGGACAAAGCTCAGAGCTTCATGCATGCTAGGCAAATCACTCCAGCACACAACTCTTCCCCTAGCCCATACCTTGAGTTTCTTTAGAGTAATGCTACTTGGTAGAGTCTGATGATTCTTTTTTTTTTTTTAAAGATTTATTTTATGTACATGAATGTTCTATCTGCATTTACACCTGCCAAAAGAGGGAATCAGTTCACATTATAGATGGTTTTGAGCCACCATGTGGTTGCTGGGAATTGAACTCATGATCTTTGGAAGAGCAGACAGTGCTCTTAACCACTGAGTCATCTCTCCAGCCCCCGAGTCTGATGATTCTGTTAAGCAGCCTGCCCACACTGTTAACTCTCTAAAACCAAGAATGTAGTAAGGGAATAGCGACACCAACGAAGCCACCAAGGCTGGTGGCAGCAAGGAAGAAAGCCAAAGGAGAAAGAGAAGTACAGACAACCTTTTCTCCGCCTCCCTAGAAGTTCATCCTCGGTGAGATAGGGAGGTGGGTCCTCCACTTCTGGAGAAGATGGCTTCTCTAGAGGAACTGAAGCACTTCTTAAAAAATGCTGGAAAGTCGGTCCAGCGGCTAGCCTAGAGCTGAAATCCTTTTGAACTCCTGGGCTCTGCTCCTCTGGACTAGGACATGAAGTGCTGGACACACTGCTATGTGCCCTGCAGGTCCTGAGCAGCAGCCAGGACACGGAGGTCAATGGCTCCCACTTTAACAGCCTTTGTGCTTGAAGGACACATTGTAAAGGAAGCATGGCACCTAGTGTCCAGAATCTGCAAAAAAAAAAAAAAATACACAAGTATTTACTACACACTCAATACAGGAACTGCTCTGGACACTTCCTCCACACTGAAGCCGAGGAAAGTATCCTTGGGGTGGGGAGGCCACCTAAGAGGTGTGGAGACATAATCTCAGAATTATCCTGGGCTGGCCTAGAACTCACTATGTAGTCCAGGCTGGGAGCAGGGTGTGTGAGGTTATGTGAGGTTAGGTTTTGTTTGTTTGTCCTTTTTTCTGAGATCTTGCTATATAGACAAGACTGACCTCAAACTCTCCTCACTCTTCCCACCTCAGTCTCCCAGGTGCTGAAATCATAAGCACAGATCACCATACCCAATTCAAAAGTACTATTTTGTTTTATTTTCTGGAGACAGGGTTTCTCAGTATAGCCCCGACTGTCTGGAACTCTATACACCAGGCTGGCCTCAAACTCAAGAGGTCCACCCACCTCTGCCTCCTGAGTGCTGGGATTAAAGGTGTGGGCCATCACCTCCCTTAAGGTTCTTTTAATAATTTACCTTATACGGTAAACCTATATTCCCAGTAATTCAAGAGGCTAAGGCAGGAAGACCGTTGAGACCAGGAGTTCCAGAACTGCCCAGACAACATCATGAGGTCTCTTAGAATATACTGTATCCCCAATTTTTTTTCATATTTTGTGCATATATGTGAACCTTTTAACAGCCCAAGCGTGAGCTTTAAAATCATCTACTTCTGCCCTTTCATTATTGTGTGACCACCTTTTACAGGTCAAATTCCCACCTCTGGACTACAAATGTCACACTACTTAGAAAAGTAGAAATATGACCTTACCACTTGCCAGATGTTATAATCATACACTGAAAACCCACACGGACTGGGCAGTGGTGGCACACACCTTTAATCCCAGCACTCTGGGAGGCTAAGCAGACAGTTCTCGCAGTTCAAGGCCTACAGATCGCCAAGTTCCACAACAGCCAGAGCTACTTAGAAAAACCCTGTCTGGAAGAAAAAAAAAAAAAAAGCACTCACCATACCTCGTGCCTGTAAAGCTAACACTCAGGAGGCTAAAGCAGGAGGATTGCCTCAAGTTCGGGGCCAACCTTGGACTACGAATGAGACCGAAAAAAAAAAAAATTTAAACTTAACTTGGGCAAGATGGCTCAACAGGCAAAAGACCTCAGAAAAAAGAGCCCCTGAACCAGTGAAGGAACACAATTAACGGTGGAAGGTGAAATGACTCAGTTATCACACGTTGTGTACACACACACCTTTTAAAGAGGTGGAAAAAAAAAACATCAGCGTACTAAGACTTCAACAACCATTCACTAACAGCCCACATCTCTTCACAGCGTGGACCGTAAGAGTCAGAATGTGACAGGGCACGCCCCGGATCTGGGAGCCTTCCTTTCTGAGCGTTGGGATGGGGCAGCGGTCCTCTCCGCTGGAGCTGGTGAGAGGATCAAGCTGTAGCACGGCTCAGGGCGGAGGTCTGAATGGCAGTGGGAGGGGGAGGAACCACTTACCACAACCAAGCATGTGATTGGGTAGACACTGGTGCTGGGCGTGGCGGGTGCGCTGCGTGAACGCCCGCAAGAACGCACACAGCCACCCAGAGAGGCCGATCCGACCTCCACCTCTGCTTCACAGGAGACGCTGGGGCTCGGAAGGGCGCTGCGACTTGGCCAAGGGCACACAGAAGTAGGCGGCGGGGCCGAACCTCACCCGCCGCCCAGTGACACCTTCCCCTGGCGCTCCTGGCTTTTCCGGGACGCCGCAAGCCTGCCTGCGCCACGACGGGTCACTCGCAGGACACCAAGTCCCCCTCAAGCCTCTCACCTCTCACACCCGCGAGGTCTCGCGTCCAAACCCGGAAGCTGTGGGCTGCGAGGGTGCCTGCTCAGGAGTCCTCCGCTGCGCGCCTAGGCATGCAACTTCTGTTCCGCCGTGACTTTCGCCAGCAGTGTTCTAACGGAAGTGTTTCCTACCGGCCTCGTAGACCAGGTCACTGGCTTTGAAAAATAAAAAGATGCAAAAATAGAGAGAGAGAGATAGGTAGATATGATGATGCATGTCTTTAATCCTAGCACTCGGGAGACAGAACAAGTATATCTCTTTGAGTTCGAGGCCAACCTTGTCTACAGAGTGAGTTCCAGGTCAGCCAAGGTTACACAGAGAAACCCTGTCTCAAAAAACAACCAAAAAGGAGAAGAAGAAAGGAAGGAAGGAAGATGAGACCTAGTGCTTTATATGTTAACCTAAATAAATAAAGCTTAAAAACCAGTTTGGGCAGCCTCAGTCTGTATCTGCCTTCGCCCCAATAGAGTGAAGGATTCTTAGGGGTGCTCTGTCCCCGGAAAGGAATTGACATCTTCCTGATTGATTAAATAAAACGGAAGGAGCTAATGGCAAGGGGAAGCTATATTATATGCAGGTTTATTAGGAGCAGCGCCGGAGGGGAAGCACGCTGGAGAAAGGGGAGAGGAAAGTAGTGGGGAGGGAGAGAAAGAGTAGGAAAGGGAGAAAGGGGGAAAAGCGGGAAAGGCCATCAGAACCAAAATGTCTGGATTATATAGTGAAGGCCTCTGGGAGAGGGGAAGCTCCGCCTCAAGATGCGGCGGGGTATGCCAACCGTGCCATGCAGCACGTAGAGACCTAATGTCCTATGCCCTTCTGCCATTTGCACTTTCCTCCTCTCCTCACACCATGCCCTTTAGGATAAATGAACTATGGGGCTGGTGAGATGACTCGGAGTGTAGGGCACTTGCTGTCAAGCCTGGGTTCTAAACCCCAGAACCCACAAGGTGAAGCGAGACCTGACTCCCACAAGTCCTCTGACCTCCACAGATACCATGAGACATGCAACACCCCTCCACTCCCACCCTTCACCCCCTGCTAATTATCTTCCAGAACAGTAGTACACGTCTGTCTAGGCAGGCTGGGCTGATCTCTGTGAATTAGAGGAGAGACAGAGCTACCTAGTAAGATTGTCTCTAAATAAATGAATGGATGGATGGATTGATAGACAGAGATAGATAATTAAAAA
This sequence comes from Pachyuromys duprasi, assembly GCA_028658305.1. Classification (NCBI taxonomy): domain Eukaryota; kingdom Metazoa; phylum Chordata; class Mammalia; order Rodentia; family Muridae; genus Pachyuromys; species Pachyuromys duprasi. Next base: position 138,993,579 of record CM053766.1, on the reverse strand, counting down.
TTCACAAAAGCGGCTAGGGTTTCTGTGGCTAGCTCTGAACTACCCCATCTTTCCTGGATCTCCCAAATGGCTCTGAACAGCCCAGTTGTTCCTCGACACCTCCTTGCACTATTTCTGTCACATTCCTGCCTTGACCCTCTCAGCCATTCTCCCTCCCCTGTGGATCATGCCTCTAGGTGCATCTTTTCCCCCAGATCTAACCTACAGACCTATATAGATTCAGGAAAATGCTGAGAGCAGGATTCAACCAGATTAGAGCCCTGAGGCCAGAACCACCTCTATGTAGCATAAGTGTTTTTGCAAGCCCACACCACCTAGGGGATTTTGTTTTGTTTTGTTTTTTGTTGGGGCTTTTGTTGGGTTGGTTTGGTTTGGTTTTTGGTGTAGTGAGACAGGGTTTCTCACATAGCCATGGCTGTCCTGAAACTTGATCTGTAGACCAGGCTGACCTGCAACTCAGAGATCTACCTGCCTCTACCTCCTGAATGCTGGGATTAAAAGCATGTGCCGCCACCTCCCGACATTACGCCTAGGTTTAAACCGTGAACATTTGGCGCAACTTGAGTTCCATGCCGACAGTTGAAATGCTACAAGCATAGCCTGCGTAATGGAGAGGCGCCCCCTCCTGGTCTCTTTCTGTCACTACTCTCACCAAGAGACTGGATTTGGATGGAGGGAAGGAGCGGGGCATTTTCCCAATAGGTTTTTGTTTTGTTTTGTTTGCGTGTCTGTTCAGGAAGCTGAAACACCTCTGTGTGGAAAGACACAAGCACCGTAGCCTCTGATTGGAGCTGGAGTTACAGGCAGTCGTGAGCCACCTGATATGGGTGCCAGCAACCAAACTAGTACAATGCTCCCATAACTGCTTGGCCATCTCTCCATCCCTCCAACAGGTTTCTTTATTATTATTATTATTAATTACAGTTTATTCACTTTGTATCCCACCTGTAGCTCCCTCCCTCCTCCCCTCCCAACCTCACCCTCCCTCCCTTTTCTCCACCCATGCTCCTCCCCCAGTCCACCTCATTCTCCTATTTCAAAGATATAGATAGTCTCAGTGGATATGTCCCCCTCAGTTCCACACACTGAAACCGTGACTTTGAAGAAAATGGTAATAGGAGGTAGGGTCTTTGCAAACAGAATAGGTCACAAAAGTAGAAGGATGTAGTTAGCATATTTAAAAGACCCCAAGCTGGGCACAGTGGCATATACCTTTAATCCCAGCACTCCTGAAACAGGGACAGAAAGATCTCTGCAAATCTGAGGTAAGCCTGGCCTACCTATCTAGTTCAAAGCTAACCAGGGCTACGTAGTGAGATTTTGCCTCAATAAACAAACAAACTTTTTAAAAGCAAACAAAATAGAGCTGAGCATGGTGGCACACGCCTGTAATCCCAGCACTCTGGAAGGCAGAAGCAGGAGGATCTCTGTGAGTTCAAGGCCAGCCTGGTCTACAAAGTGAGTCCAGGACAGCCAAGGCTACACAGAGAAACCCTGCCTTGAAAAAAAAAACAAAAAAATAAACAAAAAGTCTATAAAGAGCCCAGTGTGGTGGTCCATACCTATAATCCCAGCACTTACAAGGTGAAGTCAAGAGAATCAGTTTAAGGACAGTCTCAGCTACATTGGGAGCTCAAGGCTAGCCTAGGCTATATGTAACCCTATCTCAAAATATTTTTAAAACAATAAAAAATGCATAGATAGATAGATAGATAGATAGATAGATAGATAGATAGATAGATAGATAGATAGATAGATATAGCTTACATTCATAAATCAGCACTCAGGAAGCAGAGGCATGAACATAGTGCTCAAAGCCAACAGAAACAATATTGTGAGTTCCAGGCCAGCCTGGGCTATAAGAGTGAGATCTGTCTCCGAAATTTTCTTTTTGTTTTCATAAAAAATCTGCCACACACCTTTAATCCCAGCCCTTAGAAGGCAGAGGCAGTTGGGTATCTACTGGCCAAGCCAAGTCTTGTCTATAGAGCAAGTTCCAGGACACCCAAGGCTACACAGAGAGACCCTGTCTTTAAAAAACAAACAAAAATCTGTAAGATTAACTATACAAGCTGAGCAGTGGTGGTGCACACCTTTGATCCCAGCAGAGGCAGAGGCAGGTGGATCTCTGTGAGTTCCAGGCCAGCCAGGTATACAGAGTGAATTCCAGGACAGCCAAGGCCACATAGAAAAACACTCTGTCGAAAACAAAAACAAAACAAAAAAATTAATTTTGGATCAGGTGCACACCTTTAATCCCAGCAGAGGCAGGTGGATCTCTATGAGTTTGAGTTTGAGGTCAGCCTGGTCTATAGCTAGAGTTCCATGATAAGCTAAGGCTTCACAGAGAAACCCTGTATCAATCAATCAATCAATCAATCAATCAATCAATCAATAAATTGTTTTATGATCTTAAAGATGAGAATACAAAAGTAGTCATGTGAAAAGGCTCCCCAAGCAAGACAGAGCTGTGCAGTGCTTGGAATCCACCCACAGTTCAGTGTGATCCCAGAGCCCTATTCTTAGCCCTGACTAACTCAACCTCAGACTGGCTGGGTTCCCGCTGGGGCTGTGCTGCTGACAGCTGAATAATCATGGCCAACAAGTGACTGCTGACTCGTCTCCAGTGGCAACTGTGTGGTGAATACACTATAGCGTGGGGAAGGAATGGAAAAGGGTGGGGGGGAGCTGAAGCATCAAAAAAGCACTGAGGCTGTGGCTGTCCAAAGATCAACTGTGGGTTCCTGGGCTGGTGTGGGATTTGAGGTGGTGAGAGTTTAGAAAAGAAACAAAACTCTCTGATTCCAGGAGTTCGGGACCCCCGTGTTCTTCCAGCTTTAGAATGGTCTACCTAAGATGGCCATCCCTCTGTCACCTAATTCAAGCGGTCAGTAAAAGTTCTGATAGTGAGTGAGCACGCACTCACCTACTCCCCGGCTGTATGTTCCTTCTTGCCGCCAGTCAAGCACGTGGCCTGAATGGCCTATGTGACTGACTGTTCTTTGAACTCCACTGACCTACGCACAGGACGGGCATGCCCTAGGAAGCACAACCAACAGCCAGGAGCAAAAGTGCCCTGCCCAGCTGAGTTTTAACTAGTAAAACTGTAGGCAGTGCATGCCCCAGGATCATGAAAATCAGTCTGTCTGCTGTCACAGCCACGGAGATTGGGCCGGGCTTGTCTGCAGTTGGTTCCACCGCACTATTGCAGAAGCTGTCTGAAGCAGGCTCCTCTGCGCCATGTCTGCTTCAGTGACTCCTCCTGACAGAAATGAGACCAGGCGAGGTCCCCCCTCCACTCCTCCCCCGTCCTCTGTTAACTTGCTGGGTCTGACCAATTGAAATCACACACTTGGTTGCACAAGATTCTGAGGGATTTCTTCTGCCTGAGGATAAAGACCTGTCAACTTTGCTGTCAGCTACATCACCAAGGACTAGCACAGGACAGTTATCCCAGATACTCTGGGCACATAAGTGAGATAGATGGTAAGCAAAGCGGTAATCTCCACTTACCTGCATCTCCCCGTGTCTTTCTTGTTTGTTTTGGTTTTTTTCAAGACATGGTTTCTCTGTGTAGCCCCGAATGTCCTAGAACTTGTTTTGTAGACCAGGCTGGCCTTGAACTCACAGAGAATCCCCCACCTCTGCCTCCCAGAGTGCTAGGATTACAGGTGTGCCACTGTGCCAGGCATTCCCCCATTTCTTAGTGCCTAATGTCTAACCAAGCTAACTAAGTAACTTCATGGGACAGTTTCCTCGTTGGCTGAAATTTCATAAGAGACCTCAGACAAGAATAAATCCAACTCAGCCACTCTCAAATTTCTGACCCACAGAATGGAAGACATGATGAGTAGTTGTTGCTCTAAGATGCTAGATTGTAGGGTCATTCTTCACACAGCATAGATAAAGGCTGTATTCACTTGGAGACCCAATTCTCCAGGAGATGGGTCTTACATCTTGGTCTGGTTCCTCTGAGACTACAGAGCTACCAGAGTCCAAATGTCAAGACACAAACCACAGACACGGAGCCAAGCTGCCTATGCGTTCACAGGCTGTTTATTATCCAAGAGGGAGGAGGAGGAGAGAGAGAAGGAGAAGACCCAGACGCCCCCCCCCCACCCCAGGGGCTCAAGGGAAAGTGAACAGAAAGACTCCTCTTCTTCCTCTCGCCGATGACCCAGAAGACTCCAGCTGCAGAGATCTCAGGGTGGCTTAGGGGCCTTCAGGAGGCCTGGCAGCTCTGCTGTTGGCAAGGGACAGGATCCCCACAGGGGCAGGTCCCAGGCTTGGAATGGCTTCTGTGTACACAAAATAACTCTCTTCAAAAGGCACTGGTGGAGGTGAGCAGTAGGAAGGCTGCCCCATCGAAAGCCAGACCCGCTGTCCCAGGTCTGAGTTCTGCTCCCCAAGACCAAGCCAGCCTTCCTCAGGCTGGTCTCTGAGGCTTGTGTTCCCCTCCTCTCCCTTCCCTCAGCCCAAAGATGAGCAGGCAGCAGAAGGGCAGGTCAGGCCACAGGGTGAACGATCCTCTTCGGGGCTCATGCATCTGACAGCTTCTAGGCCAGGAGCCCCAAGCGGGTGACTTTGGCGGAGAGGAAGGAGTGGATGATAAAGACCAGGGCTTTGGGACACGAATGCAGGTCCAGCTGCTGCAGAGTGCACAGGGAGAAGGGTCAGGGGCTCTGCCCAGCCTCCGGGCAGCATCCCCACCCCCAGGACGCAGAGGTGGCCCTCCACTTACAATCTCTCCTTCAGCACCCCCAAAGTCCAGGAAAAGGAGGCTTGTGCCATCATCTGATGACATCTGAAGTTTCTCGAAGGGCTGCCGGAGCAGCACGGCCCGGGCCGCTCCTGGCTCAGCTGCCCACAGCGTGAAGCCCTTGTCAATGTGCACGGACAGGCTGCAGGGACGGCCATTCCACGTGCAGGCTGCAGGAGAGCAGGGAACACAGGCCACTGGCACCTTAGAGGTCACAAGCCCCACCCCACTCCTAAGGCAGCTCCAGAACATGACTGGAGTTCCCCAGGGATTGGAGGCTCATTGTAACGACACCTGATCAACCACTGGCCTAGTCACCTGATCCTGAAATACAGAAGGGAGGGCCTTCACAGAACCCACAGCTGCATCTTGTCCCATTTCCAGCAAAACCACATGTGTCAGGGAAGCTTGGGCTGGGGTGTGATTCATTGGAAGAGTACTTAGCTACCTTCTACAAGAGCTTGGGTTCAATTCTCAGCACAATAAAATAAATGGGAGTTAAATTCTGTGATGGACACATGAATTCCATATGAAGTGGATAATTTAGATTGACATTTAAAAAAAAGTATTCACTGTTTACCTGGAATTCAAATCCAACTGGTGCCTTATCTTACCTACAGCCTCACCCCCAAGACAGAGTCTTGTGGAGCCCTGGCTTACCAGGAATTCACTCTGTAGACCAGGCTGGCCTCAAACCCACAGAGATCCACCTGTCTCTGCCTTCCCAAGTGCTGGGGTTAAAGGTGTGCTCCACCATGGTTCCTCACCAGCAGAATCACAGGAAACAGAAGAAAAGACTTCAAGGGGGCGGAGTCTCCCTTCCTCCCAGAGTACCTGCATACCCCAAAAAAGGGGCCTCTGAAAAAGCCCTGCCTCCATAAAGAAAGAAACTTAAGGCCTCTAGGCACAAGAGGCTCCACCTGGCACACCTGTAGACACTTCTTGCACATTTTCGGCAGCCCGGTGACAGCCATCCACCAGCTGTCGGGTCCAGGCGGCCAGCTCTTGCGGCGACTCCACACTGAACAGGTGAGTGTCCACACCATGACGTGTGCCCGTGCGCAGGGCAAAGGACAGTTCTGCATCATAAGGCACTGAGCCCTTGGAGGGGCCGGAATGGACCAGCCTGTGTGCAGATCAGAGGGAAAGCATGAGCCTTGGGGCAGGGTGGTGCAGGGCCAGGCGATGATCGGCATCGGGGACAGGAATTGCAGGGGGTACACCTGCCATCTTGCCCTTACTCTCAGCCTCACCGTCTTCACACATGCTGTTCCCTCTGCCTGAGTACTCCTCCCCATTCCCCACATGGCTCATTCCCTCCCTTCTTCTTCTAGATCTTTGCTCAAACACTCCCTCCTCAGAGATCTGTCTAAAAGAGTTCCTTTTTCACTCACTAGCCTTACTTTTCACCAGGACTATAGAAATTGTATACTTTGAATGCTTTTGTTATTTGGACAGGGCCTCACTTTGTCACCTTAGCTAGCCTAGAAGTCTCTATGTACACCAGGCTTGCTCCTCCAGCCTCTGCCTCCTGAGTACTGGGATTTCAGGCATGTGTCCCCACACCCAGCTGAAATTGTGTGTGTGTGTGATTATGTGTGTGTCTCCATGTGTGTGTGTGTGTGTGTGTGTGTGTGTGTGTGTGTATGTATGTATATATATATACAGTAATTGTTGTTTTGTTTTATTTTTTTGAGAAAGGATTTCTTTGTGTGGCCCTGGCTGTCCTGGAACTCATTCTGTAGACCAGACTGACCTCAAACTCAGAGATCTGCCTGCCTCTTCCTCCACAGTGCATCACCACCACCCGCCCAAAATTATATATTTTACTTGTTAGTTTTGGTAGGCTTTTGGCTGACCTTTTCAACTAGAACATCACTAAGGTAGAAGTTTTGTCTATTTTATACAACACTGTATTCCCAGTAATTTAAACTATGAGCACATAGTAGGTGTTTACTAAATACTTGTCTTAATTAACAAGTCACTTGATTACTCGGGCAACCAAAACCTGCCAGTTGTCAGCTGGCCCAGAACCCAGCCCAGGGAGAGGAGTTATGGTAACAAGGGCCCCAGACCCTACAGTTGCTTCTCACTTGCTGTGTGGCCTCGGGCAGCTCATTGCCCTTCTCTGGCTAACAGACCTCTAAGTTCTGGCCCCTCTGTTCCTCATTCCACCTACTCTCAGTTTCCCTCTGGAGTGTTAACTGAAACTCCACACCCCAGCCCTGAGACTCAGAGCCTCCAGTCCCCAAGCGTCTGAGACACATTCCCTATGTTTCCCACATATATTCTAGACATGACTTGGCATCTCCTTGAACCTCCTCTGTAGGCACCCCAACTCCAGTCCCACTGCCCCCACCAACACAGACACACTCCAAACCTCCTATTCATCCAGGGTGTGTCCTGCTCTCTCCCATCTGGCAAGCACTGAGCCTGTGAGCTCCCACCCATGCACTTTCCACTGAAAATGCCACTGTTCTTCTCCATCTGTTTCCTCCACCCACCTGCTTCCCTCAGCCCCAAAGCTATGGCAGCCTCCCAGCTTCTCCCCTCCCCTCCCCAGTGAAAGTTCTCTGTGGCAATCACAGGACTTCCTCTAAAACACAGCCCCAGCCTCCTGACTCCCCAGCTTAACCCCTCTGGCACAGCCTGCCATGAGTGTTAAAACACTGTTAGGGCGGGGGAGGTGGCTCAGTGGGTAGAGTACTTGTTCAAGCCTGAGGACCTGAGTCTGGGTCCCCAGCGTCCACGCAAAAGCCAGACATGGTGTGCTGTGGACAGCTGACATGGGGACCACTGACCTGTCAGTCTTGCCAAAACAGCAAGCTCTGAGTTCAGTGCAAGACCCTATGTCAAAAAATAACCTGCAGCGGGAGTGAGAGTGTGCGCCGTTAATCCAGCACTTAGTGGCAAAGGCAAGGCAGATCTCTGCAAGTTCAAGGCCAAATCAGTTCATATTACAAGTTCCAGACCGGCCACGGGTACATAGTAAGACCCTGTCTCAAAAATTTTATATGTATATATAGACATATGTATATGCACATAGAAATATGCATGTACATTTAAATATGTATGTGTGTATATATACATGCCATGTGTGTATGCATATATGTACATGAACATGCTCTAGCCCTTCATGCCTCTGTACCTCTGACCACACCTAAGATGCTCTACCACCCTTCCTCAAAAGCACACTTCTCATTCATCAAAGTCCATTTCAAGTGTCACCCTCCCCCCTTACATCTTCCCTGGCCAAGCCAGACAGCTAAGTAGCTCCTATAACCTTCAACGTAATGGCTATTCTGGGTCTGTCTCCCCACTCTGGATTCTCTCTGAGGGCAGTGACTGTGTCCCCTGAACCGTGCAGTATGAGATGTAGGTATCAGTAACTGAGTGACAGCACTTTGCATTTTTTTCTGTTCTGAGCCTCAACTTTATCATGAGGAAACTGCAGCCTAGAAGGAGCAGAACTTGCTTCAGAGCAGCTGGGGAATAACTGGCGGCAGAACAGGGCTGGGGCTTGGGGCTTTGGGAACCACCTGGAATACCATCCTCCCCAAGTCTGAGCACAACACTGAGAGCAACACAGTTCCCCTGCTCCTCCATACCTGGTGGCAATGAGCGGGGCAGTGCGGGCTGGATTGCTCAGGGCCTCTCGGCTCTGGGGGACAGAGCAGTAGAGGAGAAGCTCCTTCTCAGTCAGCAGGGCCAGGGTTGGGGCCGCACCCCCACTGGGCAACTACAAGCAAAATGGTAATGAGGACAGGCAGAAGGCAAAGAGGTCCAAGGACCAGGAGGGCATGGGGTTATGGGGGACCAGTAGTGGGGCCCAGCAAGCACCTGTTCCGTCAGCCAGCCAATCTGCTTGATGTCCTGGCTTCCAGCTGTACCTGTGGCTGAAAGCAGGGACTGAAGCTCATCCTTGACCCAAGGTATGAAAGTGTTGATCTGGGCTTGGATAGCACCTGCCCATGACCTTGCACTGGCCTCATCCTTGGCCCTCAAGAAGAGAGTGCCCTGGCCATCTGCTGCACAGATCTCCAGATACCTGAAGCACAGTGGGATAAAAGACAGGGCATGTCACTGGTCAGCTATCCAGCCTAGACATTCAGCTGAAGAAACCCACCCACTGCCAAACCGAAGTAACCACACAGGGCATCTGAGTTTGCTAGAATCCCAGCACAGGTGTTAGAATCTGGTGAGATCTAGGGAAAAGAAGCTACAACACACACACACACACACACACATTTCTCTACACCGATTCAAACTTGTGCTAGGAGTCACAGTTATAGTATAGGGACCCAGTAACCTTTTCTTTTGGTTTCCAGGAGAGGTTCCTGTTGAGCTAGCTTTCCAGTGCCCCCTGATGCCTAGAATCTAAGCAATTCATCTATCATAGGGGAAATATCTTAAGAACACATTGAGAACTGTTATCTAAGCACTATCAGGCTGAGGCAGGCAAGAGCAGACTAAAGAGACTCTATCAAAAAAAAAAAAAAACCCAGGTATGTGGCTCACATCTGCAATTTCAGCACTTGGGAGGTTGAGAGAGAGGATCAGAAGTTCAAAATTATCACTAGGGCAGTCAAGATGACTCAGTGGGTAAAGGCACTTGCAGCCAAGCCTGACAACTTGATTCCTGATACCCACATGGTAGAAAAGAACCAGCTCCTAAAAGTTACCACACATGCACATATAATAAATAAATAAACTTCAAAGACTGAACTAAAAGAAAAAAAAAGTTGGGAGAAGAGAGAAAGTGATCAGAGAGAAAAGAAACCAAAAAAACCACAAACAAACAAACAAAGCATGCTAGCAAGTATGAAGGGAGAGTTCTAAGGAATGGCAACAGTTTGTGCTGGAAAAGATTTCCAAAATGTTTTAGCTACATTAAAGATTCACTCCTCTTTGGATTGCTGTACTACATGGAGTGGGCAGAAACAAGACCTAAACCATCCACCTTCATTCCTGCCTTTCTCTACTGCAGAACTAACAACAAAAGTGCTTGAATTCATGGCTTCCCTTGCAGCTATACCTGCCACAAGACCCAATTCTAACCAATGGGGCACAGAAAGAAGTCTCTGGAAATGAAAGGTAAACCATTCCTAGATGATAATCTCCAAAGACAGGCTCTACCCTTCCTTACATACACAATCTACTTCCCCCAGTGAAAGGATGAAATTCAAAACACCAGGTGTGGGGGTGCATGCCTGTAATCACATCACTTTGCTAAGTGAAAACAGGAGGATCCTCAGAAGTTCAAGGTTCTCCTAGGCTACACAGCAAAATTGAGAATAGCTTCATGTACTTGAGACCTTTTCTAAAAAAAAAAAAAAAAATTGTCAAAGAGAAGCCAGGGCTCCTCCCTTAGACTACATTCCTCCTCAGCTATTAATTTCCCAGAGGAAGAGACAAAGCCAGATTAAAGGTGCCTTTAATTCCAGCACTCAGGAGGCAGAGCCAAGTGGATTTCTCTGAGTTCAAGGCCAGCCTGGTCTACAGAGAGAGTTCCAGGACAACCAGGGCTACACAAAGAAACCTTGTCTTGACATAAGGCGGTGGGAGGAGAAAGAGGAGGAGGAGGAAAAGAAGAAGGAGGAGAAAAGCAAAGCAAAGCAAGACAAAGCATACCATCACCCATAAATTCACTCATGCAGCCATTTGACCTAGTTGTTAAGCACCTGCCTACAGGCTCACCACTTACATACAACAGATACCTTTGTTGATATTATCTGAGTGCCCCAGCCTCACCTGGGCTCCGGGTCAGGGGGTGTGCACCTCCTTGAGACATATGCCATCTTCAAGGGTATGTGTCTGGCCTCACTGAGGTTCCGGGGTTGGGGGCCAGGGGAAGAAGGCTGCCGCTGAAGAGGTGAGGCAGGAGGTGAGTCCCAGCCAACCGAAGTCCCGCCAGCAGAATTCTTGAAATACGGTGAGACCTCCTTCATGTACTTAACTGGTCAGGAGAGAGGTCATCTGTTACCACTGTGGCATGAGCTCCATGTAGCACATATCACAGTTGTCACTTGTTAAGAAAGAGCTCCATTGACATCCAATATTATTATAGTTTTCTAAGCTAAAGCCTCTGCCATGCCAGACAGGCAGAAAATATTGAACACATGCTAGTATCCACCCACTCATCTCACCAGGTTTATGGACACATCATGACCACCTGGAATGAAGGCTACACTTTAAAAAACTAAATAAACAGGCAACAGTGGCCAGGCAATGGTGGCACATGGCTATAATCTCAGCACTCAGTAGACAGAAGCGGGAGGATCCTCAGGCCATCCTGGGCTAAGAGGACAGAGGACAGGAGAAGGAAAGGAAAATAGAGAAGTGGAGGCGGGGAGGAGAGAAAGGAGAGAGAGGGCGAGAGGGAACAATAGCTACAGCAAGACAGGCTCAGAGCACCAAGACAGAAGTCAGGACGTGTGATTAGCCTCTACCTCTTCATTCTTCTTCCCAGCCGGAAGGAACTGAATGGCACAGTTCTATGGCAGTATTCATTATCTTCCAATATATTAACAGCCTGTTAAAGACTTCATTACCCAGGGTTCTTTGCATTTACAAATATTCATGTCACTAATTCTGGACAATAGCATGAGAGAAGAAGAATGGCTGCAAATAGCAGGCTTTGATCGCTAAGGAAAACAGGTGTTCTTTCCCTTCCCCTCTGTTCCCCTTTCTTTTTTTTTTAAGATTTATTTATTTCTACATATGAGCACTCTATTTTCACGTATGCCTGCATAGCAGCAGAGAGCATCAGATCTCATTATAGATGGTTGTGAGCCACCATGCGGTTGCTGGGAATTGAACTCAGGACCTCTGGAAGAGCAGACAGTGCTCTTAACCTCTGAGCCAGCTCTCCAGCCCCTCTGTTCCCCTTTCACTGCCCAGAAGACAGACTGATAGGGTGTGGTCTTCAACATGAGGATATGCTAAGGAAATCCAATTAAAATAAAGATAGCAGGAGGCTGGAGAGATGGCGTAGCTGTTAAAAGCACTTGCTGCTCTTCCAGAGGACACAGGTTCTAGTCCCTACACCAACCTGACAGCTGACAGCTATCTCTAATTCCAGTTCCAGGAATTCAGTGCCCTCTTCTGACTTCAGTGGGCATTCATGCATATGACACACAGACATATGTAGGAAAAATACCCCAAAACAAAAAATAATAAAACATTTTGCTTTTGTTTTTTATTTATTTTTACTTTTTAATAAAATATGTTTTAAAATAATGCAAGCTGGATGCAGTGGCACACACCTGTGATCGCAGCACTCAGGCAGGCAGAGGCAGGTGGATCACTATGAGTAACAGGCCAGCCTGGTCTACAAAGTGAGTCCAGAACAGCGGAGGCTATTTTCAAAACTGTGTCTCAAAATAAAAAAACAAAAAAACAATGCAGTCCATTCCAAGTATACATAAACAGACGCAGTTATCACAGAACTGTTAACATCAGACATGGAATCCTTCCCTAGAACAAAACATCTGGGCTGTTGAGTACAACATGCATTGTACACACACACAAAGAAATACTTAAAATCTTCAAAAGTAATTTTTTAAGGTTTATTTATTTATTATGTGTAGTGTTCTGTCTGCATGCATACCTGCATGCCAGAAGAGGGCACCAGATATCATTATAGATGGTTGTGAACCACCATGTGGTTGCTGGGAACTGAACTCAGGACCTCTGGAAGAGCAGCCAGTCCTCTTAACCTCTGAGCCATCTCTCTAGCCCCCTAAAAATAATTTTTTTAAAGAAAAACATCCTTCAGGTAAGCTGATTCCAGTTGCCTGTGACCCTAGCTATACAGGAGGCTGAGGCAGAAGCATCACAAGTTTGAGGCCAGCCTGGGTGATTTAGCCAGACCTTGCCTCAAATGAAAAATAAAATAAGCCAGATGTAGCACATGACTATAAACCATGAGAGGTAGAAAAAGGAAAAATCAGGAGTCTGAGACTAGCCTGAACCACATAAGTCCATCTCTTTAAAAAAAAATTTTTTTAAATAATCAGGCTGGGAAAATAGCTTGCCTAGCATATGCAGGCATTGGGTTCCATCTCCAACACCAAAGAAGAGAGGAGAGGGAAGGAGGGAGAAAGGGAGGAGAGAGGGAGGAAGGAGAGGGAAAAGAGAGGAAGGAGGAAAGAGTCTACGGAGGGAGGTGTGACCGCAGCAGAGCACTTGCCTTGCATGTCCAGATCCCTGAGTGCAATCCTTGGTACAACAACAAAGGAAGGAAGGAAGGAAGGACAGGGGAGAGATGGAGGGAGAGATGGGCATGAAGGTTCACCTCTCTAATCTCAGCACCTATGAGGACTGCCAAGAATCAAATGCTTACAGAGTAAGCTCCAGGCCAGTGTAGGCCACAAAGTAATACTCTGCTAAAAATAAAAATAAAATAAAATAAAATAAAACAGAAAGAATTAAAAAAAGGAGAATGGAAAGGAGGAAGAGAGGAAAGGAAGAAGGGAGGGAGGGAGAGGGAGGAAGGAAGGAAGGTGAAGAGGGAGAGAAACAGAAACAGAGGAAAAGAGAAACTTCTATTACATTGTTGGCCATTTTGAATTTTCTTTTTAGATTTCTTTATTTTATATGTATGAAAGTTTTGCCCAAATGTATGTCTGCACACCACATGTGTGCCTGGTGTCCTCAGAGGCCAGAAGAGGCCACTGAATGCCATGTGGTTGCTGGGAATCATAACCAGGTCCTCTGCAAAAACAAGTGCTCTTAACCACTGAGCCATCTCTCCAGCCCCTAAACAGAATCTTAAAACTTTTGTTTAACTGCAATTAAAATTAATTTTAAGCTGGGCAGTGGTGTCACACATCTTTAATTGCAACACTCAAGGGACAGAGGCAGGAAGATCCTTATGAGTTCGAGGCCAGCCTGGTCTACAGAGCAAATTCCAGAACAAGGCTACACAGAGAAAGACCCTGTCTCAAAAAACAAACAATTAATCAAAAAAACAAAAAATAATAATTTTTAAAAACCAGATGTGGCGGTACACACCTGAAATCCAAGCACTTTGGGAGGCAGAGGCAGGTGTATCTTTTTGGGCTCAAGGCCAGCTTGGTCTACAAAAACAAGTCCAGTACAGCCAGGGCTTGTTATACAGAGAAACCCTGTCAGAAAGAAAAGGAAAGAGAGAGAGAAAGAGGGAGGGAGGAAGGAAGAAAGTAAAAAGAAAGAAAGAAAAAGAATTCAGAGCCAATATGGGCTACATGAAACATTGTCTAATAAATAAATAAAACAAACAAACAGCTAGCAAGATGGCTCAGCAGGTAAAGGCACTTGCCACTACATCCAATCACTTGAGTTCGAATCCCAGAACACACACATTGTGGAAGGAGAGAACAGACTCCTGAAAGTCTCAACACAAATGCTATGGCATGCCCCATCCCTGCCCACCGATAAATAGTAAATGTAAACAAAAAAAAATATCATCAGTTGTAAGTAAATTCAAATAGAGAGAGCTAATGGCAACCACTATGGACAGGACAGTTCTAGAAAATCAACCCAGATCTGCTTCTCTGTCCAACTGACCCACAAGCTCTGCTCTGACATGTGACCCTGCCCTACCAGCTGGGACAGGAAAGGACATCTGAGTCGAAAAGCTGCTCACCCTGAGACCCACAGAGCCTACACTGGATGCAGAAGGATCAAACCATTGAGATTATATTCAGCACTCAAGCAAGTTCATACCAGGATACTTGAGACCTGTCTCAAAAGAAATGGGAACAGAAGCCTGAGCATAGCTGTGCATGAAGAACACAGAGTTATCCTTGACTACACAGGAAGTCTGAGGTCAGTCTGGCCTGAGAGAGAGAGAGAGAGAGAGAGAGAGAGAGAGAGAGAGGAAGGGGGAGGGGAGGGGAGGGGAGAAAGAGAAAGAGAAAGAGAGAAAGAGAAAGAGATTGAGGAGGCATGGTGGCCCACACCTGTATTCCTAGAACTTGGGAGAGTGTAAGGCAGTTGGATTGCCAAGAGTTCTAGGCTAGCCTGAGCTACAGAATAAGGCCCTAGCTCAAATAAAAAAGAAAAAAATAGTTAAGGAAGGTTGTTTAGTTCAGGGTACATGTGTGACACAAGAGTCTGAGCCTTACTCTTGGCTTCCCCATCACAGCCTCATGAGGGCTGCCATAGCTCAAATCAATCATTCCTTATTTCACAAAATACAAAGCAAGAAGATAAGAGACAAGCAGGAAAAGCCTGCCTCCTTGCACCTGTCTTAACACTTGCCTGTGGAGGCCACAGGTGTTGGGTCCCCTGGAGCTGAAGTTACAGGTGGTTGTGAGCTGCTTTACATGGGTGCTGGGAACCCAACATCAGCCCCCTGGGGTCAGTGCCCCCACCTGCAGAGAACACTAAGGACAAGAATGTCACATGACTCATCTACATCCTCAGAATTCAGCAGGCTCCTCATATGCTACACGCTCAGCAAATGAACATTTGTCACCTCTACATCCAAAGAGACTGTTAAGGGTTGCGCTCAGCCGGCTGTCCCAGAACCAGGTCATCTTTCTCCATCCCCACAGGAATGCACTGTACGTAAGGCGTGCTACCACTAACTGGTGCCAGAAACAAGGCTTGGATTTCACACACCAAGTGGCCTTTCCCTGAAAGAGGGTGGAGACCTGGAGGCCCCAGAGTTTGTCCATAAATAGCTCAGTTCCTAAGCCACCCAAGCCCATTTCTGCCTGACTCACTGAAGTAGATAGGGTGGGGCTGTCTCTAGACTATGGCCTTCAGAACTGAGCACATGACCACTGCCGGTGGCCAAGATTTTGGAATCTACAAAGATAGGCCCAGCCAGAATCCACATTCTCCCCAGCCAAGTCTCTGGCCCAACAGCCTGGTAAAGCTCACGTGGGAAGCTGAGGCTAACGAAGGAAGCCAGAGGAAAGCCAGAGGCGAGCCCTGACCCCATGAAGCAGGAAGAGATTCCACTAGATTCCACAACACAACAAGGCCACACCCCTGCCCAATTTAAACTGAGCTGCGCGGGTCTGGTGTGTCTTGCTGAGAGGAGTCACACTTGTTTTGGCTCAAAGCAGAAATCTCCAGAATGCATCCCAGGGCTCAGTAAAATGCCTGTGACTGAATGTCCTGGCCTAGGATCTTGGAAATCTGAGCTTGCTAGGCTCAAGCTGTTCCCTGTCTGTTCAGAGTGGGTGGTCACTTCCCCTGTTGAGAATTATGGACTTGTCTTTTAAGGCCTCTCTGCTCTAACCCAAATGTCAATCCTGTGAACACAGGAACCCATTCTCATTCACCAGGGCACACCCAGCTTCTGCTCTAGCACTTGACCCAACACAAGCCAAGTATAAGGAAGCCCGCCCGCAATCTCAACACTGGTAGCTGAGGCATGAAAAACAAGATGAGAGCCCTGTGGGCTCTGGAGAGCTGGATTCAGCAGTTAAGAGCACTTCCTGTTCTGGAGGAAGACCGAGGTTTGGTTCCTAGCAGGGACATGAAGGCTCACAACTGTGCTGAACTAGTTCTGAGGGCTGCCCCACCCTCTGAGGATGCCAGGCACACACATAGTACACACACATACATGCAGACAACATACTCATATACATAGCAAAAAACAAGTGTTTTATTTAAATATATATATATATATATATATATATATATATATATATATATATAGGCTTCATGGAAGTCCTTAGCATTGAAATTTGTTCAATGATGTGACTGAGGGTGTTGCTCATTAGTGAAGTGCTCACCTAACATACTTCCTGGGGGAAGGAAAGAAGAGAGGAAGGAAGATGGGAGGAGTGAAGGAAGGGACAGACATTTATCAAAGGAATCGGTATTAAAAGGCCTGAAACTTTCGGGGCTGGAACAAGGACGTAAATGTGGTCTCTTGTGGCTTGGTTTAATGTCCTTGTTCTATGACATAGCCACCATGACCATTGGTGTACTTTTTTTCTTTTTCCTGGACCTATCTACCTTTCCTTCTTTCTTTCTTTCTTTCTCTCTGCCAACACATTATATAGCTGAGGATGATTTTGAACTCTTGATCATCTTGTCTCTCCTTCCCAAGTGCTGAAATTACAGGTGTGCACACCTGTTCACCTGGCTCTTTTCTGGTTTTTTAAGGTAGGGTCTCATGCTGGCCATGACCTAGTGGTCCTTAGCCTCCCAAATGCTGAGGTTTCAGGCATATGCTACCATGCCCAGTTAGTTCCTCATTTAAAAAAATAATTTTAATTTTATTTTTTTGTTTTCTTTTTTTAATGATTTTTAGATTTTATATGTAAGAAGTTTTTGCCTGCATGTATATATGTGCACTAAGTGTGTCTTGTGTCTGTAGAGGCCGGAAGGTGGTGTCCAGTCTCCTGGAACTGGAGAGCAAACATGTAGGTGCTGGGAATCAAACCTGGGTCCTCATCAAAAGCAATAAGAGATCTAAACCACCAAGCCATCTCTTTAGCCCCTACTTTTGATTTTCTTAGACAGCGTTTCTCTGTGTAGCCCTGGCAGTCCTGGAACTCGCTCTGTAGACCAGGCTGGCCTGGAACGCAGAGATCCACCCACCCCTGGCCCCTGAGTGCTAGGATTAAAGATGAATACTGCCACTCTGAGCTCTAATAGAATTTTTTAAGATTTATTTTTATTAGGGCTGGAGAGATGGTTCAGGGGTTAAGAGCACTTGCTGCTCTTGCAGAGGAGCCAGGTTCAGTTCCCAGCATCCACACAGCAGCTCACAACCTTCAATAGTCCAACTCCAGGGAATCCCACACCCTCCTCTGGCCTCTGAGGGTGGCCATGAAAGCGCACTTGCAGATTTGCAAGCAAAACACACACATAAATTATTTAACTTTAATTTTTTATTTTTATTATTTTTAAGACTAGAGTGGGAGGTATGTGCACCTGAATGCAGGCGTCCTCTGAAGCTAAAGGCATTGGATTCCTTAGAGGTGGAGTTATCGGCAGTGTAAACTGCCAGTGTAGATGCTGGGAACCAATGTTGGGTCCTCTGCAAGAGCAGTACACACTCTTAACTGCTAAGACCTCTCTCCAGCCCCTGGCTCCCCTAGTCTTTTATGAACTCATTTTTATTTACTGTATATGCACACACACATAGGCACACTGTGTATGCCACGGTGCACATGTGGAGGTCAGAGGGCAACTTGTGGGAACTGGCTCTCCCCTTCCACCATGTGGGTCCCCAGTCCTCGGGCCTGGCAGCGGGTGCCTTCAGATCTGTCTCCTCAGCCCTCAGTGCCTCATCTCTAAAATGGGACTACTGTCATCTGCCTTGCGGGATGACAGAGCCGCTGTTCGCCTGTCTCGCACAGAGCTGGTCTTCAGCACAGGTATGGTTGGTTATACGTCCACTGCTGTTCTCCGTGCATGAACGTAAGGGACAGGCACAGCAGGGACCAGGCCCCACCACTGGTCTCCAGGCTTGGTATCTCTCAGGGTCTCTCAGCGCCTGTCGCTTTTCCTATTTAATGAGCATTAATATGCTAGTTCTCGCAACAAGGCCCCGTGGGAATTCAGATTCCCTGTCCTGAGGCTGATGGCACAGAGAAGGGGAAGCATTCCAATGGTTCTGTGAGGGATAACCTTTAAAAACCTTCTGCACGGCTGGACTAAAAATAGTTCCTGGACCTGCAAGTGCTGGCTGACCAGCAGAGAGTCCACACTACACCTTGGAGAATAAAATCTCATTTTCACCTCACTTGCATTACAGATGTGGAAGGGAAGTGGCATTTACTGAAATTCTGAAGGCATATGAACGCTTTATTCTAACAGTAGCCCTCCCAGGATCCACTCCTAATATGTATTCACAGGTACATTAAAGGGCTAATTAGGATTGTCTAGGACACAAGAGCCGATGGGCAACATACATGTCTGTGACGACTATTAACAGCACAAAACAAGATGTGAGCTCCCGAGATGGTGGACACCATCCTGCCCGGGTATTTGCATCCAGTCCTAAACCAGAAGAAACTCAGTAATATTTGCTAGATAAATAAAAGAGCTAAGCCTGTAATCATGCTCACGAGGGGACAAACTACAAGTAACCAGAAGATGACAGAGGGCCCATGAGATGGCTCAGCAGGTAAAGGTGCTTGCACTCAAGCCTAATATCCAAGTATGATCCCTTGGTGGAAGAAGGAAACTGGCTCCCACAAACTGTCCTCTGACCTCCATTCATGCACTGTGATATACATGGACGTCATATATACACATGTACACACAAAATAAAAATGTAATTTAAAAAATAAGAAATGGAACCCTGCGATGGTGTTGCTCGCCTTTAATCCCAGCACTCAGGGAGGCAGAGGCAGGGGGATCTCTGTGAGTTTGAGGTCAGCCTGGTCTACAAAGTGAGTTCCAGATCAGCCAGGACTACACAAAGAAATCCTGTCTTGGAAAAAAATTAAGAATGGGCTAGAGGGTTGTCTTAGCAGTTAAATACATGTACTATTTTGCAAGAAAGAGGACCTGGGTTCAGTTCCCAGAAATCATGCTGGACACTTCACAACCGCCTGTGTCTCTGACTCCGAGATTTGATGCCTCCAAAGGTACTTGCACTCAGGTGTACATACTCATACTCACACATACACAAAATTTAAATTTTTTAATAAAAAAATGACTAGAGCATTTGTTTAACAGGGCAGTGGTGACACAGGCCTTTGATCCCAGCACTCAGGAGGCAGAGGCAAACGAGTTTGAGGCTAGCCTGGTCTACAGAGCAAGTTCCAGGACAGCCAGGGCTACACAGAGAAATCCTGCCCCAAAGAAAAGAAAGGAGGGGAGGGAGGGAGGGAGGAAGGAGAGAAAGAAAGAAAGAGAGATAGAGAAAGAAAGGAAGAAAGAAAAGAAAAAAAGAAAAACTGACAATGTGCTAGGCACTGTTGAGTGCCTGCCCTGTGTCTTTCATTGGATTCTCAATTCCTTTGAAAGAGGCACATTGTTAATCTCATCATACAAATGAGAACACTGCAACTCATGTGAGGTCACTTGCCTCAGGTCACATTTAACTGATCTACACAGTGAGTTCCAGGCAAGCCAGGGCTACAGAGTGAGATTCGTTCTCTAAATAAATAAATAAATAAATAAATAAATAAATAAATAAATAAATAAATAAATAAAATTTGACCCCAGATCTCTCTGAAGCAATGTTCTCACATGTACCTACTGCAAGATATATGAGCCAGATATAGCAAGATACCCAGCACTGTAAAAGAATAAAATAAATATGCCAGGTATAGTAGCACATTTGGGAGACTGAGGCAGGACTGCTAAGACTAGCCAGGTATGGTCTACAGGGCTGCATAGCAAGACCCCCATCTCAGAAAGAACTGTACGTCCTTATTAATTAAGGTGCGAGGCCTAGCTGGGCAGTGGTGGCGCACACGGCACACACCTTTAATCCCAGCACTTGGGAAGCGGAGCTCTGTGGGTTCAAAACAGCCTGGTCTAT
Source organism: Pachyuromys duprasi (assembly GCA_028658305.1). Lineage (NCBI taxonomy): Eukaryota > Metazoa > Chordata > Mammalia > Rodentia > Muridae > Pachyuromys > Pachyuromys duprasi. Next base: position 138,973,369 of record CM053766.1, on the reverse strand, counting down.
AGAAAAACCCTGTCTCGGGGGTGGGGGGGGGAGTACAAGCATAGAAAGTTCCCTGATGTAAAACATCAACTCCCTTATCACTGTGAAGCTGGGGGGGGGGGTTGATGGTTTTCTTTTTTTTTTTTAAAGATTTATTTATTTTATGTATATGAGTGTTCTATCTGCATTTACACAGGCCAGAATAGGAAATCAATTCACACTATAGATGGTTGTGAGCCACCATGTGGTTGCTGGGAATTGAACTCATGATCTTTGGAAGAGCAGACAGTGCTCTTAACCACTGAGCCATCTCTCCAGCCCGATGGTTTTCTTGTTATTATTGTTGTTGGAATTTGGGCTCATGTAGCCCAGGCTAGCCTTGAACTCCTTCTGTTACCTCTACCTCCCAAGTTCATTTCTAGTGATAGAACCTGGCCTCCTAGGTATCTAGACAAGTGTTCCACACTGAGCTATATCTTGGCCCTGACTGTGAAGTGACCACCTTAAGTCCCTGTTGCTTCATTCTGGTGAGTATTTGTCGGTTTTTTTTAATTTTTAAAACACTTTAGTTTTCAAAATATACCATTGGACCTTGGAGACAATTCAGTGGGTCAAGATGCTAGCAGCTTGGCCTGACAGTCTGACTTCCAAGTTGTCCTCTGACCTCTACACATGCACCATGATGCAAAGGCATATCCATGCATGCACACACACAAAATATACAAATTAAAAAATATTTTTATAACCTATAAGCAAGGACCCTTTCGCCTTAAAAATCTAGATTAGATGTAGAGGAACATTAATTCAGAATATGGCTGTTCTAGCAAAAGATCATCCCTGTGTGATCTGGCTGGCAAGAGATCACATGCAAAGATCTGTGTGATCTGGGTAGAATACAAACACACCTTTAATCCAGGAGACAGAGGCAAGCAGATCTGAATTCAAGGCCAGCCAGGTATAGAGCAAGTTTCAGGTAAAAAAAAAAAAAAAAAAAAAAAAAAAAAAAGCTTAGATCCAGGCATAGTGGTACACGCTACTTTAATCCCAAACAATGATGGTAAAGATAGTTTTTAGAAGGAAGTTTGAAAGTGATGTCTAATTGAGTGGTGGAAACAGTGATGAATCAGAGGAAGATTTGACAGAATAGGATAAACCAACTCTCACAAGAAGAAAGAGGAAAGAGATGCTACTTAAGGGGCAATGAGAGAGAGAAAGAGAGAGGCAGTTTTACCAGGACAGTAATAGAGAGACAGGTTACAGAGAAAGAACTAAGGTGAAGACTGAATGAGCCAGAGAATGAGAAGGAGCCAGGAGATTAGGGCAGATCACTGGAGATGCTTTGGAGCCAAGCAGAGCAATTCAGAGACTGAGAGGGAAGTCAGACTGAATAAGTCAGCTGGGAGAGAAGTTTGAGCCAGAACAGCTGAAGTTGAACCAGCCAGCTCAGAGCTCTTGTTCTTGTAAGAAGAAAGGGTGAGCTTATTCAGCAGTAAGTCTCACAGGCTGAAAATATTTTAGGCCTAGGTTAGATTGTACAGAAGCTAGAAGCTTCCTGGACTAGGCATAGGTTACCAGAAGGAGGCAGTAAGCCTCCAAGACAACAATTACCTCAGGAGAATAAAAGTCCCTTTTACAATTGAATCTTTTAGTTTAACTGTGTGACAGAGAGACAGAGATGCTCCTATGTGTGTGACTGCATGGATACATGTGTTATGTGACCCATGGGGAGTTTAGAGTCCAACCTCTGCGTGGGTTTTGGGATTAAACTGAGGTGGTCACATGTCTCAAGATGAGCCCTATTACTGGCCCTAAAGTTTTTGGATCTTTTCTTGTTTTGTTTTGTTTTGAGACAGGGTTTCTCTGTGTTGCTCTGGCTGTCCTAAAACTCACTCTGTAGACCAGGGTGGCCTCAAACTCAGAGAGGTCCACCTGCCTGTGCCTCCTGAGTGCCGGGATTAGAGTTGTGCTCCACCACCACCCAGTGGGTTTTGAGATCTTAATAACTGGAGAAAGAATCTTGTTTATTTATTTGAGAAAGAGTCTCGGTAGTGCTGACTGGCCCAGAACTCACTGTGTAGACCAGGCTGGCCTCAAACATGCAGACGTCTATCTGCCTCTGCCTCCCAAGCGCTAGGAATAAAGGCGCGAGCCACCACACCCAGCAAAAAGAGCACGTATTGGTGTTGATTGTGCAGCAAGCCTCATTCTCTTGAATACTTTAACCTAATGTGATTGTGACTGTGGACTGCCAAAACTGGCAGGAGCTAGAGTAGCCAGGGGACAAGCCTGTGGGCATGCCTGGGAGGAACCTTGTAGATTAGGTTAATGAGGTGTGGCTAATGCCATTCCATGGGCTCTAGTGGTGCATGCATAAAGAGAGAGCCAGCTGAGCACCAGCATCTGTCTCTGTCTGCTGTGGGCTGCAGATGCCTGTGGCCCGCCACCTCAAGCCCTTGCTGCCAGGACTTCTCTGCCATGACAGACAGCAGGTGCCCTTCCTTAAATCGTTTTCATCAGTTATTTTATCCAGCAGTAAGAGGAGCGACTGAGATAGCCTAACTTTACCTATTGAATGGGATTAAAATTGTTTTGTAATAGATAAAGTAGACCTTAGAGAGCCCTATGCCTTGCAGTGGGAATATGTATCTTTCAGTGAAGAACATTACCTGCTGCCGGGCAGTGGTGGCCCACACCTTTAGTCCCAGTACTCGGGAGGCAGAGGCAGGCGAATCTCTGAGTTCCAAGCCAGCCTGGTCTACTAAGCAAGTTCCAAAACAAGATTACTTCTGAGAGATCTGGACTCAAATTTTATTTTTAATTTGTGAGAAAAAATTTCACTCTGTACCCGTCGTTTGCCTGGGACCCACTATGTGCTGGGAATAAAGGCATTCACCACCACACCCAGCTCAGTGTCCTCATTTGTATCTTGTAAGATTAACAGTGTGCCTCGTTTAAGGGGTTGGTATTAAGAATCCAATGAAAGACACAGGAAAGGCACTTCACACAGGGGCTAGCACATTGTGGGCACTCAATAAGTAGCAAACACTAGCATCATAATTATTCTCATTGTGATTTCTTCTGTCATCACCAGCAGATGGGGGTCACACTGATCAGGGTATCAGCCTGCATCTAAAGACCAACAGGCAGCTTTTCTATTTGTTTTTCTTGCTAGCAGGAGGTGATGGTATTGGGAAGGAAGCACTCTGCCAGTATGATACTTGCCAGCCCTAATTATTTGTATTAAATTGTTTTTCTTGTTTGTGTTTATGTGTGTGAGCACACATGTGCAGAGGTCAGTGAACAACTTGCAGGAGTCAGCTCTGGAGACTGAGCTCAAGTCACTGGGCTTGGCAACGAGTGTCTTTACCTGCTGAGCCATCTGGCTGGCAATGGCCGCAAGCATTTCAATTGAGTTATGCAATCCAGGCCAGCTCTAGGTTAGGCCAAGTTCTGTCTGTGAGGAGTCACATGATCCAAAGTTATGTGTGTGCAGCCAAAAAAATGTCTCCTTGAGAACAATGGTCAGAATAACGAGGTCTTTGCATTAGTGGGAGACCTAGACAAGGGTTCCATTTATGCCTATTCCAGGAACAGCAGTCTCTCTGGCACCTAAGGGACACAGAACACTCAGCTCCGCTGAATAGGTCACCCCAAAATTAGCTACATCCACTTTAAAGCTGCTAATACATGCAGCCAACTCACATGGAAGACATAGCAGGGTCTATCTTCCAGAGGAGGAGCCAGAGGTTGACTGGCCTTGGAGTTCCAAGGACCCATCAGAGAAAACCTCAAATTTCACAAGCCCGAATGAGCCTGGAGACCTTCTTAAAGATTTAGGAATGGCAACCACAATCATGAATGTTAGCAGGAAAGGAGAAAAGGTCAGAGACCCAACTGATTGATCATCGCTCTCAAAATCCAAGATGTACAGAGCCCAGTGCAGGCCCTAGAGAGAAGTATACAATGGCTTCTTCTCCCAGAAACCTTCTAGGTTGGAGGTATAGCTCAGTGGTACAGTACTTGCCTGTCATGCATGAGGCCCTGGGTTTGATTCCCAGCACCAGGGGAAAAAGAGCTTCTATACTAGACACTTGAAATGCACTGTCTCATCCTGATAAAAGGACTGGTCTTGGCTTTACATTCGTTATTTTTTAATCTTAAAAAAAAAGAAGAAAAAAAAGGTAGTATTGTCTAAGTCCGAAGCAACAGTGGTCTCTGTAACCAAATAGAAATCAGTTCATTTGGAGTCAGAATCTTCTTAGCTGCATGCCTGAAGAGAAGTTGCGTGCAGGGCTGGAGGGACAGCTCGGTAGTTAAAAGCACTAGCTGCTCTTCCAGAGGACCAGAGTTCAAGTTCCAGCACCCACATGGCAGCTCACAACTGTCTGTAATGCCAGTTCCCGAGATCTGACTCACCCTCACATAGGCAAAACACCAATGCACATAAACTAAAAAAAAAATAAGTTATTTAAATAATAATAATAATGACAATAATAAAAGCAATCTTATTCTAGGCTGTCTTTTACCATGAACATTTATTTAAGTGTTAATGTATAGTCGTGTCTTTTTTCTTTTCCTTTGTTCTTTTTGGTTTGTTTGTTTGTAATTTATTGAATTTTACTTTATGTGAATTCGTTGGCATGAGGGTATCAAATCCCTTGGAGCTGAAGTTGTGAGACAGTTAGTTGTGAGCTGCCATGTGGGTGCTGGGAATCGAACCCCTGGCCTTTGGAAGAACAGACAATGCTCTTAACCATCGAACCATCTCTCCGGCCTCTGTTTATTTGTTTTTTGATAGCCCAGGGTAGCCTAAAACCCATAGCAATCCTCCTGCCTCCTGAGCAGACCTCCTGAGTGCTTAGCATTAAAAGCATGTGTCACCACACCCAGCCTTTCACTTTGTCTTCTTTTTGTTTTCTTAATTAAAAAAAAAAGTTTTATTTTTATTTGTGCCTTTCTGTGTGGACCTATGCCACAGTGTGCTGGTGCTCACAAAGGCCAGAGCCGGTGTCAGATCTCCTGGAGCTGGATTCACGGGCAGTTGTGAGCCACCCCAATGTGGGTAGGGGGAATGGAACTCAGGTTCTCTGGGCAGTAAGCACACTTAGCCACTAAGTGTGGCTCCTCCCACCCTCATCTTTTTACATTTCTTTATATTTTGTTTGTAAAAACTAATAAATAAAATGGCTATACCTTTCAACTAGAAGAAACTCTAATAAAGTGAGTCAAACTTTTAAAGGAGATCTACTAGAGAGCAAAGGTTTCTATTACATAGGAAAGGGACTCTCATCACACAGGCTTCCCTAATGCAATGGCATGTCTTTTTTTTTAATTTCTCTAGACACTATCATTAAAATTTTCAGAAGCATATCAACTCTATATTTTTTGAAAGTCTCAAACATGAGTACACTGTATTTATATCATTCCTATCCCTCCAATTCTTCTCATGTCTGCTTCCACTATAGCCCCTTCTTCTATAATTATTTTTGTTTATATATATACATGTATGTATGTATACACACACACACACACATACCCCCATCTCTCCCCAAGTCCAATAAGTGTTGCCCAAATGTACATGGGTATACGACTGACCACTTAGGCTTGAGTAAGCTATCTGGGGGCTCATCCCTAAAGAAAACTGTCTCTCCTTCAGTAGCCCTTACTGCCTACAGCTCTACCCATCCACGTAGGCATGTCAGCTTAGTGCTCTTGTGCAGGCAACCATATTGTGGAGAATTCATGGCAGCAACATCCCCATGATGTCCAGAAGACTCTATCCCATAGCAATTCCCTCTATCTCCTGGCTCCTACAATCTCTCCACCCCCTGTTTCTCTACCTTCCCTTAGTCCTTCATATAAGGGATATGTTACAGGTGTCCCATTCGAGGCTGGGCACACCAATGTCACACACATTTTCTGCACCTTGGCCAGCTGTGGCTTTGTGAAATAGCCCCTTTGATGAGCAATAAGAGCTGTATTTAAAAAGCACAGGAATTTAAAATCTTTCTTTTTTTCTTTTTCTTTTTTCTTTCTTTCTTTTTTTTTTTTTTTTGGTTTTTCAAAACAGGGTTTTTCTGTGTGTAGCCCTGACTTTCCTGTCATGGAACTCACTCTGTAGACCAGGCAAGCCTCAAACTCACAGAGATCCACCCGCCTGCCTCCTGAGTGCTGGGATTAAAAACATGCACCATCACTTCCCAGCTTCTTTCTTTCCTTATTTATTTATTTAGTTAGTTTTTTATTGTTTATTGTTTATATTTTGGTTTTTTTGAGACAGGGTTTCTCTGTGTGACAGCCCTGGCTGTCCTGGAACTCTCTTTGTAGACCAGGCTGGCCTCAAACTCACTGAGATCCTGCCTCTGCTTCCTGAGTGCTGGAATTAAAGGCGTGCATCACCATGCCCATCTTCTTTTTCCTTTCTTAAGAAAGGGTCTCACTGTGTTGCCCACGATGTCCCTGAATGCCTGTGCTCAACAGATCCCCTTGTTTAAGTCTCTTGAGTACTTGAGATTACAAGTTTGTTCCACCTTAGTCATTATTATATACATATATATCTTTTAAAAAACATAATCTCAGCCAGGCATGGTGGTTCAGGCCTTTAGTCCCAGCACTTGGGAGACAGAGACAGGTAGATCTCTGTAAGTTCCAGGACAGCCAGGGCTACACAGACAAACCTTGTCTCAAACAACAACAATAATAATAATCTTTGTATGGCAGGTAACTTTCCCACTTTGAATAAAGGCTTACTTTAAGATTAACTACTGTCACTGTCAATCAGTTCAGCCAAATTGGGAAAGGAACAAAAAGAGAAGGGCACTTTCCTTGTAGGTATCCCTCTCTCTTCTCAGGGCCAGGCTAGTCCTGGCACAAGATCTGCACACACAATGGGCCTCTCTAAGCAGCAGACAGAGTCGTGTTGGCTGCCAGCTTGCACCCAGGCTCTGGGCACAAGCATATCTCTGTGGCCGAGAACAGGCTCAGAAGATTTGTCAGATCCCTGACTTAGCAGAAAAAAAAGTTCTAGAAGGCAGGCTAGGATGGCTAAGGCCCAGCTGAGCCCCCAACTCAGGGCAGGGAAGGAAGTCTATGGGAAACACCTGGAGTTCACTGCTGACACCTGTTCTTCCAGGACATTCTCAGAGGAGTCTCTATCCACTTAGCTGCCTTGCCAAGTTGACATCCAAATGACAGACGTGCCTTCCACGGCTCTTCCAGGCAGCCTTAGGAGTAGGCTGGGGATGTAGAAGTTCAGAACAATGTAGCCAGTGACTGGGCTCTCAGAGAACCTAGGCCCCAGATAGTGCCCAAGAGCCCTGGTTCAAATTGGGAAAATTGAGTGTGTTTAACCATCTAAACTCCTCAACATCTCAAGGAACAAGCATGACCTGGCATCTTTCTGTCCCCTAGGCTTTCCAAATGACTCCTGCAGTGGGGACTTTCAAGCCCAGTTCCTCACCCAATACTCCTCCCACCATTTCAGCCTATGGTGCTGCCTTAAGAGGACTCCCCCTTTCCATGAGGCCATTGGCCAAGAGACCAGATCAAAAAGAGACCTGAGGGCTGGGAATAGAGATATGGTAGATAACCGCCTGGCACGTGTAAGCCTTTAAGTTCCGTTCCAGCACTCCATCACCACAGCAACAACACAACAGGGAGCCAGAGAAAGGAAAGGGGAGAACAAGAATTCCAGTAAGAAAAACTGGAAAGAGGAACACAGCGATTAAGACATGTAATCCTACCCAGGCATTGATGCACGCCTTTAATCCAGCACTCAGGAGGCAGAGGCAAGCAGATCTGTGAGTTCAAGGCCAGCCTGGTCTATAGTCTGAGTTCTAGGACAGCCAGGGCTATACAGAGAAACACTGTCTTGGAAAAAATAAAAAAGACATATAATCCTGATAGTCCAGAAGTTGGGACAGGAGGATTGTAAATTCAAAACCAGCCTGGACTAAACAGTAAGACTCTACCCCCCAAAAACTTAGAAAGAACCAGATATAATGGTGTACTCCTTTAATCTCGGCACCTGGAAGGTAGAAGCAGGCATCTGTCTGTGACTTGAGGACCAGCCTGGTCTACATAGTGTGAGACCCTGTCTCAAAGTAAATAGATAGACAGAGAGATAGATAAGCAAACAGATAGATAGATAGATAGATAGATAGATAGATAGATAGATAGATAGATAGATAGATAGATAGATAGATAAAAGAAGCCAGGCATGGTGGCTGGAGGGACTGGAGTAAGGTCTGGCAGTTCAGAACTCATACTGTCCTTCCAGAAGACCCAACTTCAGTTGCAGGCACCCACATAGTATGGTAACTCCAGCTCTAAGGAATCTGATACCTCTGGCATCCAAGGTCACCTGCACTCATATACACAAACCCATATATAAACACATACTCATAATTAAGCACAATAAATGTTTTTAAAAATCCAGGCATGGTGGTACAGCCTATAATCTCTACATTCAAGAGATAAAGGCAGGAGAATCAAGAGTTGGGTCAGCCTGGGCTACCTGAAACTACATGAAATAACCAAACATAAAATGAAGGTGTGGGAGGAAATGTTTTAAGTATCCTTATGGTTAGTATTCTTTGTTTCTGAGGCAGAGCCTCACTCTGTAGGCTTTGGCTGATCTGGAACTATGCATACTCGGCCTTCCTTCCTACTTAGAGACCTATCTGTGAGTGCTGAGAGTGAAGATGTGTACCATACACCCAGCTGCTATTCTTTTAATAAGAAGAATGTGTGTGAGTGTGTGTGTGTGTGTAGCCACATGTGTGAGGTGGCCAGCAGAGACAAGATGAGAACTTTGAATCCCCGGAGCTGGAGTTCTAGGCACTGATCTGGATGCTGAAAACTGAACTTGGGTCCTCTAAAGGAGCATCAAGTACTCTCAATACTGAACTGAGTTCCAGGATTGCCAGGGCTAAATAGAGAGACCCTGTCTCAAAACAAACAACAAACAAAAAGTTTCAAACAGCAGAAACTAAGGAGCTTTAACATCTGCTGCAATGTTTACAGTCCCGGGGGTATGCTCGGACTGCATAAACCCAGCCGTATCTTCCTGCCATTTATTTTCTTACTTTATCCCACCAAACCATAAGCTAAAGATAAACGACCCCCTTAAAAATTACAACAGGCTGAGCATGGTAGCCCATGCCCTTAGTCCCAGAATTCAGGAGGAAGAGGCAGATGGATCTCTGAATTTGAGGACAGCCTGGCTACAAAGCGAGTCCAGGACAGCCGGGGCTCTGTTATACAAAGAAACCCTGTCTCAAAAAAGCAAATGTGACATTTCAATTGAAAATCGATTCTTTTAAATCACATCACTGGCTATAAACAACAAAATAATAAGACGTGTGAAGGGGAAAGTCTCTCTCATATCCATAGCATGTAGGGTCCTATTTGTCGTCTGTGCTGTTAAAGTTTGATTATTGGGGACATATCTCACTGGTAGAATGTTGCCTGGCAGGCCATAGGCCCGAGAAATATGACTCTTTAAATTTTCTTTTTATTAGATTTATTCATTTTTATCTAAGTATTTTGCTTGTATGTATGTGCATCACTTGCATGCTCGGTTCTCCCAGAGAACAGAAGAGGGTGTTGGATCCCAGGAACTAGAGTTTTGGATGGTTGTAAACCACCACGTAGATGCTGGGAACCAAACCCTATTGTCTCGAAGAGGAGCAAGTGCTCTTGACTGCTGAACCATCTCTTTTCCCCAACAAATATTATTATTTTATCATTATTATTATTTTCCTTGACACAGGGTCTGACTGTGTAGCTGTAGCTGACCTGAACTGCTTATGTAGACTAGACTGGCCTTGAACTCACAAAGATCTTTCCGCCTCTGCCTCCTGAGTGCTGGGATTAAAGTCGAGTGCTGGGATTCACAGCCTCAGAACCAGCCTTGATTAATTATCACATATAGAACTGATTGTTTGTATATACATATTTATTTATTTATATGATCGATATAGTTAAGCTTTTAAGGACTAACATTCTAGACTGAGTCCTTTTGAAGTATTAATAGAAAGCTGAGCAGAGGTGGCACACACCTTTAGTGCCAGCACTCAGGAGGCAGAGGCAGGTGGATCTCTGTGAGTTCTAGGACAGCCTGGTCTACAAAGCAAATTCCAGGACAGCCAAGATTACCCAGAGTAACCCTGTCTCAAAAAACAAAAACAAGGGCTGGAGAGATGGCTCAGAGGTTAAGAACACTTGCTGTTCTTCCAAAGGTCCTGAGTTCAATTCCCAGCAACCATACGGTGGCTCACAACCATCTATAATGAGATCTTGTGTCCTCTTCTGATATACAGGCATACATGCAAGCAGAATAATGTAATAATAATAATAAATAAATCTTTTTTTAAAAAAAGCAAACAAAAAGATTAAAAGAAAATGTGGGGACACACACAAACGCTGGATTTGATTCCCAGCACCACACACACCAGGAAGTGTCAGTGGCACGCTTGTACCCCAGCATTTAGGAGGTGGAGGGAGAAAAAGCCGTTCAAAAGCATCCCCAGCTATATAGGGAGTTCAAGGCTAGCCTGAGCTAGAAGAGACATTATCAAGGGCTGGGTGTGGTCATGCATGTCTGCAATCCCAGCACTCTGGGAGGCAGAGGCAGGAGGATCTCTGTGAGGCCAGCCTGGTCTACAACAAAGAGACATCGTCAAAACCAAACCAGACAAAACAAAACCACTACACACAAAGAAACGCATAAAATGTATCAATACTAGTTAAAGATATGCCTAAAATATAAAATAAAATAAAACTGAATGGGAGTTGGGGTCTTGGGCCACAAGAATGGCAAAGGTGAAGGTCTGGGGCTATTGCTCAGTGGTTAAGAGTGGGTCAGAGCTGACCAGGCATGGTGACGCACACCTGTGATCCCAGCACTCAGGAGGCAGGTTTATCTCTCTGAGTTCAAGGCCAGCCTGGTCTACAAAGAAAGTCCAAAACTGCCAAGGCTACACAGAGAAACCATGTCTCAAACAAAACAAAAAAAGAGTGGGTCAAAACCTAGGCCCTCTGCACAGTTGTGCACCTGGGTCTTCTCGTGAGATTCCTAAATCAGGAACTGGGCCTGTCTCTGACTCTGTTGCCTGCCTTTGGATCACTTTCTTCTAATGAGGTTGCCTCATCTAGCCTCAACAGAAGATGTGCCTTGTCTTATAGCAACTGGATATGCCAGGGCTCATTGATGGCTATAGGAGTCCCCCTCACTTTTCTGAGGAGCAGGGGAAGGAGAGGTGAAGGGAGTGGGAAGGTAAGAAGAAGGCTCTGGGAGGAGAGGAAAGAGGGGAAGCTGTGATCAAGATGTAAAGTATATAAATAACTTAATTAAGTTAATCAATTATTTTTTATTAATTAATAAAAAAGTAATGCAAAAGAAAGAGTGAGCCAAAAGGGAACGAAGGTACTATGCACAGACACAGTGCACAGACATACAGGCAGGCTAAACACCGGTTCAAAATAAGATAAAAATAAATCTTTAAAAGTGGCAAAGGTCATGGCTGGGAGGAGGTGGCACACGCCTTTGATCCCAGCATTCGAGATGCAGAGGCAGGTGGATCTCTGTGAGTTTGAGGCCAGCCTGGTCTGCAGAACAAGTCCAGGACAGCCAGAACTACACAGAGAAACCCTGTCTCGAAAAACAAAATAATAAAAAGTGGCAAAGGTCACCCAGGGTCCCAAAGCCTCTTTACTCCAGTGGTGTCTTGGAGACCCTTCGGGCAAAGCTGGCAGGATTTGGGTCTGGCACTGAGCCCAGCAGCTTTGCTAACCATGGCACTGTCCACCGGCCCCCGCCATCTCTCAGTTCCTATTCTGGGCAAGAAGCCAAAACCACATTTCTCAGGCCCCCACAGGCTTTTGGAGCTGACAGAGTGGCGTTTGAGGAAAGGGCTGAGCGAAGCAGAAAGCTCCTGAGAACGTCAAAGGGAAGATAACACACAATCACATCAGGAGGCTTATCCAAGGGAGACACTGAGAGCCAGAGAGAGTGAGAGTCTCCAGGTCCACACAAGAACAGCTCCCAGAAAGAGACAGCCAAGTAAGGTTCCCCCTCAAAACACTTCTCTGATCCTCACTGGATGTCATAGGTCACTACATAGTGGCCAAATCTCAGCATTTGAGGGTTCCTGAGTGCTAAAAGAGCCTGGGTTTGAAAGCTCCCGTGGCCCTTCAGCAAAGAATCTTAGTGGTCCTCTCCCAGTCCCCACTCTTTTCTTTGCCTTAACCACTCAATGGATGGCACATCCTATTCACAACCCATTTTAAGAGGCAATTAAGATTCATGGAAATGATGGGATTTGTCCAAGATCACATACTAGTGGATGACAGACAAGAAATGCAAACTAGCCCTACTTAGCTCTGTTCCTGCTCTCCTTCCAGGAGACCACACTGACCCCAGGTAGGTCCTGATCCCATTTTCATGCCCGCATCCCACTTCTCAAGGCCAAACTGGTGCCACTTGGGGCCTGAGGAAAAGTCCTTCCTAGCCCTCTGGGCTCTGTACCACAGCACTTACCCTCCAGCACCACCTCCTTGCCTGTCTTCTTGAGGGCCTGTACCGCTTCATCATGGGTGGCGGAGGATAGATCTTCACCATTCACAGACAGGATGGCATCCCCAACAAAGAGGGCCTCCGTCTGGTCTGCTGCCAGTCCCTTGAAGATCTTGGAAATGAGAATGGGCATCTTGTTTTCCCGGCCCCCTGCACACAGGCACGAGAGGAAGAGAAAACTGAGGTAGCTGCTTCAACCCTTGGGAAAGCTATCAAGGTGAAGTTGCTTCTGACTCAGTGCTAGGAAAGGGGAAATGGACGAATGATGAGAAATAAAGGTATGGTGACAGGTGGCCATGATCCCAACGTTCAGGAGGCTTGGGCGGGAATGGATTGCCTTGAGTGCAGAGGCACCCAGAGATACAGCAAGGCATGCAAACAAGATATTTTCTAAATCCATAAAGCTATAGTTTGGCTCCTTGGTCTTTTGTTTAAGTGTTTCAAATGTTCACTGCTTCATTGACCTTTTTTTAATGTTTTGGATTTTAAGCAGTTTCCCGAAGTATGAAAATTTACTGAGAGCCCCCAATCTGGATTTAAGAGAGGAGTGGTGGTTGCTATGGCCTGAAAGGGCCTCTTCCTCGATCATCAGGTTTTAGAATCCAGAGCTGGGTGTGGTGCAGAATATCTTTATTCTAGCACTTAGAAGCAGAGGTGGGGAAGGAATGGGAGACAGGGGTTACTAGTAGTTCATGTTATCCTCAGCTACATAGGGAGTTTGAGGCCAGCCTGAGATATATAAGGCCATCTCAAAAATAAATTAATTAATAAGTTAAATGGGCTTTCCAGGATTCACACTGGAAAGGAATTTAAGTTCTAGAAATTTCAAAAGCATATCTAAATTTAACATGTATTTATTTTCTGTGTGTATTCATGTATACAAGTACACATGTTCTACATAGCACACATGTGGAGGTCAGAGGTCAACTTGAAGGAGTTGGTTCTCTCCTTCCACCATCTGGGTCCTGGGAATCAAACTGGTCATCAGTCTTAGCAGCAAGCCCCTTTACTCTGGGCCTGTAGTTCTCAACCTGTGGGTCTCAACCCCTTTGGGGCTTGAACGACCCTTCACAGGGGTAGAATATCAGATATCCTTCAAGTCAGATACTTACAATTCACAACAGTAACAAAATTACAGTTATGAAGTAGCAATGAAATAATGTTGTAGCTGGGGGTCACCACAGCATGAGGAACTGTATTAAAGGGTTACAGCGTCAGGAAAGCTAAGAACCACTGCTTCTGAACCACCTCACCAGCCCCCAAATATCTTTTGCTTATTTGTTTGTTTGAGACAGGATCTTACTACGCAGCTCTGACTGGCCTGGAATTCAGAGAGATCCACCTGCCTCTGCCTCAGGCATGCTAAGATTAAAGACATGTGCCACCATACCCAGACCAAATGTCTTTTTAAAATAGGCTGCTCATTTGGGAATGGTGGTACTTGTTTATAATCCCAGCACCGAGGTGGCAAAGGGTAAAGGGTTACTACAAATTCAAGACCAACCTGTTTCATGTATAAAGTTTCAAGACAGAATGGACTACACAGCCAGACAGTCTCCAAAAAAGAAGAAAAATCAATGCTCCACCCTCAAATGAGACCCTCAAATATCACATTCCTGGCCCATCCTCAAAGTACTCATGATAGATTAGCGGTTCAGAGCAAGAGTCATTGTTTCAAGGTTACATAAGCTGGTGACATCTGAGCCTGGGACACCTCTCCCAACCCCCACCCAGGCCCAACAGTCACTCCTGACACTGCACAAGGCTTGAGGCCTAGGAGAGGAAGGTGTTTCTATTTATATCTAGCCTCCCCCACCTAAAAGTAGGGACTTCAGTTCCATTTGAAGCTATGACCATTCCCAGCTGCCTTGCACTCAGCTGGACCCCAGAAGGGAAGTTACCATGGCAACAAGAGCCCAGTCTTCTTCAATCTAGGAGGATTTGAATAAAACTGCTACTTTCCCCAAAGTCCCATAAAAATATCCTTCCAGCAACTGGAAGTATAGATTTGGGTAGTGTCTCCGTCCCTTGGCAAGACCCCAATCCTCCAAGAGTCACTTTGTCTGTCTGCAAAGTGGAACTTTATAGCAACTCTGGTTCCTTCCTGCTCTGACACACTGAGTGAATTTTTTACAAACTGGTCTGTTTCCCCAGCCTGTGCTAGAATTTGGGGTTACAGCTGGTGCCCACTCCTTGTCTTCCCATTCTCCCTTTAGGCTCTTGGGGTTAGCTGACCGGGAATTTACCCTTCCCTGGAAGAAACCGACTCCCTGGTCAGGCTTTAGGGCATCAGTGGCTCTATAATTAAGATTTAAATCCTGGTTCTGCCATTCACTGGCTGATCCTGGGGAAATCATCTTCCTCTTCTGAGTCTCAGTTTTCTTCACCTGCAAAATGGAGATTAAACTCAATGCCTCTCGCCACTGATGGTCAAGCTGAAACAGACCATGGGCTAAGTATAAAGGACACAAAACCTGGGGCTGGAGAGATGGCTCAGTGGTTAAGAGCACTGTCTGCTCTTCCAAAGGTCATGAGTTCAATTCCCAGCAACCACATGGTGGCTCACAACCTTCTATAATGTGAACTGATTCCCTCTTCTGGCTGGTGTAAATGCAGATAGAACACTCATATACATCAAATAAATAAATCTTAAAAAAAAAAAAAAAAAGGACACAAAACCTAACACACCATGGCATTCACCACGGTGCCTATTCCCTAACCTGGGCCAAAGGGTCTAAGCAAGGTATCAGTGGTCACAGCCACATCCCAGGATGCAGGAACACATTGAGTCGGGCAGGAATGGGGAACCCGCAGCTGGGTATGTACACAGACTTTAAGCACATTTAGTTGCTTGAGAGACACCCCTGACCCCTTTCCCTCTCACGCATGCTGGCAAGCCCTGCTCTCAGAAATACCCTCGTATAGTTACCAAAACAGATTCAGAGATGGGTAAGTGACTTGTCCAAGTTCACAGAGCTCTAAAACTCCAATGGCAGCCAAAATGAGCTGGGGAAGTAGTTGGCTGGTAGTGCTTGCCTAACATGTATGAAGCTCTAGGCTTGATCCCCAGCACAACATAAACCTATTTTAGCAGCACATACCAGTAATCCTGGCACGCTAGAGGTGGGAGATTAGATGTTCAGTGTTATCCTAAGCTACATAGTGAGTGTGAGGCCAGCCTGGGAAACATGAGACCCTGTCAAACAACTGTCCATCTTGGAGACTAAGACCTCTTAGGAAGGAATGGCAACTCTGGGTTCACCCTCTCCACCGTGTCCATGGTACAAATGGGCAGATGAGAAGCCTCAAAGACAGCCATCGGGACTCCCAGCCTAAGTATACAGCCTTCTGGAGCCCAAGATACCTAGGTCCCTACTGACTATGCCTACACCTCCACACATCTCTGGTGTCCACACTGAGTTCCCAGACTCCAGGCCTTCACCCATGCACCTAGGTTGTATCTCACGACTTCCTCCCTTCGGATTCAAGAGGTGTCCCAGGCCTCAATCTCCTCTCCTTTCACCCCTTGTCTGCCTTCCTGAGGACCCTCCTGCCCTTGATACCCATAGATACTATTTTGCTTCAACATAGAACTAAGCACCCATGTCCTTGGTGCGTCCCATGTCCTTGGTGTGCCCCCGTCCTTCCACACTTGTGCCTTCTGAGTTCCCTGTAAGACTCCCCCCAAACTGCCCAAGCCCCTTCCGACCTTCGTGCTCCTGCCTCACTCTGTTCCCTCCTCCCCTGAGACTCCTCTCCGCCCCAGGCAGAAGGCTTTAGGTGTGCTGCCAGCCCCCGTGACCCCCGAGCGCTCCGCAGCGGCACAGACGCCGTGACCCCGCGCCCTCAGTGCCCGGCGCCTACCCTTGATGCTGATGCCCAGCCCGCCGGCGTCGGCCTTGCGCACCGTCACGCGGCGCCGCTGGAGAAGAAGCGCCTCTGGCAGCTGCGGAGGCGCCGCGCCGGGCTCAGAGGCGCCGTTGAGTTGCGCGGGCTCCGGCTCCGGGCCGGGCTCGCCGTCGGCGGGGCTCACGGTCAGCGCGTCCTCCGCCAGAGTGAGCAACACCCGCTGCCACCGCTCGCCGCCCGCCCCGGAGCCCGCCCCGGTGCGCAGCTCCAGCAGCCCGGTGCGCGGAGCGCGCCTGCCTGACGCCATCTTCGCCTCGAAGTCCCAGTACGCTGCGCTCGCCCGGTCCCGCGTACCCGGCCCGCTCTGACCCAGCGCCCAGGGCAGAGGGCTGCGGGGCAGCACAGCCAGCCGCCACCCTACCCCGGGCCTCGGGGGCGGAGCTTCGCAGGACAGGCTGTCGGGGCGGGGCTAACGGGGGCGGGGCCCGGGAGAGACTGAGAAGCTACCGCGTAACCGAAGGATGCTCTGCGAAACCGCTTGGGAGTGGGTCAGAACCGCGTCGCCGCGAGACTACAAAGTTACAGGAGGAGATAGAGGGTGAGGTTCTCAGCAGGGACATAAAGGGACAGGGTCCTGTGGATGGGGCAACCCGAGGATCGGGTTCTGTGCGCCGTCGAGGATTGGGCCGTAGTTCCTGGAGGAAGAAGGACAAGAAAAAGAATCAAGGATCCTGGGGCGAGTCTTTGGGCGTGCGGGCAGGGCTGCCTGTGGCGGGAAGCCAGGCTCTAAAGACTTTGCAGACAAAGTTAACTGGTAAAGGAGCTCAGGAAGGAGGTGGTTCTGCAAGTTTTGTATGCCTTGGGGAGAGGGTCCCCGCAGCGGCCTGTGGGTGTGGCTCAGCTTGAGGGCGCAGCCTCCAAAAAGGTAAACCTAACCCACCAGGAAGAGAACCCTACTCCTTTGAGGGCTTGGTCCCATCGCTTGGAGGGAAAGGCAGGAGGATCTGCAAGTTTGAGATCAGCCTGGACTACATGAGACCCTGCCTTAAAAACTACAAAATCAAAAGACATAAGGAGCTGTAGAGATAGAAGGCTCAGAGGTTAAGAGCATGCTCTGCTCTTATAGGGGACTAACAGCACCCATGTTGGGCAGCTCACAACCGCTTGTAACTCCAGCTCCATGGAGATCTGACTAGCTTCCTTGGGAACCTGAATTCACATTGCGAACACCTACACGTGGGCACACAAAAGTAATAACAATAAATTAAAACATGTGTTATATACACATGTGCATACAATACATGTGTGTCACCTATTCAGTGTTTGCATGGCACATGAGCTGGCTGATTTATGCTATCATTTATGTGCCACGTAAATCCTGCATAACCTACACATTATTGCTATTTTAATGATGAGGAGACTGAAACGCACAAGTACTAAAAGCTGGCTTCTGTGTTAACCTGGGTCTTTCTGCCTTCCAAGCTCACATCCCCCTTATTCCCCTGGGCTGCACGCCCAGCAGCAGAAGATGATTTCAGTATTCACTAATTGAGCACTTACTGGACCAAGCAAGATACCATACATCTGTAATCACAGCACTCTGGAGACTGAGGCAGGAGGATCATAAATTAGTTCTAGGCCAGCTAGAGATTCATAGCAAGTTCCAGGTTATACTTTTAAATTTTTTATTTTAATGTTTATGTGGATTGGTGTTTTGCCTTTGTGGATGTCTGTGCACCACAAACAGTCCTCAAAGCCCACAAGTGATCAGATCCCAGAAGGCATCAGACCCCAGAAACTGAAGTTAAAGATGGCTTTTGGCTGCCATATGTGGCTTGGAATTGAACTCCAGACTTTGTGGTTAAATGTTGAAGGACAAGCCAGGCCTGCTGTAATTTCAGATACTGAGGAAGCTGAAGCAGGAGAGTCACAAGTTCAAGGCCAGCCTGGGCAATTTAGTAAGACTCTGTTTTAAATTTTTAAAACTCAGGAGGCAGAGGCAGATGAATTTCTGTGAGTTGAGGCCAGCCTGGTCTACAGAGCTAATTCCAGGACAGCCAAGGCTATACAAAGAAACCCTATCTCAAAAATAAATAAATCTTTAAAAAAAAAACAAAAAGACTAGGGATATAGCTCAGTGATAGAGCCTATCTTGTGTAAGACCCTACATTCAATCTCACAACTATTAAAAAAAAAAAAGATAAAGAAGCAAGTCTCACCCTTGTAAGCCCAACACTGGGGAGATGGAGGTGGGAAAATCAGAAGTTCA
This sequence comes from Pachyuromys duprasi, assembly GCA_028658305.1. Taxonomy (NCBI): domain Eukaryota; kingdom Metazoa; phylum Chordata; class Mammalia; order Rodentia; family Muridae; genus Pachyuromys; species Pachyuromys duprasi. The sequence goes on along the minus strand of CM053766.1, from coordinate 138,954,695 downwards.
AAGGCTGTAGCAGGAGAGATAGCTCAGTGGTTAGAAGTACTAGTTGCTTTTACAAGGACTTGGATCTGATTTCCAGCACCCATGTGGCGGCACCCAACCATCTGTAACTCCAATTGCAAGGCATCTCACACCCTCTACTAGCTTCAGTGGGCACCAGGCACATAGATGGTGCACAGGCATACGTACAGACAAAACACCCATATGCACAAAAAGCACGTTTTAAAGTTAAAAATCTATGTAGTGAGACCCTGAACTCAAAAAGGTATAAGAGAGGGAGGGAGAAAGGAAGGGTGAAGGGGGGGGGGCAAGAGTACACAAGAGGCCAGCAGTGGCGGCATGTTTAGTCCCAGCACTTGGGAGGCAGAGGCAGGTGGGTCTCCAAGTTTGAAGCCAGCCTGATCTACAGACTGAGTGCCAGGACTACACAGAGAAAATAAAGAGTACATGAGATGGGGAACACACACACACACACAGGGCACCAGGAACTGAGATCCTTTCCCAGGACAGTGTCTGGAATTAGATCCTTAAAAGTCCCTCCACGTGTTGACCTGCTTAATGAAGCCCAGACCAACTTTCTGGGAAGGAACCTCAACGGAAAGCTCCTCCTCTGGGGAGTGTTCTCTGTGGACAGAGCTGAGGAAAGGAGAAGTGGCTGTCTGTATACCAAGAAGCTAGCAGAGAAGGAAGAAAGTGTAGAGCCAGAAAAGTGTGTGTGTGTGTGTGTGAGAGAGAGACAGAGACAAAGACAGAGACCATACCCACCCATGGTCACACAGCATTAGCTGTGCCAGTTTGCTTCCTTGCCCTGCCAGCTACCTCATGAACATGCAGCTAGAGGAATGTTCTACTCCCCCTCACTTAGTCAGCAGTGGCCAGAAACTGACCACACACACACACATACACGCTGGCCTGGCTACCTACCAAACCCCTGGGCAAAGCTCCCAGAGAAAACTGGTTCACTCCAAAAAGATAGGAGGAGGAACTGGGAAAAGGAAAATCGCAGGGGAACTGCCAGCCACTGAAGGCCCTGCTGGCTCAAGCTAAGCGAGCAAGTCTGAAGTCCTGGTCAGCAGTGAGTTTTCTCTGTACTGGCTGTGGGACAAGGAGCAGGGGTTCCTGTACTCTCACTGCCGTGAGTGAGTACATCACACAGTAGGTGTTTTCTGTGGATCAAGAGGGTCCTCAACTCTCGGAAAGCTGAGGTAGAAGTTCCAGTTTGTCTCAAAGTAAAACAGCAACAGCAAAGCAGTAAGCCTGAGTCGCTCTCTGTGGGCTTGGGCAGTGGGGATGGCTATTAACTGGATTGTGTCATCTCTTGTTGCTGAGACCACCATCATAGGCTGGCAATGCAGCTGTCCCAGACACCACAGAGGGCTTTAGGAGGGTTAGCTGGCACTCAAGAGGCAGGAGGATCAGGAATTGAAGATCAGCAGCCTGGACTCATGAAACTCTATCTCAAAAAAAAAAAAAAGAAAAGAAAGAAAAAGAAAAAAGGGAAGGAACAGGGATCTGGCAATACTGCTCAGCAGTAAAGTCTCTAATGACCAACCAGGCAGGAAAGTACCAATCCTCAAAAGTTGTCCTCTGGGGACTGGAGTGATGGCTCAGTGGCTAAGAGTGCTTACTGCTCTTGCAGAAGGCCTGAGTTCAATTCCCAGCACCCACAGGGCAGCTCACAACTGTGTAATTCCAGTTCCGGGGATCTGACACCTTCACGCAGACAGGCATGCAGGTACAACACCAAATATTTTTAGGGCTGGAGAGATGGCTCAGCAGTTAAGAGCGCTGATCTGCTCTTCCAGAGGCCCTGAGTTCAGTTCCCAGCAACCACATGGTGGCTCACAACTATCTATAATGTGATCTGAGGCACTCTTCTAGAGTGCAGGTATACATGAAGATAGCGCACTCATACATAAAATAAATAAGACAAAGTCGATCTTAAAAAATATTTTTTTAAAAAATTTGTCCTCTGACCTCCACAAGCACTCCATGGCCCATACATGTACACAAAAAACAAACAAACAAACTAGTGATCAATCAATAAATAAATAAATAATGTTCAAAGGTAGTTTGTCAAAGATCAGGTGAAATCAATTGGACCTGGTAACATATGAAAGCTCTGCTTCCTAAATGACAGGATTTAGGATGCTAACATTCCTTTACACTAAATTCTGGAGTCTACAGTTCAAATTCTCTAGCATCTGATATGTCTGAATCAAGCAAATTCCTAGAGTATCCCAGAAAAAGGGTGATCAGACAAAAAAACCTTTGGAACCCAAAATATGCTGATTTAGCTAGGCTCGGTAATTCATTTCTATAACTGTGGCACTCAAAAGGCTGAGACAAGAGGATTGATCACTAGGAGTTTGAGGCCAGCCTGGAATACATAGTGAGGATTGGTTTCATTTTTCGGTGCTTTGTTTTGTTTTGTTTTTTGAGACAGGGTTTCTCTGTGTAGCTTTGGCTGTCCTGAACTAACTTTGTAGACCCCGCTGGCCTCGAACTCACAGAGATCCCAAGTACAGGGATTAAAGGTGTGTGCCACTACTCCAGGCATGTAAGATCCTGTCTTAAAAACCAAACATACAAAGAAACAAACAAACAGAAAATGGGCAGGCAAGATTGCCCACTGGTTGGGCCTGTGGGTAGACCTGATGGCTTAGTTCAATCCACCAAATCCCACAAGGTGGCAGCAGAGAACCAACGTCTGAAAATTGTCTGGCACGCACACAGACAGGCCTGCGCACTTTTTTTTTTTTTTAAAAGAAAAGAGAGCTGGCAAGATGGCTAGGATTGTTCTACAGCGTGTTCGTAATACGTGAAAAAGTGTGCTGTTGGACATTAGCCAATAGTCCTTCCAAGAACCAAACACTTGTTGAATGTCATCAGTGACGACTTTGGCACACTTGCCTTCTACTGCAGATGATCGACTGGGAGAAGATACATACTCCATGATGCGCAAGAATCTGACTGGGCACTGCACCACTCAGTGACAGCTAAGGGTCATAGAGAGCATATGTACCATGTTTCGCCGTTTGTAAGAAGTTGTTAGCTGGGCATGAGGCAGAGCAGGTGGATCTCTGTGAGTTCGAGGCCAGCCTGGTCTTCAAAGTGAATTTTAGGAATTATAGAGACCTTGTCTCAAACAAAACAAACAAAAAAGAAGTTGTGAAGAGGGACTTTGGGGGAGGAAGGGGATTGGTAGGAGTAGAAGTCGGACAAGAGAGGTGAGTAGAGTTAAAATATGATCCAAATACATTATATATACATATGAAAATGCCATAGTAAAAGCCAGTACTCTGTACAATTATGCTATTTTAAAAACCATTCAAGATGGGTGTGATGGTGCATGTCTTTAATCCCAGTACTCAGGAGGCAAAGGAGGGCCAGACTGGTCTGCACACAAGTTCCAGGCCAGCAGAGCTACATGGAGAGACCCTGTCTCTGAAATAGGGGAGAGACCCAGAGGGATGACTCAGCAATTGAGCTGGCTTGCTGCTCTCGAAGAGGAGCCAAAGTGGATTCCTGGCACCTACACAGCAGCTTCTACCCCATCTGTTTAAGGAGGCAGTCTCTTGACCTCCACAGCCATCAGGCACGCACTTGGTGCACATACATTCAGGCAGCCACCATGCCTGGTTAATAGTGCATTCCTGTAATCTCATCACTTGGGAGGTGGAAGTAAGAGAATCAGGAATTCAAGTTTGGCTTCGGCCACAAGGTCGGCCTGGGCTACATGCTAGCCAGTCTCAAAAAAATAGTCATGCACAGTGGTACGTCTTTACTCCCAGCTCTTGGGTGGCAGAGGCGGGTGGATTTCTGTGAGTTTGAGGAGCCTGGTCTACATAGTGAGTTCTAGGACAGCAGAGGCTATATAGAGAAACTCTGTCTCCCAACAGACAAAGGAGTGAAGGAAGGAATGGACTGGGAACTGTGGTGCGTGCCTATAATTCCAGCACTTGGGAGGCAGAAGCAGCAAGATAACCACAGGTTTAAAGTTAGCAAGGTCCACACCCTCTGCCTCACACTAACCAGGGTTTCACATTGAGATCTTGTCTCAAAAGAAAGAAAAAAGAAAAGCAGAAAAACTAATTAATCAATTATGTAAGTTTACATCTGACAGAATTATATGTAAGCTTAATTAATCAAAGGTAGCTCCGAGTCACCTCCCAGCATCTCTATTTCTAAATGCTGTGGGAAACCATACCAGAATGAATTTGCAACACATGATCTGTCATAACATGATGGATCATGTAATGCTTTTACCCATGTTTACAGGTCTCATCAAGGGCAACTGTCTGATGGCAATGGCACAGGCCAATATTTCTAGTCCTGGGGAGTTGTGGCGATGTTAAACCTAGGTTTCCACGATGTGCCGGTAGCAAGAAACATGTGTGGGACTCCCGAGATGGAGAGACCCTCCATTGGGATGCCAGACCCCAATAACCCACAAAACAGAGCTTGATGCAAACAGCAAGAGGTATTTTATTTAGTAGCTGGCATGCTGGGGCTCTGCATTCAGCTCCCACGCAAGGGGGTGGTACAGAGCTCTGAGCAGCAGAATCACAGAGTTTATAAAGGCAAAAACCGCAAAACAGGAGGGGGTCTAGGGATAAGGGATTTTTCTAACGGGGCAGTCAGTGATTAGCTGTGCCCAGGTGTGGTGACTAGGGGAAGGTTAGGGACTGTTTGCACTTCTCAGTCCAGGAACAAAGAAGGGCGTTTAGGGCCAAGTTAAAATTTTCTACCCTTACACATGCACTTTTAGAGAATGAAGCAGACAAAGCCTGTCAGGAAAATAACCCACTTTTTTTTTTGATGGGGTCAATAGAGCCAGGGAGGTGTTCATCTTTCAGGTTCCTGGTCTAAGTGATTTGTGTTAGAGCATCACTACAACCATCCCTGTCCCTCCAGCCTATGAGCAGTCACTGCGAAAAGGCCCTGTTCAGGGCTCCAGACAGGTGAATGCTTACTTCAGGCCACAAAGATTCTGCCTCCAAGGTCCACATCCCAAAACACCAGCTGGGCAGGACAGCCTGAGTTTCTGGGAACCAGGACTGCAGGTATCCTTCTCCTGGACCCTTTTTCTTTCTAATTAAAACTTTTGTCTTAAATCGGGAGAAGTACCAGCAGAGGGCAGCAGACAGCCAGGGTTACGGGGTGCAGGGTCCCGCCCACCATGTAGCTCAACTCCCTCCGAAAACAAGTAACAAAGTGAAAATAAGTGGGATTCTCCTTCCTCCGTTTTCCCCTCCACCTCTTCCTCGTCTTCCTCACTCCCCTCCTCCTCCCTTATCTTTTCTTTCTTTCATAAAGGATCTACCAGTATAGCCCAGGCTAGCCTCAAACTGGAAATCTTCCCTCCTTAGCCTTCCAAGTTCACAGGCCAATGACATCTCACTTGGGTTTTTGTTTGTTTGTTGTTGTTGTTTGTTTGTTTTTTCAAGACACATTTTTCTGTGTAGCCCAAGCTATCCTAGAACTCAGTTTGTAGATCAGGCTGGCTTCGAACTCAGAGATCTGCCTGCCTCTACCTCCCCAGTGCTGGAACTAAACGCTTATGCCAACCATGGTCCAGCTATCCCACTTGTTTTGTTTGGGTTTTTTAACTTTTTTTTTCTTCCTGAGACAGAGTCTGACCGTGTAGTTCTCTGACTATCCTTGAACTCAGTATGTAGTCAGACTAGTCTGGAACCCACAGAAATCCACCTGTCTCTGCCTCCCAGGTGCCAGAATTAAAGGCGTGTGCCACTAGTCTGCCTTTAATATTGTAGAGGGTGAGAGTGGATTGGGATGTGCATGTTATGTCTGTGTGGACGCCCTCAGAGGCCAGAAGAGGTGTCAGATCTGGAGCTGGAGTTACAGGTGGTTGTGAGCCACCTGAATGGGTTCTGGGACCCAAACTCACACCTTCTGGGAAAGCCACCTGCTTCAAATTGTCACTATTTATTTACCTATGTACTCCTTCATTAATTCACTATTTAGTGGTGCTGAGGACTGAATCCAGAGCCTTGCACATTCTAGGCAAGGGCTATATAGATAGTTATTAGTTTTTGTCAGTTTGTTTTTGAGACAGGGTGTCATTCCGTAGCCCCAAACTGGGCACTGAACTCAGCTATGTAACCCCACCTGGTCTCAAACTCATTGTAGTCTCTGTGCCTCTTGGTGTTGGGGTTGCAGCTCAGGGCTGCTGAGACTGTTGGTTTTGAAGAGCTTTATTCTCTTCTCCATGAGGATTGCACATCCATCTAATCTATCATCAGCATATCAGCTCACCCTATCCCCATTTCCCCTCCAGGACATGGACTAGGACAGTAGGAAAAAAAGCAACTGGAGAACACTCTAAGACTATCGCCCTGGCTTTCCGTTCACACAGTGGTGCGTGACCTCAACCGGAACACTTGTCTCCTTAGTCCCACTTTGCAAATCTGTAAAATAGGATTAAGAAAATGAAAGATGCTGGGAGGTGATGGTGCAAGCCTTTGAACCCAGCGCTAGGGAAGCAGAGGCAGAAGAATCTCTGAATTCAAAGTCAGCCTGGTCTAGAAAATGAGTTCCAGGACAGCCAGGGCCACATAAAGAAACCTAGTCTTGAAAAAACAAAAATTAATTAATTAATTGATTGATTGATTGATTGATTAAAACTAAGTCTCAAAAAATGAGAAGGAAGGAAAGAGAGAGAGAAAAGGTGGCTCAGTGAGTAAAAGCACTCGCCTCCAAAGCCGGAGTTCAAGCCCCAGAACCCATGGTGGGAAGAGCAAGGGCCTGCTCACTGTGAAATATAGTGAACGTCCTGCATACCTACACAATAATAATAAAGACAAGAAAGGAAGGACGAAAGAAGGAAGGAAAGGCTGGAGGACCTGGAAGAAATGAGTGGGGTCTGAGTGAGAGCCTGGCACAGGAGGAAGCTTCTTTACGTTTTAATTTCTGCCAAGCGGGCTGGGACACACCTGTAATCCCAGCACTTGAGAGGCTGAAGCAGGAGGATTAGCCTGAGCTCTAGACTATCTGGTCTATATAGTTCCAGGGAGGACCGGGTTACATAATGAGAACCTACCTCAAAAAAGTTAAATAAAATTGGGCCAGTGAGGTCAATTGCTCAGTAGCTAAAAAGCCCAGCAACAACATGTGCTCTCTTCAGAACTACCATGGAAGGAGGGAACTTGCCCTGACTTGCCCTCTACATCCACACCCTCACAGAAACAGTAAATAAATAAATATCAATAGCCAAAGGTATAGTGTTAGACCTGAGGGAAAAACCATTCCCAGGACTGTCTGATTAAAGCAAGCTGAATTTAGAAGTGTACAGGAGACTAGCCAGACAAGTGCCTCCCGATAAGTCAGCCCCTCCCTGGCATTTGAGGTTCCTTTTATGGGAAAGGGTTAGGGTGATAGAAAATAGCTGTTGAGATAATTGTCTGTTAGCACCTGGACAGAAGGGTGAGGGACTCAGGGCTCAAGGCTGCCTGTAGGGTAGAGAAGTGCAAGAATACATCATGTGGAAGGGAGAAGCCTGACAGGTGTTCAGGAGTTTAACAAGGCAAAGGGGTGGGCATACCGTCAAGGGGTGACAAGTTCAGCAGAGGTTGAAAACCATGGTTTGTAGGATACATTAGGCTCAAAAACTTACTCTTATAAGGTATGAAGATAATATGTAACAATGTAGCTCCTTAAAAACAATGTGGCTAGTGTTTTGGTTTCACAGTAGATCAGTTGATGGGGCACTCAGGTCATGAAGACTCAGGTCAACCCTCAGAACATACAAAAACTATATACACACCTATAATCCTACCACACAGGAGGTGGAGGTAAGAGAATCAGCAGTTCACGGCCAACCTCAGCTACAAAGGAGCTAAAGGTGAACCTAGGCTACATGAAACTCTGTTTCAAAAAACAAACAAAAGAAGCAAGGGGATGTGATGAAGCTCAGCTAATGCAGTACTTGCTTAGCATGCAGGAATCCCTGGGTTTGGTGCTCCCTGAATAAAGTAGGTGAGGCAGCACAGGCCTTTAGTCCCAGCACTTGGGAAGTAGAACAGCAGGATCAGAAGGTCAAGGTCATGACCAGCTACACAGTGAATAGGAAGCTAGCTCTAGATACAAGAGACCCTACCTCAAAAACATATATAATTATGTTAATAGTTAATTTAAATTTCTGTTCCTGGGCTGGAGAGATGGCTCAGAGGTTAAGAGCACTGACTGCTCCTCCAGAGATCCTGAGTTCAATTCCCAACAACCACATGGTGGACACAACCATCTATATGTCTCTACTACCCTCTTCTGGCATGCAGGTGCACATGCAAATAGAGCACTCTTACAATAAATAAATAAATACATCTTAAAATGTTCCTGGCTTGAGGGTTGTTTTATTGTGAGTGATATTTCTATTGTAAGAACAAGAGCCTGCCACCTGCCATTTTACCACCTGCCATTTTATTCAGCAAGAATTTTTTCTTTTCTTTTTTTTTTTTTTTTTTTTTTGAGACAGGGTTTCTCAGTGTAGTCCTGGCTGTCCTGGTGTCCTTTGTGGACCAGACTGGCCTCGAAGTCACAGAGATCCACCTGCTTCCCTGCTTCCTGAGTGCTGGGATTAAAGGCATGTGCCACCATGACTGACTTTAAAAAAAAAAAAAACAACTTATTTATTTTTATTTGAAGTACATGGGTGTTTTGCCTGCATGTATGTCTGTGTGAGGGTGTCAGATCCCCTGGAGCTGAAGTTACAGACAGTTGTGAACTGCCATGTGGGTGCTGGGAATTGAACCCTGGTCATCTGACAGCAGCCAGCGCTCTTAACCACTGAGCCATATCTCCAGCCCCAAATCTACCGCTTTTCACCTGCCCAAGCCAGTGGCTTCCTAAGGCCTGAGAAGCCCTAGCCCTGGATCCGAACACGGCTCCCCTTTTCTGTGGTTCTCCACACACCCATGTGCCCCGTCATTTTCACTCATGCGTCATCATCCAGAACAAATCTTTTTCTTCTCCTCACAGATGTTTCACACAGCCTCTTTTTCCTTCAGAAATTCCCTCAAAAGCATTCACTGGTAATTTTTCCAAAATCACAGTAATTATCTCATTACTTTGATATTAATAGGCCTCGCTTGGCACCAGGGGGCCCATTGAAAGAGCTCAGGCCCTGTGCGAGGGGTGGAGAGGGATTCTGAAGAGCAACCCCTCCTGGCCTCGGGACAGCCCTTGCTTGCCTCCCTCCCGAGTCATTCTGCACCTTTGCCCCCACGTGGTGTTCTGACTGAAATCGACAGAATTCTGGAACCACGGGCTCCTGAAAAATGGCAGATGCCTAGACAGGAAAAGGAAGGAAGAAAAAGAAATGGCAGAGGCTGAGCCATGGACTCTCCAGAGACCTAGAGCCTCACAGCAAAAAAGAGGCAGATCTTGGAAGAGAGCCCAGGGCTCCTGGCCACCCTAGGCAGCCTTTTCCCTCCTGTCCCTCAGCTATGCCCCAGGCAGGTCTGAATTGGGAGTCTTTTTTGGAGCTCAGCCGGAAAGACTCCTTCCAGTCGTATCTCCATGCCCTTTACTAGTTCCCTGACATCTCTGTAATCCAGTGTGGTTCGCATTATCACCTGGTCTTATTTAATCCTCACTACAATCTTACATTGTGTTTTTTTTTTTTTAGTAATGTACAGGCCTTGTATTTCCAAATGCTTCTTTTTAAAAAAAGATTTATTTATTCTTATTTTATGTGCATTGGTGTCTTTCCTGCATGGAGTTGTACAAAGCTGTGAGCTGCCATGTGGGTGCTGGGATGTGAACCCCACTCCAATCTGGAAGAGCAGTCAGTGCTCTTAACCTCTGAGCCATCTCTCCAGCCCCCAATAATCATTTGCTTCCTCTTCCTCCTCCATTCTCCTACCTCTGCCTCTGCCTCCTGAGTGCTAGGATTATAGGTGTGCACCACCACTGCCTGGCTGTATTTGTATCTTATATGCATTGGTATTTTGCCTGCATGTATGTCTATGTAGGGTGTCAGATCTTGGAGTTCCAGACAGTTGTGAGCTGCCATGTGAAGACTAGGAATTGAACCTGGGTCCTCTGTAAGAACAGTTAGTGCTCTTAACCACTGCTGAGCCATCTTTCCAGGCCCCCTCAAAATGCTCCTTGAATACAATGAGACAGCTGCTGTCATTTAACCCACTTTACAGATGAGGAAATTGAGTCAAGGTAAGAGCATAAGCTTGTAACTGAGTTCTCAGGATTCTGGGCCTGAACCCTGAACCTGCCAGCTCCAGATGCCCTGGGACTACTCTCTCTCCACCTGGCGGCTTTCTTACCTCTAGACTTGAAAGTTCTTCCTAGATGTAGAAAGTCAGTGAATTTAACCCTACCTTACACGCTCTGGACTATGCTATGAGCACTCAGGTGATCTGTCCACAAGAGTGTGCTCTCAGCAGCTAGTGTGGCTTGACTACAAATTCCCAAGCTTCTTCTCTTCACTTTAAGGCTCTTCTGCAAGCATCTCCCTCTCAAGGCCATCCAGAGCAATCTCTGAGACCACTGCAGAAGGCTCACTGAGAGTCAGGTCCTGAACCTATTTCCCCTATTTCCCTACCTGACCCACTGTGTTTCATCCTATCACTGCATTTGAATCTGCAACCGGTTGAGACCATATGGCTGGCCATACTGTGTTGGCCACGCTTGTCCACTCTCAGATTGACAGAGATGTTTCCAAGTCCAAGGCTCTCCGGGAACACTTCCTAGGAACCTTCCTCCATAAATGGAATGGGAAGAGTGATAGTCTCAACAGAGAGCCATGACTGAGAGTGGCTGGACAGCCAGAGAGACTAGGCTGGCTGAGCTAGGAGGTGGGAGGGGGCAGTATAGAGGAGCCTTTGTTAGACCAGAAGCTACAAAGCTGCCCCGTCCCCACCATCTGGCTCCTGCTCCAGCCCAGTGAGGCATGATGGGGAATATTGGGAGGGGGGTGCTAGGGGCTACCCACCTGCTCTGCCTCCTGGGATAAGCTGATCCAAGACCTCCCAGGCCCATCTGGTCAACATATCCCCAGGCCCTGACCACCCCTGGGACTCCTTTAGACAGACTGAAATTGGCCGGGAGTGTGGCCAGCCTGTCAGGGTCACAGGTCACCGTTAATCTGCCAGAACAAGGGAGGACAGGCAGGTGGGCAGGCAGTCAGTGTGAGCGAAGCCCTGGGAGTTCCTGCTGTCTTCCCTAGTGATCACAGAGGGAGGGTTTCCCCTTCTGAGAGGCAGGGAGGAGGTTATTGGACTCCAGGGAAATTGCTCATTCTCACACCTAGCTGTTCTAGTTCCAGATGGGAACCCTGGAAACTCTCCCTGAATATGCCCAGGGCATCACTGCAACAATGCCTGAGACAAATCCTGCGGAAAATGGAAGTGCCCATCAACAGGAACTGGGTTAATCTGAAGACTGAGACCATCTTCAGCTTAGCTTCTTGGGCTGAGAACTGAGATCCATGTATCGATCAACTCTTCAGGAATATCTTCCCAGGAAAGACAAGACTATAAACCAATAGATCATGTCACTGTTTGCCTCAGGGAATTCTTGCAAACTAATTTCTTTGGACAAACAGTTTGTTCAATTTGGCCAATACCTTTTTTTTTTTCAGATAACGGTTTAATTTTAATATTTTTGGAATATCTTCTCCGAATCCTGACCTGTCTACACATGGGCTTGAAACAGCCAGCTCTCTCTTTTCCAGTCCAGCCTTTGGTCTGCAGCTCCTGCACAAGACTCTTCTTTTTCAAGATTCCTATGGGCCTGAGCATATGTGGAACCCTCCATTATCAAACCAACTTACATCTGAGTCACGGTGTCGGTGTCTCATGTTATCATGAAAAACAATGTCATCATCATCAGGGCCTCGGGGGTCACTCTGTATAATTGCAGTGTGCTAGGAGGACAGACAATTGTACTTGCATTTCTCTCTTCTTCCCTGGAAACTATGGATATTTCCTAGGTCATTCCTAGGTCATTCCTAGGTCATTCCTAGGTCATTTTGGAGCTGAAATCTGTTCTCCCTTTGGAAACATAATGTATTTATTTATTTACCTATATTTACTTATTTGGATTTTTGGGACAGGGTGTCTGTACATAGCACTGCTGTCCTAGAACCCACTATGTTGACCAGGCTGGCCTTGAACTCACAGAGACCCAACTACCTCTGCCTTCCAAGTACTGAGATTAAAAACGTGGGATACCATACATGTTGTTGTTTGGCAAAAACAAAACATATTTATTTCCTTACTTATTCTTGAAAAGTAATAATTAAAGTAATTAATTAAAGTAATTATTACTTTTCAAGAATAATTACTTACTTATACAGCGTTATTTATATAGCATTCTGCCTGTATGTGTGCATGCACACCAGAAGAGGGTGCCATATCTCACTGTAGATGGTTATGAGCCACCAAGCAGTTGCTGGGAATTGAACTCAGAACCTTTGTGGGAACAGCCAGTGCGCTTAACCTCTGAGCCATCGCTCCAGCCATTTATTTATTTACTTACTTACTTATTTATTTATTTATTTATTTATTTATTTATTTAAACTTTCTATTGATTTCTTGTGAGTTTCACATCATGTATTCCAGGCCTGCTCATCTTCCCATCCTCCCATAGCCACCCTTTGCCCTTGCAACCTTCCCCCCAGAATAAAACACACAAACAACAACAACAAAGCATAAAAACATCTCATCATGGGAGCTGTAGTATGTCACACTGTGTCCTACACGTCCACACATCTTCTCTTGCAAGTGTTCATTGCAATAACTCACCAGTCTTGCCAGAGATCTCTGGCTTCTGTGATATCATCAATGTTCTAGCCTCACCAGGACCCCTCTGGGTCATCCTGTTGCTGCCCTGTGTCATGAAGATCCTGCAGTCCTGGGTCAGCAGGACTGGCCCTTCACCCATCCCAGCTGTTCACAGATGGTATGGATTATGGGGTGGGCCAACCCAGAGCCCAGGATTTGGGCCTGGGTGGCAGCCAGCCAGCTCTTCCTTATCTGCACCGCCCGGGCAAGCCCTCTAGCACTGCAGAGCGGCTAGGCCACCCAGTGCTGCCAGTTGGCAGGAGGCAGGGTCAACTCTCCTGCTCTCACGCCCTTGGAGCTGGTTCACCTGCACCCACGCACCCAGAGCCAGCTCTACTGTGTTGCCCAGTCAAGGCATGGAAGCCCACTCTCCCGAGTGCTGCAGCCTTGAGAGGCTGGACCGGCTCCCCGATTTCACACCTTGACTTCACCATGAGAGCCAGCTCTACTCTGTTGCCCAGGTGAAGGGCAGGGCCCATTCTCCTGAGTACTTCAGCCAGCGAAGGGCGGGGCCAGATTTTCTGCTCTCCTGCAGGTGGCGAGGGGGGAGGGGGAGGGCGTCGCCCCCACCTCATGCCAGACAAGGGGCTGGGTCAGCTATCCCAAGCTTCCACCCTAGGGACTGGCTCATCTGTGCCCCCACTGTCAGGGTCAGCTCTGCTCTGCTTTCCAGGTGAGGTGCAGGCAGCTCTCCTGAGTGCTGCAGCTGGTGAGGGGCAGGGTTAGCTCTCTCAAGCTCAAAACCAAATGTGCTGAGGGTGGGGTGGAGGAGTATCACTTCTGTTCCCATGCCTCCCTGGCAGACTCTCCCACACTCAAGCCACGGGCTGGCTCACCCATACACCCACCACCAGGGTCAGCTACACTGTGCTGCCCAGGCAAATGCCGCAGGGTTGAGAGATAGGGCCAACTCTCCAGAGAAAGAGAGAGGGCCTGGGCCAGCTACACAAAGCGCCTGGACACCCACATGGTCTCAGGTCCCATGTTCTTTAGTGGCAACATAAACTACAGACATTGACACCAACCCCTGTCACTGCCTAGCCACAGACCCAGGCATGGCCCTCAGTGGCAACTCAGGCTGGGACCTCACAGGGCTGACTACTCACAACAGGCCACTCCTCTCTACCCTCAAGTCTGCAGTTCCGTCTCTCTTCATAATGCTCAAAGCACTCCACTTCTCTTTCTCTCCCATCTGAGCAGTCCATGGTGCTGGCTCCCACTGCTGACTGGGCATGTGACTATCGGGCCCCTGGGTGACATCCTCCATCCCTGCTGTGTGGCGCAGTGGCCAGAGGGCGTTTATGGCTCTCCTGTGCCATGTGCTGGAGGGCAGGTCTGTGGATGGCACTGTGGCCCCTGCCTGTCTTCCTCCTCCCCCCATGCTGCACTACCTGCATTTGTCTTGATTTTTATGAGTCCTAGGCATAAGACAGCTTTGGCACCAAGCGAGGCATCATGCTAGGATGAACAAAGGACTGTCCTCTGCTCTGTCCCTGATGATAGAAGGCAACACCACAAGAAAAGGTGTTTCTTTGCCCGTTGCCAGAGGGTAAAAAAACAAAATTTAGGATTAAGGGGAAAAAAGGTACTTCTCAAATGTTTACCAGCCCTAAACAATTATGTCAAAAACTCTGTCCAATCCCAATTGGTTTTTTGCCTTAAGAAAAACTGGCCAAGGAGCTGAAGAGGTGGCTTAGTGAATAAGAAGACATACTGCTCTTGTAAAGGACCCAGGTTCTAGGACCAGCACCCACATGTGAGATCAAAACTGCCTGTAACTCTAGTTCCAGGGCATCTTCTCCTGGCTTCCATGGGTACCAGACATACGAGGTACACATGCATACATTCAAGCAAATGCTCAAAAACAAAAACATAAAGGAAAAAAAAAAGCCAGGGATGGTGGCACACACCTGCAGTCCTAGCATTTTAGAGTAGAGGCTCAAGAGAATCAGGAGTTTATGGCCAACCTCAGCTACATGGGACAACCTGGACTGGGTGGAACTCATCTCCTAAGACAAGAACTATGCAAGTGCAGTGGCTTACATCTGTAATATAAGCAGCGGGAGAGGCCTGAAACAGGAGGCTCGCTGAGATCCCAGCTAGGGAGGGTTACCCTACCAGATCCTGTTTAAAAACAAAAGAACTCACCAGATCATCTTACTTGATAAGTATTCTTCTTTGGAGCCCTTTGAGGCACTTCTGAGACTCCCCTGGGAACCTGCACTGGGTGGGGGCTCAGTAGTACAGGTTTTACTGCTGACCCAATTCAGTGTATCACTGAGCCATATCACCCTTCATTCTTGCTTTGCTTTCTTTCTTTTTGAGACAACGTTTCTCTGTGTAGCCCTGGCTGTCCTGGACTCACTCTGTAGACCAGGCTGCCTTCGAACTCAGAGATCCACCTGACTCTGCCTCCCTGAGTGCTAGGATTAAAGGCATGTGCCATCACCCCCAGTCCTTGTCCTATTTTAAATTAATTTTATTTTTGAGACATGGCCACATATAGCATGGGCCTTGATCTCAGTACCTAGTTAAGGATGATCTTGAACTTCTACTGCTCTTCTAAGTACTAGACTTATAGGTATATGTCACTATGCTCAAGCAGTCTTCTCTTAGTTTGATTCTTAAAATTTGAGTGTTTGTGAGTGCACACATGTGTTCACACAGGTGCCCACAGAGGCCAGAAGAGGGTGTCAGATTGTCTGGAGGTTGAGTTGTAGTTGCGAGCTGCCTGACGTAGGTGCTGAGAACCAAACTGGAAGAACAACAGCTGAGCCATCTCTCTGTAGCCTCGAGGCTGCTTTGTTTTGTAAGTTGAGACAGGCTCTCCTATAGTTCAGCGTGGCCTTGAACTTGCTGTGTACAGCAAAGCTGGCCTTGAACTCATCTTCTTGTTCTTTAGGTAAGTTTCCTGGTTGACTAGAATTCCAAGACTTCAAAGTTTTTTCATTTAAATTCCACAACTAGAGAATGCACTCCATTAAAATTTTACGTCACGGGAGAAAAACTGGTTAACATTCTACCATTCTACCACCAGACTTTTATGACTGAAGTTTTCATGACTCTATTTGAATTTCATGGCATCTTAGTGCTTCAGCAGTGCAGGCTTCTCCACCAAGATAACTTGGATATCTTGCTCTATCACCTTCCCTGGAAGGCCTTCCCCAAGCTACTCTTGTCTACCTGCCATCTGCTCTAAATTTCTCCATCGTGTTGATAAACACTTAAAAATACAGCGAATGTGTTCCTTCCTGGCTCCTTTACTACAGTGCAGGAAGCCACTAGGGCAGAAACTTATTTTGAGATTCTTTCTGAGACCCTGTCTCATGTAAAGCAGCAGGACGGCTTTAACTGGCTGCCCTGCCTCTCCCTACCTTGTGTTCCACCATGTCCAGTTTATTTGGTGCCCCAGGAACAGAACGCAGGGCTACCTGGAAGCTTCTCTGTAGATCTCCAGATAGCTCTCCCTGGTAGCCAGCCTTCTTTGCCTCTGTTGTCAAATGTTTAAGCTCCTGTGCTCTTATTCCTAAGACCCTGCACTATTTCTAGTTAAGACAGATGCTAGCTAATATCCTGTCTCTGCCTCTTCCCTTCCTGATCTTTTTTTTTTTTTTTTTTTTTTTGTGACAGGGTCTCAATATATAACCCTGACTAGCCTGGAACTATCCTTCAGTCCCTGCTTGCTGAGTGTTGGGACTAAAGGCATATGCTACCAATACAAACTGGCAGCTGGCTGATTCTTTGATACTTGCAAAGAGCCTATCTACCTAAACCAGTGCTTGGCACCCAGTAGCACAATACCATATTATACTCCTACAAGCAGAATGAAAAGAGCCTGCTAGGACTAGGTGCCATCAGGGATCAGAGGATGCAAGGCAGAAGAAGACTTCAATGAACCAAGACTTTGGGAGTTCACAGCCCCCTTGCTAAGAAAGAAGCTACATAAAGGTGAACAAAACTATTTTTTGTTTTTAAAAATATTTAATTTGAGCACGGTGGCACACCTGTAATTCCAGCACTCAGGGAGGCAGAAGCAGGTGGATTTCTCTAAGTTCAAGGCCAGCCTGGTCTACAAAGTGAGTCCAGGACAGCCAAAGCTACACAGACAAATCCTGTCTCAAAAAAAAAAAAAAAACGAAAAAAATTATTTTTCTTTTGCGTATATGAATGCTGTATGTATGTGTGTGTACTATGTGTGAGCTTGGTGCCCATGGATACCAGAAGAGGTCAGTGGATCCTATGGAACTGGAATTGCAGAGGGTGGTAAGTTGCTACCACCCTCTTCTGTAAGAGCAGCAATGCTTAAACTTCTTTTACTATTATTTTGTTGTTGCTGATGTCTTGAAACTGAGTCTTACTATATAGCTCTGGCTGTTCTGGACCTCACTATGTAGACCAGGCTGGCACCAGGCTGGCTTCAAACCCAGGGAGATCCATTTGCCACTGACGTAACTTTCTTAGCCCTATTATAGCAAAGCCTTAAACTTTCTTCTTTTTTTTTTAATTTGATTTTATTCTTATGTATATTTGGTGTTTGGCATACATATGTCTGTGTGATGGAGTTGGACCCACTGAGTTACACACCAGAGAGTTGTGAGCCATGTGGGTGCTGGGAATTGAATCAGGGTCCTCTAGAAGACCAGCCAATGCTCTTAACCGCTGAGCCATCTCTCCAGCTCCGCCTTCTTTTTTTTTTTTTTTTTTTTTTTGAGACAGGGTTTCTCTGTGTAGCCTTGGCTGTTCTAGACTCAATTTGTAGACCAGGCTGGCCTTGAACTCCCACCTACCTCTATGTAAGTGCTGGGATTAAAGGCATGTCCACCACCAGCCAGCTAAACTTCCTTTTCTTAAACAGTGTAACACATTAAAAACAAGCTGGGCCAGCCATGTGGTTTGTGGTCTATGTCACAGCTGTCAGGTAGACACAGTATGAGCCATAGACGGTAGCTGGAGCTTGTCACAGTCAAGTTCTTACACTAAAGTTTGGCCTCTACTTAACTCCCAGGAATTGAAAAGGTCTTGGGACTCTGCAGGAAAGTGTGGGAGACTCAAGTAGAGTAGGAACGTTTTCTTCCGTCCAATTTCAGTGACGCTGGAAAATAAGTCCCTTAACTGTTCAGAGCCTGGGGCTTCTCCCTTGCAGAAAAGGGCTATTAAATAAAACACTTGCTCCCAAAGCGATCATGAGGATTAGCTGAGACAAGCCTTCAACGCCAGTCGAGGGGGGGGGGGCTGCATTACACACCGGGTTGCTATTGTTGATAATGATTATTATTACTATGACCAGAGGGACTTTGGGAGTAGCAAACGGAAGAACATATGCAAATCCTCCAGCGCAATGTCTGTCACACTGGAGACCTCCATAAAGGTTCCTAACGGCCTCTGTTTTACACCCTCAATCCCGCCCCCCTTCCCAGGCCATTTCACATAGACTTTCCCAGCATCCTTCATGCCCCTCCCCCAATTCCATTGCGTGATCTTCCCGCCCTACAGCCTCAGCAGAGACCAGGGAAAGTGCCCACGGCAGCTGGTCAGGGTCCGGTAGAGGACCCGGCGCCAAGGGAGGCAGGTTCCGGGCAGACCCCCGCCCATTGTCTCAGCCCGCCAGCCCGCCAGCCCGCCAGCCTGCGGGCCCGCCAGCCAGCTGATGTCTTGGGTCGCCGACACCAGCTGGTTAGGCCCCACACCACCTCTAAAGGCCCTCCTCCCTGGACCCTCCCAGTCTCTCAGCTTGCCCCACAACGCCCCGCAGCCCAGAAAGAATCCTAGTGTGATCACAAGGCCTGGGCTTTTGTCCCTCAAATCAGTAGCTGATTTGCATTCTTTGGCAATTTGCATAGCCCATTCTTTTGTAGATGGCTAGTCTCTAGTAGAGCCCGCCGGGTCCTTTGGGTTTGTTTATTCCAGTAATTCTATTTTTGTAGCCCTGGCTGGTTTGGAACTCACTATGCAACTCCTGCCTCTGCCTCCACACTATCTGCGGTAACAGTGAGCGATTCCAGTACTGGAGCTATTAGGCATATATGGCTATTTAAATTAAAATAAAGTAATTTTAGCACTTTTGTTTTATGCCTCAGTTATAGGCATAAAACAAACATATAGGACTTGTTTTTTGTTTGTTTGTTTCTTAAGGCAAGTTTCGATGTAATCCAGACTGGCTTTGCGCTTTTGCTATGTAGCCAATGCCGTTTTTGAATTCCTGATCCTTCTGCCTCTACTATTTGGAGTGACGGGATTTACAGGGTTGCGCCATCAGTTGATAAATTGAACTCCGTCTCCAGTCTAGCTGCCACATATTAAATGCTCAGTCGCCACTTGAATGGGCTGGGGAGTGTAGCTCAGTGGTGAAATTCAGGACCAGCACAGGTCCTGAATTTCATCACCACCACACACACCTGTCAATCTCAGTACTTAGGAGGCAGTGGGAAGACTGTCACATGTCTGAGGTCAGAGTGGTTACATAGTTCCAGGCTAGCCAGAACTACATAGTGAGACCTGCCTAAAAAATAAAGAAAGAAAAACCTATTTAGGGTCTCTCATACTAAACAGCATAGGTATAAATTGCCGTCCTAAAAGTTCTGCTGGATGAGGCTGATTCAAACCCTTTGATTCGACTAATTTCTTTTTCTAGAATAAAGGTCTTGCTTCTGCAGTTCTTCTCGCTACCCGCATCAGGGTAATGACCTTGGTGAGTAGGTGTTCTTTTGTTCTCTGCAGGCCTGCACCTGGGCGGAGGGCGGAGAACAGGTGTGGAGCTGTGCCCTGGAGCACCAATGGGGTGGGCTCAGTTGTTGTTACAAAGCAAACAACTGCACCCCACTCTCGTCTTTGGCCTCAGCTGGAGCCTCCATTGGCCGGAGCGGAAGAAGGGAGGAAAGGCTTGGGGGAACTGTGAACCGGTCCCCACCACCACCCACAGCTTAAGGTCACTCCTCCCCTGGGAGGAGTGGTTTCCAGCACAGCTGACACCTGGGGAAGGTGTGCCAGATGGAATGCGCTTTGAGGAGGGGGAGGGGAAGGGCTGGCAATCTGCCACTGGTTAAGGCGGACAGCTGCAGCACCAGCTGCTAGAAGGCTCGTGTGGGTCTTGTCTGGCCTATTTCAGGTTAAACGTATCCCACACCCAGTGCGGCCCCACCTCACCTCTGGAGAGAAGCACAGCAGTCATATCTTCACAGCCATGTGGCTGTCGTTCGCCATCCCGAAGTGTACGGCCACCTAAACAAGTGCTTCTGCTAATCCTATAACTAGTCTGGTCTCAGCTGATGGCTACTCCATTCTTCCAAATAGTCAGGCTTCAAATCTTTTGTTTTGTTTAAGACAGGGTCTTGCCGTTTAGTTTTAGCTGGCCTCAAACATACTGTAATCCTCCTGCCTCAGTCTGTGCTGGGATTACAGGCGCGAGCCACCATGCCCAGTTATCTTTCTGGTGCCCCACATAAAAAATGCTTGGCAAACTCTACTGCCTCCACCTTCAAAATAGAGCTGGAATCCACTCCCTTTTCAAATCTCCACTGACTCCATCCCACCATAGCAACATTCCACCTTTGCCATGTCCAGCATACTTCCTCTCCCCTATGGCTACACAACTGACTCAAAGCTCAAGTCCTTATTAAGGTGCAACAGGTCTCCCACACTCTCTAGTCCCCTTCTAAGTCTCTTGCTCTTCACCAATTCCCATTGTGCGCTAAGAATGCTCCTGCCCTGGGGCCTTCTTTTCCTACTATCCTCTTCATTTAAACTTGGCAGCTCTGTTACCTTCTTCAAGTTTCAGTGGTATAAATGTCATTTCCTTAGAAAAAAATTTCTTAGCCAGGTGATAGTGGCTCATACCTTTAATTCTAGCACTCTGGAGGAAGAGATAGGCGGATCTTTGTGAGCTCAAGGGCAGCCTGGTCTACAAAGCAAATCAAGGACAACCAGGGCTACACAGAGAAACCCTGTCTCAAAACAAACACACAAACATAGATGACTCCCTTTGCTACCTTTATATAAAACAGTACCAGAACCACATTCTTTGCCTTCCTCTTGCCTGTTTTTCCTCAGAATGGTGTTATTACTTATCCAATGTCAGTTAGTGGGCCAGCACCATAAAACAGGAATTTTGTCTAAGACTGTTGTATTCCAAGAGCTGAGTACCGTCCCTGGTGCTCAGTGACAAGTGGCAGTGTGGAACAGTGGTAGAGTGTTTGTCTAGTATGCTCAAGACAATGGGATACCCACACATAGCAAATAATGGGGGTGCTTTGTGGAAATCAAAATTTTACCGTGTGGGGAAATTTAAAAGATTTATATGGAAGTTTTACAAGGTGGTAGAGATTTAGGCAATATTGGCCTTGGGAGGCTAGCTACCTTTGACAGAAAAAAAAAATTCTCTCACCTTGAGCTCAGCTTATAAGGTAGCTGATGACTAGTATTACACATGGGGAAATAAGGCTTAGGGTCTAAGACCATCTCCCCCACACACAAATGGAATGAATAGCTAGAGAGCTGAAAGACACTTGGTACCCAGTACCCTGGGAGATTCAGTTGCATAGGGATGAGGTGTGAGACCCCCTATCCTGCATAGGTGAGCCTTTTATTCCTTCTTGGGGGGGCAGTTTCCAACTTTCTAGATTTTTCTTCTTTAAGAGTATTTGGTACATTTGTTTAGAAAGAAGGGTAGTGTGTGTGTGTGTGTGTGTGTGTGTAAATCAGAGTCCGTAGGATTGAACTGAAACTTTTTTTTTTTTAACTGAAACTTTTTTGTTTTCTTTTGCTTCAGGCTCCAGAATCCGTTCCTTGGTTCAGGTAGGCAACAGGGAAGCCTGTCCACCCCAGCCAGGGTTTCCTTGTCCTTCCTCTCTGCTTCAAAGAGCATGGCTGAGGAACTGAAACCCTCTTAGGGGGCTGGGGATGTAGAATAGTCCGTAAAGTGCTTGTCTAGCACTAAGCCCTAGATTTCATCCTCAACACTCCCAAAACCTGGCTTGATGGGACATAGCTATAATCCCAGTTACTCTGGAGAATGAGTCAGGAAGGTCCGCCGTTCAAGGCCAGCCTGATCAATTTAATGAAAACCTGTCCTTGGTTGCTTGCTTTGAGAAAGAGTTCCAAGTAGCATATACTGGCATCAAACTCAATAGTATCAGAGGATTGACCTCTTGATTCTCCTGCCTCCACCCACATGCACCACACCACACCACGCTAGGCAAAGGCTTTTTGTGTGTGATTCAAGGGACTGGGCATAAATTCCTATGCTCTCTACCACTGGACTATCTTTGCAGCCTCTAATTTGCATAACAGTCTGGGTTGCCTTTAGTTCTCCTGACCACTGGCAAATATAGATTTTTCCAATCTTTTTTTTTTTTTTTTTTCTTTTGAGACAAAGTCTCTCTACATAGCCCTGGCTATCCTGAAATTCACTATGTAGACCATGCTGGCCTTAAACTCATAGAGTTTAAGCCTGCCTCTGTCTAACAAGTGATGAGGTTAAGGGAAAGGACAATCCACTCAGTCCAATAATAAGTTTGTTTGTTTCAAGACAGCTTTTCTCTGTGTCGGCTTGACTGTTCTATACGTGCTTTTGTAGACCAGGCTGGCCTCGAACTCAGCAAGTGATCTGCCTGCCTCTGCCTCCCTGAGTGCTGGGATGAAAGCCACCATGCCCAGCTCCAACCTTAATTATTAATGTTAATTTTCAGGTCATATATTAGCACAAGGGTACATTACAGATCGGGTTAAAGAGGCTACAGAGTTCAGAGGCACCCTGCTGAAGGCAGGAGGCAGGAAGGTAACACAGAGGTTGGGAAGAGTTCCTGCAGGTGCTTAGATTAACACAACCAATGTTGCCACAACTCCATCCTGGGCTCCTGAAGCTCTGGGATGGTTCTTGGTGCTAAACTGAGCTGGATGGGAGTGTTTCACCTCTGTGAATCCAGCATTTGTGAGGCAGTGGCAAGTGCATCAAATTCCTGGCCAGCCTGCCGGATTAGTTATGATCTGGTCAGACAGGGCTACACAGCCCGAATTTTGTCTTTAAGAAAAATAATGAGACAAGGAGGTGGTGGTGGGGGTGGTGAGCGGGTTCTGGGCTTACTAGGTCATCGGAAAAGAAAACTTGAGCTGGCTTTGTCAAGCAGTCCATGTAAGCTGAAACGCTTGGGGCTCTGGGGACAGAGTCAGGAACTTAATGCTTGTGGCTAGCTTGCGGATGGGTAAAGTCTTAGCAGGTGCTAGAAGCCCCGCCTATTGTACCACACAGGTGAGGGAGCTGAATCATTCATTGGTCTGGTGTGTTTGATAAGTCTGTGGGCCTGGTTTCTCTGATATAGTTTCCATACACCTATGCATACGTATGTTTCTGATTTAATTTGATGATGTCTATCAAATTTAGTGGTAGATAGATCAGGGACATCCTGATCTCTATTTCACATGTGGTATTGCAGCTTTGCAATACCAGCACTCCGAGAGGCTGAGTCAGGAGGAGGATTAATAGTTTAAGCCTAGACTGAACTACAAAATGAGTCTGAAGCCAGCCCCAGCTATATACTGAAACTATCTCAACACCAAAAATTTTTCAAAATTTACATTTTTATTTAATTTTTGTTTTTTTGACACAGGATTTCTCTGTGTAGCCTTGGCTGTCCTGGACTTGCTTTGTAAACCAGGCTGGCTTTGAACTCTCAGAGGTCTGCCTGACTCTGCTTCTCATCCCCCCAAAAGAATTAAAAGCACTGGGTGTTGTGGTGGACGCCTGTAATCCCAGCACTATGGGAGGCAGAGGCAGGCAGATCTCTGTGAGTTCGAGGCCAGCTTGGTCTACAAAGCAAGTCCAGGATATCCAAGACTACACAGAAAAATCCTGTCTCAAAAAACAAAACAAAAAGCCAACAAAATAAATAAATAAATAAATAAATAAATTCAAGGTGGTTGTTTTCTTCATAATTTTCTTTAGTATTTAACTTAGATTTTGTTTATTTATTTTGAGACAGGAGCTCATTATGTGCCTTCTTCGTTCCTCACACTGGCTCAGAATTCCTGGCCCTCTCAGCTTCTACTTCCTGAGTACTGGGTTTATAGGCATTTACCACCATACCCAACGTAATGCTTTTGTATATAACATGTACTTTTTTTTTTTTTTTCATTTTTTTGGTGAGACTGGGTTTCTCTGTGTAGCCTTGGTTGTCCTGGACTCACTTTGTAAAGCAGGCTGGCCTCGAACTCACAGTGATCCACCTGCCTCTGACTCCTTTATAGTGCCTGGGACTATAAAGGGATGTGCCACAATGCCCAACTTAATATGTACATTTTTATCATAAGCATGCTCATTCAGGTCAAATTCATAAATAGTAATGAATTCTAATAATACAACCCGTGTCCGAGAACCTCAGTGTTCATATCTTCCACCAGCATCTCTTAGGCTCCTTCTCTTTGGGAGAAAGGCTTTATTTATCCGCAAAGTCACACTCAGAGCGAATAGTTCTCTGTTATACAGAGACAGCCTTTGTAAAGCGTGAAGGAATTGAGTCAATGGAACAGAACACACCTGAAATACTTCAGGAGACTGAAACCGGAGGACTGCTATGAATTCCAGACCATGAGGCACAGTAGTAAGCCTGCCAGAGTCACACAGAGAAACCTGGATTCAAGCATGATAATGATAATAACAAAATCTGATGGTAGGCTGTAAACCCAGCACTTGGGAAGTAGAGCCAAGAAGATCATGCGCTCAAGGTCATTCTCTTCCTAGGCTGCATACTGAGTGAGTTCTAGCTCAGTCAAGCATATAGGAGATCCTGTTTTGAGACCAATGAACAAGTCAACCAAGCACCACCATGAGTAAACAAAGTGCCAGGGATGTTTCCACAAGGAACATTACTTACAAGAAGTTACTTCACAAGTCTTTAAGCGGCTTCTCTCCCTGTCTTTTGGTCTGGCCTTGAGTTTATCATTCATTAGGGAGGAAGTGGCAGGGCCTGAACAGATGTCAGGCAGCATGCACTTCTCTGCCTGCCCATCTTTACTCTTGCTGTCATTAAAGACAAACATGGGGGTGGGGTGGGGAAGAAGGAGTAAAAGCATTCAGTTTGGCACAGTCATGTCTGTAATCCCAGAATTTGGGAGGCTGAGGCAATAGACTTGTAAGAGTTCCAGGCCAGTCTGAGAACTCACTCTGTAGACCAGGCTGGCCTCAAACTCACAGAGATCCACCTGTCTCTGCCTCTCTGCGTGCTGGATTACAGTCTTGTGCCATCACACCCGGCTCAGAGTGTGATTCTTAGCAGAAGAAAAAGAAAGAGGAAGATGAAAGAAAGAAACACACATCTCAGAGGTCCAAGCAATTTCCATTTTTGTAGGTCTATATGAACCTGTAACTTTGTTTGTTTGTTTATTTGTTTGTACAGAGCTGGAGATCAAACCTAAGTCCTCGATCTATGTTAGGGAGTTTTTCCTTCCTTCTTTCTTTCTTTCTTTCTTTTTTTTTTTTTTTTTGTTTTTTAAGGAGTAGACAGGATCTGACAGCAGCTCAGGCTGGCCCCTAGTAGCTAACTGTCTGCCCCCATTTCCTGATACACCTTTAAAAAAATATATTTATTTATTTATAGACATGAGTGCATGCCTTTGTGACTGAAGAGAGCATCAGATCACATTTATAGATGGTTGTGAGCCACATGTGGTTGCTGGGAATTGAACTCAGAACCTCTGGAAGAACAGACAGTGTTCTTAATCACTGAGCCATCTCTCTAGCCCCCGATATACCTTATATGTAGCTGAATTTTTAAAATAATTTATTTAGTTTTATTTTATGTGCATTGGTGTGAGAGTGTCAGACACTTGGACCTGGAGTTACGGACAGTTGTGAGCTGCTGTGTGGTTGCTTGGTATTGAACCTGCATCCTTTGGAAGAGCAGACAGTGCTCTTAACCACTGAGCCATCTCTCCAGCCCATGAATTTTTTTTTATTATTTAAAAAATTAAATGATTTATTTATTTTTATTTTATATGCATTGGTGTTTTTCCTGCATGTTTATCTGTATGAGGGAGTCAGATCACCTAGAACTGGAATTATAGTCACGTGTGAGCTGCCATGTGGATGCTGAGAATTGAACCCAGGTCTTCTGGAAGAGTAACCAGTGAGTGCTCAACCACTGAACCATCTCTCTAGGCCTTGTAGCTGAATTCTCTTCCTCCTCCTCCTCCTGCTCCTCTTCTTCTTCCTTCTTTTTCTCCCAGAACAGGGTTTCTCTGTGTAGCCCTGGCTGTCCTGGAACACAGTTTTGTAGACTAGGCCGGCCTGAAACTCACAGAGATCTGCCATCTCTGTCTGCTGAGTGCTGGGATTAAAAGCGTGCTATGACTGAATTCTTGATCCTTTTCCCAAGTGCTAGGACTATAGGTTTGTGTCTCACTATGTGGCCCAGGATGGTCTTGAATTGGCAGTTCTTTTGCTTCAGTTTCCCAAAGCTTGGGATTATAAATTTGCGCCACCATGCCAGGCTGGCTTCATTTTAGTTATAATTCCAGATTTTGAATCTTTGAGAGACAGAGTGACAGAGTAGCCCCATGTAGTCATTTTACAGTCAGAGGTACTTTCTTGGGTTGCAATGAGGTTTATGTTTTGAGTTTGCTAACAGCAATAGGTGAACAAACCAGAGGGAAAGACTCTTCCTAATGTGTAGAAAAGGGAAAATAATGTTTGGTACTGTGAAGACTGCATAGTGTATAAAAATAGCGACTGAAGAGAGAGGCTAGTGGCTCATGCTTATAATCTCAGCATTTGGGAGGCTGAAGAAAGGTTGGTGAGAGTTCCGGGCCATCATGGTTACACCGTGTGTTCCAGGCCAGCTAGAGGTAAAAAGATAGATTCTTTTTCAGAAACAAAACTATCTGTGAGGCCTGCTGGTGTTGTAAACACAGCATTTGGGAGGCAGAGGCAGGAGTATGGCTTAAAAGTTCAAAGCGAACCTGGTCTCGGTCAGGAAGCTCAGGCTAACTAAATGTACAGTGAGACCTTGTTTCAACAAACTAAAACAAACCCTGCACACAGCCGGGTACGGCTCACACGTCTTTCATCCCAGCATTCCGGAGACAGAGTCCGATATATATGAATTCGAGGCCAGCCTGCTACAGAGCTAGTTCTAGGACATCCAGAGCTACATAGTAAGACCCTGTCTCAAAAAACCACTACCACCACCACCAAGAACAAAAATCAAAAACCTTGTACGTACACGTGATTCCCCAAAACCTCACAAAGCCCTTGATCTAAAACAGAAATCAATGACAGCTACTAGTTATTTTTTATTGTTTTTAAAATTTATTTATATTTTACATTCAGATTGTAGTCCCCCTCCCTTCCTCTTCCCCCCTATCCCTGTGCCCCAGTTCCCAGAAAGGGGGAGTCCAACTGACCCCAGACTGTCAAGTCTCTTCAGGAGGCTACTAG
Organism: Pachyuromys duprasi; assembly: GCA_028658305.1. Taxonomy (NCBI): domain Eukaryota; kingdom Metazoa; phylum Chordata; class Mammalia; order Rodentia; family Muridae; genus Pachyuromys; species Pachyuromys duprasi. The sequence continues at coordinate 138,927,452 of CM053766.1, read as the reverse complement.
CTATTTTAAACATTTAGCTTCCTATAGCCTAAAAAGGGGGAAGGAATCTGCGAGACAGCCAATCTGGCAAAGATGCTTGCTGTCAAGCCTAATGTCCGAAATTTGATCTCCTGGAAGAAGAGCATGCCCCCAACTTGTCCTCTGACATTCACATGCACGCCTTGGAATGCACGCGCCCCAACACATGCACGCACACATATACAATAAACAGGTAAATAAAAGAGGGAAGAATAATTTGCCACTCAATACAACCTTAAAGACATACAGGCCAGTGTCTGAAGCGTCCCTCCCCCGAAGCCCCGCCCCGGGACTCCGCCCTTACGCCTAGGTCACCGCCCAGGCCACATCCGGAAGTCTGGAGCTCCGACAATTGCGATTACGTGACTGCCGCGCGTAGTGCGCGGGAGGCGGGTCCGAGGCGCAGCTCGCTTCAGGATAGGACGCAGCCTGGCGCGGAAGGGGCGGGCCAGGTCAGGGGGCGGCGCTTCTCGTGAGCACCCTCGGGCCCGGCTTCCGCGTGCGTTGGTCGGCGCGCGGGAGCGCGCGGCGGGGGCGTGCCGGGACCGTCTGGGGGCGGGGCGGCGCGCGGCCTAACGGCGGCGGCGGCGGCGGCGGCGGCGCTGGTGCGGGCGGGTTCGGCGGGTGCAGGTCCCGGCCTGCGCCTGCGGAGGGCTCGGGCGGAGGGTCGAAGCGGGCGGTGCTCGCGACAGTCTGCGCTTCGCGATGGTGGGCGTCCCTGGAGCGGCCGCCTTCCAGCGTAAGTGGGGCGGGAAGGCGGGCGGCTGAGGGGTGTGTGTGGAAGGGCCTGCCGCTCCGTAGGCGCGAGGCTCCTCGGAGGCCCCCGGCGGGAGGCCCGGGCAGGGAAACTGAGGCCGGGAGTCGGGTGTTGGATCCAAGGTCACGCGGCTCCCCGGGCCTTCGCGGGCCCTCGGCGCCACCCGGCGCTTCCTGCGGGGCTCGGGGCTCCGGGTGCCAAGCGGGACGGAGCGGAGCGGCCTTGGAGCCCAGGCCTGGCGGGCGCCCTGTGGACTGGCCGCGAGAGTATTGTTTTGTTTTCGCGGCATCGGGGCTGGAAGCCCGGTCCTGGGAAGCCGCAGGCACGCCGGATTGGGAGCGACGTGTGGTCGATGTTGGAGGACGCGGGGCCGGGATTCCGGAGGGCCCTGCTTTGTGCAGGTTCTGGGGTCGGACTGCTTGAGTTCATGTCCCGGGTCCCCCGCGTTCAGGCTGTGACCTTGGCGCTCTCTTGAGTCTCAGTTGCTCTGTCTGAAAAATGGGTTAAGAACGGTCCCTGAATTGCCCTGTTAGATTTAGTGAGTCCAGTAGAACGCGCTGAACACCCCGCTGCACATCACACAAGCGTGAAAACTCGCTATCGTAATCGCGGTAATCCGAAACTGGGTTCTGTTTTTTTTTTTTTTAAGCTATTTTAACTTGGCTAGTCCTACTGTGTGACCTAGTTGTGTTTGTATCCTTAACCCCATTTCACCACTCCATTTATTTGATGTTCTTCCTAGAATTGTAAGTTCCTTGGAGGAGGGATGGCATCGTTTAATAAGAACAATAAAAATTTAATTGTCATTAAAATAGCAGTAATAGCTAACATTACTTGAGCACCAAGCATTTTGCATTCGATTCATTTAATATTTATTAAATCATCTCTTAAGTACAAAGTATCACTGTAGACCCAGAGAATATGGCAACAAACTAGACAGACTAGATTCTGGATTGAGTTTGAGAGAGGGGACTCATGTAAAATGTTTTGTGGATATTTCCTTTTTTATACCAAGTGAAAATCTAAAAACAGGTATTTGAGGCAGGTGGAGCTCTGAGTTTGAGGCCAGCAGTTCTAGGCCACCCGGGCTACCTAGTGAGACCCTGACTCAAAAAAACAAAAACAAAAGAGATAAATAAAAACGAAACTCGGTTTTTTTTGGTATGCCTGGTGTGCCAGGATAAAATGGGGGATATTGAGAAGTCTGTGCTCTACCCCCAGAGAGTTGTTCCTTACCGCTGAAAACGGAGGAATCATAGCGCTTTTTTCCTCGGGCACTCACTCCATATTGAAGAGATACAAAGTACATTTACCCATTAATGCCTTTTGTAGTTGAGTGTGCTGTTGCTGCGATTGCTTGATGGTCTTGTGGAGGCAGGCAGGTAACCCTAAGATTTGACAAAGATTTTATTATATTAGCAAATTGGGGAAAACTTTTTTCTGAATTTAAATTCATGAACTTATAGCAGTATTGGGGATGGGACTTAATTGCCCTGTGCTTTATGCTCTGCACTGAACTGTATTCTCAGCCTTCTTCATTTTCTGACTGGGTCTTACTAAGTTGCCCAGGTAACTTGTAATTCTGTCTCAGCTCCCAGTAGTTAAGGCCTGTGTCACTAGGTCCAGCTGAACTAACACATTTTTATTTCCATATCATTTCTGTTTTCAGTTAAATTTATTCCCAAAAGGTGGAGTATGATGAAAGCCTGCGTAATTCCAGAATTCAGGAGGCTGAGGCAGGAAGATGTGAGTTTGAGGTCAGCCCAAGCTATATAGTGATACTGTCTGGAAAAACAACAAAAGCTAAGAAGTAGGACTTTTGGAGTTTGTTATGTGACTAAGTTTCTTTCCATAAGGCAGTCTGTAGTGGTTTAGTGTGCTTGCTTATTGTTTGTTAACTAATTGATTGGGGTTGAGGATTGAATTGAGGGCCTCTGTGCTAGGCAGGTCCTTTTCTTTTTCCTTTGTGCAGCCTTTGGCAATGTCTGGAACTCATGCTGTAGACTAGGCTGGCTTTGAACTCAGAGACCCGCCTACCTCTGCTTCCAGAGTTCTGGGATTAAAGGTGTACGACACAGCCAGGCATGGTGGCCAGCCTGGTCTACAAAGCTAGTCCTGGACAGCCAAGGCTACATAGAGAAACCCTGTCTCAAAAAACCAAGAAAAAAAATAAAATAAAATGTGCCCCACCACTATCCAGGTAGGCACATACTTGTAAGTCAAAGCTACAACATTCTGTCTCTTTTTTTCTCTTTATTTCATGTGCATTGGTGTTTGCCTGCATGTATATTTGTGTGAAGGTGTTATATCCTCGGGAACTGGAGTTATAGATAGGTTGAGCCCTGGGATTGAACCTGGGTCCTCTGGAAGAGCAGCTAGTGCTCTTAGCCCACATTCTTCTTTTGTTTTTAAATTTCAGGTATTTATTTATTCATTCATTCATTCGTTTGTTTTTAGAAATGTCTCTCTGGGACACCTTTTATTTTATTTTTGGTTTTGTCTTTTGAAGACCAGTTCTGTAGCCCTGGATGTCCTAGAACTCACTATGTAGACTAGGTTGTCCTAGAACTAACAGATAATCTGCCTGTCCCTGCCTCCCAAGTGGTAGAATCAAAGGCAAGCAACAGCATGCTTGGTTTAGCCTGTTTTATGTGTGTATGTGTGTGTGTGTTGGGAATTGAATTCTGGAAGAGCAGCCAGTGCTCTTAACCACTGAGCCTTCTCTCTAGCCTTGCCTGGCCTCTAATGCCTAATCCTTCTTCAGGTGTCTGAATACTAGAATTACAGGTGTGTACCACCATATATTACTCTACTTTTCCTTTTTTGTTTTTGTTTTTCGAGACAGGATTTCTCTGTGTAGCCCTGGCTATCCTGGACTTTGTAGACCAGGCTTTCCTGGAACTCACTGAGATCTGCCTGCCTCTGCCTCTGGAGTGTTGGGATTAAAGGCCTGCATCAACACTCCACTCCTGTTTTAAAATAGGATGTTAAGATCACCAGCTTTGAAGGCACACACCTTTAATCCCAGTTCTTGGGATGCAGAGGCAGGGGAATCTTTGAGTTCCAGGACCTCAAGGGTGACACAGAGAATCCCTGTCTGAAACAAAACAAGAGTTGACTCTTGCTGGGCATGGTGGTTTGTATCTGTAATCCTAATTTTTGGGAGGTGAATTTTGGGCCTATTTGGGCTGTTTAGTGAGACTGCCTTAAGATGGGAGAAAGCAAACAAACAAGGATTTTGATTCTTCCTATTTTGTATTGCTATACTTACATGCAGAAATCAAAGTAAAATTCAGAGTGACCAATGTAAAATTCTGAGTTTATAGCTCTGAAGTTGGCAGACTTTTAAACTAAAGTAGCTGATGGCAACAGATACCTTATCTAACCTCTCCAGCAGCTCAAGTGAAACGTTACTTACTATCCGGCATCACACACACACACACACACACACACACACACACTCTCTCTACTTTGACCTTTTCTCTTTTACAAATGTTTGCCTTATTCCTTTGTTAATTTCGATCATCATGTGGAAGTACTGCCTGCTTTTAATTTTTTAAAACCACATGAGAACAAACATTCACAAAGCACAGATTTATTCATTTAGGTCTCATGTCCCTAGAGCAACAATAAACATACCCTCATTTTCCTGGAATTCATAACACTCCTGACCACTACCACCCCCCATCCCCTAAAAGCTAAAATGCTGTGGTATTTTTCTACACTATAAAAATGTGACAAGTTTTTCTTCAGTACTTTTTGTTTCTTTCTAGAGAAGTAGTGTCAGCCTTGAGGGAAGGTGACAGGCGGAAAGAAATCATCTTTTTCTCCCCACTTTAGTTTTATTCTTGTCCAGACTGGCCTGAAACGCAAAATTTCCTGCCTCAGCCGTAGTGATTGCAGGTGTGAACTACCATATTTGGTCGGTCTGTCTGTCTGTCTGTCTCTCGCTGCCTGCCTGCCTGCCTGCCTGCCTATCTACCTACCTACCTATCTTATCTATCTATGGTTTTTTGAGACAGGGATTCTCTGTGTAGTCCTGGCTGTCCTGGAATTCACTATGGAGACCAGGCTGGCTTTGAACTCTTGAGAGCTAGGATTAAAGGTATGTGCTACCACTGTTCTCCTTTTATTTTATTTTGGGTAATATGTTGAGGATTAAACCTAGGACCTTGTGCATGCAGGGCAAACACAGAGCTGCATCTTGTGTTCCTTTTAACTTTTTTTTTTTTTTTTTTTTTAAAGATTTATTTATTTGTTGTATATGAGTGTTCTATCTGCATTTACATTAGCCAGAAGAGGGAATCAGTTCACATTATAGATGGTTGTGAGCCACCATGTGGTTGCTGGGAATTGAACTCATGACCTTTGGAAGAGCAGACAGTGCTCTTAACCACTGAGCCATCTCTCCAGCCCCCTCCTTTTAACTTTTTACTATTTTGAAAAGGTTTGTTGTGGAGCTGGAGAGATATCTCAGCAGTTAGGAATATTTGTTGTTCTTGCAGAGGACCTGGGTTTGATTCCCAGCAGCCAACTTGGCAGTTAACAACTGTCCTGAACTCCAGTTTCAGGGGGTCTGATACAGCCTTTCCTGGCTTTGTGCAGACACTGCACATGTGATACAAAAACATGTATGCCAGGCAATATTCCCTGCAGAAAGTACTATTGGTGGGCTAGGGAGATGACTCAGTGGAGAGCATGCTTGCTGCCCAAGCTTGAGGACCTCAGTTTGGATCAACCCAGTGCTCATGAAAAAAAGTAAAAAGCTAGGCATGGTGGCAAACACCTGTAACATGTTGATCAGTCTAGCCAAAACCTAAGCTCTAGGTTGAGTAAAGGGACTCTCTCTTCAAAAATTAGGTGATTGGAAGAAGAAACTAAGCATTGACCTCTGCGTTCCTCACACGTGTGTGTGTGTGTGTGTGTGTGTGTGTGTGTGTGTGTGTGTATAGGTAGTTGAGCACATATACACCATACATGCACACAAAGGTATGTTGGATAGAAAAGAAAAAAAAAAAAGAAGATGGGGATGTTACTTGATAGAATACTTAGGTTTTGTTTTGTGTCAAATGACAGTTGAGTAAAGATCTGGAGGAATTAAGCTAGCCATATGCACATCTGGGAGATGAGCAGTATAGCAAAGAAAATATCAAATATCAGGGCTGTGAGGTGGGAACATGCTTTGTCAGCTTATAGAGCAAACAAATAGAGTTAATTTGGCTGGAGTATAGGTTAGTATTTGGGCATTGGATATGGTCCTGATAACAAAGGGTGTTAACAAGAATGTTAGCTTTTCTTTTTTTCTTTTTTTTTTTTTAATTTATTTTTATCTCAATCACAGATTAGGTACTTTGAATCCCAGGCGTAGCCCCCTCCCCTATTCCCTCCTACCCTCCCACTCCCTCCCTCATCTCCCTCCTCCCTGCCCCCTCCAAGTCCACCAACAGGGGAGGACCTCCTTCCCTTCCATCCAACCCCAGCTTATCCTGTCTCCTCAGGGCTGGCTGCAATGTCCTTCCCTGGGATCTAGCCAGTCTGTCACTCCCCGGCTTGTATGGGGGAGGGTCAAAGAGTCAGCCATCAAGTTCATGACTGAAACAGTCCCTGTTTCCCTCACTAGGGTCTTCAGTCCTACACCGAGTT
>CM053766.1:138707382-138920534 GCA_028658305.1 Pachyuromys duprasi | reverse complement strand
TCTCATACAAGACCCCTGTGCCCTGCTCAGTTTGGTCTTTGTGGAGCTCTTGTTCTCGAATGTTAGCTTTTCTGAATGAGATGGGAAGCTGTTGCAGGCAGGGAGGGATCTTGAGAGCAGCATCAGTTTGTCAGTCTGTTAACTCATCCATCTATCCATCCACAAGGCTAAGATTTGCTTTATTTGCCAAGCTTTAACCCTAGCTGTACATGTAAATGTATACACACATGTATCCTCATTGTAGTGCTTGAGGTCGAATTTAGGGCCTTGGAGCCAAAGCTTCACTTTCTATTATTTATTGTTTTATGTGAATGCTTTGCGTGGGCCAGGGTTCCATTCTGGAGTACACAGTCTGATGAACTCATAACAGCTTTTTGCTTTAGATTCTCAAGTACTGCTATTATAGTAGAGAGCAACTGGGTCCTGCTTAATCTTAGTTTAAAAAAAATTTTTTTTATGTGTATGGTGTGTTTAGTCTGTGTGTATGTCTTTGAACCACATGTGTGCCTGGGGTCCAGAAGGTGATGTCTAATCCCTTAGAACTGGAATTACAGATAGTTACGAGCTGCTATTTGGGTGCTGGGAACCAACGTAAGGTCTTCTAGGAGAACAGCCAGTACTCTTAGTAGCTGGGCCATCTCTCCTGCCCATTCGTTTTTCTTTTTACAGAGCAGGGAGGCCTTGAGTCTGTTAGGTAAGTACTCTACCACTGAACTATAGCCTCAGAACCTTATTTTTCTGAGACAGGACTTCCCAAGTATCCCAGGATAGCCTGGAACTGGCTATGTAGTCCAGGCTAGCCTCTAAGTGCAATGATCTTCTCACATCTGCCTCCCAGCAATTAATTAATTAATTGCTAATTAATTGGTTTTGAGGTAGTTTACATAGCCCAGGCTAGTCTTGAATTCACTGTGTAGTCCAGTATTGGAACTGCCTCAGTTTCTCTAGTGTGGGACCAAAGGTATATTGTGTCTGATCCTATTTTATTCTTTAAATTATATTTTCTTTTCTGATGTAGCCCTGCAATCCTAGAATTTGTTTTGTAGACCAGGCTGTCCTCAAACTCAGAATTCTGTGCCTGCCTCTGCTTCCTGAGTGCTGTGTACACCACTGTGCCCACCTATTTTTATTGTGTATGTGTTTTAAGATTTATATATTTATTATTTATATAGTGTTCTGCCTGCATGTCTGCTTGCAGGCCAGAAGAGGGCACCAGATCTCATTATAGATGGTTGTGAGCCACCATGTGGAAATTGAACTCAGGACCTCGGAAGACCAGCCAGTGCTCTTAACCTCTGAGCCATCTCTCCAGGCCCCCTATTCTTATTTTTAAATTATGTGTAGAAGTGTGTGTTTATCTCTGTCACATGCCAGATGCATTGCATTCCCTGGGGCTGAGAATTAGAGACAGTAGTGAGATGCCTGAGTGCTGGGAACTGAACTGGGGTCCTCTAGAAGAACACTAAGTACTTATAACTGTTGGGCATTTCCAGCCTACTGAAGTTGTTTTTTTTTTTTTAACTAGACAAACCATAAAACTAGAAAAAAAACATAAAAATTGTGCATACTAATGGGTAATATGTTTAATATGATTTATGCTTGAAGAGATAACTCTTTTTTTTTTAATTTATTTATTTTTATCTCAATCACAGGTTAGGTACTTTGAATCCCAGGCGTAGCCCCCTCCCCCAGAGATAACTCTTACTTCTGGAGAAAACATTTTGTAAATCAAAGGTGGGGTCTGGGATACGAAGTAAGTTAAGTTACCCATCTGAGTTAGAGAAAGAGGTTACTGGTTTGGACCAGAATATTAACAGTGAATGTAGAGGGCTGGAAAGATGGCTCAGAGGTTAAGAGGACTGTCTGTTCTTCCAGAGGTCCCGAGTTCAATTCCCAGCATGGTAGCTTCCAACCATCTATAGGGATATCTGGTGCCCCCTTGTGGCATGCAGGCACACATGCAGGCAGAATGCTGTATATATGATAAATAAGTAAATCTTAAAAAAAAAAAACAAAATAGAAAATGTTGCATTCACTTTTTTTTTTTTTTGAGAGTCAGAATATTTCGAAGGTAGAGTTGGTAGGTGTCACCCCCTCCATTTTATTATTGTGTATATGGTGTGTGTGTCTGTTGGTTCCTATGCCATGGTGTGCTTGTGGAGGTTAGAGAACAACTCGAGGAAGTATGTTTTGCCCTATGGTTTGAGTTTAGGGGACTCACTGAGGACCTCAGGCTTAGTAAGTCAGTAAGTACCTATATAGGTTGAGCCATCTTGTTGGACAGCTCTTTGGCTCTTATTTATTTTATATAATGGAAGTGTCAACTGTGTTGAAAGCTTATTTTTCTCAATTTAAAAATTAGATTGGGGCTGGAGAGACGGCTCAGCAGTTAAGAGCACTGTCTGCTCGTCCAAAGGTCATGAGTTCAATTCCTGCCAACCACATGGTGGCTCACAGCCATCTAGAGTGTGAACTGATTCCCTCTTTTGGCAGATGTAAATGCTGATAGATCACTCATACACATAAAATAAATAAATCTTTAAAAAATTAGATTCATTTTTTTGTTACATGTATTTTGCCTGTATGTAATTACGTATGTGCACTTGTGCATGCTTGCTGCACATGGAGGTCAGAAGAAGGCATCAGATCCTCTGGAACTAAAGTTACAGATGGTTGTGAACCAGTATGTGGGTTCTAGGAGTTTAGCTTGGTCTCTCTGCAAGAGCAACAAGTCATTTCTCCAGCCTCTATTTTATTTGTTTTTTTGAGACAAGTCTCACTTTGTTATTCTTACGGAATTCACTGTGTAGACTGTGCTGTACTTGCACTCATAGAGATCAGCCTGTTTTGTCTCTTGATAGCTGGATTGAAGGTGTGAGCCATCATACCCAGCCCAGCTGCTTTTATTTAAAAACAAGTTCTGTTAGCCCAGGATGACTGAACTCCCTATCATTTGAAAATGGTCTTGAACTCCTGAACATTCTGTTTTAGTGCTGGTATTATAGGAGTGTGCCATATGCTGCCATACATGGTTGCTGCACACCGAGTTTAGAGTTGCCGATATTTAACTGTGGACTGGGATATTTAACTGTGGTCAGGGGAGAAAGTCAAGATAATACTAAGATTATTGATTACGGTAATTAGTTTAATACTTGGAATACTTGATTAGGCATGGGTAAGAGCCCTAGATAAACTTCAGATGGGATGAATGTTGGGATTTGAGTAATGTGCCAACACACCCCGCTCAGTCTAAATTAAATTAGTTAATTAAAATTTTTCTAGGGTCTCAGGACATGAATGAGTTGGTAGAATACATGCCTCACATACATTTAAGTTTTGGGTTTGGCTTAATTCTCATTTAGAAGGGAAGACAGGATAGGCACCAGAGGTGGTAGAAGAGAGGGAACAGGACTGGAGCCTACCACAGATTTCCTTTAAAAGACTCCACCCAGCAGGGGATCAAAGCAGATGCAGAGACTCACAGCCAAACTACAGAGCATAGGGAGTCTTATGGAAGAAGGTGGGGATAGAAGGACCCAGAGGGGACAAGAGCTCCACAAGGAGACCAACAAAGCCAGAAAAGCTGGGCCCAGGGGTTAATGCAGAGACTGATGCATCAACCAAAGACCTTGCATAGAGAGGACCTAGATACTTTGCTCAGATGTAGCACATAGATAGCTCAGTCTCCATGCGGGTCCTTTAGTAAGGGGAGATGAGACAGTCTTTGACGTGAACTCAGTTGACTGCTCCTTGATCATCCCCCCACTGGTTCCCACCAGCCTACTGACAGAACCAGCTGTAGGTAATTAGGGACACAATGGAGAGAGAGGGGATTGAGAAATTACAGGTTAAAAAAGAAACAGAAAACTTAGAGGATAGTTTCGGGAGAGCCATCAGTCAATACTGAAAAGCACCAAGTTTATTCCACAGTTCCTTCTTAAGGACAGAGCAAACAGTTCACATTGGTGCAAGGACTGGGTTCCGGAACAGTCAGACTGGTTTTCAAAGACCACATTCTGGTATGGCAGATATAGTCCAAGGTCTCACAGGCAAGTGTCTTTAACCTGCTTATTTCTGTTTGAAGGTAAAGGCTAGGATGGAAACATGTGTTTTCGCTGCATACTCTATAGCAAAGCAGCTTGCCAAGCATGCAGCCATCTACGCTTAAGAAAGAACTCTTGCTTCCCACAGTCCACAGAGGAAGAGGATCCAGCCAGTTCTGATGGGACCTGATAGGCTAGGGTTAGGAGGTGGGGCATAGAAGAAGAGGGAAGGAGAGTGGGATTGGGAGGGGAAAAGGGAGTGGGCTACAGCTGGGATAAAAAGTGAATAAGCTGTAATTAATAAAAATAAAATGAACATATTTTAAAAAGACAAAAAGAAAGGATGAGCAAGCCATGGGAACAAGCCAGGTAAGCAACAACCCTGCATGGCCTCTGCATCAGCTTTTGCCTTCAGGTTCCTGCCCTGACTGAGTTCCTGCCATCACTGCTTTTGATGATGGACTGTTACCTGGAAGTGTGCATAAAATAAACCCTTTCCTCTCAGTGGACTAGAGAGGGATGGGGGAGGAAGAGGAAGAGAGAGGGTGGGACCGGGAGGAGATGAAATTGTAAAAAGAATATATGTGTGTGTGTGTGTGTATGTATATATATATATATTAATAATAATAATTTTTAAAAAGTTTTGGGTTAGTTCTCCAGTTCTTTGTAAGTCAGGCAAAAAAAAGTTCCTAGGTACTTGTAAGCATAGCCCAGGAAGTAGAGAGGAAGATCTGAAGTTCAAGGCCAGTTTTTACTCCACTACATATCAAGATTGTGGCCAGTCTAAGATACATGAGATTGATTCAAAAAAGCAAAAACAAAAGTAATTCCTCCCCCCCCCCAAAAAAAAAAATTAGGGCTGAAGAAACAGCTGAGTAAAGAGTTTGCCAAGGTAAAGTGTTGCTGTGCAAGCGTGGTCACCTGAGTTGGGACGTCCAGCACCTATATAAAACCAGTGTGGTGATTGGTGCCTGGAACCCCAGTATTAGAGGAGGTACATTCTGAGGCCCAATAGACCTAGCTCTACATGAGAGGCCCTGTCTCAAAAAAAAAAGAGATGGGAAGTGATAGACAAAGGTAAGTGACATTGACCTTTGGCCTCCACATGCATACACTTAGGTGACTGCCCCTGCATACATATGTGCACATAGTGTCGAAATGAAGTGACATGCAGAGACTTTTCTTTTACCGTAACACTGAAAATTAGATGATGTGCACTTTGAGATTTTATACAGCTTTTTATATATAATACACAAACCTATAATGTATTTAAAAATGAAGTTATACTATTTTTCAGTCTTTAACCTCAATTAGATGGGACATCTACAAGACTGTATCTCACGACTGATTGCCTCAGTGTTAGTTGTGAGACACCTTTAAAGTGATCATAGTGTTCTGTAGTAAAAGAAGATAGCTGTGTGGTTGATTGCTTCATGAGTTTGCCAAGCAACTTCTTTTCTAGAGAAGGTTGTCTGTTTTGGAGTTTTTTACTTCTAGTTGAATTATCTGTTATTTGCAGTTTTTATCAACAGTAGAAAAAGTAAATAATGAACCAGTAAGTTGTATAAGTAGATAAAACTGTTCTGAAATGTAAATACGTCCCTTTCTGCCATTTGACACAGGAAAAAAGTGTCAGTAGGGAAGTCTTGCCACGGCCTGGAAAGATGTCTTAGCAGGTAAATGCTTGTTGCTTTTCCAGAGGATGTGGGTTTGGTTCACAGCACCTATATCTGAGGTTAACAGCCACCTTTAACTGCAGCTCCAATACTTTGTTTTGGCCTCCAAACAATGCCATACTCTTCACACACAAACACAAATAAAAAATGAAATCATTTTAAAAAGTCTTGCCAATTTTTATGTCATCACTGATCATCATCAATGAGTTGAACTTTGATACTTATAGGACCTAAAGCATCTTCCATGTTTTTCTAACTTGATCAGTAATTTTGTAGTGCATAGTGATACTTCACATAATATATAGTACAAAATACTATGGTATGGTTAGGGCCATTTCAGAAATTGTGTCCCAAGTCAGGTGTGGTGGCACATGCCTTTAGTTCCAGCACTGTGGAGATAGAGACAGATGAATCTCTGGAGTTCATCTGACCAAGGCCAGCTTGGTCCATGGAGTGAGTTCTAGGACAGTCAGTACTACAGAGAGAAACTCTGTCTTGAAGGGGGAAAAAAAGACTTATTTTCGTGTGTGTGTGTGTCTGTAGTGTGTATACAGTTGTCAGTGGACTCAGAAGAGAGCACTGGACCTCCTCCCCCCCCCCCCCCGCAACTGGAGTTACTGGCTAGTTGTGAGTGGAGTGCTGGGCCTGAACTCTGTTCCTTTGGAGGAGAAGCAGTAAGTGCTCTTTTATTTTGTTTTTTTTTAATTTGGAAATAGGGAAGTGGAATAGGTTTGTGCAAGGCATATGTTTGTGAAGTGAATCTCATATCACACTTTTTTTTGTAAATATGGATTGCTTCACCAATTTGCTAGTTACCTTGCCCAAGGCCATGCTAATCTTCTCTCTTGTTCCAATTTTAGAATAGGTGTTGCCCAAGTGAGTACTCGCCATCTTTTCTAATGCAGGCTTGTTGGTGGAACCTTACTTCTGGGTCTTCAAAATCTAGTCAGCACAAGTACTTCTGCTTTGTTTTGGCCTTCGTGGCTGCTGCCTTCTCTCTGACAGGCTTTCCTTTTTAGATTCAATCTTGTTAAAAACATGTCTTTTCACAGCCTTCTTACCCTCAGTAACCATATAGATGCATCTTAACACTTTTGGGACAATCATGAAATAGCTGATCTTCACCTGGATCTTTATTGTAGCATCAAACACCTCAAATTAGGTATCTCCAGGATTTCTTCTTCCTTTTTGAAGCTATTTAACAATAGCAGTGTCTTCTCCATGTCTTTGGGTTTGTTTAATGGCAGTCTGTGTCTATAAGTGTGGGTTGGAGCAAAATTCATTGATCTTCAAATTATTGCTTCTGGTAAACCTTCAAAGAAGCATTTCTTTCATATAACCTAAAACAATTTCCTGCCACTAGGTGCAGGTGGTAGAGGCTCTCCTTGGCTACCTGCTACACCAATGCACAGTAGCACTGAACATTAAGTGCCCTTTTTAAAAAAATTTTATTTAAGATTTTACTTATTTATTTTGAGTATTCTATCTCATGTGCATCTGCATGCTAGAAGAGGGCAGTAGAGGATATAGATGATTGTGAGCTACCTATGTGGTTGCTGGGAATTGAATTCAGGACCTCTGGAAAAGCAGTCAGTGCTCTTAACCTCTGAGCCATCTCCCCAGCCCACAGTCAGTGCTCTTAACTGCTGAGCTTTCTTTCTAGGACTTGTCCTCCCTATTTGATTTTGGATGTTTGGGTGTTGTGTGTTTAGAAATATCCATTGCCATCTCACATTCAGTGTTGTGATTTTATATGGGACTCTGATCGTTTAATACACTGACTGTGGCATGAAATCATCTGTCATTTTATGAGCTTTTTTTTTTAAAGGATTTATTTATTATTCATATGGCATTTCTGCCTGTATGTGTGCCTGCTCACTGGAAGGGGGCACCAGATCTCTTAGCCACCTTTCCAGCTCTCTGCAGAGCTTTCTATTACGGCTTTCTTTCTTTCTGATTTATTTGTTTACTTATTTATTTATTATTTATACAATGTTCTGTCCACATGTGTGCCTGCATGCCAGAAGAGGGCACCAGATCTCACTATAGATAGTTGTGAGCCACCGTGTGATTGCTAGGAATTGAAGTCAGGACCTCTGGAAGAGCAGCCAATGCTCTTAACCTCTGAGCCAGCTCTCCAGCTGTTTTATGAGTTTTTTTGATTTGCACAAGAAATAAGTAACTGGCTGAATATGGTGGCACACAACTTTAATCTTAGCATTCTAATCCGATAATTATAGCAGTTGGGAGGCAGAGGCAGGTGGGTTTCTGTGAATTTAAGGACAGCCTGGTCTACATAATGAATCATAGGAAGCCAAGACTGCATAGTAAGACTGTCTAAAAAATAAATAAATAAAAATCACTGAATTAAATTTGATATTGTAAATAATTTTTTTGTTTTGTTTTTTGAGACATTCTCTGTGTAATAGTTCTGGTTGTCCTGGACTTTGTAGACCAGGCTGGCCTGGAACTCACGGAGGTCCACCTGCCTCTGCCTCCTGAGTGCTGGGATTAAAGGGGCTCGACACCACACCCAGCAATGTACATGATTTTTATTAAAGATTTGTTTTATTTTTTTTTTTTAATTATGTGTGTGCAGGTGAGTGAACTGCCCCACATGGATGCTGGGAACCGAACTCAGGCCCTCTGGAAGAGCAGTAGTAATTGCTGGTAACTGCTGAGTGATCTCTCCAGCCTCTGAATTTGCCAGTATTGATGAGTCTTTTAAAACATTTTTCATATTTATTTACTTCAGTGGTGTGCTATCCACATGTGGAGGTCAGAGAACAGCTCTTGTGAGTCAGTTCTCTCCTACCATGTGAGTCCAGGGGACTGAATTCAGGTTATCAGTCTTGAGGACAAGCACTTTTACTTGCTAAGTCATCTTGCTGGCTCTTTGCCTATTCATTTGTTTTGTTTTTTGTTTGTTGTTTGTTTTGTTTCTTTGAGACAGTTTTTCTGGAGCCATGGCTCTCCTGGAACTCACTGTGCAGACCAGGCTGGCACTGAACTCATCTGCCTCCTGAAACCTGGGGTTAAAGGTGTTCGATCCTCCTGCCCAGCCTCTGCATTACTTTTTAAGATGATTTTGCCTTTTATCTTTATTTATTCATTTATGCATATTTATTATCTTCTTTCAAGGCAGGGTTTCTCAGTGTAGTCTTGACTGTCCTGGAACTTGCTTTGTAGACCAGGCTGGCCTCTTGACTCAGAGATCTGCCCGCCTCTGCCTCTGCAGCACTGGCATGAAAAGGTGTGTGCCACCACTGCCTGGCTTTGGGTTTGTTGTTGTTTTTAAACAAGGTCTGGCTCTATTGCCCTGAGTGGCTCAGAGCTTGCTATGTAGACCAATCTGACCACCGAAAGTCAAGATAGTTAAATAAATGAAACTCGGTGATCTGTGTCTCTAGCAGTTATCAACTTGAATATTATTGTTACATTTTGAGATTATAGTATTTGTATTTGAGAGGTACAAAGCTTATTTTATTGTCTTTGTGTGGACAATACAATGAAAATTTTGATTTGCACTTGGTGTCATCATAGCTAGCATTGTTCTGACTACATGGAATGGATGTACTAAACCAGGTGTTTTACTTCAGCTGTACCATCTGTGGGAGCAGGTGGGCAGATACTCTGTCATCATGAAAACACAGCTGGTGAGACTTAGAAAAGCTAATTGGTTGCTTTCCCAGCTCTTTGTAGTCACATATACCTGAATGCAGTTTTACCTCCACAAATATATTGATTCTGGTTTAGGACATTAACAGCAAAAATGAACAAAAATTAAAAAAATACGTGAGTACGCATGTGTTGAGACATTGTCTGCAGTGTTTGCTGGCTTGGAACTAGTATTGTTCTGTCTTATCCTCTCAAATTCTTGGATTGCAGGGATATGTCACCCCACCCTGCTCTGTGTTTCTGGATTGATACTGACAAAGATGTTTTAAGGGTTCATTTATTTATTTGTATTTGACTTGTGTGTGTATGTGTTCATGTGTTTGCTTAATGTCTTTGGAGACCAGAGGTTAACCTTGGAAGTCATTTCTCAGGAGCAATTCATTCTGATTTTTGAGTCTTCTCATTGATAGAGTAGGCTGGCTGGTTGTCAGATCTCAGGAATCTGCCTGTGCATGCCCTTCTCATTGCACAGCAGCCTTTTATGTTGGTGTTAAAGGTCAAACTTGTTCTTATTCTTTTTATTTTTTAAAAAGGGGAGGTGGGTAAGTGGAGGTGTGCCCTTTGTGTTATGGGGTTCAGAGGTTGGAGGAAAATATCAGGTATCCTACTTGTATCATATACTTTGTCTTATCCCTTGAGACATGGTGTTTCACTGCACTAAGTCAGCTAGGCTGGTGACTAGCAGACCCCAGTGACCCTCCTGTATTTATCCCCAACAGCACAGCCACACCCTGTCTTGTTTTGTCTGTTTTGAGTCAGGGTCTCAATTCGCAGGTTTGACAATCCTAGAACTTGATATGTCAACAGGCTGGCCTCCAACTTCTTCTGCTTCTGCCTCTGCTTCTGCCTCTTAAAAGCTAGAATCAAGATGGACATTGAATGTAGGAGAAAACAAGCAGCAGGACAGGAGCATACCAAAGAGGGCCTCTGAAAGAATCAATATAGCAATGTATCAAAGCAGATATTAAGACTCATAACCAAGCCTTTGGCAGAGGGCTGGGAATAATAATGAAAATAGGGGGAGTTAGTAAGACTTGGGGAGAACAAGAGCTCCACAAAGACCAAATAGATCAGGGCATAGGGGTCTTTTACGAGACAGTTTCTCCAACCAAGGACCATGTATGGATATAACCTAGAACCCCTGCTCAGATGTGGCCCATGGTAGCTCAGTATCCAACTGGACACCCTAGTAAGGGGAACAGGGACTATTTCTGTCATGAGCTCAATGGCTGGCTCTTCTACCCTCCCCCACACACTCCCGGGAGTAACAGCCTAGCTAGATCCCAGAAGAGGACATTACAGCCAGCCCTGAAGAGACAAGATAAACTAGGGTCGGAGGGAAGGGGAGGAGGTCCTCCCCCATAAGTGGACTTGGAGAGGGGCAGGGAGGAGATGAGGGAGGGATGGGGCTACAACTGGGATACAAAGTACCTAACCTGTGATTAATATAAAAATAAATAAAGCTAGAATCAAAGCTGGGTGTTGGTGTTGCACACCTTTAATCCCAGCACTAAGGAGGCAGAGGCAGGTGGATCTCTGAGTTTGAGGCCAGCCTGGTCTAAGGAGGAGTTCCAGGACAGCCAAAGCTATACAGAGAAACTCTGTTTGGAAAAACCAATTAAAAAAAAATATTGGGGGCTGGAGAGATGGCTCAGTGGTTAAGAGCACTGTCTGCTCTTCCAAAGGTCATGAGTTCAATTCCCAGCAACCACATGGTGGCTCAAAACCATCTATAATGTGAAATGATTCCCTCTTCTGGCAGGTGTAAATGCAGATAGAACACATATGAATACATAAAATAAATAAATCTTTAAAAAAAAATATTGAGGGAGCAAGGATTAAAGCCATGAACTATCATGCCCTTATTTCTCATTTTATGCCCTCTGAATTTTAGGCATGCACCATCATGCCCAGCAGGGGACTACATCTTTTAATTCTTTGTATTCTTCAAAATAACCTAGTAAATGTTGCATACATGCTTAAAATAGTCTTTGTTGTGTCATTAACTTGATGTCAGTGTAGTAATATGTAAAGTGACAGTTGAGTAAAGTTTTGGGGTGCTTCTTTTTCCACGTCTAGGGATCAAATTTAGGGTTTTGTTTATGGTTGTTCTACAACTGAGTTATGTCCCCATTCTTGGTTTGTTGAGACAGGGTCTGTTCAAACTGTGTAGCTCTGGTTGACCTGTTATTAACTATGTTGCTTAGGCTGGCTTTTTGGAAACAACCCAGATGCCCCTCAGTTGAGGAATGGATATAGAAATTGTGGTACATTTACATAATGGAATACTACTCAGCAATTAAAAAACAAGGAAATCATGAAATTTGCAGGCAAATTGTGGGAACTAGAAAAGATCATCCTGAGTGAGATATCCCAGAAGCAGAAAGACACACACAGTATATACTCATAAGTGGATATTAGACATATAATATAGGATAAACATACTAAAATCTGTACATCTAAAGAAGCTAAGCAAGGAGGAGTCTGGGTAAGATGCTCAATCCTCATTCAGAAAGGCAAAAAAGATAGACATCAGAAGAGGGGGAAAACAGGGAACAGGACAGAAGCCTACTACCGAGGGCCTCTGAAAGACTCTAACCTGCAGAGTATCAAAGCAGATGCTGAGACTCATAGCCAAACTTTGGGCAGAGTGCAGGGAATCTTATGAAAGAAGGGGAAGATAGAAATACCTGGAGGGGACAGGAGCTCCACAAGGAGAGCATCAGAACCAAAAAATCTGAACACGGGTCTTTTCTGTGACTGATACTCCAACCAAGGATCATTCATGGAGAAAACCTAGAACCCCTGCACAGATGTAACCTATGGCAGCTCAGTGTCCAAGTGGGTTCCCTAGTAAGGGGAACAGGGACTGTCTCTGACATAAACTGATTGGTCTGTTCTTTGATCACCTCCTCCTGAGGGGGGAGCAGCCTTACCAGGCCACAGAGGAAGACAATGCAGACAGTCCTGATGAGACCTGAAAGACTAGGATCAGAGGGAAGGGGAGGAGGACTTCCCCTACCCGTGGACTTGGGGAGGAGCATGGGTGGAGAAGAGGGAGGAAGTTACAGGTGGGATACAAAATGAATAAACTATAATTAATAAAAATAAAATATTAAAAAAGATTTATTTTATTTGCATGGGTGTTTTGTTTGCATGTCATTATGTGCCTGCCTGGTGTCCTTGAAGTTCAGAAGAGGGTGTCAGATCCCTTGGAACTAGTGTTATAGGTAGTTGTGAGCCAATATGAGTGTTGGGAATGGAACCTGGGTCCTCTACAAGAACAGCAAATGCTTTTGACTGCTGAGGCATCTCTTCAGGACCATCCCCTGCTCCTTTTTTTTTTTTTTTTTCCCCAAGACAGTTTTCTCTGTGGAGCCTTGACTGTCCTGGACTTACTTTGTAGACCAGGCTGGGCCTTGAATTCACAGTGATTCTCCTGCCTCTACCTTCTTGAGTGCTGGGATTAAAGGCATGTACCACACCATGCCCAGCTTTCTTGCCTATTTCTTATGTGGGTTCTTAACCATTAAGCTTTCTCTCTAGCCCTTCATTTTAGCCCTTTTAAATAGTATTTCATTATGTTGCCCGCCTGGTCTGGGGCTGTTGGGCCCAAGCAGTCTTTTCTGTCTCTGTGCTCTGGAGTTCAGAATACAGTCCTGAGCCATCATGCCTGTTATTTTGTTATTAAAGATAGTTATTTATTATGTATGTGGGTGTTTTGACTGCATCTGTGTGTCTGTGCACCACATGAGTGCAGTGTTCATAGCGGACAGAAGAGGGCATTGGATCCCTTAGAACTGGAGGTGCAGGGCAGGTGTGGATTGTAGGAAGGGTAGCCAGTGCTCGTAACTGCTGAGCCACCTTTCCTGCTTCTGTAGTCTCTTTTGTTTGTTTCAGGGAAGATCTTGAATTCCCTGTCCTTTTTCCTGAGTCTCCTGAGTGCTGGGGTTACAGGTGTGCGACACTATGTCTGGCTTTATTATCGATTAGTGTATTTTTCTTCCTCTCTCTACTTTTTCTTCTTTTTGCCTCAAAGTTATGGCAGCCTTTCTGTCTCAGTCTACCAAGTACTGGGATTACAGAGGTGTAATCCACACATAACTTCATGCCTATTTTTTTCCCCATTGGAAATAGGCTGCTTACATAATATGTAGATAGTCGAGGTCAAGGACAATCACTCTGCTCATCATAGCTCCACTCACTCACTCATTCACTCAGGCTGGCCCCAAACTCACAGACATCCACCTGCCTCTGCCTCCTGAGTGCTGGGATTAAAGGAGTGAGCCACTAGTAACCAGTTTATCATGTCTGTTCTTGGCCCAGTTGTTGGAAGCATCACAAAATGGCTATGGAGCTTTCAAAGTAAAGATTTTTGTTTTTTTGCAGACAGGGTTTCTCTCCTGTCCTGGAGTCTGCTTTGTGGAGCAGGCTGGCCTAAGCTCAGGGCTCTGCCTGCTGTTGCCCCCAGAGTGCTGGGGGTGAAGTGGTGAGCCACTGGATCTGGTTTAAGTTTCTGGTTTTTTTGTTTGGTTAGTTTTTTGTTTCCTGTTCTTGTTTGGGTTTTTCGAGACAGGGTTTCTCTGTATAGCCTGGCTGTCCTAGAACTCACTGTATAGAATAGGCTGGCCTTGAACTCACAAAGGTTCACCTATCTCTGCTTTTTTTTTTTTTTTTAACAGAGTAATATGGATGAATTTAAGATTTGGGCTATAGCTTGATCATAGAGCATTTGACTAGCATTGGTGCTGACACCCTTAGTTCAGTCCTTAGAACTGCTACAAAAAAGATGAATTCAGAGAAAGGTTTAGGGACTGACAGGGTGCAATATTTTATAAACATGTGATTTTTGAAGGAAGGCTATGATTTGACAGCTGAAGATGAAGCATGATGAAAAATGTGTGCAGGCTGATTGGGCCACAATTCTAGGTATAGGAAGCATTTTTAAATAATGCAAGTGTTGTCATTTAAACCAGAATGCATCTGAAACTGTTACTGTAGATCCTTTTCACCTTTTGTTTGAGTACTTTGAAAAGGTATTTTTCTTGGACTATTGCATCATTATAAAAAGAGATTCTGTTGCAGGTCTACATATGAAACTGCTTCATTTTGTCCTTCTGGACCTTCCTGATAATGTCTGGAGCTACATTGGACCTCATGTGTTCTGTGGGGAACAAAAGCACATGATCACCGAAGCCTGCAGCATAAATGAGAGGCTTGTGCGGGTGGTGTGAAGGAGCTCTCCCAGCCTCACGTGCCTGGGTGGGCGAGCTCCACTAATCGCTCCCAGCAGTTCTGAATCAGACATTGTGGAGCCAAGAGTCTAGCATTTGGAATTCCACTGCCTGTGCTCAGGGTCTGTCTTTTATCCTCCAAACCAGCGTTTGTTAAATGGCAGTGGACTGTTGACAAGAGTGGGGAGACTGGCAAAGATCAAGTTAAAAGGGAAAAAGTTCAAAGGTAGGAAAGTAAGAGGAAGGGTTTAGTCATGTCTTCACCTTTTTTTTTTTTTTTTGAGACAGAATCTCACTATGTAACTGTAGCCCTGGCTGGCCTGGAACTGGCTATGTAGACCAGGCTGGCCTGGAACTCAGAGACGTCCAGCTTGCCTCTGCCTCCTTGGGATGAATGGTATGAGTTACCACTCGGTGCTCCCCCATTTATTTATTTGTTTGCTTGCTTGTGTATTTAATTTGTTACCCAGAAATTTTATTCATGAAGATGGTCTCAGTGGTGCATGTCTTAATCTCGGCACTTGAGAGACAGAGGCGGGCACTCTCAGCTCTAGGCTCGGTCTACCCACATAGTAAGCTCCAGAACTGCTACAGCCGTGCACAGAGACCCTGTCTCAGAAACAACACTATTTTCTTTATTTTGGGGGGTGGTGGTGGGAGGAGAGCCATGAATCAAACCTATGAACATGCTATAGAAATGTAGAACACGAAAAGTAGACCAATATACCGAGTGCCCAGAACCTGTCCTCTGACAGCAGGCTAGTCTTGGCTACCAACAACAATATCTGAAGCCAAGTATGATTATCTATGATAGGGCTTGTGAAGCTGTGTCTACACCGTATATTTTGGTTGCTTTCAGTGACATGGGCCAGGAGAACAGCCTTCACTTTAGCTTTTATAAAGCTGACAGGCAGGGTGGAGAATGGTGGGTGGGTACTGTGTGTGCTGCAGGTTAATAAGCTTGTAAGGGAGATATCTGCTACCACCCTCTGACTTATTCTCTTTTTCAAAGAGTGTTTCCTATCGGTGTTTAGACCCAGTGTTTTCACTGCCCTCAGATGATGTTCATTTGGCTTGTCTCCCGGTTTTGTTTTGTTTTGTTTTGTTTTTTCTTTTTAAATCCAGTTTCAAATTGCATGAAATCCTCAGGGATGGATTCTCTTCCTGAGCAAGCAGTGCTTCTTACTGTCATTTTCTTCCAAATTCTTTTTTTTCCTTTGCATACACTTTTGTATATTTTTTTTTGTCTTAAAGGAAAAATGAGACATATGGCCAGGAATGTAGCTAGATTGGTAGAATCTGCTCACCATGCACAAAGCCCAGGATTTGATCTCTAACAGCACATAAACTGAGTAAGGCATTGTGTACCCACAGTCGGATTTTGTGGACAGCCTAGAGGACACAGCTTAAAAAAACTTGTAATCAGGTTATAATAAATTAAATATTTAAAGTGTATAGTGCGTCTGGAGAGATGGCTCTGAGTAAAGGTGTCGCTGTTACCTCTAGTTAGCTTGGAGTGAGCTTTGTTGCGTAAGTTGGCTCCACGCCATTATTTGTATTGTTTTATGTGCCTGGGTGTCTTGCCTCCATGCACTATCCTTTCATGCAGTATCCTTGGAAGCCAGAAGAGGGTGTTGCATCCCTCTGGAACTAGAGTTACAGATAGCTGTGAGCTGCCATGTGGGTTCTGGGACTCGAACCCAGGTCCTCTCCAAGAGCAGCCAATACTCTCAGTCACAGACTCTCCATTCAACTCCCTCCTCTCTCGTATATATTTTGTTTTAGGGTTTCTTATATTTTGAGGCAAGGTCTCACCATGTAACTGTGGTTGGACGGGAATTTGATAAGTAGAATAGGCTGGCCTCAAATTCACAGAGCTACCTTTCTCTGCATCCAGAGTGCTGTGATTAAAGGTGTGCATTACCATGTCTACCTTTAAGTTTTTATTTGTTTATTTTAATTTTGAAAAGGTCAGATGATGTGATGCATCTTTTTAATCTTAGGAGGCAGGGCCAGGAGGATCTTTGTGAGTGTGAAGCCAGCTTGGTCTACATAGTGAGTTCCAGGGCAGCCAGGGCTATGTAGAGAAACTGTCTCAAAAATAACCCAAAACAGACAAATAATTGTATTGTTTTGTGTGTATGGTTGTTTTGCCTGAATATATGCTTTGCCTGAATATATGCTTGTGTACCAGGTGTGTGTCTGGTGCCCATGGAGGCCAGGATAAGGTGTTACATCCCTTGAGACTAAAGTTAAGACAGTTGTTAGCCACCATATGGGTGCTGGGGGTTGAAACTGGTTACTTTAGAAGAGCAGTTAGTGTTCTTTTAAACTGTTAAGGCATCTTTCTAGTCCCTAAATTTTTATTTTTAATTATGTGTATATGTGTCTTTGAGTGTCGGTTTATTGGGGAAGTGCAGTGCCCACAGAGGTCAGACATGGATTCCCTGAGGCTAGAGTTAGAAACAGTTTTGAGCTGTCTGAGTAGTCACTGGGAACCAAATTCTTCAGCAGTGTTCACCTCTAAGCCACCTCTCTCTGTGTGTTTGCGTTTGTTTTGAGACTGCCTTTGAACTCACTATTTAGCTGAAGATGACCTTGATTTCCTTATTTCCTTACTCTGCCTCCACCTCCTGAGTTCTGGAATTGCATACGCGTGTATGGCACTCCATCCTCCCACTGTCTCGTTCCAGCCACCACTCTGCCCTTTTTAACTCTGAGACAGTCCTGCTAAACTGCCCACGTTGGCTTTGAAAATACTGTAGCCCAGGGTGGCTTCGAGCTTGGGACCTTGCTGCACCAGCCTTCCAAGACGCTTAGACGCCACCAACCCAGGTCTCTTGAGTCTTCTGGACACAACTTTCAGAAGACCTTGGTAGAGTACTTGCTTTCTGATATGAGGAGTGTGATTATTTCCTCTCACCCTCGGGGAGGACACTGTTCTTCTAAGTTAGTTGCTTGCTTTTATTGGGAAATAGTATTTAGAATCTATAATCTTCTTGATAGAACTTACCATGTAGATCAGGCTGGCCATGAACTTGTGGTGGTCTTCCTGATTCTGCTTCTTTGCTGTGGTTGGGATTACAGGCGCAGTTTGAGAAAACCATCTTTTTCCTTTCTAAAAAACAATAAATATTTGTTGTATTATATACTTTGCAAGGGTCATAATTCCAAGCGGTCTTAGCTGGTGGTAGTAGTTGCATGTTACCATGTTTGCTTACTGGGGTTTGGAGAAATGGCTCAGTGGTTAAGAGCACTTGTTGCTCTTTCAGAGGACCCAGGTTCAGTTCCCTGGGTCCATGTGATGCCTCACAATTATTTGTATACTCCGGTTCCAAAGTGTCCCTCTGGACACTGTCTTCTGACTTCTGCAGGCACCAGACATGAATGTGCAGGCAAAACACTCATAAACATTAAAAAAAAATTGCTTACTTAAATAGTGAAAAAGTTGATACTGCCTGTTGGCAAGAAATTTTAATTCCTTACAAGGTGGTCCTCCTACTAGAGGTGCTTGAATGTTTTCATGATTTGTTAGTTAACATCCTCCAGGGTGAGTAGTTTGGGATAACTAACTCCTTGCTCCCTTTTTCCTCGTCTTTCTTCCTTCCCTCCCACCTTTCTTAACTTTGTTGGGATCAGTGCATGTTCATGGGTGCCACTGTGTTACCTAGTCTGGATTTGAACTCCTAGGATTACACAATATTCTTGCTTCAGTCTCCCAAGTAGCTGGGGCTACAGGTGTGTTTCCCTGCATTGCACTTCAGAAGTATCTTGATTAGTTTCTTACTTGACAATATTGTAGAATCCGGATATGCTCTTGACACTGGTCACATGATGTTAATATCTCTGTTTCCTAGTTTTCTTAGTTTTTTTTTAATGAGTTTTTTTTAAATAATTTTTTAAATTTTATTTTGTGTGCATTAGTGTGAAGGTGTCAGACCCTTTAGAATTGGGATACAGACAGTTGTGAGCTGCCATATGGGTGCTGGGAATTGAACCCCGGTCCTTTGGAAGAACAGACAGTGCTGTTAACCACTGGGCCATCTCTCCAGCCCCAGTTTTCTTAGTTTTAACACTGAGATAGTAATGTCTACCAATAGGCTCTGTCCTATAGACTGTGAGAAATAAGGAAATAAGAATAGTCCTTGATACTCAGTACTTAAAATAAAAATTACTACTGCATCAACTAATGTTGATGCCAACTGCCTCCTGGTAATGAGTCTCCCCTTTTTGTAAAATACTGCCAGGCAGAAAAGTGCCATGTTTATAGGTTTCGTCTATCTGAAGTATGGTGGAGGCTAAAGGAAAACAAGTCTGTTTGATTATATATGTGTAGGATCGTTGTTTGTTTTGTTTTGTTTTGTTTTTGAGACACGGTTTCTCTTGTGTAGCTCTGGCTGTCCTGGACCAGGCTGACCTCGAATTCAGAGCTCCACCTGCCCCTGCTTCTCCAAGTGCTGCTGGGATTACAGGCGTGAGCCACTGGCCCGGCTTAGGATCTTCATTCTTAGTATGTGTTCATATAAGTGTTAATGCAGGATATATGTTCCGTGTAATAAGACCTGGGAAGAAGACAAGCCTCTCCCATTTTTCTTTTTATTTTAAAATAAAGATTTACAGGAAATTGAAAAAGTGTCTCAAGACCCTTTATTCAGTTTACCCAGAGGTAAGTTCTGTGTGATAACCGATGCAGTGTTAGCTTACAGATACCAGTTTTCATGCTGTGGAAATCGATCAGCTCTTGGGGGAAGTGTCAAGGATTAAACTCCAATGTTGTATGAATCTGTCTTTTCTTTGGAGTCTCAAAATTTAAGTGTCTCAAATTTTACTGTATTCTTCATTGTTGAAACTTAGACTGACAGTCTAAATATTAATCATGGTAAACCTCACATTCACATTTGCTTGATTTTTAAAGCAATTTTTGCATTGTGTCCTTTACAGCACCAGAATTGTGTTGCCTGCATTGTCTTAATTTAATCATGTGCCAGTTTAGTAGAGTACCAAGTCTGGAGCTGGGAGGCAGCTTGTGTGAATCATTTACATATATTTCTTCTTATGTTCCCAAAACTAATTTGCAGCTTTTTATTTTTGATCCCAATTATACATTCAAAATATGTTTACAATTTATTTTATGAAGGCTTTTGTTTCAAATATGGTTTAAAAACTAGCCCAAAGAACACAAGTTATTAAACAATAGCAGAAACTACACAATATGTAGGACTTTAAATAGTGATTGTTAAACATTTGAATGTCCCCCAAAATGTGAGTTTGTGTGTTCACGTGTGGGACTGTACAGGTTTTACACAACATCCTTGCTGTTATTGTCAGCCATAAACAAATGACTTGGATTTAACAAGTTAATGTCAGATTGGCCAGGAGCCACTAGGAGGTGTGTACTTAGTGACATCAGCTGGCAAAGCGCCCTGGTAACAGGGAGGGTGGAAGGGTAGTGGAGAGAGAGAGGAGGCAGGCGGGAGGGAGAGAGAGAGATTGACTGTATCTGGGATTCTGGCAAGGTGAAGAGCTGGTCTGTTTGGCAGGACCTTCCCATCTGGGATCCATCTGTGTTTCCCTGGAATGGGACAGGCAGCTCTAGTCAGTGAGAAATCGCAGATGTGAGAGAGCTGACACATGTCCAGCTAATGAAAGGAGGAGGAAGGCTGGTCTCCGATTGGGCTTTGAAGATTAGGGGGAGAAAAGAGAGCTTTTTAATACCTATTTCAAGTAGATTTGGTATATTAGGAGTCTGGATTTTATAATTTGGACATTCAGAGTAAGTATACATTTTAATTTATTTTGGGATAAAGTACACAAGTCTCTGTCTTTCTAAAGCTTTTTGCTTATCTCAAATTTTATGTTTTTTGATATTTTATTAGAGTTTAGTTTGGTTTTATTTTGATGCTTCATTTGGTTTTATGTTTCTATTTCATTTTTCAGTTGCTACCTTTGTATTTTTGAATGTAAAGCTTAGTTAAAATCAGATGTAGTTTATAAATTCTCTAATTAGAAAAGTAGTTCCACAAATACTCCTTTAAACTATTTTGTATTAAATACTTTTGGCATATTCTGAGGGATTTTTTTCATTAAGTATATATTAACATATTAAAGAGAAGACCGACTACTTGCTGCAATGCTCTTTTTCGTTGTCAGATTTTTACTTCAACGAGATCAGACAAATTACAACTAAAAGATTGTAGCAAAGCTACTGTCATCTCTGCATTGTAGATCTTGTTGTGTTTTGCTCCTATCCTATTTTCTGTGTCTGAGATAACAGCAAATCTGACTTGACTCGTGAGTTGGAACACATGAGCGCGCTCGTGTGCGCACACCCCCCAACACATATACCTCTTTACCTTGTTCTGGAGGTTTTGTCAGTTTGTGGCGCCTATTGGCTATTTCTGTAGTGTTATTAATTTTGAAAGGGTTTCAGATCAGCCTGAGTTTAGTGTGTACTGTTTAGACATTATTTCCTAGTTCTCTAATCTTGGGCAATCTGCTGTTCTGAATCTCCATTTGGTTTGTTTGTTTTTGCCTCCCCCAAACCCCCTTTCCCTCTCTGCCTCAACTGGATCTTACTATGTATCAGTGTACACCAGGGTTGCCTCCAACTCACAGAGATTCACCCTCTGTCTTCTCCCTAAAGACATGTGCTACCACAGCCAGCTGACTCTTGCTTTGTGTTGGTATTGGGGAAAGTTGTCCAGTGTGTTTCAATGCTGGACAAGGCATACCAGTTTTAAAGGTTTTTAGATATTCTTCTGTTATGGTAAGTGCCTAAACCCTTTTCACTTGAGCTACAGATGTATCTTATATTTTCAGGTATTACTCTTCTTGCTGCACCCACTTTTTATTTAAAATCTTATCTGTATGGATGCTTTCCTTGGATTTATAGCTGTACCACTTGACTGCCTGATGCCTACAGAGGCCAGAAAAGATCACCTAGAACTAGAATTTTAGATGGTTGTCAGTTGTAATGTGAGTGCTGGGTATTGAACCCAGGTCTTTTAGGAAGAGCAGGCAGTGCTACTAACCACTGAGCCATCTCTCCAGACTCCTGATTCTTTGTATGTTATGTCGTCTTTGCAAAACCTCTCCATGACATAGAGTTTGGAAAGCTTCCTGAGTATAAAGTGGAGGTGTAGTCCCTTTGACTATACCAAAACAGACCTTTGAAAAGCCAATTTGCATGAGTGAAGTGTTGGTTCTGTTACTTTATAAGAGCACCGATTATTTAAAAAATATTTTATGTTTATTTGTTTTCTACAGTGAGGGTCCAGGATTTGAATTCAGGTCATAACAGGCTTGGCTGTAAGGGCCTTTACCCACTGAGCCATCTCACTGGTCAGCACTGTTTTAATTGTACCTGAGTCCCCAAAGATTCTCCTAAATGATGAATGGGAGATTTAAAAAAAACTTTAATTTCTTTAAAAATAATTTTTAAGCCAGGTGTGGTGGTGCATGCCTTTAATCTCACCACTTAGGAGGCCGAGGCCAGTGGATCTCTGGGTTTGAGGCCAGCTGGTCTACAGAGGGAGTTCCAGGACAGCCAGAGAAACCCTGTCTCAAAAACAGACAAACAATATATCTGTTATTTTAGGTCTAAGAGTATTTTGGCTTCGTGTATGTGTGCTATATATAAGCTTCATGTCCATAAAAGAGGGCATTGGATCCCCTAGAATTGGAGTTACCGATGGCACTGTACCACCCTGTGGGGTGCTGGGTCCTTTAGGAGAGTATCCAGTGCTCTTAACTTCTGAGTCATCCCTCTAGTCCCCAATAACTTTCATTTTGTAAAGTTCTTAAGCCTATATCACTTGAGCATTTTATGAAAACAGTGTGGTGCATTTTTGTTTGTTTATTAAAGACTGAGTCTCGCTCGGTGTCCCCAGCTGGCTGGAATTTGCTATGTCGCCCATCTTGGCCTCAAACTTGCAGCCTTGTCTTGCCTCCTGGGTCCTAGGATAACAGGCATGCATTTATTTCATGCAGTGCAGTATACCATTTCAGTTTAATCTTCATTTCCCTCAGGTAATGGGAACTTTTTAAATGGATCTTTAAAAAAGATCTGTTTCTTTTATGTTAAATTGGCTAAATGTTGTAGAACAAATTTGGTAGTTTTGATAGGTGGAGTGAACAGCAAGCACTTAGGACTTTCCTGAATATTTGAGAGGCTTAGTAGTTAAAGTGTTTCGTTGAATTTACATTGTTGCCCTTCAGGGAACAATGTTACACTCTTAGGACCTAAGTTTCTGGGCGTGAGTAGGAAAGAAAGGACTTAATGCTGAAAGTAGTAGACTGTAGTCTGATGTGGGAGAGCCTCAGAGGCCTTTTATTATTGCTATATGTATATTTTGGCAATACTGTTTTTATATTCTGGGGCTTGGGATTGCATCCAAAATGTTGTGCGTGATAAAAAAAAAGCATATGTTCTATCAGTGGCTAATTCCATAGCTCTCAGCAATACTGTGGCCCAGGTCTGGCATAAAACTAATTGTATATAGCCCAGGCTGGTCTGGAATAACAGCAGTTTCCAGTCCTAGCCTCCCGAGTGCTAGTATAGCTGGCTTAAGTTGACTAGAAGTAAAAGTGTTTGATTAACAGCCCTGGTGGCGTGAGATGAGGCGGAGTTCAGTCTTCAGTTGTGTGTTGGGGGACCCAGCTAGGACCCAGCAGTTAAAGCAAAAACTAGGCACAGTGGCACTTGCCATTAATCCCAGTACTCCAGGAAGCAGAGACAGGAGGTTTTCTGTGAGTTCAAGCCCAGCTTGGTCTAGGACTACAGAGAGGCCCTATTTCAAAACAAATAAACAACAACAAAAAACCCAACAAGATTATAACCAAGATTTTTTTTAAAGATTTGTTATGGTTTATGTATCTGTATGGGTGGATGAATGTGTCAAGTGTGACTTGCACAGACCCCATAGAGGTATGTGTGTGTGTGTGTGTGGGGGGGGTGTATGTCCCTTGGAACAGGAGATAGAGGTGTTTGTGATCTGTCTAATGGGGTACAGAGTTTTTTTGATAAACCAGTAAGCACTCTTAACTACTGAGCTATATCTCCAGCCCACAACCGAAAAAATCTTTTGAGTTAAATAGTTCTGAGAAAGTCAGTGTACTTTCTGAGGGCTGAGAAAGGAAGTCACTCTTGCTGAAGTCAGAAATTAGTTTCTCCTTCCGCCATGTGAGTTCCAGAGAACTCAGACTGATAGGCTCTTTACCTGTTGAGTCAGGTTGCCAGGCCCAGGGAACCTTCTTTATATAATCTCACTAAATGCATTATTGTATCCTAAGTTGAGGGAATGGGTTAGCAGTGGAGGGTTGCCCAATCATGTGCTAGTTTCAATCCCCCCAGCAACATGCTAGTAGGAGGAGTGGGAGAGAGTCCTCTGGCCCACAGTTGTAATACCCGGCGGGTAAACTTGGAATGGTGTTTTGAATTCTAGAATATTGCCTTGCTCTTTGCTCATTCATTCATTCGCCAAGGTCTCACTGTACAGCCCTGGCTAGCCGGGAGTTTACAATGTATGTGTCCAACACCCAGCGTTTTACAAATTATTTTGATTGTATGTGTTTATGATAATATCTTGAGGTTGTTTTTTGTCTTAATATTTTGTGATAGGGTTTAACTGAATTGTCCAAGCTGGCCACAGTCTCACAGGGATTTCAGATCCTTGATATTGGGGATGGTGTACAGGGGAAGATGTTGAGATAGGAACTCCCTGCCAGTATTTGAATTCCTTCCCAGGTAGCTGCTGATGACTTTGAACTACTGATCTCATGTCTCTACCTCCCAAATGCTATCTATGATTATAGATATGAATGATCATGCCCAGCTTTTTATATACGCACTACAATCAGTATCTATTGATTTTAGAGGGGATCAGATCTTTTGTAGAGGAGGCAACATTTGATTTAGAAGCCTTGTGTTTTGTTGGGGAATGGTGGGCAGATAGAAATGTAATAGTTTCAACATCCAGCAAGGTGCTTGTATGGGGAGGGACAGAGAGTCCTGGCCCAGACCTTAGTTCCTTAGGTTAAATTTTGTCAATAGCATGCTTACACTGAGTTCATTTCTACCAATTTTTTTTTTTTTTAATGGAGATGGAGTTTCATATGACCTAGACTAGACTAGTCTTTAACTCTGTGTATCCAAGACTGGCCTTTAACTCCTAATCTTCCAGCCTCTACTCCTAGGATTATAAAATGCTGGAATTTTAAGATGTTCCACTATGCTCACTTGTGTGCTGTGGGGCTTTGTTTCTTTTATTTTAAAATTATGTGTGCATATCTGTGAGAGTATTAGCACATTAGTGCAGGTGCCCAAGAATGTTAGAGACATTGGATCCGCTGCAGCTGCTGTTACAGGTGGTTGTGGGCTGCCAGATGTGTACAGAGAACTAAACTTGGTCACCTGGAAGAGTCCTCTTAACTGCTGAGTCTCTAGCACTTTTGCCTCTCTGTTGCTATCTTTCAGATCTGAAAACAGTTGTTTGCTTGTGAGGCATTTACAAGTATATTTAAATGTACTTACATGTTTTCAAATCCCCTTGAACATGTGGGTTATAGCCTAGCAAGTTCCAGTTTAGAAAGTCCTGCTCTGCTGAGAGTATGTGCTTTAATTAATTTCCTCCAAGTTTAGATCAGTAAACTTAGTTAGCAGTGGCTTAAAGAAGAAACCTGCTAAATTTCTTGTTAGAGTCTGACTGGCTGTGACTTCTCAGTTAACTTTTAAGAACTGTGTGGTTCGCTGGGCCTGGTAGTGCATGGACGTTGATACATTCTTTAAGCCTCTGTTTCTTCAACTGTAAAATTGTAGTAAAATGAATTGTAAGCATTAGTACTTGCTACATGAATACTTAAGAAAGTTTATCTTCCTGTGTAATTTTTCTTTGCCCCTGCAACATTGATAGTCACAGTAATGAAAAGGTTAATTAAAATATTCATGTTTTTAATATGTCTCTTCAGTCTGATGGAACCAGCTCTGCTTCCTTAACTAATTCTTAGTCATAATAGAGACGGTGGTTTCAGGTAGGGAATGTAGTAGCCTTAAAAACTCAAACCTGAGCTGGGTGTGGTGGCGCATGCCTGTAATCCCAGCACTTGGGAGACAGAGGCAGGCGGAGCTCTGTGAGTTCGAGGCCAGCCTGGCCTACAAAGCAAGTCCAGGACAGCCAAGGCCACTCAGAGAAATCCTGTCTCCTAAAAACCACAAACAAACAAACAAAACAAAACAAAAAACTCAAACCTGTTGATGTAGCAAGCTTTTAGGGACCTTGCCTTACTTTGCTGGAAGAGCTGGGGGATGGGCTACTTTGAGGGTGACAGATGTGTCCTCTGCTCACAGCACCAGGTGCAGCCATTGTTCTGGCTGGTCTCTTCATCCCTCCTGTCTGTTACTCTGCTCTTTGTAGCTCATTGTTTCTGTAGGAAATTAGCATTAAATCCATCTGAAACCCCCACGTCTCTCAACTGCAGGTGACTGTTACTGGCCCCAGCTGCCACCCTTGCGCTTGATTACTTCCATATGGGGCTGTGCAAAGAAGTAGTAGGCATTTATTGATTTCCACCACAAGCCCCCACCTCTAACATAATAACCTGAAATCTATTAGGCCTCCAATAGGCTGGAGCTCAATAGGCACTACACTGTGATGAACGTTTTACAAGCAAAACTAATTATGTTCTTTTTCTTCCTTCTTAGCCACCGTCTTCCTAAGTATCAGATGGAGAAAACCCTGAGTTATCATAGTGGGGTAGTAATATGAATGTCTGGAGCCGACTGCTTCTGAGTAGTGGAGCTTTAAGAATTTGGGTATACTTGTCTGGAAGATTTTAATTACTATTTTAGATATTTCTTATCATACCCATAGTGTTCAAGCAAACCATGGCCTAATAGGTCCTTAGGATAGAGATGGGAAGAGACACAAATTTTTATCACCTTAAGTTCAGTATGTAGTAGTGTTGAGTATGTTGTATGAACTTCTTAAGTTCAGTATGTAGTAGTGTTCAGTATGTTGAAAAGGAAGCCTGGTTAGTTTAAAAGGTTGATTGGGGGAAACTATAGTTAGTCTTGGTTAAATCCTTGAGTTTTGTATTATTTCTTTGTTTGTACTCTGGTTCTAGTTTAACTCTAAGATCACAGTAAGGTGGTTTGTGGCCTGGACTTAGTTCTTTAAATTTGTATGTTTCATTATGGCCCTTGTTATGAATTTATTTCAGTTGGTGTAGAGACACATGCCTAAGATCCCAGTTTTTAGAAGGCAGGAAGATCTCAACTTTATGGCTAGCCTACCTGTCAAAAACATCTAAAGAAAACATAAAAAGGTGAATTGGACTTAAAATCTCAAGCCCATTTTTAAAAACCTTTTAAACATTATTGATTTATTTTATGTGCATTCTTGGTTTGTCTGCATGTGTTTCTATATGAGGGTGTTGGATCCTGAAGTTTCAGACAGCTGTTAGTTGACATGTGGGTACTACCTGGGTCCTCTGGAAGAGCAGCCTGTCCCCTTAACCACTGACCCAACTCTCCAGCCTCACTTAGATTCAGTTTTAAGAACAGTTTAAAGTTGCTTTGGTTTCCAGTGATTATGTTGACTTTGACAAAGTTAATACCACACCAGTGAAGAGTATCCTAATAGCCTAAAACCTATACAGTCTCACAGCCCTGGAAGTCAACGAGTTTGCTGATTGGATTGCTGAGTGTTTAATTTTGCAGCTCAGGCTTTATCACAAAATCCTTAGTTTATAAAAATAATTTGTATAAATTTAATAGAAATTATTTTATGTTTATTTAGTATTATATATAACAGTATTATTATAGGTGTGATAGTTTATATACAATAGTATTTATTGATATAAATTAAATCAAGTTATTTTAAAGTTAATATGTGGAAATATGGAATATAGGGCCATTTTTGTTGAGGATCTATCTTTTTTACCTTTCTGTTCTGTTTCTTTTTGAGTTTAAAGGTTTAGGATTTGAAGAATTCTTGGGAACCAACACTTTACCTGGCAACTTCTCTGAAAGGCAAGCCTCCAGGTAAAGTGGGGTGATTACATTTAGAATAGGCTAGTGTTTGAATTAGAGTGTTTTGAGAAGTTTGAAATCTGCTTCATCATTTTTGGATTTTGTTTTTGAGACAGAGTCTCTCTGTGTAGTTTTTTCTGTCCTGAAACTCAGCTATGTAGGTCAGACTTGCCTTGAACTCACAGAGACCGTCCTGCCTCTGCCAGGAATGCTGGGCTTCTGCTTTGTTATTGTAGAAAGAACAAAGAGAAAGATTTAAGCAGACCAGGTGTTTGGTCAGTGTTCTATTGCAGTGAAGAGACACCATAAAAGAAAGCATTTAATTGGAACTTTTTTTTTTTTACAGCTTAAGAGGGTTTTTCCATTGTCATCATGTTAAGGAGCATGGTGCTGGAGCTATATGATCCAAAGGCAGAGAGAGATGCTGGGTTTTGAAAGTGTGGACTTTTGAAACATCAAAGCCCACTCCCAGTGGCAAACTCCTAACAAGGCCGCATCTGCTCCAAAAAAGCACCTCCTAATCCGTTTCAAGTATTGCCCCTCCCTGATGACCAGTCATTCAAATATATGACCCTGTGGGGGACAGTCTACTACATCAGGGAAAAGGAAGAGTTGGATTTGGAACTAGGCCTTCTGTTCATGGAATTGGTATACTTCATTTGCAGTTTGGAACTAGAACAAGTTGGGGCAGTTCTAAATATAGTACCAGTGTAGATATCATTGCTTTCAGACTTGTGTATATATTTTATTAATTAAAAAAACCAGAAAAATAGGAGGTTTTTTATTTTTAAAATTGCATGTGAGTGTTTTACCTGCATGTGTGCTTGTTTACCACTTGCATGCCCGGTGCCCTCAGAGGCCTGAAGAAGGTGTCAGATTCCCTGTAGTTGTTAAGTGCTACAAAATTTGCTTCTGTGTAATCACAGTTATCAAAATAATTGATACTGTACCATTTTGCATCAGAGTAGTTGATATCAGCAGCGCTGGGGAGGCAGTGGCAAGTGGATCTGAGTTTGAGGCCAGCCTGACACACACAGTGCATTCTAGGACAGCCAGGATTTTGTAGAGAGACTGTGTCCCCACCTCCTCAACACACAGGCATGCAAGAATCAAGAGTGTATGGGTGGAGAGAAAGTGTAGTTGATAGCATGCACAAAGCCGGAGGTTCAACTTCTTATCGGCCTATAAGCTGGCGTCATCACAGGAGCATGTCTGTAATTTTAGCACTTGGGAAAGAGGATCAATTCAAGATTTTTCTTGGCTACCAAATAGGAAGGTAGAAACCAGCCTGAAATATCACGAGGTGCCCTCCTTTAAAAACAAAACAGAAGGGTAGATCAGTAGATGGCCATTAACAATAAAGCAAAACCAGGGTGTGATACTAAATTGTCAGTTTATAGTTGCCTGAAGACATAAACTGTTCTATTCTAAATTACATTGAAGAAATCTAGTAGATATCAGGAAAACTACTCCAGGGTAGAGGCTAAATGTTGGGAATAGGTTTGTTATGTTCAAAGAAAAGAAAAATGCTCAGTATAATTATAATATTGTGGTGAAGAAATAAGAGTGTCCCTGCCACCACTGCCCAGCATCTAGATTTTTTAAGAATTACATTTATTTGGGGGAAGGGACACTTGCGCTGTGTTCACATGTGGAGGTCAAAGAATTACTTTCAGGAGTTTTCCTCCATCAGATGGCTTCTGGAGGTTGAACCCACATTGTCAGGAATAGTGGCAAGCACCTCAACCTAGTCTCTCCAGTTTGGATCAATTTTTTTAATATTTATTTTTATTTTATCTTTCTGGGTATTTTGCCTGTATGTATGTCTATGTGAGGGTATCAGAAGGCCTGGAACTGGAGTTACAAACAGGTGGGTGCTGGAATTGAACCCAGATCCTCTGGAAGAGCAGCCAGTACACTTAACTGCCTACCCATCTCTCTAGCACGTTATAAAATTTAAGTTTAATTTATTTATGCATTTTATGTACAAACACCAGAAAAGGGTATGTTAGAGGCAGTCATGAGCCACCATGTGGTTGCTGGGAATTGAGCTCTGAACCTCTGGAAGAGCAGCCAGTGCCCTTAACCACTGAGCCAGCTCTCCATTCCCCAGATCAATTTTTTATTCTAATTTTATTTCCTTTTTTTTGAGGATATTACTATATAACCTTAGGTGACCTGGAATTCATACAGATCTGCTGCCACTGCCTTCTGAGAGCTGGGAATAAGGGTACCACCACGCCTTGCCCATGATTTAAAGGAGTGGATAAGTCATTTTGAGCTTTCAAAATAAAGTTAGACAAATAAACTTAGATATTATGCATATTTTATTAGACACTTGGGATGGCAGAAATATTTCTGGCGACCTCATTTTCATTTTTATCTGTAGGACAAAAAAGTAAACTTTCTTTTCCCCAGCAGACCATATGGTGTTTTCACAGACTGCTTATGTGAGGTAGCTGTGTTATTTTTCTTTCAGGATAAAATGCTTTACCTGATGCCAGTGTTCTGAAACATTTATTTTTCTAGTCGTCAGTATGTGCAGCAGTTATTCTAATCTTTCTATTTTTTTCTTTTCTTCCCCCACACCTTCTTAGGGTGTCATGTATTCTAGCCTACCCTAAAACTTTCTCAAGTTTAGGATAACCTTGAACTTCTCATTTCCCTCTTTCCACCTTTTGAGCACTGGGATTACTGTTATGTCCTGCCGCACATAACTTTATGAGTTACTAAGGGTCTAACCCAGGGCTTCGTGTATTTTGGGACTAGCACTCTACCAGATCAGTCATACCACCCCACCATCCCTCTCGAAAGCTCTTTACTATTTTTGTTTTTGAGACAGTCTTACTGTGTGTCCCTGGCTGACCTGGACCTCACTATGCAGAGTTGGCTGCTCTTGAACTCAGAGGTTCACTTTCCTCATCCTCCTGAATGCTGGGATAAAAGGCAAGGTATGCCACATCATTCTTCGGCTGTAGATAGTGCCTAACTCTAATTTTACATGAGCTTTTTTATTTTTTGTCATTTATTAATTTTTATTTATTTAGAGATGAGATCTCTAGCCCAGGTGAGCCAAATTTGAGGCAGCCCT
Source organism: Pachyuromys duprasi (assembly GCA_028658305.1). NCBI lineage: Eukaryota > Metazoa > Chordata > Mammalia > Rodentia > Muridae > Pachyuromys > Pachyuromys duprasi. Next base: position 138,889,785 of record CM053766.1, on the reverse strand, counting down.
ACAATGCAAGCTACTGATTCTTTTTTTGTTTTGTGTGGGTGGTTTTGTTTTGTTTCATTGTTTTTTGTTTGTTTGTTTGTTTGTTTGTTTGAGACAGGGTTTTGATGTGTATCCTTGGCTGTCCTGGAACTCTGTAGACCATGCTGGCTACCTAAGCTTCTTGAGTGCTGGATTACAGGTGTAGGACATCCTGCATAGCTGTGTAGTATTTAAAGAATACATTTCAGTTATTCAGGTGACTGTTGAGTAAGTACAAGGATGAGACTCACATCCCCACTTTGTAAAAGTTGGTATGTGGGGCTGGAGAGATGGCTCAGTGGTTAAGAGCACTGTCTGCTCTTCCAAAGGTCATGAGTTCAATTCCCAGCAACCACATGGTGGCTCACAACCATCTATAATGTGAAATGATTCCCTTCTCTGGCAGGTATAAATGCAGATATAACACTCATATACATAAAATAGATAATTAAAAAAAATTAAAAAAAAAAGTTGGTATGTGGCACATAGCTGTAACTCCTGCAGTTGGGGTCTTGAGGGGAGATAGGTGCAACTCTAGAGCTCAGTAACCGGACATCCTAGGTAAATTGATAAGCTGCAGGTTCTATGTGAGAGCCTATCTCTAAAAATAAGGTAGAGAGCAAATCTGTCTATCCTTCACACACACTTCACATCTGAGTAAATTCAGCCATTAATATATTTCCCATTGTGACTTGTCATCTGCTTGGGGATTCTGCCTCAATAGAATCAGTATAGAAACTTTTCTATATTGTAGTTGGTTAGCTAGAAATTAGGGAAAGTTTCAGGGCTAGTCCTGTGTACTAGATACTCCATTAGGACCTGTGGTTATTGAAATAGAAAGCTCAAAGAACCTAGAGAACCAGGCAGAGAAGTCACCCATTGGAAAATTCAACTTGAGACATTAGAGTGCCTTTCTTAAGATGTAGGTGTGAACAGATTTAATTCAAGGTGCAGTTGGAATATGCAGGGTTAATAAAAGATACCAAGACAGGCATAGAGAGTTTTTAATAATTTTTCTTTTTAAAATTTATTTGAATGGGTGTTTTGCCTTCTTTTATGTCTGTACATCATGTGCATGCCTGGTATCCATAGAGACCAGAAGAAGGTGTTGGATCCTCTAGGACTGAAGTTACAGATAGTTGAGTCACCATGTGGGTGCTGGGAACCAAACTTGGATCCTCTGCAAGAGCAGCAAGTGTTCTTAATCAGTGAGCCATTCCTAAGCTCCCAAAGATCTTTTAATAAAATCGTAGGTTGTACTTGCATGTTTACTCTGATGGCATAGGTGGCTATTTGCTCTGCCAAAGTGCCCATCTACCTTCCATTTATGTTGTTTGGATTCAGTCCCTGGTATATTATTGCCTCATATTTACATTGTGCTTTTAATCTTGAAAAGCTTTTTATCCTCATAAAGGCCCCTCAGGGATAGGAAGTAAAAGCCAGGTGTAATACTTTTTATAGAGAAGAAAACTGGAACCCCATCATCCTATCATCATTTTAGTTCTTAGATAAGGTCCTTATGCCATAGCTTGACTGCAAAGAGTGCTCGTCAATAGGAAAAAGCTCCTTCAGTTATTTGTATAGCCCTGAGTGCTACCTGAGGCAGCCTTAGCTGAATGCCTGGCAAGGCAAGCAGCATGGTTGCTGATCATGGAGCTAACAGCCTGACACCTGCAAGCTGCAGTTGTATACTTTTGCTATATTTTATATTTTTGCTTGCATTTGTGAAGAATCAAAGATTCTGGAAAAAAATTAAGTTAACCGTTCCAAAGTTGGAAGTTTGCTCTGTATGTGGGAGTATTCTGTACTGAGAGCTGTCCATGAAATCGCATAGTTGGTACTGTTCTCTCAGTTCATTTACTGCCATCTTTAGCTCATCATTCCTATGCCAGTTTTAGTTAATGCCAAAATAAGACCGAGCCATCATGGTAGATGAACTGAGTGGGTGATAACTGTGTCACTGAGATGTCGGCCAAAGACGTTTCTCCATCTGATTTGTTCTTCTGTTCTTTAGCCCATTTTGGTAAACATATAATACCAGTATCATTTATTTGGCTACTAAATATTTTATTTACCATATAAATTTTATTTATATGCTAAACATAATATCAGTATCATGTCTCTTAAAGTCTTTGTTAAAATGTACAAATCTTACTGAGTCTTACAATAATTTTCTCTTTCTGTTGTTTGTTTGGAGACAGGTTCTCACTAGTTACATATTGACAGTCTGTCTCACCTGCGACAGGCTCTCAATAATTAGCCCATTTTGGTTCCTGGCTTCCTGGTGACATTCTTCCTGCTTCATTTTCACAAGTGCCATGATTAATGGTGTGAGCCATCATTTCAGGCTGTGGGGTTTATTTATTTATGCTTTAGGGAAAGATTGTGCCTTGTGTAACTCTGTTTGCTTGGTAACCACTACGTAGTCATACTGAACTCTAGGCAGCCTCCTATTTCTTCCTGATTGCTTGGATTGAACAAAATCAGATGGAGTCCAGGACTTTTGTACATACTAAGCAAGTACTCTCCCAGTTGAGCCAAACTCCATATCTCCTGGGTCGTTCGTTTACTTGTTTGTTTATTCATTCATTGATTTATTTTTGTATTTTGAGACAGGATTTCTCTCTGTAGCCTTGGTAGTTCTAGAATTTGCTCTGTAGACCAGACCGACCTTAAGAGCAGCCTGCCCATGCCTCTGCCTCCAGAATATTGGGATCAAAGGTACACCACCACTGCCTGGCAAATTTTATTTATTACCATACTTTAAGGCATATCTGTTCCTAATTCTTAAGCCAGCCTATTAATTTGCTAAAGTAAGAAGCCTAAAGTAAGAAGGATATAATTGGGCTTTTGTTTTGTTTTGTTCTTTTGTTTTTTTGAGACAGGGTTTCTCTGTATAGCCTTGGCTGCCCTGGATTCACTTTGGTGTAGACCAGGACAAAGCCTCAAACTCATAACAGTGTGCCTGCCTCTGCCACCTGAGTGCTGGGATTAAAGGCAAGCGCCACCACATTGACTGGGCTGTTTTACTGTATCTTCTACTTCTAGCTTTTGCTATGGATTAGCTATTAGCATTAGCTATGGATTTCATTTACTGTCATGCTTGTCACTTTGAACTGTGATCAGTATCATTTCTCATAAATTCTTTGTCAGAATGTACAAACTTCATTGAGTCTTATAATACTTTTCTCTTTCTGTTTTGTTTTTGAGACAGGTTCTCAGTATGTAGTCCTGGCTGTTTTAAAACTTGCTATGTAGATTAGGCTGGCCTAGAAGAAGAGACCCAAGTGCTGGGATTAAAGGTGTGTACCCCTCAATTTAGATTTTTTTTGTTACAGTTCTAAACTCTGAGTATACCAAAACTATTACTCTTAGCTATATAACCCCGAGTATAATTTAGCATCCCTATGCTTCAGATTTTGGTTGAATGAAGTGGTAAAGAATTGGATATGAGCTGGGTGTGGTGGCTCATGCTTTTAATCCCAGCACTCAGGAAGGCAGAGGCAGCTGTGTATCTCTGTGTGTTTTTGAGGCCAGCTTGGTCTACAAAGCAAGTCCAGGACAGCCATGACTACACAGAGAAATTCTGTCTTGAAAAACAACAACAGAAGAATTGGATATGGTGCCATGTACCTGTTATCTCAGCACTTGGGAGGCAGGTGCAGGCAGTATGCTGCTGTTAGGTATTCAAGGCCAGTATCAGGTATGAAGGCTAGCACTAGGTAACATGAGAACCAGTAAGTAAGAAAACAAACAAACAAGAAAAGAAAAATTTCTTTTTTGTTTCGTTTGGGTTTTTTGTGACTGGGTTTCTCTGTGTAGCCCTGATTATTCTGGAATTCACTCTGTAGACCAGGCTGAACTTGCAGAGATCTACCTGCTTCTGCCTCCTGAGTGCTGGGATTAAAGAAAAAGTATTTTCTAGGACAATTTATATATGATTTAGTCATTGAGTTGTTTGTTTGTAGTGTTTTAGTGTGAGGAACTTGTGTACCTTTTGGAGCTGCCTCCCCCCTCAGCATGTTCAGTTTTCATATTGCAAGCTTTTAGAGTTGCTGTAGTGTTCAGTGTCCCACAGCCTGGGGTAACAGCTCCTTGCTTTTGTAATGCCTAGAGCTGTCATCCAAAGAGGCCAAACATTGTAGTATTTCCAGATCTCATTTCCTCTGATTGGATGACTTGGAATTAAAGAAGGGTGTTTGCTCTTGAATAGGAGGGAGAAAAAAAAAGTTACTTTGGCATAAGGCCTACCCTTTTACCATTCTCACACCTGCTGTTGATTAGAAGTGAATGCTGGTCAGTCAGAACATCCGAGAGCTGGTCTGATTATCAGGCTAGCCTCCAAGATGAAATAGGGCAGGAAAGCTGGAGTGTGACTTCATTAGCTGTGCAGAGAGTCTGGAAGGAGACCCTTTCACAGCTGTTGGCACAGATAGCCTGGTGTCTGCATTACAGAAGCTGCGCTTATAAAGGAGGACTGTGTGATGCGTGGTAGAAACTTTTTGTTCTGTTTTTTAGAACTATATCACTAAAACACACAAATGTCTTGTCTTTTTGCTGTTGTTGCTGCCATATTTTAAAGATTTAAGTATGTGAATGTTTTGCTTGCATGTAAAGGCACCATGTGTATAGTGCCAGTGGATGCCAGAAGAGGGCATTGAATGCCCTGGAACTGGAGTTACAGACTGTTGTGAGCTGCCATGTGGGTGCTGGGAACCAAATCCAGGTGAGCTCTCTCTCCAGCACTGCTTGCTCATTCTCTCCCCACCCTACTCCCCATCCCCGCCCAGTCAGGCTCTCTCTGTGTATCCTTGGTGGAAATTAAAGGCATGTGCCACAACTGTTCAGCTAAAGAAATAAGAACTTTTTAGGGGCTAGGGTGTCAGGGAGAGAGACAGGATTCTCCTTAAGTAGCTCTGGCTGTTCTGGAACTCACTGTATGGACCAGGCTGACCTTGAACTTGCCCCTGCCCCTGAGTACTAGAAATAAAGACTGGCTGTATTTGTTTTCTTAATTTTGTCTTCTGAAAGTAGAAGACTTTACTTTTAGACAGGCATGGCAGCGTGTGCTTGTAGTCTTGGGGAGGCAGGAAGAGCGACTTCAGGGCCAGTGAGTGCCCACAGTGGGTACAAGCCTGTTTCAGCCCACCCCACTAAAAAGACAGAAAATTTTCATAGTCATAGTTTTGTTTGACCATTTACAAGTTTTGATTAAGAATTATTTTTTTAGAGATACATTTTTATGTATGAGTGTTTGCCTGCATGTATGTATGTCTACTACTTACACTGCTTACGTGCCTGGTGCCTACAGAGGTCAGAAGAAGGTGTTGGATCTCCTGGAACTGGAGTTCCTAATAGTTGTGAGCCACCATGTAGGTGCTGGGAGTCAAACCCCAGGCCTCTGCAAGAACAGTAAGTGCTCTAAACCATTGAACTAACTCTCTAACCCCTAAAAATTACTATAAATATTATTACTGTGTGGTTTGCATGTGTGATGTGGGTGCATGTGTGGCTGTGAGAGGAACCACAGTTAAGGTTATTAAGCCTGTACAGCAAAGCTTTTACTTGTTACGCCTCCAAAGTGGTCCTGGTTTGGATGTTATGTGACCTGAATACTTCACTTATTATGAGTTCATGAAGATAATCTCCTGGACTATATTGTCTGTGAGTGCGTGTGTGTGGTCGTCATTCATTCATTCATTCATTCATTCATTCATTCATTCATTCATTCATTCATTCATTCAAAGCAGAGTCTTACTCTGTCGCTCCAGGCTGCACTGAACTTGGGCTTCTTCTGCTTCAGGCTCCTTAATACAAGAGCTACAGGCGTGAGTCACCATGCCCAGCTTTCCTGTTTCATTTTTTAAAAAGCTTTTGTGGTTCTGAATGTTAGCCAGTGATTCATCATGAATCATTTGATGTGTGTTTATGTAACGTAAGTATTCACATTAATATAAATATGTTGGTCTGTATCACCTCCCTCCCTCAAATTTAGGGATGTTCTTGAATTTTATTATTATTTCTCTTGATACAAACTGTGCTGATGTATTTTAGGTAGTTAAAGCATTAAATTTTGTAGTTTTTACAGTCAGGTGTGTAAGGTCAGTCACGGTGGCACTGCACCTCAGTTCAGCGTTCCTGCGTGAGGCCTGACTGTGGTAAGCTTGAGGCCAGCATGGGCTACATGAAATCCTCTTTCTAAAAACTTTAAAATAAAATAAAAAGGCCTAGAATAAAGATCTACTAAATTGCCCAAGCCTGTAATTACAGTGATTATCTAGTAAGTCTTGGGTTTAACCTCCCCCACCCCCCCAAAAAAAAGCAGGAAAGAAGCTGGGCAGTGGTGGTACACACCTTAATTCTAACTTGGGCGTCAAAGGCAGGTGTGTATCTGTGAGTTCAAGGACAACCTGGTCTACAAAGTGAGTCCAGGACAGCTAAGGCTATTCAGAGAAACCCTGCCTAGAAAAATCAAAGACTGGAAAAAATGAAATTTTATGAATCGACTATGCATGTAAATACGTTTAATGTTCTGGCAACTGAACTTGACACTGGAATATCATAGTGATGATGGCAATTCTGGTTCTGAACTTAGCTTTCAGGTGTTTATGACCTGTGAATCAGGGGCCATCTGAGAAACAAGAATTTGCAGTGGTGGATTTAGGGCTGTGATGTGAGGTCTTCAGTAGTCTTTATTATATAGTTGCTGATAGGAATGCTCAAAATTTGGTAGGGCTCTTTTTTTGAGTATGGTTTATTTATAGGTTTTGTTGTTGTTAGTGGTGTTATTATTTGAAAATACTTGCTGAAGGCATGGGTATAGCATGGATATTAGAATGAAATGTGTTTGTGTACATGTTCATGGCTTTTTTCATTGGCTACCTATTTTTTCGTTTTTTGTTTTAAATTTAGATTTATTTTTGAGATGGGGTACCATTATGTAGCCTTGGGTGTCCTAGAACTTGCTTTTTGTAGTCTAGGCCTGAGTTGAACTCAAGAGATCTGCCTACCCTCTGCCTTTTGTAAACTAGGAGTAAAGGTGTTTACCACTATGCCAGCTTTGCCTGTCTCCTAAGGCTTGCCCACTTAAAATTTTTTTTTTCTCGCAGGGCTAGGCATGGTTGTGCTAGACTGTTCCCAGCACTCAGGAAACAGAGGCAAGTAGAAATATGAATTGGAGGCTATTCGGGATTTTACGGTGAGGACCGCAACACACACGCGAGCTCGCGCACTCGCGCGCACACACACACACACACACACACACACTTCTTTTGGGGGTGGGGAGGATGCCCAGGCAGTAGGCAATAATCGGGAAATTGAAGATTGCAATTCCTACGTCAGTTTAGGCAATCTAGCAAGACCTGATTTCAAGATAAATTAAAATGTTAAAATGTTTGGAGGGTGTTAACTTTGTGGTTGTTCTTGCATCACAGGAAGAAGTCCTATATCCAATCCCTAGCACCACAAAATACACTTAAAGTAATTCTTTACATTGCTGTTTTATGCTTGCTATTGACATTGTAGAGCATGTTAGATAGATTCTTTATGTTGTTGTTTTCTTTTGTTTTGCTTTAATCTGAAGGAACCAGAGGTGTTAACCTATGTTTTAAAACTAACATTTGGCAGTGTTAAAAACAGCTGTCACACTGCATAATTGTCACATCATTATGAGAATTACTGTTGCTCACTAATCTCTAGGTATAAGTCTGGATTTTAACTACACATGATTTGGAAAAATTAGTTCTTGTAAGAATTTATGCTGTGTAGGCCATCTGCTCTTTATTCTCAAGTCCGAAGTGAAAAGTTAGCCATAGCATTTGCAAGTCTGTTGATTAAGATTTGTATAGGAAGGTGGGCTGAGTGAAGTCTTAAGTCACTTTGACTCTGTATGTATGTACTGTGTGGAAGTATAAAATATATAGACATTCTCTTCATTTAATGGAAAGGAATCTTAGTTTCCAAGGGTGATTGTAACCTAAAACAGTATTGCCATGATAAACACACATCTGGAAATAGATTCTTAAAGAGGGATTATCTAAATTAGATTGGCCTGTGGGTGTGTCTGGGGGGCTGAAGTCTTGATATGTGGGAACACCCAGTCCACTGTAAACATTCCCTAGGCTTGGGGTGGGAGTCATGGACTATATTAGATAGAGTGGAGAAAGTGACATAAGAACAAAGGAGAGCGATGAAAAAGCATTGTTTCTGTCCTTCTCTGAGTCCATGCAAGGCTGTTTTTCCAGCTGGCAAAAACAATGCCCCTTCCACAAGACAGCTTCCAGCAAAACATCACAACCTCTTACGTGTGTCTTTAGCTGACCAAGATCATGTGCCCACTCACAAGTTTGTTTTTAATTGAGAATGAACCAAAAACATTTCCACATCCCATATTTGGGACCAAAACAAAAACACGTATTTGGGACCAAAACAAAAACTTTCACTACAACTATAAATTTTTGCCCCATGTTGGGTACCAAATATAGTAGACATTTAATGATTTGGGGAAACTTTTCTATTTACCTGTTCTAGTTCCCAGATAAAAGACAGAGACTTAGTAGAGTTATTAATAAGCATTATTCTCAATAACTGGGCAGATATGCTTTATAATAAACCTCTAAGCTAGTAATATTACTTTCCAGCCACCTGCCCCAAGTAACTTGCTATATTGGTGCTGTCTGTTCTCTTTCTGCTTTTTAGGTCAACTCCCCATGGCAGCATCCTTCCTTTCCATCTTCATTCTTCTCTACCTTTTGGCCCCTACCAGAGACCCCAAGCGCAGAAATGAAAGTTCCACCTACCTCTCCTGAGAAGCTACAGGCTGTCCAGCTTTTTAATTAACCAATCAGAGAAAACTGGGGAGCAAAGTTTACACAGCATTGTTCAAAGAACTTATTAATGCAGTCATCCATACTGCAACCAGATCTTGGGGCCCAGAATTTAGCATTTGTATACATAGAGTACCAGACCAAACACTAAACATTGTCCTCTGACCCCCCCACCCCACAACACACACATGTACACTATATGTTGAGATAGTAGTTGTGTGATCTCATACTAGAAATCAGATCTAGTCAAATACATAAAGCTTCATTTCATCTTTGATTGTTTTTTTAAGACAGGGTTTCTCTGTGTAGCCCTGGCTGTCCTGGAACTCTCTTTGTAGAACAGGCTGGCGTCTAACTCAGAGATCTGCCTGCCTCTGCCTCTGGTGTGCTGGGATTAAAGGGATGGGCCACCATACCTGTCTCCTTTTTCCTTTCTTAAGAGAGGGTCTCACTGTGTTGTCCAAGATGTCTCTGAATTTCTGGGCTCAACAGATCCTCTTGCTTCAGTCTCATTAGTACTTGAGATTACAAATTTGTTCCACCCTGGTCATCTTTTTAAAAATAGCTTTAAAACTCTATAATCTTAGCTGGGCATGGTGGTACTTGCTCTGGGGTAAGGGTGAGTGTTGTGGTATAGTGGAAATGGGGGAGAAGGAAGGTGGGGGAACTGGGAGTGGTGGAAGGAGGGAATGCTCTGGTCATGATGTATGAGAGAAGAATAATTTTTTTTAAAAAGAAGCTGGAGAGATGGTTCAGTGGTTAAGAGCACAGACTGCTTTTTCAAAGGGCCTGAGTTTTGATCCGTTATCCGTCCTTCCTCTTTCATCCCTCCCTTCACCGTGGATCAGTCCTAGTTTCCTATGTATGCTGCCGAGATTGGCCTGGAACTCTAGGTCTTCTGCCACAACCTCCTGAGTGCGAAATTACAGAGGCATGCCACCTTGCCTAATAGATCTTAACTGCTTTTAAGTGTACCATTTAGGGCTGGAGAGATGGCTCAGAGGTTAAGAGCACTGGCTGCTTTTCCAAAGGTCCTGAGTTCAATTCCCAGCAACCACTTGGTGGCTCAACCATCTATAATGAGATATGGTGTCCTCTTCTGGCATGCAGGTGTACATGCAGACAGAATACTGTATATATAACAAACAAATAAATGGTACAGTTTTTGTGTACCATCCAGTGGTATTGTTATGTTTACTCATATTGTTGTATAGTCATCAGTACCATTCATCTTCAGAAACTTTTATCTTTTAAAAGAATTATATAGTGACTCTTCATTTCTTTCTATCCCTGTGCCTGTAGCTACCATACCATCTCAAGAAACCTTATGAGAAGAATCATAGCATATGCCTTTTTGTGTCTGGCATAGTGCACATAGTACATCATTACACTAACACATGTTAAAATTTTCCTCAAGGGTTGATTATTACTGCATTTTCCCAAGCTTTTTGTTTGCTTGTTTACACCTTTATTTTATATGATTGATGTTTTGCCTGCATGTATGTCTAGCTGAGAATGTTGGATCTTGGAGTTACAAACCATTGTGAGCTGCCATGTGGGTGCTGGGATTTGAACCCAGGTCCTCTGGAAGAGCATTAAGTCCCTTAACTGCTGAGCCATCTCTCCAAGACCTTTCCCTGCCGTGGTGTGTTTTTGAGACAGTTATATAGCTCAGACTAGCCTTGAACGCTTGATTCTCTTGCTTTTACCTTGAAAGCACTAGGATTACTGATACGCACCATTGCCTGTCTCTGCTTTTATGTTGTAGCCATTGTGAATAATGCTGTTAATGGGAATGATTGTAGTAATATAAATATCTTTTTCAGAACCTGCCCTTCAGTCAGGTGGCGGATAATTTTAAAAGTGAGAAAATAGTTGTATGTCCCGGGTGTTATGTAGCCGACTAAAGATAGAAAAATAGGCTGCAGCTGGACACAGTGGCATACCTGAGATCCAGGGTTCAGGAGTGCAGACAAGGGGACTCAGTAATTCAGGGGTCAGCTTGCTATATGTGAGATCCTGTTTTCAAATAAGGCAACTGAGTCCCTAATGTGATTTTGAAAATGTTTCTTCTCTCTATTTGCCCATCCTCTGCCACAAAGGGTCTCCAGAATGTTCAACAATTCCAGACCAAACTTTGAAAACTGTTTAAAAGACCTGGAATAGTACTCTAATTTCAGCATTCTGGAAGAAGGAAGATTGCTTTAAGTTCAGGGGTACGTAGTAAGTTCAAGCCTAGCCTGGGATACATAGTGAAACCATGTCCAATTTCCCATCAATAAGCCTTGGTAAAGAGTTGATGTTTTATTGTAAAAAAAGAAATTAGAAGAGTTTAAATTCATTTCTGAGAGGACCTATTTTAGGGTTTATATCAGCTAAATGGGAAGGGTCAGATCTGAAGCAGAATAGTTAAGGCCTAGTTGTTACTGCTCATGACAATGGTTATGGCATCACCAGTGGATGGAGATATGTGATACTTTGTAAAATATTTTAGAGTTAGACTGTCAACATTTATTTTGATGTATTTTGTTTCAGAAGGTTATGTTTTAGTTCCAGAGACACCATAGCACAGTTGTGTCCGTGACTGGAACTAGCTTCCTAGTTTCCACTTTAGGAGAGCCATTAATTAGTGGTCTGGAAAGTTCATAGTGCTCTGTTTCTCTCTCTCACACACACACACACTCACACACACACAAATAAGCAAATTAAGTGAGGATTATAGTTGACTAAGAAGACTAGAGTTGTGTCTGACAGTCTTGGATCCGGGCTTCTGGGTCCTGTTGTAATGTTTGGTGGGGGCATTAATGCTCCATAATGTTAAAAGGTTAAGATTGGTAAATTTAGACTGAGGTAGAAGTAGCCTCTCAGAACACTCAGGGTATTTGTCAGATTTCTTGATGTGAAAAATATTACCTTGGTGGAGACTAGAAACAGATGGTGTGCAGTTGGAGTAGACTCTGTTATTCCAAATAAACATTTGCTGCAACTGGGGTACAGCAATCCATATTTCATTTTTCCCTATTTACATTCTCAGGTCAGCTGTGTTGCTGCTGCTTTTACTTGCATTAAGGTTATCAACAAGCTCTGATTGTTGGCAGGCTACTTACAGCATTTCTTTAAATATTCAAATAATTAGCCCTGGAAGAAACCCTTTAGTATTTCCTCCCCACACTCAGTGGCACACGACTGTCCATGTGTTCTGGGAGGGCGCTCTGACAGTGCCTGTGTGGATTGTCTAACAGCACGTTCTCATCTTGATTTTAACCTCCTCACTGGGATGGCTTGTCTCAAGTTCTGTTGTAGCTCATCAATGTTAGTGTTAGAATCAGGTTTAGGCACACCTGCCTTCCCAGCCAGGGAACAGTGGCCTTGAACCTGGAGTCCTTAGTGCTGCTAGTGAGGTGGTAGGTATGCCCCACCATGCCCAGGCAACACTGTCCTTTCCACCCCAGCTGTAAACAGCCCCTTTTACTTAGATTACTACTTGGTTTTGGCTAAGAGATACCTTGCTTTGTTTTGGTGTTTTGGTTTTGTTCTTAAAACAGGGTTTCTTTGTGCATCCCTGGCTGTCCTGCCACGCTGGCCTTGAATTCAGAGCTCTCTCTGTCTCTGGATTAAAGGTGTGAGCCACCGCTGTTCCGACTGCCGCCAGGCCTGAGAAACACTTTAAACTGAGGAAGAAAGGAAAATTTTATTGGTTTGGTTTCAGTAGTCCAGATTATTAGCTAAAACATCCATTGTACTTGATGTGTAACATCAGCCTTTTTTTTTTTTTAAATTTTAGTTTGTTGAGATAGGGTTTCTCTATGTAACAGCTTTAGCTATCTTGGACTTGATTTGTAGACCAGGCTGGCTTCAAACTCACAGAAATCCACCTGCCTCTGCCTCTGGGATTAAAGGTGTATGCCACTATAGCCCAACTACCAGTTTGTTTTGTTTGTTTGTTTTGTTTTTTTAATACTGAGCATAAAGTAAAAGTCAGCAGGAAACAAGCAAACAGAGGAAACTGGGTGCAGTGGTACATACTCTGTCACCCCAGTCCTCAAGCCAGCCTGCTTCATTAAAAAAAATGCAAACAAAGCCTGGCACAGTGGCACACACCTGGAGCCTAACACTTGGGGAGGCAGAAGCAGGCATATCTCTGTGAGTTTTAGGCCAGTCTGGTCTACAAGTCCAGCCCAAGGCTACATGAAGAAACCTTGTTTGGAAAAGAAACAACAAAATATCAGACCCGAGTCTGTAACTCAGCAGAAGGATTAGAAGTTGAAGTCTTCCTCTGTTACATAGTATATTCCAGGCCAGCCTGGAACTCACAGAATGTTCTCTCAAAAGAACAACAACAAAAAAAGTAAAATAAAATTTAGTTGGCCCTGGAGACATAGTTCAGTGATAAAGAGGGCATACTGCTCTTGCGAAGGATCACAGTTCAGTTCCCAGCACCCACATCAGGTAGCTCACGACTGGAATTCCAGTTCCAGAGCCTCTGATCCCCATGGCCTCTATGGGCAGAGGAGCACATACCTATACACATATAAATTTAAAAATAAAAATATTTTTTAAATTATATATTTTCTATTTTTTAAAATTTATTTATTCTTTCATAGCCTCAGTTTCTTCATTTTTATGCTGGTAAATACCAGGTCTTCTGCAAAAGCAATGACCTCTGTGCTCTTAACTGCTGAATCAGCTTTCCAGCCCCTAATTATTTATTTGTAGTTGCTGTGTATAGGTGTTTTGCTTGTATATATGTTTATGTATCACATTTATGCCTGATGCCTGTGGAGGCCAGAAGAGTGCATTTGGATCCCCTGCAACTGGACTTGCAGACAGTTGTAGCCACCATTTTGTTGCTGAGAATTCAAACCCAGGTCCTTTGGAAGAGCAGTTAGGTTCTTAACCTCTGAGCTATCTCTCCAGCTCCCTGCCTCTGATTTTCATAGCTTCTAGGTGGTTATTATCGTCACTCGTTTACTTGTGTTAAAAACAAGACTTAGGCAGGTGAAATCGTTAGCTAAACTTTGTATAGTCATGAGTAACAGGAGGAGCCAAGTCAACCCTTTCACTCTCCATAGTCATTACTGTTTGAATAAACCATAGTGATGCTGGTTTGTAAGTAATGAAGTAAACAAGAAATGGGTAATGTGTCCTGTAAATTGTGTTCTTGAGGCTGGATTTTATCCACTGACAATGATTTCAGGAGTTGAAGCATGCAACTCAGCGTTCTGGAGTTGGCCTGACTTATCTTTGTTATCTTGCCAAGTGCTGAATGTTAAAACACACCTATCTGATGGCTAAGCCTTCTCCAGCCTTGGCATCCTTGCTGTAAAGACAGGTGGTCTGAGAAAGATGCCCTCCAGGTTAATGCACACTGTAAAACATAACAGTGTGAGACAACTGTCAGTTCCTTCCTTCCCACCCCTCTAGAAAGCTGGGTCCCTGACGGAAGAGCTGGAGACAAGTTAGCTCTTCTGAAGGGCATTGAGAAAACACTGGCAGGAGGGAAAGGCACAACAGCTCATTAGTCCACTAATTAGATAAGATAGGACACAGGGACAGCAAGAGTGGGAAATTTTAGCCTCATAGTCTGCCGAATACTGTAGGTTTTGTTAGATGGGTTGTTACATGAGGTGTAGAGTTGGGCTCTTTATTTATATATCCCTTCCCAAAATATACCCACTACAAACTAGTACATAAAATAGTGTTTGGGGACATTTTCCCCTTCAGAACATGTGGTGAATATGCTAAGATGGGCCTTGTGATTTGTATGAACATGCTGGAATATACCATATTATTAACTGTGATCCTACAAGAAAGCTTTGAATTTACCTCTCATTTAAACCTTTTCTGTGGTTTTTTTGCACTTGAAATTAAAGTCAGCTGCTACTACAGTACTTAAGTTTCAAAAAATTTAAAAAAAAACAGGAAAGGGATATAGTTCAATTTAAAGATGAGCCTGCTATTAACCAGTTATTAATATGTTCTCTTGGGTGAGAAATACATTTTTAAAGATTTATTTATTTAATATACAGTATTTTGTCTGTATGTGTGCCTATACACAGAAGAGGGCACCGGATCTCATTATAGATTGTGAGCCAACGTGTGTTTCCTGGAAATTTAACTCAGGACCTTTGGAAGAACAGCCAGTGTTCTTAACCTCTGAGCCGTCTCTCCAAACCCTGAGAAATAAATTTTTGTTTGTTTTTGGAGGCAGGGTTTCTCTGTATATGCCCTTGGCTGTCTTGGAACTCACAGTGTAGACCAGGCTGGTCTCAAACTCAGAGATCCGCCTGCCTCTGCCTCCCAAGTCCTGGGATTAATGGCCTTCACCACCACCGCCCAGCAAGAAATAATTTTTTTTTTAATGTATTTTGAGTCAGGGTTTTGTCTCTCATAGCTCAGAATGTTTTATAGCTAGACTCTGGCTTTGAGCCAGGTAGAAACAGGATCTCAAAACAAGTAATCCCCAGCTGTGGGATTGCCTGGAACTGGAGTAAGAGATGGCTGTGAACTAGGAAATGAACTTCTGTCTTTTGTAAGGGCGGCCTGTTTGGGAATTGAACCCAGGCCCTCTGGAAGAGCAGCCAGTGCTCTTAACAGCTGAGCCATCTTTCCCGCACCTCCCATGCCCACCACAATCTTAAGTTTTATTCTAAGGCCTGCAAGGCGGCTCAGCTAGTAAGGTGTTGACTGACAAACCTAACAATATGCGTGTGATCCCCGGGACCCACATGGTAGAAGGAGAGAACTGAGTCAGGAAGTTGTCTTCTGACCTCCACACACATATCATGGCGTACCTTACGCACGTGCATACACACACACACATACGTATACACGTGATTGTGAGCATGAAAAAAAAAGGTAATTAGATTCTTAGAAGGTCCTTTCCTCAAATAAGGTGTCATTTACAGAGCTAGCTGTTGGTACATAGACCCTTTGAAGCATAATCTTTTCCCCCCCTCTAAGACAGGGTTTCTCTATGTAGCCCTAGCTATCATGGAACTCTCACTCTGTAGACTAGGGTGGCCTTGAACTCACAGAGATCTGGTGTCTCTTTCTCCCTGAGTGTTGGGATTAAAGGTGTGTGCCACCACTGCCCAGCTTGAAGCATCATCTCAACTTTCAAGTTTTTTGGGAATTAAGTTCAATGCCAATTGTTGTTATTGTTCTTTTATAGAGAGCTTTGACCTTCATTTCTTTTATTCTTTACAGTTGGTTGTGAGAAAAGGGTGCCAGCAATGCCTGGATCGCCTGTGGAAGTGAAGATACAGTCAAGATCCTCACCTCCCATCATGCCACCCCTCCCACCGATAAACCCTGGAGGACCGAGGCCAGTGTCCTTTACTCCTACAGCATGTGAGACCTCTTAACTAAGTTGAATTCGTGATTCAGAGTCATAGTTTAGATCTGAGTGACTGGCTTACATTAAACCCTCAATATATATCATCCAACATGACTAAAATATAAGTAAGGGCCAGTATAACAATGCATTCCTATAACCTCAGCCTGTAATATCAGCACTCAGAGGAACTAGAACTCTAGGCCAGTCACTTGTAGTGGCACATGCCTTTTATCTTGGCATGTGGGAGGCAGAAACAACTGGTTTTCAGTGACTTTTAGACCAGCCTGGTCTATGTAGTGAGTTCCAGGCTGGTTGAACTACTTAGTGAGTCCCTGTCTCCAAAATAGAAGTAGGGAAGGGCTATTTTAATGTGACCTCCAAAAATATATAAAGATTGACATGATTTTTATTACATGAGACAGTCTCACTATGTAGCTGGATATATTGTAATTTGAAAAAAAAGTGAAAATGTAGTTAGGTGATGGTGGCACACACCTTTAATCTCAGCACTTAGGAGGCAGAGGCATGGAGAACTCGGAGTTCGAGGCCAGTCTGGTCTATATTTCGAGTTCTAGGACAGTCAGGGCTACACTGAAAAACCCTGTCTCAAAAAACAAAACTGTGAAATGTGATTATACAATTTCTTTTAAAAGGCTGTGAAAAGCTTCTATATATTGTCAGGGTGGCTACAAGCACAATAATGTGCTGTTTTTGTGGATTGCCTCAAAGAGGGCAGCTCTGATCAGGATGGATCTTTCCGTGGAAACAAAGAAGTAAAAGCTGATTGCAGCTAGTTTTCTTTGTTGGTGAGGTTAAATGTGGAGCGCTTTCTAGTAGTTTTAGTAATCTCTTTGAATGGAAGATAGAATTGTTCTGTCCTTTTTTCTCTCAGTCAATTAGTTTTTTATGAATTCAGCACCATTTTCCTGAAAACCTACCCTTTGCTAGGGAATAAACAAAGCAAAAGAATATGCAGCAGATAGCTCAATGGGTGAAGGTGCCTGCTGCTAAGACTGACAACTTGAGTTTGATCCTAAGACCCATGTTGTAGGAGAGAACTAAGTCCTGGAGCTCAGAGGACTCCATATTCACTATGGCATATGCACAAACTTAGGTGCACACACACGCTAAATAAATGTATTGATAGTTTACAAAAACCTAGTAGCATATAATACTCATCAGGCAATCTCATATGACATATGCTTGTAATGCTCAAGGGAGAAAGAACTCCCAAAGCTGGTATGGTGGACACCTGTAATCCCAGCACTGAGGGAGGCAGAGGCAAGCAGATCTCTGTGAGTTCCAGGCCGCCTGGTCTACAGTGCAGAGTTCAAGACAGCCAAGGCTACACAGAGAAATCCTGTCTCAAAAAACCAAAAGAAAAGGTGGCGGGGAGAAAAGGACTCTAGTTTAAGGTCTGTCTCAGAAAGCAAAAGCCAGGCAAAGGGAGACCAATCTGTTAAGGCCTTGCAAATATGCAAAGTAAAAAAGTATATTTTGGAAGGTAAAAAGTGGTTTTGTGCATGCAGATTTCTGGAACTCATTCTCTGGCTGTCCTTGAATTCACAGAGATCCCCCTGCCTCTGCCTCCCGAGTGTTGGGAATAAAGTCTATGCCACCACACCTGGTTCAGGTTTATTAAATCTATTAGGGTATACCTTGAAGTAAAACAGCATTATCCTATACCAAAGAAAGTTCTTATGTCAAGAGATAGCCAAGCTCAGGATGTAAAGTAAGTAAATAAATAAGCTTATTTAAAAAAAAAATGATACACTAAAAAAGAGGGAGAGACATAATCGAGCTTTATAAGGTAAAGAAAAGTTTTATGGTTCAGATTTGAATACTGCTCTGACCAAAAAGAAGGAATGGAGATAAAGAATTGACTGTGACTGCTTTAGAAGTCCTCTAAGCGGGGGGTGTGTGCTCTACCACGCATGGCTGGTGTCTGTTTAAAATATCCTAATACCACCTATGGTGTCTGTAGTTAAATGCTCCTTCTGTCCTTATGATCCCCGCCCTCCCCAACATGGGCTCACTATAGTCAGGTATCCTTGAACCCAATATCCTCCCTCAGGCAAGTGCTGGATTACATGCAGGCACTACTATAGCTGGCTTTTTCCTGTTCTATGTGGTACTCTGTGGTGATTGTGTGTGTGTGTGTGTGTGTGTATGTGTTGTATCTGCTTGTTTGTTTTGTAAATAATGCTTTTAATTAATCTTTGAAAATTTCCTGTACTATATTTTGATTGGATTCAACTCTCTCCCCTAATTCCTTTCAGATTTTTCCCAACTGTTCAACTTTATCTTCTCTCTTGCTCACTCTTGTGTTTCTATCTCTCTCTCGCTCTTGTTTTCACTCTGTCCTCTTTCACACTCCCCTCTTCAGTCTAGTTTGTGTTTGCTGATTACTTCTGGGTGTGGTTGACACCAGGTATCACTATGTTGAGGAAAGCTGACTACTTCTCCCAGCTAGAATCAAATGGCGATGGCTGCTTGCTGAGGGCGTGGGTGGGTGGGAGAACAGAATCGTGCGGATGCCCAGCTCTCGTCTTTCCTCTTCTGTGCTGAAATGTTGTCTGCCTGAACTTGTATGTGTACTTCACAATCAATCTCTATAAATTAATATATGTATTTTCCTTATTGTATGTGAAAAACAGTGGCCTTGACTACATCCACCATCTCTGGACCTTACAGTCTTCCTCATAGATTTCATAAGCCCTGAGGGGAGGAGTGTTAATATAGACATCCTCTTTAGGTTAGACATTCTTAACTCTCTTATTCTGTGCATGTTGACCAGTTGTGGGTTTCTGTGTTTGTTGCTGTCTGCTGCAAGAAGCTTATCTGGTGAGAGTTGAGTGATGTGTTCGTCTCTGCATATAAAAACAAGTCAGGAGTAACTTTATTGCTATGTCCTTTTAGCAAATAGTAGTAGTAGGTTTTCCCTTAGGGCTCATGAACCTATCTAACAATAGGTTTTTGGCCTTGTTGACAGTATCAGATACAGGTTCTGTCTTATGGAGGAAGCCTTCAGTCCATTAAAAAAGTGACTGGTTACGTCTACAACATTTATGCCAGTGAGCATGCCTTGCCAACAAGGTCTTTATTTGTAGCTTGCAGAGTTCACAGCTGGTTTCAAGACTGATGATTTATTTTCTTCTTTAGTAGCATACATAGCACTCTTTCAACATTATGAACACTAGGCAGTACGGATGAAGCTTCTAGTTACACACCAACTAGATCTCTCCATGTCTGGTGACTCCTGTGTTGGTGTCTCCAGCAGTAGGGTCTTACAGAAAGTTCTAGATGGCAACAGATACCATTGGCAATGGCCTTTAATGTTTGGGGTTGGGATGGTCTCTGGACCCCATTGTCTAACAGCTTAAAAAGAGGTAAACCAGGAGTTTTATTTGGTAGTGTCAGAGTAGCTCCATTTGAACTTTTTCCTATATGTGTATATTTTAGGAAGCTTCTACAATAGTAAGTTTCTGTGTGACCTTTCCAAAGTGCATTAATGTTAGTTATCCTTCCTGTGCTCTTTCTTCTACACTGCCTTTCCCACCCCATTTATTTACTTTTTTTGTTTGTTTGCTTGCTTACTTTAAATGGAATGTCACTGTGTTACCAAGGCTAGCCTCAATTCCTAAACATATACATTTTTTTCCCATTCTGGCCCTCTGAGTAGCCATAATTACAACACAAGCACATATATTTTAACATTTGTACAATATTCTGTTACCATTTTTTTCTGACAGTCTGTCTTTGTACATAGTCTCATTGAGGATGGAAACGATTTTTTTACACTAAAATTCTTTAGAGAATTCAAATGAATAAATGAAAGAGAACATAAAGGTGAAAAAGTCAGCAAAGGCTCTTAAGCGCTGTACTTCAACTGAGTCTTGTCATTCTGGCTTTCTTTTAGTAAGCAATGGCATCAACCATTCCCCTCCTACTCTGAACGGTGCCCCATCACCACCACAGAGATTCAGCAATGGTCCTGCCTCTTCCACATCATCTGCATTAACAAATCAACAGTTGCCAGCTACTTGTGGTGCTCGGCAACTCAGCAAGTTGAAGCGCTTTCTCACTACTCTGCAGCAGTTTGGCAATGACATCTCACCTGAAATTGGAGAGAAGGTTCGGACTCTTGTCTTAGCATTGGTGGTAAGTACAGCCACCTTCATCATCTGGCTAAGAACTTGTGATATTTCTGCTCATTCTCAGTGTACATACTGTGGACTAGATTTGTTATTTCCCAAATTTTGTAAAATTGTTGAATTATAGATTTCATAGCAGTACTTATTTGTCAAAAAATTTAATAAGACACATCTTATTATGTAAGGTGCTGATTTAATTCCAGTAAGCAGCTTTGGATTTAAACAGCTTTCGGAAGTCCTGCAGAGGTCCAACCAAGTTAATGGAAGGTTGTATATCAGCATAGTCAGTAGCTGGTGCATTATTTGCAAAACAATTTTAGTTTTCAAAATAATATTTTATAAAATTAGAAGTTTCATGGTCTAAAAAGTATCTAAGCAGTTATGTTGTTTAGCTTTTTATACATAGTTTCTTTAGTTTTCTTTCTATACTGTTCATAGTGAGCCAGCTTATAAGGAATTAACTTTCTATATTGCCATCTGGGTGAAATTGAATACTCTCAACTTATAAGGAAAGTGCTGCCAGTTCTCAGTGTTTCCAAATGAAATACTGTAAGATTCATTCCTGAGAGAAGCATTCTGTGTTTTTTCCTGCATATTAGCTTTTATTTATAAAGAAAAGATGATTTATTGTATTGGTAATTCAAATTATAATTTAGGAAACCCCTGGGGTTCTTCAGTATACTGGAGGGCAGGAGACAGAGCACAGTTGGTAGAGAACTTGTCTTCTGTCCACAGCCCTCGGTACAGTACAGTCCCAGCACTCTGGATGTTTAGGCAGAAAGATCAGGCATACAAGATCATCCTGTGTTGCATAGTTTCATGCCAAGTTTCAGTTTCAGTCCAGCAAGCTGTATATGAGAGCCTATTTCCAACCAAAAACAAAATAGGGTCTCATGCAGGGCAACTAGCCTTGAACTCTATGTAGTCTAGGACCTTGAACTCTTGATTCTTCTGCTTCTATCTATTTAGCACAAGAGTTTCAGGCGTGAGCTACTATTGTTTTGTTGTGCTGCTTTATTGTACAATAGTTTATACAATTTGACTTTTGACAAACATTTAGGGTCAATGTGTCAGGGGTCCCTAATACCACTCCATGTTTGTAGATTGGTTATCTTCTCCAGACTTGACATATGGTGGTGCTCACAGCCAACATTCATTCCAGAGACCTAATAAAAACAGACAGGTAGATTGTAGCGGAGGTCTACATGGGCGGAGTCTGGAGGTATCCATGCTCCAGCTTCCTTAAGTTCTTCTCATTCCGGGACTACACAGACAAACTTTCCCTCGAGCAAAGAGGCTAGATGCAGGGCTTCTACCCAGAGAGCCTGACTGCTCAAGACTTGTCCTGTGGCTGGGTCTTGTTGGTCATGTATGCCTACCATAGAATCCAATATTTTAGCATAAACAGGGAGCCACCTCTGTCACTTGGAGAAAGTGTGAGGTTGTGTGTGTGTTCTATTTATTTATTTAGAGGAAACCTACTTATTAGTCAACTTAAACTATCATTATTGAATTGAGACTAACTTAGCCTTTTTAAAGTTTACTTTGTTGTATGAGTACTTCAGATTATATGCATGCATGCATTCCATGTGTGTGAAGCGTCAGAGGAGGCCAGAGGCATGTGATGGGTCTCTTGAGACTGGAGGTGTGAGTCATTGAGCTGCCATGTGGGTGTTGGTCCCACGTGGTCCCCTGGAAGAGCAGCCAGTACTCATAACATTGAGCCATCTCTCCAGCTCCAGGATTTATTTATTTTTGTTTTATATGTATGGGTGTTTCACCTGCATGTATGTCTATGGGCCATGCGTGTAGTGCCCAAAGATCCAGAAGAGGGTGTCATAGACACAGGACTCCTTTGCTCGTGTTTTGTTGGTTTTCCTCAGCTTAGAGCTTTTCCAGCGCTCTTTCTATTGTACTTTCTCTATGGAGCTTATTGGTTCTGAGAGCCCATTTTATTACTTGTTTATGCAGACATTCCCATTGTTGTACCACCGCCATCCTTCATCTTTACAATGATGACTTTGTTTATGTGGTCATTCTAGGGGATGTCTCATGTAGCCCAGGCTAAATTCACTATGTAGCTGAAGATGACTTTTAGCTACTTATTTTTCTCTACCTCCCCAGGGCTGGAATTATAATCATGGACCACCATGTTCAGCCTGGATACTACTAGGATCTTATCCAGGCCTTCATGTATGTCAAGAAAGCACTATACCAGTAGAGCTATACCCTCAACCCTTTCATGGTTTGGCAATGACATAATGAATGCACAAATGCTTTTTAAAGGATAAGGTGTCTTCTGTCATCTGTGTACAGCATTTTGTTTATCCATGTGTGCTGTATGAGGAGTGCTAGGTTGTTGCTTTTGCCTTGTCAGTTAGTCAAAGTTTTATATCATTGTAGACGTTTTCCCATCCAGTCTCAGATCAACTGACAGTTTTTGATTTCATGGAGAACTGCTTCTGTACCACCACCCCCCCCATTTTTTTCTATTTTTATTATATTTTAAATTTTTATTTAGTGTATGGGTGTGTTCTAGGGGTTCTGGCATCCTCTTTGGGCCTGCACAGGCACCAAACACATGTTACATGTACATACACGCAGATAAAATCTTATATATATTAAACAAAAATAAATCTTTTAAAAATTAAATATTAAGTTAAACTTTTTAAATGTTTTCAGAATTGTCACCTTAAGAAGTTAATTGAAAACTGGGTCCAGTGAAAATGTATGTCATCAAGCGAGGCAGCAGCACTTTCACCTGTGGGGCCATGTTGCCAGCCCACGACCTTAGACCTCTGTGTCTTGATCAGTGGCTGGTCTACAGGCAGTGGTATAGATCTGTAACACTGCATCAGTGTGGGTTTCATAAGATGTGGGGTTCATAAGATGTTACAGCTGGTTGTGAGCTATCATGTGGGTGCTGGAAATCAAACCAGTACGCTTAACTGCTGAGACATCTCTATCCCTTTAATTTGTTTTTGCAACTTTGTTAGTCTATAGTTTATCTAAAAACATTGTAAAGGTATACGTTAAATAATTCATTCCAGCACTCAGTAAGCTGCTGTTCCAGGACACCGTGAATGCCCGATAGATCCTGTCTCCACCAAACAAACAAAACTTAAAATGCTCTCAAGTAGGGAATCTATCTTTATCTCTGCATTTTATCTTCTAAGTCCATTGTAGATGTTCCCTCGACTAAATCTAACATTTTACCTTTCGAATTTCCTCTCTCCCCAAAATTACCTTTTCTGAGCCTTAAAAGCAAACAAACAACAACAACAAAAACCTGTTGGGTGGCTCAGCAGTTAAGAGCACTCATTCTTCCAGAGGTCCTGAGTTCAACTCCCAGTTACCACATGGTGGCTCACAACTATCTATACTGGGATCTGTTTCCCCTCTTCTGGCCTGCAGGTGTACATGCAGAACACTCACATATGTAAAATAAATAAATCTTTTTCTTTTTTTAATCTACTAAGCTGGGAGGTGGTGGGATATACGCTTTTTAATCCCAGCACTGGGTTGAATCTCTGAGTTCGAGGACACCTAGGGCTACACAGAGAAACCCTATCTTGAAAAAGCCATTCCATGCAAGGACAGGTATAGTAATGCATGCCTTTAATCCCTGCACTCTGGAGGCAGACAGAGTCAGGGGGATCTCTAGGAGTTCATAGTCTAAGGCTATGTAGTAAGACTATCTCAAAAATCAAAACAAACAATTTTTAAACTACATTTATTTACTGTATGTACACTTGCACCACTGTATATGTGTGAAGTCGGAAGAAACTGCGAGAGCGGAGCTCAGGTTTGGCAGTAAGGACCTTTACCACTGAGCCATCTCACTATTATAAATGCAAAAACTGAGTAGTCTGATTTCCTGCTAGACTGCGCATTCTTTAGAGAAGGAACAAAAACAAACAGTTACGTTCGTAGTGGTTTAACAGTTGACTGAAGGCAGTCTGGTATGATAGCTCATCCATCTGAGATGCAGCCTTGAGTCTCTTCCTCTGTCATGAGTCACTTACTCTTTGCTACAGATATATGTTATCACTTTGTCCATCTATAGATAGGGAAATTTCAGATCATTCCTTTGGTCTTTCCATATATTTTTAATCTACTTATTTTTGCTGAGTGTGTCCAGTTTTCGATGTTGAATATTATTTCTCTTTCTAGAACTCAACAGTGACAATTGAAGAATTCCATTGCAAGCTCCAGGAGGCTACAAACTTTCCTCTTCGTCCCTTTGTGATTCCATTTCTCAAGGTAATTCTGAGTGGTGTTCATTGTAATTTATCATGAGCTCTGTGATCTCAGTGAGAGCGTTTGCTGCATTTTCATATCTTTGTTTTTTGGAGGGCTGTAAGGTAAGCAGTTTGTAAATTTGGCCTCGTACATACTAAGACTAATTTCTGTTTGCAAACACTGTAGCTAGCAAACAAGAGCAAGTAAAGGGGTAAAGAGGAAGAAAGAGGGCTGGAGGTGTGCGGGTGGGGGGGGGGGAGGAAGCACCCAAATCCCTCCGATGTGGCTGGAAGATGAAGAGTGTATGTTATCTGAGAGGAGACTGTTTACAAAGAGAGGCCTGTGCAGTTGTGTCAAAAAGATGTGAGAAGGCCGTGGTTGTGTTTCCTCACACCCTAGATAATACAGTCTACGTAATGTGCTCTAGAATTACTGTTCCCTGGAACATACTTTTTGGGCACATAGTTCTAAATTATCCTACTTACTGTCTTCTTTTTTTTTTTTTCTGCTTACTGTCTTAATAAGGTTTTATTACTATTACTTAATAAGGTTTTATTATTACCTACTGTCTTAATAAGGTTTAGATACTATGACCATGGCAATAAAGCCACACCTATTCTAGCAAGGCTATACCTAATAGTCTACTCCCTATGGGTCACACATTCAAACATGGGTCTGTGCGGACCATTTCTATTAAATTGCCATACTTACTTTCTTAAAAGTGTTTTTATTTTGAGGTAATTTTATGCTCGTACATGAGCTGTAAAAATATACAGTAAGCTTTCTTTATGGCCCCAAGCAAGTTTCCGAAACAGTAGCATTTCACAATTGTGTCCCGCCCCCTTCCCTTTTTCAGATTAAAAAAAAAAAAAAACACTGTAGGTGTGATATATTTAAATTTTCTCTGGGCTGGAGAGATGGCTCAGAGGTTAAGAACACTGGCTGTTCTTCCAGAAGTCCTGAGTTCAGTTCCCAGCAACCACTTGGTGGCTCACAACCATCTATAATATGATCTGGTGCCCTCTTCTGACATGCAGGCAGAATACTGCATAATTAATAGATAAATAAATCTTTAAAACACATGCGCACACACACAAACCTCAAACTGAATGCCCCTTTCTTCTATGTCCTATGTATCTAAAAAGAATTTTCCTTTTTCTTGAACTAGGGATATCCAATCTTGGGCTTCAAGCATGCCAAACAAATGCTCTCTCAGGGAGCTGTGTTGGGCTGGAGAGATGGCTCAGAGGTTAAGAGCACTAGCTGCTCTTCCAAAGGTCCTAAATTCAATTCCCAGCACCCACGTGGTGGCTCAAGGAGCTGTTCCAGAGTCGTTAAATCAAGATGTTAGGAGAAAAGGGCGTGTTACATGGCTCATCAGTTTCTGCCACAGATGCTATTTGTGGGCAGTTTCTGTTCCACTTACCTACTGGCCTTTTCTCAACTGAAGTATAGGGAAGCCTTTATGACCTTTCCCTAGTGGAATTATCTTCCTGGTACATCCCAATGATCTAGCTTCTATGCCTGTGTGCCTGTTTTTTCTACTCTGCTAATGTATGTAGTATCTGAAAGGGCTTGTGGAATAGGTAGCTAGTGTAAGGAACAGAAGGGAAAATGTGGCCCTGAGTCATGGCATTAAAAGACACAAATACAGGATTCTTATCTGGCCCAAAACACCAATTCCTACTCTTCATGCCCATGAAAGACTAGGGCTTTTGTGTGAAATACTTGGCACTATTAATGCTTGTACCATTTCAGAAATGGAAAGAGATGCATTCTGAAAGACTATTCTTACTGTATAGCCCTGAGTGGCCTGGAACTTGCTCTGTGGACCAGGTTAGCCTTGAACTCACAGAGATCCACCTGCCTTTGCTTACCCAGTGCTGGGATTAAACATGTGTGCTATTATACCTTTGCCTCCCAAGTGAAGAACCATGTTTGTTGTTGAATGTGAGGAGTGTGGTTCTGGGTCTGTATTTAATCATGGCTCCTCATTGAATGTAGTATTAATCCAGAACAGTTTCTCCACTTTTAATGAGTGTTTCAGCTTTGAATAATTTTATTTTTAATCATGTGTATGAATGTTTTTGTGTATATGTAAATGTAATTGTTGGATGCTTGTGGAGGCCAGAGGAGAGTGTTGGATCCGCTGGAACTGGCTTTACTGCTGGTGTTAAGCCACCTGATATGGGTGCTGGGAACCTAACCAGAGTCTTCTACGAGAACGGGGCCCTTTAAGTATGACCCATCTTTCCAGTCCCAAGAGCTTAATAGTTTAGAGGGCACTAAACTATTGTAAAGACGCTCAGCTTGCTTTGGTCTGGAACTTCCTCTTCTGGAAGCCTGAAGTCATTTGATACATTTTAGTTAAGAATTTCTGATAGGTTAGTGTATGGTGTTGCATACCTGTAATTCCAAGAGCATCCAAGAGGCAGAGGCAGGAGGCCTGCCCTAGTTCAAGGGCAACCTGCTCAATGTAGCAAATATATGGCTAGCTGATGCTACAAAGCAAGATGTCTAAAAGCCAAAAACAATGTATATGTATAAGTGATTATCATCTCCCCCACCAACTAGGAAAAAAGAAAAAAAGGAATTACAGTGAATAGTATCACTACATTCTGGCACAGGTAAAGATTTGGCCCCATCATTGATAATGCTTTTTTTTTTTTTTTTTTTTTGACAATTTAGTAAAGCTGGTTGTCTGCCATGAATTTTTTTCTATAAAGTTAATGTCTTCTCTGATTAAATGATTATTTTTCCACAAAGCATGGGGGCACAGCACTTCAGTCCCAATACTTGAAAGGCTGAAGCAAGAGGCTCACAAGTTGTAGATCAGCCTGGGCTGCAGAGATCCATTTTCAAAAGACAAACAAAAAAGTACTACCGAGGCTTGCAATTTAGCTCAGTAGAAGACCTGCCTATCATACGTAAGGCCCAGAGTAGCACTGTCAATTTAAAACAAATAACAATAAAAAAAGATTTTTTTTCCCCAGAATAAGTAACATGAACATGTATCAGATATTTTATTGAGTTGATGAAGGCATCAGTGAGACCTTACAGTCAGTTCACAGGAGAATCCAAACAACAGATAACATTCATAGATCACAGTTACTATTTTTTACAATTTTTTAAATATTTTTTATCATTTATTACAATTTATTTAATTTTTACCCTGCCTATGGCCCCCTCCCTCATCTCCTCCCTATTCCACCCTCCCTCCCTCTGCTCATCCATGCCCCTCCCCTAGTCCACTGATAGGAGAGGTCCCCCTTCCCTTCTGTTTGGCCCTAGTCTGTCAGGCCTCATCAGGACTGGTTGCATTGTCTTCCTCTGTGGCCTGGGAGGGCTGCACCCCTCAAGGGGAGGTGATCAGAGAGCCTGTCACTTGAGTTGTTGCCAGAAAAAGCCCCTGCTCCCCTTACTAGGGACCCCACTTGGATACTGAGTCTATGGGCTACATCTGAGTTGAGGTTTCAGGTCCTCTCTGTGCATTTTTCTTGATTTGGGTTATCAGTCTCTGCAGGGCTCCCAGGGCTCAGTTCTTATGGCTCTGTTAGTCTCCTTTGGAGCTCCTGTCCGCTCCAGGTCTTTCTATCTCCCCCTTCTTTCATAAGATTCCCTGCACTCTGCCCAAAGTTTGGCTAAGAGTCTCAGCCTCTTCTTGAATACCTCAATCAGTAAAGTCTTTCAGAGGCCGTCTGTGGTAAGCTCCTTGTCCCTGTCTTCTGCTTCTAATGTCTATCGAGTTTGTCACCCTGAATGAGGATTGAGCATCTTCCCTAGGGACTTCCATGTTTTTACAGTATTTTAAAGGTATATTTGTGTGTTATTTACAAAATTACAAATATTTACATTTTTAAATATATTCTGTATTTACTTATCAGTTATCTTTAAGTTACACAGGGAACAGCTCAAAGGCAATGAAAGATTAGAGTCAGTTCTGTTGTCAATGAGATTGAACAAATCTAGCATACCACATGTTTTGTAATGCTAAGAATGCTGAATACAGATGAATATTTGCAGCTGATTTAATGCTAAAGAATATCCACTTAAAATGCAAGTAAATTAAATATTTCCCCTTCCTGAAAAAAAATACTATTTTATTGGTAGATTTATATTACAGAAATTACAATGTTCAGTTAACATTTTAGATTTTGTTTATACATGTATGAGATGAATACCTAAAGTTATTCTGTTTCTTAGCTAACAAAGTCTGATGTGACCTTGGCCCCTTTGTTCTCCTTTAACTTACTTTAATTTTCTGAAAATGTTTTGTTCTGTTCTTATTTTGTTTCATTTGGGGGTAGGTATCACAGCATATGTGTAGAGACCAGAGGAGAACTTGCAGGAATTGGTTCTTTCTGTCCACCAAGTGGATCAAACTTGGCTTATCAGGCTCAGCAACAAGTGCTTTTATCTACTGAGCCCATCCAGCCCCAAGAAAATGTGAAACCTTCAAAGCAACTTATCCCTTTCCTAAAGTACTGATAACAGTTTATTTTGGTTTTGTTCATTGAGGCTCAGACTAAGTTGCCCGGGCTGGCCTGGAACTTGGTGATCCTCTTGCTTCAGCCTCCCAGGTGCTAGAACTAGAAGTACAGGATATCTCGCCTGATCTGTTACTAGTTCTTAAAACAATTTTGGACTGTAGCATAGGAGGCCAGTCGAGTTAGGAAGATACTCTGGTTTGAGGTACAGCAGGCCTATGCTTGGCTGTGCTCCTGGCAGCATGGAAATTGGAAACCTTGGTGTCTGAAAGCACTGTATGACCTTTGTCAACTCTGGAGCAGCAGCGCTGCTTGAACCCTGGCTGTCTTTTCTTTATGTCTGAATCTGTAGGCACTTATTTCCTGACTTTAAAATCAAGAACAATTTATGCCTGTGGCGGGAGTGGCACATGCCTTTAATCCCAGCTCTTAGGAGGCCGAGGCATAGGATCTCTGGTGGTTCAAAGCCAGCCTAGTCTACAAAGTGAGGTCCAGGACAGTCAGGGAAAATCCTGTCTCAAAGCACCAAAAATTAAAAAATCACAATGTAAAGATCTGACATGTTTCTTTTTCAATTAAGTTTTTACAGTTGTAAGATTGAGATTCAAGATCAGACTTAAGTGTTTCATCTTGTCAAATTCTCTATTTTTTTCCCCAAATTCTTTATTCTTAACTGCATTATTTGGAAAATAGCATGAGGTAGGTTGTTATGGCAGCTTTTTGGCTACCATTTGAGGTTTTGTCAATTTTCTTTCTCCTTTAAAACAGCCACTAATTATGGTGCCTGCTAAATTAACCCTCAGTGAGGGGGTGAATACTTACATGTATTAGAACGTTTTACTTGCTCATTTGTCCCTTGAGGAAAAGGCATTTATTACAGGTTCTCCCTGAATTATGTTTAAATTTAGGGAAAAATATAATATTTTTGGTGTATATAAAAAGAAATCTGAGGAAAGAATTCAGATTCTTAAAAATAGAGGGAATTTTTATGTTTTAGTTTTTCTTTCTTTCCTTCTTTCTTTTTAATCTACCAAAAGTTTTCTTAGTATGAGAAGGAAAAAAATAGCAGAACATTATTTTTCTTTTCCAGATTACATTATTCCCAGTACTCCTCTTCAAAACCCCACTTCCAGAGTAATCTTAGTTTCTAAGATTCCAGGATCATTCCAGAGAACCCTAAGAGAAGGTTGAATGCCACCATTTGAGAAGGGTTGTGATTCAGAAGAGAGAAATGAGGACTGGTAATTCTCCTTTTCAGGCAGTGGTAACTCTCTGACTGGCTAGTCTTCAAGAAAATGTGTGTTTTGGTGCTGGAGATGCAGTTCAGTAAAAGAACATTTGCCCTGTCTGCATTTGGACCTATTCCTCTTTCTCAGATTGGAAAATCCTTGCCGAAAATATGTTTAGGGCTAGAGAGACAGCCCAGGGGTTAAGGGAGTGTTTGTTACTCTTACAGAGAACCTAAGTTTGATGCACAGCACCCACAGTGCTATGGCTCACAGCTGCGTGTAACTCCAGCTCCTGGGAATCTGCACTCACACACCCAAACACAAACAAACACTTAAAAATAAAAGACGTCTTTTTAAAAATGTATGTTTTAAAATTATGTGTTCAGTAAGCCAGTATTGTGTTCTGTATCAAGTCACAAAAGTAACTAAGATACGATCCCTTTAAAAAGATTGATGTGGTAGCACACACCTTTAATCCCAGCACTAGGAGGCAGAGGCAGGCAGATCTCTGTGAGTTCAAGCCCAGCCTGGTCTATGGAGCAAGTCCAGGTTAGCCAAGGCTACACAGAGAAACCCTGTCTCAAAAAACCGAAACAAACAGATTGTTAGTTGGTGGGTGGTGGCATATGTCTTTAATCCCCACACTCAGGAGCCAGAGGCATAATGAGGCCAGCCTGGTATTCCAGGACAAGTTCCAGGACAGCCAGGGCTACATAGAAAAAAACCCTGTCTCGAAAAAATGAAGAAGATTGATATCTTCTTAGGGAAGAAACAGACCAAACAGCAACTCAACTAAAAATGCCCCTTTACTATTTGGTTGTCACTTTACTTGTGAGTGTTGGAGAAAGCAAAGAGGGCTTTTGGTCATTGAGATGTTAATCTCTAGGTAGAGCTCAGCAGACTGCCTCTCTCCTTTCCAGGCCAACCTGCCTCTGCTGCAGCGAGAACTGCTGCACTGCGCCCGGGCTGCCAAGCAGACCCCGTCCCAGTACCTGGCCCAGCACGAGCACCTTCTGCTCAACACCAGTATCGCATCTCCTGCTGACTCTTCTGAACTGCTTATGGAGGTTCATGGAAATGGAAAGAGGCCCAGTCCAGAAAGGTGAGCAAAGAATAGATCTGTTCTGTTTTTCTAGAGCCACTCTGCTCTCAAAGAAAGAAGGTTTGGATTGGGGGGTTATAGGCAGATACTGTCTTCGATGTCCCAAGGTTAGTTTTTCTTTGTCCCATCAACTCTTCTGGTAACCGCACATTCCTGCTGAGGAGCTCCACTCTAGAGCCTAGACAGGTCCACTGCTCCAGAAGTTGAAGAACACCCAGTTCCTTCTTTCTCACTCAGGCACCTGCAAAACAAATGTATTTTACCACGTGTGTGGCCCTCATATCTGGTAAGCAGCCATTGTAATGGTTCTTCACAATTGTTCCCTACCTGGAGACAGAGCTGACTCCACAGGTTAAAGACTCAGCTCCCAGAATTGCCCTCTCCCTTCAGCCAATGACAAGTCTCAGGTTGTGATTGTGACTACTGTCTGACCAAACAACTGTGCCCTTTGCTCTGTTCCTTTGTTCTTGGCTGTTTCTGAATGATATTCTCCAAATTGGTCTTCTTTTTTATGGGAGGGGGTTGAGACAAGGTTTCTCTGTATGTAATAGACCTGGCTGTCCTTAAACTTACTTCGTAGAACAGGCTGGCCTCAAACTCATAGAGATCAGCCTGCCTCATCTCCTAAGTGCTGGGATTAAAGGCCTACGCCATCACTGCTGGGCCTAATTGGGCTTTTTACAACTTCCTCAGATTTGTGTGTTTGGTGTTTCACAGAACTCAGGAACATTAGCTGGTTTGTGATTAAGGGGTATGTTTACAGGATACTGATGAACCGTAGGTGAAAGACAAGGCACAGGGTAGTACTGGGGTGTGGAGTAGATCTGTCCTTTCCTGGTAGTTGTACCACCATCGCCAAGAAGACGCTGCATATTCAGCTCTTCAGCAATTCTTGGTGGTTGTTACTGTTGTTTTGTTTTTCCTAGAAGCTTCATTACATTATCAGCTAACTCATCATCAACTTAAGCTTCAGGTCACCTCCCCTCGTTGGGGGTGGACAATATAATTCTGCCTTGGTCCTTTCCGTGTGTAGCCCCAGTCTTGATGCTACCTAGGAGCTGCCAGCTTACAGGCAGCTTCCTAGACTAGTGTTTAGAAGACGCTAAGGATTCTTAGGACTAGCATATTGGGAAGCAGGATAAAATGGCTGCCACAGTAGTGCCTGAAAGCTTATTACAGTTGAAGCTGAGCTGACTAAACCCATATCAAGTCACAGTGGCAGCTTTCTTCCCAGCAGCTCACCTCTGTAGTGACAGATTTGACTTTCAGCATTCCTAAACTTTGTCAATCCTTGTCCCATTTAGTTTCGCCTTTCCTGTGTCATGATTATATGGTCCTGCCTAGTTGTGGGTGAATTTGACCTCTCTTTCTTCATAGTGGAATAAAGAAGCATTTGCAAATTGTGTCTGACTCCTAAGGACATTTCAGTTCATACCTCATGTTAAATGGTTCCTGAGATGGGTACGGGAGCACTCACCAGAAGTCACAGCTACAGCAGAGGCTCTAAAGTCAGATCTCTGGAGTTTGGCTAAAGGCAGCCTGGGACAAGAGCTGAGGGGTTAGGGTGAAACAGTATGAAGCATATGCTTAGTATGTGGGCTGTGGCACCCAAAATAACCATTCCTTACAGTCTTCTTGCTTTGGAAAGTGAGTAGAACAAAACAGAGTGCTCAAGAGGGTTGCAGGTTCCATAGTATCTGAAGGTCAGGTTTCCCTGGGAGGTGAGTGGCTGAGAAGAAGCAGCTGTCCTGAGACTTGGTAAGGGTATTAACATGACCACTTCCTGACAGGCTCCTGTAAGCACTCTTGATTCTTCTACAGGAGGGAAGAGAATAATTTTGAAAGAGATACAGTTCCTCCTGAACCACCTGCCAAGAGAGTGTGCACTATCAGCCCTGCTCCTCGGCACAGTCCTGCCCTCACTGTTCCCCTCATGAACCCTGGTGGCCAGTTCCACCCTACTCCACCACCTCTTCAGCACTATACCTTAGAAGACATTGCAACTTCTCACCTGTATCGGGAGCCAAACAAGATGCTGGAACACCGAGAAGTTCGTGAGAGGCACCACAATCTTAGTAAGTGATCTCAACAGCATGATAATGGAGGAACAGCATGGAGGAAATTAATAATATTAAATTATTTTTAAGAACTAGGCTGGTCCTGGAGAGATGGCTCAGTGGTTAAGAGCACCTGCTCTTCCAGAGATCCTGATTTCAATTCCCAGCAACCACATGATGGCTCACAACCATCTCTAATGGGATCTGATGCCCTCTTCTGGCCTGCAGGTGTGCATGCAGATAGAGCACTCATAAAATAAATGAATAAATCTTTAAAGGGGGGAACCAGGCTTGCTGTTTTTTTTTCTTCTCTTCATAAACAGTTTTTGCCTACTAGAGAAAAGAATGGTGAAAGCTATCTATAACTGCATTTTGTTAGATTTTACTTGTATTTCTAATAATTTTAGGAAAAACTGTATTTATATCTGAAAGTATACCTTGAAAAACTGTTGGTCACCTACCACAATTAATCCAACAAGCTCATAAAAAATGTCTGTTTTCCCTAGACCTATGTGGAAATGTGTGCCCTATAGTGTTCTCATTCATCAAACCATCATGTGCCCCTCCCCCAATTGAATCAATAAGAACATTTCCTTTACTCCTCTAAAACGAAATCTGTGCATACTATAGCCTATCTTAGGTCCATAACTTTAGGTTTAGTCTATGCAATGTATTTAAAAAAAAAAAGTATTGACAATAAAATGTCCTAGTACTTAGGTAATAGCTTTATTAGAAGATAGCAATGAGAAGTAGAGTACAGTTCGGGGGTAAAGGAAACTAGTTCTTCTGGCTTTACTTTGCATGTTGTAGAGTTATAAAGTTGTGTGCTACAACACAGTTTTAGTGCTCTATTGCTGTAAAGAGATACCTTGACCACAGCAACTCTTATAAAAGAAAGCATTTGATTGAGGCTTGCTTATAGTTTTAGAGGTTTAGTCCATTATCAGCATGGCAGAAATTATGGCAGCAGGCAGGCAAGCATGGTGCTGAAGAAGTCTGTATACAGATATAAAGTCAACATTAAGACAAACCACTGGGGACTGGAGAGATGGCTCAACAGTTAAGAGCATTGGCTGCTCTTCCAGAGAACCCTGGTTCAATTCCCAGCACCCACATGGCAGTTTACAACTGTCTGGTCTGTAACTCAAATTCCAGTGGAGCAGACTTCCTCACACAGACATATATGTAGGCCAAATACCAAATGTACATTAAAATAAATGAATTTTAATTAAAGAAAAAAAAAGACAGACCACTGGACCTAATTTGGGTTTTTGAAACCTCAAAGCCCACCCACAGTGACATCTTTCTCTAACAAGGCCACACCTCTAATCCTTTCAAATGGTGCCATTCTCTGGTGACTAAGCATTCAAACATGTGAGCCTCTGAAGCCCCTTCTTATTCAAGCCGCCACAAAACCCACTCAACAGAGTGTCGCTGGTTTTTTTATCTTCCAGAATGTTGGATATGAAATGTTATGTGAACAAAGGAAAAGGACATAACTCCCCTGACTACTTAGATTTGCTGTCTTCATGCTTATGAACTATCCATACTTCCTTTTCCGTGGATTTCATTTTAGAGGCGTAAAGGAAAGTACACTTACTAATTCAGTTGGGGGAGGGGCACATGATTGATGAATGAGAACAGTATAGGGCAGACATTTCCGCATAGGTCTAGGAAAAACACAAATATATATATATATATTCTTTTTTATGAGCTTGATGGATTCATCGTGGTAAGTGACCAACAGTTTTTCAAGGTATATTTTCAGATGTAAATACAGTTTTTCCTAAAGTTATTAGAAATATAAGTAAAATCTAACAATCTAACCTTTTGCATCTTGTGATTGTTTTTCTTTTGCAATATTTGTCTTTACTAGTGAATTGTTAAGCATTTGGGAGACATTCCCATGAAATACTGGGAATGGAACACATGGGCCCAATACTAGTCAAGCATTCTACCACTGAACTATATGTACTTCTAGTCCCTGGAGTTAATTGATCTGAATACTAACTTTTATTGGTCAGTATTATTGTCTGTGTCATTTTGTGGGTCTCACACTAGTTATGGTAATTTATTCCATTAGTGTGCTCTAAGTTGACACATCTATGTGTATGCTTGATAGAATTTGTTTGTTTATTTTGAGACAGGATTTTTGTGTGTAGCCTTGGCTGTCCTGGAATTCTCTTTGTAGATCAGACTGGCCTCAAATGTAAGAGATCCACCTGCCTCTTCCTCCCAAGTGCTGGGACTAAAAGTGTGTGCTGCCACCACCAACACCACTGGGCTTTTCTCTGTTCTTTAAATGTAATACCTTGTTTCTAATAGGTATCAATGGAGGTTATCAAGATGAGCTGGTAGACCACCGTTTGACAGAAAGGGAATGGGCTGATGAATGGAAACATCTTGACCATGTAAGAATCCCAGAATGTTTAATTTCCCCAAGTCCTTTTTACTTTTAAAACTTTATGGTTTGTTTCACTAATTTTGTTTGTTTGGGTGGTTTGTGGGTTTCATGTGTGGTAGTGTATATGTTTGGTGTGTATATGTATATATTTGTGTGGTTACATGCATGCACATTTGTGTACCTACCATGACATGCATGTAGAATGTAATAGGACAGCTGTTTGGTCATCTGGCTTGGCAGCAAGTACCCTTTACATACTGAACCATTTGCCTACCTTTTTGTTTTTACTTTCTTATTCAGGCTTGCACTACTGCATCTAGCACCTAATTATTCATTCTCATTCTCTCTCTTTCTTTCTCTCAGCTTTTCAAGACAGGGTTTTCTGTGTAGCTTTGGAAAGTCTTAGTTCTTAATGGTACCAGTAGTTCATATGTGCTTGAAATGAACATGACTATTTAACAGAGGTTGATTTATTCACCACTTGCTCAGGTGAAGGACTGCAAAGTCACTCCCAAATCTTGGTGGGCTGATATTGACAGTTCCTAAACCAAGTAGTCAAGTAATGTTAGTTAAAGCAAAAGTTTTGCTTTTCTGCTTATTGCCTTTGTGAGCTTTTAGCCTTGGTTTTTCCTCTCCTTTAAAAAAAAAGGTTCAATGAGATAGCTCAGTGGGCAAAGACACTTGAGACCCATATTGTGTAGGGAAAGAACCAATTCTCAAAGTTGTCCTCTCTTTTCAACTCATGGGCCATGGGTTGTGCACAAGCAGACACACACAAAAACATACACATACTAAAATACTGTAATCTTTCTCATAAAAAAAACTGGCATGACTTGTAATAGTACATAAAGTGTTTCTCATAAGAATTAGAATGCCAGTACAGACTATACCCTTGTGTTCTCGTTCACGTCAGAATAGAGCATCCCTTCTGCCTGAAAAATGGATAGTGCCTACTTTAGAATTGCATGTTGTGGCCCATCCTTGAGTGATAACTGATCCTGGTCCTTACCTCAGACATTGTCATCATTTGACCCTGATCCTAACCACAGGTAGCGCTGTGTGTGTCTGTCTGTGTGTCTGTGTGTGTGTGTGTTTTAGAGGCCAAAAGAGGGTGTCAGATCCCTTGGAAATGAAGTTACAGGCAGTTGCACACTACCTGAGGAGTTTGATGGGAGCTCCTTCCTCTGAGCAGCAAGTTCCTGTAAGCACTGAACAGCCTGTCAGTCCCTAGATTGCATCATTATAAAAACATCTAGCTTATCTAACATTACCAGGTACTCAGGCTTGTTGAGAAATTCCTTTACTCACTGAGCCATCTTAACTTATAGACCAGCAGGTTTTTGTTTGTTCATTTCTTTCTTTCTTTCTTTCTTTTTTAAAGGCCTGTTTTGTGTCTGTTTGTATGTATGGTGGTACATTGTGTCACATGAGTTGGTTCAGGAGTCAGTTCTCTCCTCCATCCTGTGGGCTCCAGAGAGCAGCAAGTACCCCTACCTGCTGACCCATTTTGCTGGCCCCTTTAAAGACTTTTTTTTAATCATTAGGTACTACAATCTAGAAGTGATTTAAATATTTGGATAGATGTGCATGGATATGCAAATGTTACACATTTTATGTAAGGGAATTGGAGCACTTGTAACTTTGAATGTTTGTAGAGGATTTGGAACCATTGTCTCTATAGGAAATGATAGCTTTGTATGCAAAATGATAAGGTGTGAGAGGGGCTGGAGAGGTGGCTCGGTGCTTAAAAGCACTTGCTGCTCCTGTAGAAGACCCAGGTTTGGTTCTCAGCTCTACATGTGCTCACAACCATTAGGAACTCTAGTTCCAGGGGATCCTATTCCCTCCTCTGACCTGTGAGGGCACCAGGCACACACATAGGCACATACATTTGTGCAGACAAAACATTCATAAATCTAATTTAAACAAAAAACACAGAATAAGAATGATTTTCAAATGTAAACTTTATTCCTACAGTTGTAAAATCTGTGGGCCTTTTCCCCCTTTCTTCTAGTTGTTTGCCCATCCTTGATTTTCAGTGTTCCTTGTTTAAATTTCTCATCTCTGCCTCACCTTCTCTCTGGTTCAGGCCCTGAATTGCATTATGGAAATGGTAGAGAAAACGAGGCGCTCCATGGCAGTTCTGAGGCGCTGTCAAGAATCTGATCGTGAAGAACTCAACTATTGGAAAAGGCGGTTTAATGAAAACACAGAGTTAAGGAAAACTGGGACTGAGCTGGTTTCTAGGCAGCACAGCCCGGGGAGTACAGACTCTCTCAGCAACGGTAAGGATGCAGAGGGGGCCTGGAAGGAGCAGCTCTCACCCCACCTGACACTGAGCTCATTGTTTCTGTCTGTTCTGTGGTGTTCAATTGGTTTGGCTTTTGAGACTTTTATATGTGGACTTAATCCTCCTGCCTCAGCCTGCCAAGTGCTAGGAGCAAAGGTGTGCACCGCCATGCCCAACTCCATTTAGGATGAGGGTGGCGGTGGAGAGATGCTTGTGGAGGGAGTTGGTTATTTCTTCCCTCCATCCCTTTTATTTATATTTACTTTTTTTACGTTGACCTACAGTGTACGTAGGTCAGAGAACAACTTGAAGCTTCAATATTCTTCACACATTATGTGGGTTTCAGGGATTGAACAATTAAACTCCGGTCTTCAGCCTCTGCTGCAAAGGCCTTTACCTATTAAGTCATCCTCCTGACTCCCCTCCATGTTAGATGTGAGTCATAAGCCCTGGATTCTTTTATTCATGTTCTGACCTGCTGGCTATCGACTATCCTTACCATAAATCCCTCCATAAGGTTTGATTTATTTGCTCAAGCTGCTCACAGACTCACGGAAGCAAGCTTATCTATTTGTAAAGGGTACACACAAAAGCCAGATGTGGTGATGTACACCTTTATTCCCAGCACTCGGGAGGCAGAGGCAGGTGGATCTCTGCGAGTTTGAGGCCAGCCTGGTCTACAAATTGAGTACAGTAAAGCCAGGACTACAAGAGAAACCCTGTATCTAAAAAAACAAACAATAACAATAGTAATAAGGACACACATGAAAAGATGCAAAGCACAAGGTCTGGGGAAAGGAATCCAGACTTGCTGGACTGCTACACTCAAGAACACACATTTTAAATAACCAACTTTCTGGATCCTGTGCCTTTTGTTATATCCTTGCAGTTGAACTGCTGTAGACTAGATGGGGAAATCAAGGATGTCCTGTGCGCCTCAGTGTTTTTTGTTATTCTGCAGAATTCCTTCTCTAGGTGATGGGGCA
The DNA here is from genome assembly GCA_028658305.1 of Pachyuromys duprasi. Lineage (NCBI taxonomy): Eukaryota > Metazoa > Chordata > Mammalia > Rodentia > Muridae > Pachyuromys > Pachyuromys duprasi. Next base: position 138,850,652 of record CM053766.1, on the reverse strand, counting down.
GGACCCCCTGTCATATATAATCAGACAGGGGTACATTCAAACAGTTTTGTTATTGCTGTTTTAGATTTGTTGTTTATTTTCTGGATTGGTTTTTAAGACAGGTTCTCATACTGTAGCCCAGGCTAATCCCAAACTTGCTTCAGTTCTGCCTCTGCTGAGATAATGGGGTAAACAACCACTCCCAGCAAATCCTATGATTTTGTTGTGGCCAGTCCCAATTTAGAAAGATTTGGTAGGCGTGAAGGCAAGAACGAGAGCTTCTTTGTATACCTTGAGGAGGAGAAATGTCAGCTTCTATGTAGAAGGATGTTAGAAGCCAGAAATGATGAGTGATATTGAAACTGGTGACTGGGTGTAGCTTCATGATGAACCCTTGCCCAGCTTGAGCAGTGTGACCTGGGTTCAGCCCAGCAGTACAAATAATCAGTAAGAGAGAGAAAAGAGTACTGACTGTGTGTCACATCACTGAGTGTAGCTGCACTAACTATATTCCTTCTTGGACATATTTACCCCATTTGCTTCCTTTCCCCAGTTACCCTCCACTGACTGCTTCAAAAGATTAGCTTAAGCAAAGCTGGTTATTCATCTTGAAGCAGCAGAGATGAACAGGATACATCCAGTGAGCCAGAGTTATCCTCCAGAATGTTCCTTCACTTTCCCCCAGAAGCTGAAAAAATGCCCTATCCAAAGGCACAGCTGAATGACAGGCCATCTGTGATCACACTCTTCTCCACCCACCCACTTAAAGTTCCCAAATGTTCATCAAGGAGAATGAATTTCTTCTTATGACAGTGCTAGCATTTTCCATGCAAGACAGCTGTTAGTCTCAAAAGGGCTGGAAGAGAATTTTGGAGAAATGCCAGCATTAATAATTTGTGTCCTGTCCTAAATGGCTTAAGGGCTGTCACTCTACCTCCTCATTGATAGGCCTGGCTCTTGAGCTAGCCATCAATTACACCATTTTATGTGGGATATCTGGTATATGAAAAAATAAAACAACTTATACAGGCGCGCGCGCACACACCTTTGATTAAAAACTTCAAAAAACAGGCAAGGCTAATTAATTTCCTTACTGATAGTCCCTGCAACAACTTAGAGATCCTTTCCTGATGTTCATCCTCTGCAGTTGTCACATACGTTCTATCTGTGAGTGTGCATGTGTACAACTGAGGAGGCAGAGTGCAAGCTTACAGCATTCACTAAAACGGCTGCTGTGTTCTATCGCTTTGTACAAACCCTTAACTTGAGAGTCTACCTAGGATGACCATTTGGTCTAATGTGCCTGGGGCTGTTATTTCTGTGATCTGTCATAATCCTTACCAGCATATCCGTTTCAAAATAAAGACAATTTGTATGACAAATTCTAGCCACTCTAGGTTTACTGCTTTGTGTGTCCCAGTGTTCCTGGTAAGATTTTTGAGAACCTTTAAATTGTATCATTTGTCTGGGGTATAGCTCAGTTGTCAGCGTTTACTTAACATGCACTAAGCCCTGGGTCTAATCCCTAGCACCACAAACTAGATGTGGTCTTAGTATACACCTGTGATTCTAGGATTTGGTAGGTAGAGACAAGAGTTTCAGAAGTTCAGTGCCAGCCTGGGCTAAAAGGAAGGGTAGATAGTGAGAGAATGGAAAACATAGTAGAGTTGGAGCTAAAGAGATATAGCTCAGTGCCAGGCATGGAGGTACATGCCTTTAACCCTAGCACTCAAGGCAGAGACAGGCAGATCTATATGAATTCAAGGCCAGACTGGTCTACATAGTGTCAAGACAGCCATGACTGTTAACACAGAGAAACCCTGTCTCGAAAAACTAAGTGGGGTGGGGAAGAAAGAGACGGCTCATCAGTTAAGAACACCGACTGCTCTTCCAGAGGGCAGGACTTCAGGTGTCTCAGAACCACCTGTAACTGTAGCCTCAGTGAATCTCACATAAGCAGGCGCCTGTTCTGGGCAGACTCACACCCCTACACATAATGAAAATCAAGTATAAATCTTTTTTTTAAGATTTATTTACTTTTTATGTATATCTGCATGTACGCCTGCATGCCAGAAGGGGCCATCAGATCACATTATAGATGGTTGTGAGCCACCATGTGTTTGCTGGTAATTGAACTCATGACCTCTGGAAGAGGAGCCAGTACCTTTAACCATTGAGCCATCTCTTCAGCCCAAGTATAAATCTTTTAAAGAAAAAAGTCTTTTCTTTAAAAAGCATGGCATGGTGGTGCATGACTTTAATCCCAGCACTCTGGAGGCAGAAGACAGCCTAGTCTGCATGGAATGTCTAGGAATTCAAAGCTACATAGATCTTGTCTCAAAAGAGAAAAATAAAGATTTAGATATTTTGTTATGCTTTGCTATTTTTTTTAAGATTTATTTATTTATAGATACGAGTGCATGCCTGCGTGACCGAAGAGAGCATCAGATCACATTATAGATGGTTGTGAGCCACTTGTGGTTGCTGGGAATTGAACTTAGAAGCTCTGGAAGAGCAGGCAGTGCTCTTAACCACTGAGCCATCTCTCCAGCCCATGCTTTGTTATTTTAGAAATCAAATGTGTTCATGCTTATATGTCTGCCTGGTGTGTGTGGGTACATGTGCCATACCTGTGGTAGTCAGGACAAATTTTGGGAGTTGATTCTTCCCTTCTCCTTTATTTTGGCTCTAGTGGTCTCCGTTTATCAAGCTTCATGGCAAGCAGTTACTCAGTGAGCCATCTCTCTGTCACTTTTTGTATATGTGACAGGGTCTCACTGTAAAGCCCTAGTTGACTTAGAACTTGCTGTGTAGACCAGGCACTGTTTTTTAAGTGCCAAGATATACTGAATACATGTATATGATTTCCCACTGGTAGAGCACTAACTTATCATGAACAAGATCCTAGGTTTGATCCCCAACACCACAAAAAAAATTAGATGCACCATGTGTACATACTTAGATATAAACTTGAATATACTCTTTCATAATATGAAGCTAGTTCTTGTTCTGAATATGTTCTGCATTAAGCAAGCGTACATGTTTGGATCTAGGCAGTTAATCAAGTCTGGTTAAAAGAAATTTAATGTCAGGGCAGGGATTATATTGCCTAGCATATTTGAGAACTTGGGTTTTGAATACTGATTAAAGACAGCTTCTGACACCTTGTTCTTTATCTCTCTGTGTAGATTCTCAGCGGGAATTCACCAGTAGGCCAGGAACAGGATATGTACCTGTAGAGTTTTGGAAGAAAACAGGTGTGTATCTGTCTGCTGATAGACTGTCTGTACTCACTAGTTTATGCAAAATGGGAGCCCATATACTAGGGAAAGGTTTGTAACCAGCCTTTCAATCGTCCATAATGTCCTCCTCTTGGGATGTTGCCTTCTCCTATTCTCCCTGTTCCTAATCTGTACATCTCCTGGACCAAACTATTTGTCTGATCCTTGGCAGGTCAGAAGTTTAAAATGGGTCCCTCTAGACTTTGCATGCTCTTTTGCTGGCTTCCATTAAAGTATGAAGTACCTAGCCCTTTCTCCATTTTGACAGAAGTTGAATTTATTTCTGCGTGGTCTCCTTGCTAGCATCATACTGTGTTCACACTGCTACCATATTACTTAATTCTGGTTTTTCTTTTCAAGTTTTTAGTGTTTGGGTAGCACATTCTGGAGATCTGAGGGCATTTTCGGTATCATCCCTTGACTTCTACCATGTTTGAACCTGGCTCTTGTTTCCTGTTCTGAACACTCCGCTAGTTAGCCAGGGTGCTCCTGGGAATTCTGTTTCCACTTTTCATCTCCCTGTAAGAATACTGGGATTATTAAATGCATGCTTCCACATCCAGTTTTGTGTGGGTTCTACAGATCCAAGCTCATGTCTTACACTTATATGGCAGGCACTATATTTTCTGAGTAGTTCCATACATCTCCACGATCTTAGTTCTGATCTTGGCACAACTCTTTAACGCCTCTTCCTTTTTCTTTTTCCCCAAACAGATTTTCTTTATGTGTTTGTGTGTGTGCCTGCATTATTAGTATATGTGTGCCACATGAATACAGGAGAGGCCAGGAAGAAGAGAGTATGGGATCCTATGTTAGTGACTTTTCTATTGCTATGATAAAACCCATGATCAAGGCAACATTTATAAAAAAACATTTAATTAACTTGTGCTTTCAAAGGGTTAGAGTTCAGGAAAGCTGAGCAAAAGCAGTGTTGCAGCAACAAGTGAAAGGTTCCCTTTCAAGCTGAAAGAGGAAGGTAGTGAAAGAGAGAGCACTGAGAACCCAGAGTCTTTTGAAACCTCAGTGCCCACCACACCTAATCCATCCCAAATAGTCCCACTAACTGGGGACCGAGTATTCAAATGGGGCTGTTTGAGTTCAGGCCACCACAGATCCCCTGGAACTGGAATTAACAGACGGTTATCAGCCACCGCGTGAATGCTAGGAATTGAACCTAAGTCCTCTGCAAGAGCATAAGTGATCTTAACTGCTGAACTATCTCCGTCTCTCCATCTCCTTTTTCTTTTCCTGCCTCTAGCTAACTCAAGACTGTTCTAGGGCTAGCTCTTTGGTTAAACCACACATATGAACTGTGTTAGGTCTCGCTAGCACCACATGGTTACCAATAGTGGGTACATGCAGGTTCTTGAGTATACTTCTTCCCCTGTACTACATCCCAATCTCTTTTTTCCCCTTGTCTTGTGACATGGTTTCCCTAAGTTGAAATCAACATCCTCTTTCCTCAGCTCCAAAGTGGCTGTAACTATAGGCATGTTAATTTATAATTTGATGCCAAAACCAGTAGTATGTTAAGAACAGTTTGGAAATACTCTTAGAATTGAGGGGGGAAATGTATCTTTCTTTGGTTTGGTTTGGTTTTTGAGACAGGGTTTTTCTGTGTAGGGTTGGCTGTCCAGGACCCACTTTGTAGACCAGGTTAGCCTCAGATTCACAAAGAGCCACCTGCCTCTGCCTCCCCGAGTGCTGGGATCACAGGAATGCACCACCATACCCAGTAGAAAAATGTATCTTATACTGATTTTAAAATAAGGTAGAGGGCTGGAGAGATGGCTCAGAAGTTAAGAGCACTGGCTGCTCTTCCAGAGGTCTTGAGTTCAATTCCCAGCAACCACATAGTGGCTCATAACCAGCTATAATGAAATTTGGTGCCTGCAGGTGCAAATGCAGACAGAATACTGTATACATAATAAGTAAATCTTTTTAAAATTTTTAATCCTACTTTGGAATTTGGGGTTGGGGAGGGGGCAAAGCCAGGCACAGTGGCTCATGCCTGTAATCTCAGCACTCAGGGAGGCAGAGGCAGGCGGATTTCTGTGAGTTTGAGGCCAGGCTGATCTACAAGGCGATTCCAGGACAGCCAAGGCTACACAGAGAAACCCTGTCTCAAAAAGGGGGTAGGGGTGTAGGTAGAATAGTAGAAATTCACACCAAGAGGAAAAGATTGCTATAAACATAATCTTGGAGCTAATGACTTTGACTGTTTGAGACTACCTTTGTTAACTGGGTAGGTGCCCAATTTGTTGTTGGGCCATCCAGGTCTTAAGCCCGTATTAGTGTTCCCTGTGACCCTAGACAACCTCTAGTAAGATAGCTAACCAAACTTTATTTGGTTTTGGTCTTTATGTCTGGTAGCTGTCTGACCTGGAATTTGCTGGCCTCAAACTCCGCCTGCCTCTGCCTCCCAAGTGGCACCTCTACTGCCCAGCACTGTTTTTGTTTTGTTTTTAACTAATTTGCCCTTAATCTCTGGAGGCAGAATATATCTGGAGGAATGAGAAAAAGCACCCAAAGTCCTACCTAATAAGTGTAGGACTACAGGGTTGTGTAGGTACCCGAGATAAGAAGTCTGGAGCCCTTGGCCTCTGGTGAGACCTGCACTATAGGAAGTTCTAACACAGCAGTCTCGTCTAACGCTGCCGCGAGCGTGGGCTCCACAAGAAAGAGCCAGGCTGTTAGAGGTTTCCTTATGGGCTTCTGGGAAGTGTTTTACATTCATATTCCGTTTTTGCTAAAGCCTTGTCATTTAGACAGATCTGTACCTAGCAATCCATATTTATCCAAGTTTTCCCTGGTTGGTTGCACGTGGATGTCTCCAGGCACTTCAGTAATCTCTCTTGCCTGCTCCTTGTGTGCCCATTTCATTGTGTAAAGCCACCATTGTCCTTTAGCACCACACCCAGACTACCTTAATTCCTAAATTCGCTTTGCAGATTCAGAGCCTCCTCTCTCAGCTAATTTCATGCCCAGTTTCCTTCTTTTCCCATTGCATATAACTCTAGAAGTTCACATTTCCTTTAGAAAATAAAATATTCAAAACATTTTTGATACTCTCTTGACCCTTGTAGAATTGACAACGTTTCTCCTTGAAACTCTAGTCTCGTATTTTGACAGATGGCACCAAAGCCACTGGGGGTACTTGATCATATCCAAGACAATAGACAATAGACGGTGTCTACTTTTGCACAGTGTCTATCTACCTCCATGTTTATACCTAACAGATGCATCACTGAGTGAGCTTTTGTAAGAATAATGTGTTTGCTTCATGTTCACCCCTAAACATCTTCTTTTCACTATTTTTTTCTTAGAAATACTATGGCTAGCTGAGTATATTGGCATGCACCGAAAATCTCACTACTGGGAAGCAGAAATAGGATTGTGACAAGTTTGAGGCTAGCCTAGGCTATATAGAGAACCTACCAAACCCTTCCTCCTTGGCCCTGCTCCTCTCCTCCACCTCCCAATGCTGCGGGTTGGAAGGGAAAAGGTTTCTTTGCGGGTTGATTTTACTGTTGCTTTCTTCCAGAAGAAGCTGTGAATAAGGTGAAAATTCAGGCCATGTCAGAAGTACAAAAGGCTGTAGCTGAGGCAGAGCAAAAAGCCTTTGAAGTGATTGCAACTGAGAGAGCTCGAATGGAACAAACCATAGCTGATGTCAAACGGCAGGCTGCAGAAGATGCTTTCCTGGTCATCAATGAGCAAGAAGAGTCCACAGAGGTCAGAGCTGTGCTAGACTGTAAACTGGGCTGGGTGGCTGAAGGGGCGCGAGCCCGCTGCTGGTCACTGAGGTGCTGGGTAGGAAGAGTCCACTCTTGAATTAGATGATGGGATTTTTAGCTAATACCAAAAGACTGTTTTTCTTTAAGTTACATCAGAACAATTCAACCATTCTTTTGTATTCATTATATTCTGTCACACACACACTTCAGCTTCCATGAAGTAGTTTGTCCCAGTACAGGATAATGACAGTGATGGTGTGGTAAGCTGTTACATGCGGATGGTTACCCAGCTATAGATGTGGCGGGCTCAAGAAATCTGGATCCCAGACTCTGAAAGACATGCTAGCTTTAGCACATGTGGGCCTCAGTTTTCCCACCTTACAATGCTGGGAAGGAGCCAGTAGGCCTGTTTTATACTCAGGTCAAGCATTCTGAGTTAAGGGGGAAAGTTGTCTTTCTTCCCTAACTAGTACTATAGCCAGGCTTTGAGATAGGCCTCTGCCATTCTAATGTCCTCGTAGGCAAGAAGGTAGCTGCTAAGTTGTTGATAGCTTCACCATACTAGAACATTTCATTTAAAAAAGGAAAAACAAAACAAAAAACTTTAACCAGTAGGTCCTGGGAATGTTCAGGTCACATGTCACTAGTTGATTCTTCCCAAAGGTAGCAAAGGACTTAGTTAGGTTTTTTTGTCTGGTTGGTTTTTTAATGTGTTGTCTTTGCTCCCAGCTATCTAGGGGAAATGGTAAATTGTATGTTTAGTAACTGTCCTGCTCCTTTTATGGCTGTTTCTTGAGCCCTCAGGAAACTGTGCTTGCCCCTTAAATTCTACCACAGAATTTCTGTGGTAGCTGAGCTCAGGAGTATTTGCTCCACTCTGAGTAAATGTTACGTGTAGTAAAGAAAAACAAAAACAAAAAAACAACATTCCGAGCTCCACTTGAGTGGCCTTGAGAACAGACTACAATCTCCTTTAGCCCATCTGCTATATGACATGACAGTGAAGAAAATAGGCACAGAGGACAAAGGAAGCAGTAGCACAGCCACCTCCCTCTTCTTCGACTATCCTAGTTTCCAGGAAGGTAACTTTTTGGAGTAAAAATCTGTTTTCCTGTATTCCTTTAAAAGTCTTTGTTAAAAGATGAAAAACTGTCAGTAAAAACGGTGAAGATGAGAGTTACTCAAATGTGGATGTATGGTCTTCAGAAGGTAGTTGTTGAAACCTGGGCCAGGTGACATGTGCCCATGATCTTGGCATTTGGGAGGGAGAAACAGGAGGATCAGGCGTTAAAGGTTGTCCTCAGAGGACGCACCCACATGTGCATAGCTCCTCAGCCCTGGCTCCACCATGCAGATGACAAGTGACAGTGGCGAGCCTCCCCTCAAGATGTCAGCAGCCACTAACTGATGCCTGTGTCTTGCAGAACTGCTGGAACTGTGGCCGAAAAGCCAGTGAGACGTGCAGTGGCTGCAATATTGCTCGCTACTGTGGTTCCTTCTGCCAACATAAGGACTGGGAGCGGCACCACCGCCTCTGTGGCCAGAGTCTACATGGCCACAGTCCTCACAGTCAGAGCCGGCCACTGCTGCCTGGAGGCCGAGGCTCAGCCAGGTCTGCTGACTGCAGTGTGCCCAGCCCAGCCCTGGACAAGACCTCAGCCACCACCTCACGTTCCTCAACACCTGCATCTGTGACAGCCATCGATGCCAACGGACTCTGAGCCACAGACTCCACCTGCTCTGATGGCCACTCCACATGGCAGAATGCTTGTGCCAGGGAGCTGGCAATTAGAACAAATAGCAGTTGGGTCATCAGCAGGAAATGAAGTGGCAGGAAGCATCAAGAGGCACGCCACACCTTCTCTGGGATTTGCCACGTGTCCTAGGAAGAACTAGTGTGTCATTCTCTGCACACAGAAGTTGCTTGAGCTGCCTCCTCCATGGCTTTCCTGATGGTTCTCTTCCAGCTAAAGCTGGCATGACCATCCCCGTCTCAGTGTGCGCCACCAGCTCCCTCTGACTCCTTGCATCAGCAGACGTCAGGAGTGTCCCAGTGTCCAATAGTAGAGGCCTAAAGACTGGTAGCAGGCTGAAGAGGAGGTCCTTCCTCTTTCTGCCTCCAAACAGTTACTTGAGCCCCATGTCTACCCTCAGGTGATACTGATTGGCCTATCAGAGACCTGGGTAACAAAAAAGCAGTACTCGGGACTCCATCCTGAGCTGCTCAGACCTGTTAAGATACTCAGAAATGCAAGATAGACATCACCAGTAAAGTCCAGTAATGATGAAAAATTCAGTCAGTCTTCCCAAGTACCAGATCATTTTAGACAAGATTTTCCAACCCGGGCAGCTTCATTACTTTGGAACATCCCCCCCCCTCCCCCCCGACCTCCCTCCTTCCCCCACTCCAAAGTTTCATTTGATTTTGCTTGTGCAAAAATAATCTCCATCGCATGGACTGGTCTGAGAGAGGATGAATCCATTGTATGAGTCTTTTCTCTGAGCATGTTGGCCAAACTAAAATATTCAATGGATCTTGGAAATGCAGAGCCCTCTGCCACTGCTTGACTGTTTGAAACAGTCATCTTGTTCTGTGTCCTTTATCTCAGGCTGTGCATGTCTGCATCGCCGCAGCTGTCTCTTGCACATAGGTTCTCTTTGACACTTGTCAGACTGCACTTTGAGCAGTGCTCCTGACCTTGATTGGAGTGTTCCCACCTGGTTGTGTGGCATTGCGCCACCTCATGGGTTCGTTATCAGGTGAGCATTCTCAGCCTCCTTTTCCTGTGCTATAGCATCCCTCACAGCTCAGAAAGAGTCTGTGAAGTACGGGAACTGTTCTGAAGAGCCTGGCCTAATTTTCTTCCCATCTTCGGAGTTTTTCCAGTTACCCGATTCTCCAAATAGAACATCATCTGTACCCCGTTCATCAGGCCAACTGCTGCCTCACACCTTTTTCCCTTGCTATGTTTTGAAGTGTGTTAGTTGCCAGAGGACTTTGCCCTACCACTCGGGGTCCTCCAGCATCCTCTTGCCCTGTGCAGTCAGGTGGGATGAATCAGTGCCCTTGATCCTGTTGGCTTTTGGAAGCCGTGATCACCTTTTGTACAATGACAAAGTCTGAATACTAGCCCTTGGCCCATAAAAGCCTGGATGGTATTGTCCTTGCATACAATTATGACTGATTTTAAGATACTGAGTCCCTACCCGATTTTAACAAGGATTTTCAGTATTAGAAACTTAGACCTTTAAAATAATATTTCAGCATAGAATACCCAAGACCCACTACTTGCTAGACAGCCTAGTGCAGCCTGGCCTCCCCGGTCCCATTCCTATCAGTCTAATACCCCAGCCATTGGGGACAGCTTTATTTTACCAGGTAGAGTCAGTACTAGACAGCACTTGCCCATATTCTCAGATACAAGAGAGTCTGTGTCTTCTGTGAGTTTGAAAATGTCTCCTGGTGTATCCTGAGTTGGTTGGTCATTCATGAGTTAATTGGATGAACCCTTCAAAGTGTTACAATCTTGTGGTATACAGGACTATACCACACAGTTGGAATAAAGAGCTAGAACCAACACACTACTACTTACCAGGTTAGAAATCAGTTTCTACAGCAAAGGTTTAGGGTACAGGGGCTAGCCTACTTTTGTGGGCTGTGTTGGTTGCCCTGACAGATTGTTTCTATAGTGCTGCGGGGGGCTGCTTGGCCTTTGTGCCCTCCACAGGTTTGTCTACAGACCTTGACAGTACTTCACACTGTATAGTTCAGTTCTCAGACTTGTCACTGTCTTGCCTCTGGTCAGCATCAGTCTTTAATGGCATCTGCTAAAGACTTGCTTTTCAGATTTAAGGAGTTTCTTTCTATAGTTCTCCAGCAGCAGCATCTGAGGTAGGAACTGGGGTTACATGTGAGTCCTGGCCCCACACTTGAGTTCTGTTCTGCTAATAATGACCCATTACTAGGCTGGGAATGAACAGAAAGCTTCCACTCATCCACACTAAGAAAGAAGAAACAGCTGAGTCAGGCTGCTCAGAGATCTGGCGTCTGCAGTAACTATTTGGGGAACAAAATGGTCAGGGTTTCCTCTGCCAAGTGGAACTGGACAAAGGTAGCCACATTGGGAGACATGCACTGTTCCTCACTCTAGCAAACGGTGAAGACCTAGGTTGGGACCTGGATAGTGTGCTATCATGCTGAAGTCCTGGATTTGATTTCCAGTATGACATAAACCAGCCATGGTGGTACATACTTAGTAATTCTAACATTTGGGAGTTGGAAGCAGGAGGACTAGAAGCTTAAGCTTGTCCTTAGCTACATAGCAAGTTTGAGGCCAGCCTGAGTTACATGAGACCTGTCTCAACGAAAAGACACATTGAATGGTCCCTGCAGCTCCATTAGATTGGCTTATGCAGGCAGGTGGCGGTGAGGACATGAGCTGAGTATCATTTTCTGGAGGCACAAAGTCATGCTGCCATGGATCTATGTGAAAACAACCTGTCTGCCCTCCTCAGGTCTATGCAGGCGGTTACCTTCTACAGTATGGACTCCTCTCATTTGATCTCCAGGAAGTGCTTCACATCTTGATGTGAACTCTAGCATCTTTAGCTTCCAGAGGGGAAGTCTACATTTTACTTAGTATAGGCATCTCAAAAGATGAAGTGAGCGGTACTCCCCATTACTTTATCATAGAGGGTGAAGACTTTTTTTTTTTTTTTTTTTTTGAGTGGTTCTGGAAACTATCTCAGCAAGTGTGTGAGGACTCAACAGAACTGCAAGTGTATGTTAGTGGATTCTCCCTGGAGCATAAGGAATGAGCAGATGGCCATCGTCCTGGAAACTGCAGATGGGATTGTGGGTTGAATAAACCATTACAAATAGGACACATCTTGGAGGCTTTCTTCAGAACTGGACTAAAACCAAGGTTTCCAGGCTTCTGGCTCAGGAGACTAAGCTAGTGTGCATTGATGAATGTTAGCTATTTGCAGAGAACCGGGTGGTGGCATGTTTGAACCAAATGTGGGAAAAGCCAGAAGGAACTGAGCTGGCCAGTGTGAGCCAGATGGCCAGCTGCGGGAGACCCTTGACCTAGCAGCTGCTTAGCAGAGCCTGCCCACTCAAGTATATTCCTGCAAAGCCAAAATGCTGACTACCTGCTTCTGCCTCATGTTGACACCCATTTCCAAAGATGATGGAGCACGTGTGAACCAGGAGGAAGCTGAGGTGGGAGGTGATGACTCACCCTGCCATCTCTCCTCCTACAGCCTGGGAGGTGATGCTTCCCACTCGGACCCCATCTTGTCAGGCCCCCAGCTGCCCAGTGTAAACTGTCAATGCTTAGACCAAAAAGGCATGTGCAGCTGGCGTCTGTCAGGGACAGCCCAGTCCCTGCCTTGTAGTTGGCCAGGGAGAAGCTGCAACAGTTGTTCAGTGAATGGTGGAAAGGGCTGTTCGATATAAGGCCTTCATTCCACTCCTGTGGCTTTCCAAGTTCCTGATGAGACTACAAAGGCTCCATCCATACAGAAAACCAATAATGTAAATAAATAGAAAGCCAAGCCTGCAAGCATGGTTTGCAGAGGCGGGTGCTGAATGTGAAGCCACCCGCAGGATGCATTTGAGTCTGGTTTTTCTGTGCTTTGTCATTTGACTCAATAGGGAACTTTTGTTACTTAACTCTGCATAACTTATTTAATGTACTGTATAAATGAACCAAAACTGTTAAATATGTATTTAGTTTGTTCTACTTAAAGTAGTTAATAAAAATGCTATATTCCTTTTCTGACTCAAGCTGAACTAAGGCCTGGGCAAAACAGGACAGTGGTGACTGTGGATATTGAGCGGCCTGCTGCAGGCCTTGACGTGCACCACACATGTACACCCTCTCCTCTCCCCGACCCCAGGTCTTTGGTGAAGGGGCACTAACCAGGCTTGCTGTGCGATTCGGGTTAAAAACAGGAAGGAGAGGTAGACCGCTAAGGAGAAAGGTTCTAACACAGAAGTCCTGGAGGGTTTGCAGTTGAATCTCTATGGAGTAGTTGCCACCTTCTCTGACTCAGGGAGGCCTAGGTGACCATGCTGGTTGCAGTTGAGTGCCAAGAGTAATGAACAGATAGCTCTAGTTCCTTGAGCTTTTCTCCGTTGAGAATGTTCACCCATGCTTAGGGTCTTTTCCAAGCAACTGTTATTTCCGTACAAAGTTTCACCATTAACATACTTGAGCTTGTAAGGTTATGTCCTCTCTGTACTATGGTTGTGTAATTTGAGGCAGTAACGTTTCCAAGCCTTCATTCAGCCTCATTGTTTGTTTTCAAGCGCCCTCTGGAGGACGAAACGGGGCATTCTGCTTCCATTGCAGAGCTTTTTTTCCCCCCTGGGTTTCAGCCTTTTCTGAGGCTTCCTCAATCCCATGAGTTTGCATGGCGTTTTCTGGGTACATTTAGGAAGTTCCAAAAGAGTGCAGGTTTCAGCCTTTTTCTCATGCTTTCTCTACCTTCCTTTGACATCTAGACCCCAAGGCTTGGCCTTGGAACATTGTGGGACCAAGGAAAACCTTTAGCCACTGTCCCAGCTTTAGCTAGGATATTGCCACCCAAGGATGCCCACTTTCAATGCCTTCCACACTTGACAGCAAGCAGTAATTGGAACCAGGGCAAAACATGTAACTGTGTATGTCTCCTGTAACTCGGGATGCTGGCAGTGCCTACCCACTGGGTTGTGAGGGTGAAATGTGACTATAAGAGAGCCAAGTGGTGTATGTGGGTATTGGCTGTTAACTCAATGATGACCAAACTTGAGTCCGAAGAACCACTGAAGTTAGGCATACAATAAGGGACAGGGTGGGGAGACAGATCTTGCTGGAAAAGGTAAATAGGACAGATATGGATGAATGGGGTGGCACAGCCAAAATGAGCCATTTGAGGGGTAGTTTGGAAATATACCGCAGGAACTTTCTAAAATATATACATACATGAAGGTCATCTAAAGAAAATCACTAAGTAATGGAGGACAGAGAACCCCAACGTTGCTGATCACCAAACGAAACGTCCAGTACTGGGATTATGTTACATCTAATTTGAACTGTTGACCAGAGGGGTCCCCTGGGAATCCCCAAGCAACCCAGGCCATTGCCAATCCTGCAGGTTGCTCTCCACAAACTGATGGGCAAGGCATTGCTTAAGACCTGCACAACTCACTGAACAGGGAAAGTCGACCTGATGCCCACATAGAGCTTCACCCCTACTCTCAGTATCGTCTTTGGTACAGGAAGGTTCTGTGCATGCTAACAAAAGCAACACTTACAGCAACCCAGCCACAAACCCTTTGATCCATAATGGTGTTCTGCCTGCAGGATAGGCTGGGGCAATGGTGGCCCGGAACACGAGGCAGAAACCAACTGATTGATACCGGATCTGACTTAAGGTCTACTCTAAAAGATTAAACCTGTACGTGCCTGTGCTCTAGGGAGCTTTAAAGAAAAAAGACAAGACTCCCGCCAGGCGATAGTGACACATGCCTTTAATCCCAGTACTTGGGAGACAGAGGCAGACTGATCTCTGAGTTTGAGGCCAACCTGGTTTACAGAGTGGGTTCCAGGACAGCCAGAGCTACACAGAAGAATTGACAAAAAAAGAAAAAAGAATGACTCCTTCACTACCCTACCTTACAGTCCTCTCATTTTATGTTCTCAGAGGCTGCATCAACAGGAGCTGGTGTGCAAGAAGCTAAGGTGTTATAAACAGCGCATTGTCTAGGTTTGCTGCACCTGACCTAGCCCTAAGCCAAGCCCCAGTCACAGGTGCAGGCAGTTGAGCATGGGGGGATGACAGCTAGGTAAGGAGCCAGAACCTTCTGGCTTCAGGACTCAGCCCGCCATGGCCTGGTTGATAACATTTTGTTACCACAAAGCACATCTCCAGTAGATGTTACAGAGTCAGTCATAGCAGTCAGTCAGGCTCTGAAGGGAAGGAGCTGTAGGAGGTGATCCCGAGGGGCCTGGAGAGATGGCTTGGTTAAGAGCATTGTACTTCCAAAGGCCCTGAGTTCAATTCCCAGTAACCACATGGTGGCTCACAACCATCTGCAATGAGGTCTGGTGTCCCCTTCTGTTGTGCAGGCCTAAATCATACACACACACACACACACATATATATATAAAAGAGAGAGAGAAAGAAAAAGGCTGAGGCTGTAGCTCAGTAGGCTTGTGTATCAGGTAAGTCACTGAGCACAGTCCCCGGTGCTTCAAGAGAGTAAAATAAAAACCAAGAACCAGACAGCTAGGAGGCAGAGGCGGGTGGATCTCTGTGAGTTCCAGCTACATAGTGTGACCCTGTCTAAAAGCAAAATCCTTCAAGGCCAGGTCGAGGCATAGGCCTATGCCCCAGCACTTAAGAGGCAGAGGCAGGAAGATCTCAGCAAATTCAAGGCCTGTCTGAGGACCTTGTCTCAAAAAAGAAAAAATCTTTTTTAAAGTTAACTCTTGCTGAACAGTAGCCATCCTAGGATATCAGATTAAAGACACACCCCATTAGAGGAGCTGGCCGAGGCTGCAAGCATCTTTAGGCCAGGTGTGGTAGCAGGAAGAAAACACCTTCCAGGCCAACCTGGGCTACATAGTAAGAGCTTGTATCAAGACCAAAGAAGCTAATGAGCTAGCTCAGTCATTGAAGCTTTTAAGAAGACCTGAAGGGCTGGAGAAATGGCTCAGAGGTTGAGAGCACTGGCTGTTCTTCCAGAGGTCCTGACTTCAATTCAAAGCAACCAAGGGTGGCTCACAATCTATAGTGAGATCTGGTGCCCTCTTCTGGCGTGGAGGTGTACATGCAGGCAGAACACTGTATACATAATAGATAAATGAATGGGGGGGAGGGGCGTGACAACCTGAGGTGGTGGTGCCACTTGCCTTTAATCCCAGCTCTTGGGAGGTAGAGGCAGGTGGGCAGATCTCTGGGAGTTCAAGGCCAGCCTGGTCTACAGATTGAGTTCCAGGGCGGCCAAGGCTACACAGAGAAACCCTGTCTCCAGAAGAAAAACAAAACCAAACCAAACCTGAATTCAGTCCAGAACCTATATATTTTTAAAAGCCAGGTGAGGAGACATTTGGATCCCTAGAGCTTACTGGCCAGCCAGCAAAGCCTCAGCAACTTCCAGGTCAGTAAAGATGTCTTAAAAAAACAAAAAACAAAAAACAAAAACAAACAAAATCCCCCACAGTACCTGAGGAACCACACCTGACTTGTCCTGGCTGACACACACACACAGATGTGTTTATCACCTTTGTTCTTCTTTGGAGCCCAAAGCTTATCCACTGCAGGTAGCATGCTGCTGTGACTCATTCCTTTAGTTCTGAGTCTGTTATTACTATTTAGGGGGAACTGCAGCACAGGCCTGAGAGTGGGATCATTCTTCCAAGACTAGTTCCCTCTCTAAGGGGACTGAACCCACAGTGTGGGCAGCAAACCTCTCCCAGGGGACTCAGGGCCCGTGTGGAAAAGGAACTGGTAACTGGTAACACATTCTGGAGCCTTCTGCCCACGGCATCAGACATCTGCTGAGGCCCCTGGGAGAGCCACAGTGTAGACCCTGCCTGGAGGCCAGAGCTGCACGCCAGCCAGCAGAGCTGCTTTTCTGGCCACAACCCAGCACCCAGCAAGGCTCCGGCAGTCAGACACACAGAGACATGAATGAAGCGGCATTCAAACCTGGCCGCCAGGCTTGGCTGAAAACCTACTGTAGCTTCCGGAATGAAGCTCCTTCAGGGGGTCTGCCTCCCCAGCCGCACTCCCCAGTCTTCTTCCTTCTTCCCCCTGCTCTCTGGATCCATCTGGTTTGGCTTCCCTTGGTTGACTGGAGTTGAGTGCCCCTGACACACTGAGCTTGAGATCCCCACATGTGAGACAGGTGACATCCATCCCATGCTCTTGTGGTACCACAAACCTCACTCTAGAGTACTTTAGGTGTCACCATTAGCCACTAGTAGGAGGCCCCCTGCCCTGCTATGGCGAGTAGGACTCATGCAGGTCAGCCTAGCAGGCTCTGGCATGGGATAGGTCCCGCTCAAGCAGGCTCTCTGGATCACCGAGAAGGCTCTGTTGGGTGAAGCTGAGCTCAGACCACATCATTCCTCTTTCCCAGGCAGGGCTCTGGAAGGAGGGTGTGGAGTTTGCTCTTGAGCTGAGTGAATGATGATGAAGCTCCTTCTGCCAGCGTGGCAGCTTCATCTGGAAACCAAGTGCAGCTGTAAGCAGGCTTTCTTCCCCAAGTTTCATGTCAAGGTGGCCAGGAAAGCCTGACCTTGCCAAGAGACACACACAGACAGAGACAGACAGAGGCAACACCACAGATGACTACCAACTTTATTGCCTCTGTGCTAGGGTCCCAGACTGGAGTTCAGAGATCTCAGGGGGCAGCAGGCAACTCTATGCCCAAATTATTGCTACCCTGCAAGGTCTTCTTGGGGCTTCCCGTTGTGCCCTGAGAATGGGTGGGGTGAGAGCATGCAAATGATATGCAGATGACATGCAAACCAACCGAGGATCCTCCAGAGGTCTCTGGTACAGCCACTGATGCTAGAAAGTCTAGGGCTGAGCCAGAAGGGTGATGGACACCCAGGTCTCTAAACTACAGGCTGAGATGGCCTAGCCTGAGGGGTCAAGGTTCCAGGATTGGAGGGGGTCCCTGAGCATCAGCCCTGGCTCTGCCACTGGTTGAGGAAGAACAGAAACCTAACCCCAAAGCAGCAGGCAGGAAGCAGGACACCCCTAGGCAGCCAGAGTGGGAAGGGCTCTGTGTCACAGCAAGGGAGAGGAGAGAGGGACCAGAATCTGGGCTTTCTGAGCCAGGCAGAAGCTCAGGTGCCTGGCAGTAAAATAAATAAAGCAAGCAGCCCAGCTCCTGATCCCTGGGCTGAGACTCTATACCAGCTGTCCAGGCCTGTATGCTGGGAACAGGCAGATTCCTTGGTCTTAGTGTACAGTTGACCAGTACGGAAGGCTCTAGAGTGATAGGCAGGGCTGCAGCTGAAGCAGAGCCGACTCAGTTATTGTTCGTAGTCCACCAGGAGGCTGTGGGTAAGAGGTTGGGGAGTCAGGAGATATAGGGGGAGCTGCCCCTCCTGGGTCCCAGGGCTGTTTAGAGCACAGGGGTACAGCGCACCTGGGAAGAACACAGTGGTGAGTGTGTCCGGGGCCCGCAGGTGGTCGATGAGGGTACGCTGGAAGGCCTTGCTGCAGGGTGACTGCTGGTGCCTGGAAGGGCCATGGAATAGACAGAGGCTGCAGCCATCTTCTCCAAGACCAGTACTCTGGGTCATCCAGGCTTAGTTCTGCTGCCTGGACTCAAGGCACCAACCCTTCCACTACTGGTTCTAGCCTCAGTCTTTCCCTGAGGTAAAGTGGGAATAAGGTACCTACATTACAAAGGTACTGTAAAGACTAAATGAAGGGGGCCTAGCAAAGGAGGCACACTGACTGCATCTGGCTTTATATTGAGTTTTGGGGATGTGTGTTAGACAGGGTCTTGTTTTTATAGTTCAGGCTGGCCTTGAATTATTGATCCTCCTGCTTTCCAAGTGATGGGATTATAAGTTGGTGCAACCATAGCCACTTATACTGTTTTGTTTTGCTTTGCTTGAGACAGGGCTTTGCTGAATTTGCTGTGTAGCCCAGGCTGGCCTTGTACTCTGGGCTCTCTCTTGCTTCTGCCTTCAGTGTTGATACAACAGGCATGCACTCAATATCTAACTTCCGTTCATTCTTTACACATCACCTCATCTGGGACCCAGATGTGTTAGGTAAATTATCTGAAATCACACAGCCAGCGAATAGGAGAGGAGGGCCTTGAACCTGATTGGACCCCCTCCAGAACCTATACTCAGTGTCAGAGGTAAGACCATTGCTCACCTTCTCCAGGAGGCTTCATCCTGCCAGAACTCATACAGGGTGAAAGCAGCACCATCCAGCATCTTCTGGGCAGATACACTGCAGAGCCAAAGAGGCAGCCAGACTGGACCAAGGCCGTGACCACACTGCCTGCCCACGGAGGACCTTACGGGAACTCTACCCACAGTCCCCAGCCACCAGCCCTCTCCGCCCCACCACCTCCACTGCAGCCACCGCTCTACCAGCCAGGGACTCACTGCAGGCAACGGCTCTGGGCTCCTGTAAAGTTCATGTAGCAGCACAGGGCACGGTGGAAATCCTGCAGGGCATCCTCTGCCACCTGCACTTGCCTCTGTGCCACCAGGATGTGCTGGCAAGAGAGCAGCTAGTCACGGGGCAAGCCATACTCAGAGTGTAACTCCAACCTTCCTGATGATGTCCAGATCCGCCCCCTGTGGGGTCAGGTCCCCACAACCAACAAGACCTCCTAGCATCTGACTCTATCCTCCAAGCCATCAACCCTCTCTGCTGTCCAACCTCTCAGCGAGCCCTACCTCAGGCCTGATTTTCAGATACAGGGGAAAGGACAGACCTCAGACAGTCACAGAACAAGAACCTGCCTACCAGGTCTGGGTAGACAGCCATTACCCTTCTTGAGGAGTACTCCTTCCCAAGCTCACCGAGTCAGGACCCTTGGCAAGGTCCTCTTCATGCAGGGGTTCCAGGCGGGGTGCCTGCAATGGACACAATATAGGCTGAACCTCTAATATGCTATTGGCTTGGGCAGGTGTGACAGAAATCCTCTCTGAGGGGCACTGGCCACAGCCTCTTACCTTGCACTCAAGCTGGTCTATGAGCTCCTGGAGGCGGTTGACCTGCAGCTGCCACTGCAGCTCCGCCTCTGAACTCCACCCTGGCACAGAGAGCAGACGGACATCAGCCAGGGGCCCCTGAAGCCGCAAGGCCTCTCAGGGTGAAATAGGAACATCGGCCAAGCAGAGCCCTGAGAGAATAGGAGATGCCACATCTTCCCTGGACCTTGTGCAGACAGATCCTACCCTGCCCCAGGCACACCTGTATCAGAGGATCCAGGAGACCAGGTTGGTGACCAACTGATGCTCCTCAGGGCTCTTCGACCTGCCCGCCGGCTACCACGGAGCCTACTCTGCACTTTTATATTTTCTTCATCCAACCTGGGAAGTAGAAAAGTTAGTCCAATGTCCCCAGACCCATAGGGTCAAGTCAAGGACTGGGATTTCAGCAAAGGCCCAGGCTTAGGTGAGGCAAGACGGGTCTCCTGAGTCTTTGAAGCCCGGCCCCGACACCACCTACCCCTTCTCAATAGCTCATGGCCTCCCTGCCCAAGAATGTGGCCTCTACAAGGCTTGAGCAGATCATAACCCTGAAGAATTCGGAATGCAGGAACAAAAAGCACTCAAGACACCCACAGGCCAACAGCACCCTCACATACCGCTGACCGTGGGCCTGGGCTTCCAGGGTGTCAGATGCCCCCTCCAGTGAGCTCTGCAGGGCTTGTAGCTGGTTCACAGTTTCACGCAGTAGGAATCGCGTGACAAACTGGTCCACCTTGGAAGCCTGGTCATACTCCTGTGGGCAGGGCAGAGGGTTATGTTTTCAAGTAGGAGCTTATCTTCCTGTCTTGCTCATCAGAGCAACAGTGAAAGTGAAAGGTACCGGGCATGCAGGCCCAGCCAAGCTAGTCATCACTAACTTTGTATTTTTGAGATAGGGTCTTACTTTTTAGCACAGGCTGGCCTTGAACTGTGATCCTCCTGCCCATGCCGCCCCAGTGCCAGAATTAAAGTGTCTAAAGTCCCTTTTCTGGATCCAGACTGGACTTTTTAAAAATCCTGGTACGTATGAGACTTATTCATAGAGATCAGAGCACGCTGGAACACTGGGTTGTCCTGGTTCTCAATTTCTCTTCTCTCTTAATGCTTCTCGTGTTTTTCACAGCCAGGCAGGGTGAGGTGCGGGGGAATACGGCCAGTTTCACACACGGTACAGAATGATGGTGGTACAACCCCTTACTAACCTGTTAGACCCAAACTCACGATCTCCACATGCGCTTGTTCGTTCTTTCATTGCTCCACTCACCAATCCATGTACAAGCATGCACTTTGCTAGAAGCTACACATACAAGACATCCAGGTCACTGAACAGACACAAACATACTTGCCTGCACTGACTGCAGCTTACACTACCAGCCTCCCCTCAGTTCCGTGAAAGCAAGCAGAGACAAGGGACTGACCAAGCATCAGATCCTGTGCCAACCATCTTAGGATACTCACACTCCCCAGCTTTCACTCTGTGGCTCAGTTTCTCCCACCCCTCAGTTACTTCCTACATAGAACTAAGCCTAGTGCTCACAGTTTGAGTTCTCAATCTGAAAATACCACCATTGTGGAACATAGTAATCTGCCCAGCCACATGCCTGGACATCAAGGGTGCCTGGAGAAGCCCTTACCCCCACCACACACCCAAATCTAGGATGTGAGTTCTGAGGAGCCAAGACAGCCCAAGCTCTGTGGCGACATCTATACTGGGTTTCATTTCTTGGTGGATAGCCTGCCTTGGCTCAACTAAGATGGTGTGCCTTCTGGACCAGACTTATAACAAAAGGCATGGAGTAGCACTTGAGTCCTGCCCAATGTCTGTGGGTTCCGTTTCCATGAAATTTTTTTAGTAACTTCCCTTCAGAGGTATAAGAAGACTGGTTTTCTGCTGTTTGCAACCAGAAAACTTGGTTGGCAGAACCGCCCACTTCATACCAGACTCATCCCAAGAATTTCGTTTAACCAGCATAACAATTCATAGGAACTATAATTGACTCCATTTTGTAAATGGGGCCTTGAGAGGTTAAACCTTGGCCAAAGTTCGGCCGCCAATTAGTGGCGGGCCAGGATTCAAATCAAAAGCCCAGAAGTGCCCCCTACTCACCCTTAAGCACGTTGTAAGCATGCTTCGTTTAAAGCCCTAGCCCTGTGTTGCAGCGGGGAAGCTTAGACCAGAAGAGGTCACAGGCCGTGAGTAGAGGCCAGATTCCCCTGGGAGTTCCAGAGCTTTGGTGTGGTGAGGTCACCTGTGAGCTCACAATTCAGTTGCCTTGGTGGAGCGGGCCCAAACCGGTGCCCCTGGCTAGAGGGCAGGGCCGAGGCAGCATGGGCAGTGGCCTCTAGTGACCAGTCCTATCATGGGAAACAGCAGTTCCCACAAGAGGACCAAAGCACCCAGTCAGGCCAGCAAGGACGGGCCACCTGACATGGACAAGGCCCGTCACAAGCAGTTCTTCAGCCACCTCAAGCGGAAGAAGCCGAGTGTGAGTATGGGGAGGCCAGTAGGGTGCTGGAACCTACGCGTTTAGACCCAGGGGTATGGGGGGGAGGGGTAGAGAAGCTCTCTAGCAGAGGGGTCCCTGGAGCCCACCCACATAGGTGGTGCAGGGTCCCAGAAGCGAGGGCTGGGGGTGGGGCATAAGTCGCTGGGGCCACAGACCTGGAATATTCTTTACTCCCCTCTCCAGCCCACAGCCTCACAACAGGCTTCTTTACCCTTCTTTCAATGGCGAGAGGCCACTGACCCTGTCCGGGTGGGTGAGAAACCCCGCATCAAGGCTGGGAAAGTATGCAGTGGATTCGCCTAGGGTGGACGATGGGTTCCTGTGGGAAGGCAGGGTCCTGGGGTGCGGGGCTGTGGGGTTCTGGAGGCCTCGGGCCCTGCAAGGGCGTGCTCTTCCCCTACGCCCGCCCACCCCCAGACCAAGATCGTGCTGCTTTTCCCGCTGGACAAGCGGCAGCAGCTGGCCGAGGCGGCGGTGGGCCCATATGTGAGGCCTGGGCGGCCGACTGAGGATGCTCTCGGCGCCCCGACGTGCTTCCCAGCGGTGGCGCCCATGCTTCGTGGGGCAGGCGACGGTGTGGACAGGCGCGAAGGCGCGCGAGCGCGGGAGATGAAAAGGATCCTGGTGCTGTTGCTGCAGCTGGACGCGCGGCTGCAGGAGGAGGGGCGTCGAGTGGCAGGCGGGTCAGGGGGCGGAGCTAAGGCCTCGCAGTGCTGGCAGCCACTGTACGGGCACCTGCTGACCCAGCGTGAGGCCTGCGGTGAAGGCGACCCCCGCGAGGAGCAGCCCCGCAAGCGGCGCCGCTGCCCTCGCCCGCGGCCCTGAGTGCCTAGCCCCCCAAGCGCCAGGACTCTGCTCAATAAAGAGCACATAGCAACCCAGGCGTCTGCCAGTTCTGTCCCTGCCGTCGGTCCCAGGGCCAAAACTGAGGTCCCTGGTGAGTAGGAATAAACGGCACTTAAAATGGCCATCACCAGGACCTGGAGCTAGGTCTACCTTTAACGTACTCTTCTTGAGGCGCAAAGATCAGCTCATGCCAGATCCATGGGCTCAAGTAAACATGGGTTTGAGTAAACTGCTTGCAACACTAAGAACTTGTTTCAGGAAAAGGCTCATCTCCGAGAGTGCCCAACGTTCAAAAATCCCTCTTGGGCGGAGTGAAGGTCTCAGGCTGCTGACAGACCAAGACAAACGTGGCTGGTCAGACATAGTGGGGCTGGAACCTCATATTCTCTTATGGCAACTCAAGAGGGGCTTGAGCTTCTGGCCTCACTGCTGCCTGACAGTGGGCAGTCATCCCCAAGCACGCGTCCTCCCAGATTTTAAGATACCTTAATCAGTTTTCTCCCAAGGTTCCCAGTTCCGCCCTCTATCCTACTTGTAGCCAAGTTTCCTCCAAACCCCTATTCTGTCTAGGGCAAATTCATTACCCCTCCCTGATCATCATTCCTACAATCTTTCCACTGACTCCTCAAAGCCCCAAACGGAAAATTGGGGTCTTCCCTGGGTACCTCTCAGTGTTTGCCCTCTGCTCTTCCATAATGACATGGTGCCAATGGCCTCCAATGTCAGTCTTACTCCATCACCCCTGAGAGAATGAGTCTTTCCTGTCCCACACTAACTCAGAATGCTTCACCTGGGGCCGGCGATGGCAGGATGGAGGTCTCAGCTCACTAGGCCCATGGGATTAAGGATGAATGTACTTTTGTCACTAACCACAGGCTTGAATCATGCTGGGAAATGTGTGACCCATAGACAGCATGCTCTTCCTACTTGAGAGCTGTCTGCCCTATCACACGAGTATCAACAACACGTGCATGGTTGGCCCGAGCTGGCTCTGTCATCCATCCTTTCCTTCAGGACTGTAATTGGGAACATTAAGAGACCTTTCCAATTACCACAACCCTACGGTCAGAGCCTGTTCATAAGACTCATTTCACTCCTGTGATCTAGAAAACATCCAAGATCCTTGTAATAAAATCCTTATTTTAGTTTAAGTACATCTGAGCCTTCTGTTTGCAACTAAAATGGTCCCAAGAGAATAATCTATGCAGAAGGTGAGGCTCATTGCTACTGTGTGGTGTTCCAAAGAGAGATTTGGACTTGCTTAGTGTTGCTGTGTGAGCTTCAGAACTGAAGCGGTCGGGCTAGACGCTCTGTGTGGCTATCAGAGCTGAGCACAGGAAGTCCTCAGAGTAGCTGTACATGTGTGGTTTCTCTTTAGAGCTCAGAGCAAAAGAGCTGCACATCTGGCTGGAGTACACAGATACTCCAAGCATTTGGGAGAAAGAATTAACAGCTGTGCTGGCTTGCCAAGCGCCTATCATGGACTCCCAAATGGCTGCCATCAGCACCTTCCCCGGGGGAGGCGGGTGTTGGGAGCCGCAAGACTGAGGTCATAATGAGCCCAATCTAAGTTCTCTCCTTCTAGAACCAGTCCTTGCCGCCTCCACAGCCATGGACGGTGGAGCCAAGTCTCTCTAGCCAAGCTAGGTGACGTGCCAAGGAATCCAGGGACTCTGAGACCCTAAGGAAGAATTAAATCCTGACTAACAGGGCCACCTCGGGGTGGAGCCACAAAAAGGAGCTGCCAGTCTGAGAGGCGGGGCCTTGTAGCCGGAGGCGGAGCTGAGGACTGAGGGGGCTGGTCATACGTCCTGAAGGCCCATAGGGCTTCAGGGCACACTGAGCACGGAAGGTGGCGTCGGTGCACCGGACCCGCCGCGTCCACAGGCTGCCGTCATTGAGCCACATTGCGGTGGTAGTGGACCAAGGCTCGGGCTTCGCCAAGGCGGGCTTTGCTGGGGAGGTCCAGCCACGCGTGGTGCTGAAGAGCTCGAGTCTGCTGCCCAGTTGGGACCGGCCTGTGTTGTCCGGGCCGCCGGGTTGCGAGCTGGCGGGCGGCGTGGCCCGTGCCCACCCTATCAAGCATGGTGTGGTGGTGGACTGGGACGCACTGGAGGGCCTGTGGGAGCGCCTAATGGTGGGATGCCTGCAGGTCCGCCCCAAACAATGGCCTGTGCTGGTGAGCGACTCACCATCGGCCCCACCCGAGGGCCGAGAGAAGGTGGCTGAGCTGCTGTTCGAGGCCCTGACAGTGCCCGCGTGCCACATGGCCAGCACGGCGCTGCTGGCCCTCTGCTCCACTGGAGCGATCAGTGGGCTGGCTGTGGAAGCGGGCGCGGGTGTGTGCCACGCCACACCCATCTACGCGGGTCACTCATGGCACAATGCCACTTTCCGTCTGAACGTGGCAGGCAGCACCCTGTCCCGCTACTTTCGAGAACTGCTGGTGGCAGCGTGCCCTGACCTTCAGCTGCAGGCCCTGCCCCGCAAGACCATTACACAGCTCAAGAAGCGCTGCTGCTATGTGTCGCTAGATTTCCAGGGTGATATCTGTGACCCTGCCCGCCACCAGAGGGCCTGTTTCTGCCTGGGCAATGGCAGCTATGTGCGCCTAGGCAGTGAGCGCTTCCGCTGCCCTGAACCCATCTTCCAGCCAAGTCTCCTGGGCCACCCTGAACCGGGACTGCCCACGTTGGCCTTCCAGGCGCTGCAGAAGGTACCCACAACACTGCGGTCACGGCTGGCCAAAACGGTGGTGCTGGCTGGTGGGTCCACCCTTTTCCCCGGCTTTGTGCAGCGCATGAACCTGGAGCTGGAGGCTCAGTGCCAGAGTAATGGGCTCCAGTCCCTGCAGCCCTGCCTCGTGGCCCCGCCCGGACGGGCCACAGCCGTGTGGACTGGGGGCTCCATGATGGCCTCCCTGCAATCCTTTGAGTGCCGGTGGATGACTCGGGCCATGTACCAGGAGTGTGGCCCTTCTCTGGTGCGGAAAGTGTTCGACTGAGTTTTATACTGAACTAGAACGAATGGTGTCCCATCAGGGCTGCTGCAGGCACAGAGGCTGCAGCTCTGTCCTAGCATGGAGAACCAGATAAACAGATTCAAGTGTTCGCAGCTGGCACGGTTATCATGTGGGGATGGGCTGCCTTTTCCCTTTCGGGGCTAACCCTGACCTTCATTTTGCTTTCTGTTTGAATACACAAACCACCACTAATTCGGAGAATGCCAGTATAGCACGGCCAGGCTCAAAAGAACAACACTTTAAAAAAACTAAAACTCTCTCATGAGGAAGCTAGAAGCCCTGTCCCTAGCTGTGTGTACAGGTGATCCTTGAAGGCTTCATTTTTCCTTTCTCTGTAGAAAGTGGGGTCAAAGGGCAGAAGTATAGTGCAGTACCTAGCAGGTGCAAGGCTTGGGTTCTATCCTCAGTCCCCAAAAAAGTATGGTCAGGTAAAACCCCAGGCCTGTCACACACACACGCGCGCGCACACACAATGCAAACCCCAGGCCTGACACACACAGTGCCCCCACAAAAGAGCTATGAACATGGGGAGAGGAGATGATTTTCTCCTCTCTACAGGATCTCACTGTCCGACCCAGGCTGGGTTCAGTCTCAAGCTCTCTTGCCTCTTCCTTGTGCTGGGGTTTTAATGTAAGAGCAGACGCTACCTCCAGACAGCGGTGGTGTGCAAAACTAACCCCAGCGCTCAGGAGGCAGGGCAGCTGTATCTTTGAGTTTGAGGACAGCCCAGTCTACAAACCAAGTTCCAGAACAGTCCAAAATACACAGAGAAAAACATGTAAGCTACCACACGTGGTCTTGGCAGAGATGGTTCTTAACACATGAAGGGAAGGTTTTTTTGTTTTAGTTTTGGTCACTTTTTAAGGGTCTGGAGCCCTGGCTGTCAACACTTGTCTACACAGGCTATAGCACAGGCCAACAAAATGGTAGGTAGGCATATATACACATACCTTCTCACATGTCCTGAGGTGAGGCGCTGCCTCATAAGGCTCCATGTACCTGTGGACACGTATGTGTTCATATCCTATGTCCCAGCCCGTGCCTACTGGGTCCTGGTTTGACAGCCCCTACTAATTACACCAGGCCAACAAAAAAACTACGACATTGCCTGCACTTTTTTAAGAACAGAGCGCTGTTTGGGAACAGAGCAAAGAACAAAACACATCTCTGCCTCCTCCTCCCCCAACAGGGTCTCATTTTAGACAGACTGGCCCGAAACTGACCGTAAATCTTCCTGCCTCTGCCTTCTGAGTATTGACATTACAGGTGTGAGCCACCATGAGCCACTCAATTGTTCGTTATCACCCCTGGCTTATAGATGAGGAGGGTGTGGCCCAGGAGATAAATGGACACAGTCATTAAGTGGGAGCACCAGATTTTGAACCCAACCTCCACTTCCACAGCCCCGAGTCACAGCAGGAAATAGCCACACTGCGCCATCTCAGGTTCCCCCTAGGCCCTTCCCTGCACTCACCAGCTTTGTAGTGTCCATGGCCATGAGCACAGCGCGGTTCAGTGACTCCAGTGCGGCCAGGACAGGCCGGTAGACACCCAGGTGTTTGGAGAAATACTCTGCGGGCAGAAGAGGCACTCAGGGCTGAAGCCCAAGCCACCTCCTCAACCTGGATTTCTTGAGCTGCCCCAGCCTTCCTATCCCATGAGACCAGCTCCACAAAGCGTCCCTTACCACGCCCACCTGCCCAGGGCCTGTGACACAAGGGCCAGCATAGAACTACTCACCACACAGTTTCTCTGTTTCTAAATTGCTGTGAGGGGAAGAGAAAACAGCGTTGAGACTCTTGAAACCCGGGCATGGTGACCTAGACATAGCCAGTGCCCCCATCCCATCTACACAGCCTGAGATGGTATCTGTTTGGCAAGGGAGGGGCACAGGCACTTCAAAAGGTCAAGTCCTTGAAGCCTTGAATGCTGAGCTAGTCTTGGGTTTACACAAAGAAGATGGGAAAGAGGAAGGGAAGGCAACGGAAGGGAGAGGGGGAGGGGAAAGGGAAGGTTGGACAGCTGTGCATGTTCACGATGTGTGTGCCCCAAGTGAAGAAGCAGGGAGGGGCTGTACACTTGAGCCAGGTGTGCAGATGTGGACACGTGGGAAGGTGCATGTTCCTGCATCTGCATTCCACAGGTGGAGGCAGGCAGAACCCAGCTGTCCTCAAACATCCTCTGCTTGGGAGTGGAAGGGCTGAGCATGGGTGGTGACTCAGGCCTGGATATTCTGGGGCCCCAGCTGGAAGCAGTGTAGCAACAAGAGGCGCTGGAGAAGGTGTAGGTGGGTTGACAGAGTTGGCACCCGGCCCTGGCATCTTTCCCAACCCCCCTGTCCTCCAGAAAGATCTATGACAACAGGGCACACAGTGGGTTGGGCCAACCTGCCTGGCACTGCCACAGCAAGCCACTCCTATTGTACTCACTCGGTGAGATGCCCATCGATGCCACTGAACAGCTCCCGAAGCTCTGCTGAGCTAAGAACCCCGTCTGAAAAGTAATTCTGGAATTCTTCAAATGAGAGTTTACCATCATCTGGGGAGAGACAGGTATGGAGTCAGTATCCTTGAGTCCTGGCTGTATCCTGTCCCCAGATCCAGGCTCCCCAAAAGCCTGACAGCATTCACAATCACTCAGCCAGATCTTAGGGTTTGACCTCAGTGGGGGGCCTATTTAGACAAAAAGGACAAGAGTTCCCAAAAGTATATGCTGAAGGAAATAGGGTCTACCTCATAAAGATACATTCGGTAGGGACTTGATGTCCGCCAAATGGAAATATGAGAGAGCAGATTGGGACACATCAGAGCATAGCTTAGGACTTAAGGGCTCACTCCCTGGCCCCATAAACTGGCTTTGCCCCAGGATAGACCTCCATGCTCTGGCGCCAGGACCCTTCTAGGAGTCACAGAGAAGCAGGCGAAGCTTCTCTCCACAGCACTCCACAAACAGCAGGCTGGCTGGGGTAAGAACAAGCTTCCCATTGTAGGGCATGTAAGCACAGGCAGAGAGCAGAGGAGCAAGATGGTTAAAGACAGTGGGATTTGGTCTGAGAGATAAGCAAAGATGGGGAGGGTCAGAGCCCCCGTAGGAGAATACACTGAAAGCAAGTATCTTTTTTTGGTGGTGGAAGGGTGTTTGCTTTTATTGTTTTGGTTTTTTTCGAGACAGTATCTGTCCATGTCTGTCCTAGAACATGCTCTGCAGAGCAGGCTGGCCTCAAACTCAGAGATCTGCCTGCCTTTGCCTCCCAAGTGCTGGGATTACAGGTGCACACCACCTCACCCAGCTTGACAGCACATATCTTAAATCAACAGCCCCACCAATTCGAAGGGGCAAGCACTAGGGACACAAGGAGTCTGAAACACAAGAGTGTGCAGGCCCAGGGCGAGGAAACATGAAGGCTGAATGAGTGCTCCGCCACTTCATTCAGGGAGCCTAGGGTGATGTATCAAACAAATCTGGATCCCAGACCCACCAGCTAAAGGCTTAGATAACTGATTCACTCAACTGCTTCACCCGTGGAAGGAGGGATTCCACCTAGCAAGCTGTTGTAAGGACATCAGAAGGTCTTGAACAAGCACCCATCACCATCACTGAGCTACAGTACTACCTTAACATATGCCCCTACCTCCAGCCTCAGCTCAAACCACATTTCCCTGCTCCCTTTTCTGCTCATCATCTGCTCTCCAGGAAGGGTCCCTTGCTTGAGCTCCCCATTTTGGGGCTCTCAAGACTTTCTTTTAAGCTGCACCTCCAAGTCCCTAGCTCTCCTACCCTGCCTGCACCCCCCTCCCACACACACACTGTGGGACCCAAGGGGAAGAAAGCACTCACCATTCTTGTCTGCTCTGCGGAAAACCTAGGGGATGAAGGGAAATGAGTAGGTGGTGTGAGTGGAGCCAGGAAGGTAGGAGCCCCCTCCCAAGCCAGTGGGGACCCGGCTGGCCAGCCAGCCCCCCTGCATTGCCTTCCCCCTGCTCAGGACAGTCCCGCAGGAGTCTCCAGCAAGGCAGCACAGGAAGACAGCACAGCAAGACAGCACAGCAAGCCCTGATGCTGGCCCCCCTCTGCTGCAGGGTTCACAGTGGGTGGGTGCTCCTAGCCAGCTCTTTGTACCTTCACCTCCCACAGCTGGAGTGTAGCCCGAGCTGGCTCTGATGTATCTGCCTTCGGCATGTTCCCAGCTTGAGGAAGATTGGACAGATGGGCCAAGATCCATCCTGAGGAGCCTTGGAAGCCATATCATACCTGAACCCTGACTTTTCTAAGTGTCCTCCTATATATAGTGCATTTTCAGTCCACCCTCACTGAACAGGCTCTCCCCTTGTGCCTGCTGAAGACTGGCAGGCAGTGGCTGGCCCTTTGTGGGTGCTTTAGTTTTCCCTCTAGTATGTGAGGCAGAAGCCTAGAGTTTAACCCTTTCGGGGCTGGAGTGTCTTATAAGGCCAACTCATCACAAGGAGTATGGGCATCTGTGTATACACATTAGCGTAAGGGACAAGGGTGACAGCAAGGGTCAGCACATTTTGTTGGTAGAGGCAATGATGAAAGCGACAGCAGCATACTCAAGTTCCTGTCCCGACCGGGAACCAGTCCACCGCAGCAGCTGAGCAAAGGACATCAGGTTCAAGGCCTAGACAGAACCCTCAGTAGCCCAGAGACCTGAATGCAAAACTTTTCCACCCAACTCCCTCAGGGTCACCGGGCTAAACAACCAATATAACCCTTGGGCTGACTCAGAGAAGGTCTGCTACTGGACTGGAGTCACACAGCAGCAGCTCAATGTGGCCTGACTGGGGTAATTAGGATGGGGGCGGGGCAGGAGAACTAAGCTTGGAATGAAGACACTTCATCCACATCCCAGTGTGCCCCCTCACTCCATCTGTGACCTGGAACATGTCTCCTCGGGCTTGAAGGACCGCAGTCAGGGTGCTGAGTCACTAGGGCATCGGGGGGCACAACAGCCTCTCCCACTGGCAGGAAGCTCTGGAGTAGGGCAGGAGAGGGCCAGATTGGCTGAGCACATAGTAAAAGCTAAGGGTTGGGCTCAGAGCAGTGCCTGAGGCAGGTCAGGATGCTCTACGGCTACAAAGGGGCTTCAAGGCCACCTGCTGCCCATAAGAGGAGTCCCTCACCAACTGTAGGACTCTGCCACCCTTGGATCAGGCCTGAGGCTTCTGGGGCAGGACAGAGCTCCTTCTAGATCCAGGCTCCGTGTCCTATCAGCCCAGCAGGGGCTGCCATGGAGCAGGTCGGTGATGGCTGCTGTGACTGAGTGTTGATAGCCCCTAACCGCTCTGGTCATATTTGGGGTGAGGGGCTGTAACACTCCAGGGACATGGAGCAGCAGAGACAGCACAAGGAACACAAAAGCAGGAGGATCAGAACAGCAGGGTCGCAGTCTGGGAGGACCAAAGCAGGACTAACAGATGTGGCGGGAGACAGACACGGAGGACAGAGACCTGGGGAGCCCGGCGCCCGCCCACCGGCGCCCCACTCACGTCCTGGAAAAGCGCGTGTCCCGCGGCAGGCGCAGAGTGTCGCGGCGGCTGGGGGGCAGGTGGCCCGAGCAGGCACACAGTGAGCAGCCCGGCGCACGCCATGGCTCGGAGGCTTGCAAGGCTGCGGGCTGCGGTTCCCAGGCTGCCCAGGCTGGCTGGGGGCGGGGCGCACGCCCATTGGCCCAAGCTCGGCCCCGCCCCCACTTGGCCTCGGTTTCCCTGCCTGGAAGAGTCTTCCAAAAGGGGTGAAGAGCCGCCCAGGGATGACCGCCAATGCCAGCTTGCCAGGGTCCCAAAGGTCCAGGCGCTCCACCCGGCCTGGCGTGGGAAGGCAAAGCTCTAAGTGCAGATGGCATAGCAGGTCAAACCCGCATGCTCTTCATCTCTGGGCATCTGGCCACGTCCCTGCCAGATGAGGGCAATAGATGGCCCCCGGGACTGTCAACACTGTTCCACTTAGAGCTTAACGCAAGTCACGGATTCCTAGTCACCCTTCCCTTCTCGCAGATCTGTGGCCCCAGCACCTCTTCCAGGAAAACTTTCCCTGGTCGCCTCAATTCCAAGACAGGCCCTGCAAGCACTCACGTGTGCACACATACACACAGGAAAGCATAAGACACAAATACAGTTCTGTGTGCTGCTTTACTAATGCTTAGAAACGCCCAGGAAGCACACGGCAAGCTGGTTCTTAACACTCCCTTCCCTGCATTTGGCTAACATGCTTGACTCCACCAGGTCAGAGTGTCAGTGTTCTTCCTCTCAAGGCCTTACAAACTGGAACGAAACTAAATCAGGCAGGAACAGGGAATGTGCATTCCCCTCCGACCCTAACCTCACGCAGAGTAGAGTCCCAAACCCAGCCCTAACACCATTAAAATATTTATTAAAACCAAAGCAGGAGGGAACAGAACTGTTAGGAAACAAATCAAAGTGCTGATTGGAGGGTGGGCAGGGATAACAGAGCACTCCAACCACAGGAGGGGCCCCAGGCCCACCCATCCTGTCCACCCTGTCAGTGAAAGCCCTCATGCTTCCCATCTCAAACCCACACGGATGCAGCCGGGGCGCTGGTACAATCTTCTAGAGAGGGACCATTTTCCCAGCCCACCCATGACGTCAGCGACTCCCTCCCCCTTTCCCAATAAATAAACTGCTTGGGCCTCAGCTCCTTTGGGGTAGGGCAAAAGAATAGTTAGGGGACCCTGCCCTTGCTGCAGAGTACAGGAAGTTGGGGTGTCAACCCCACAATCCTCCCACCCTTTGCTTACTCCCCAGGCTTGCCAGAGAGGCCTCGATAAATAAATAAACGCTCCATTAAAGCTTCGATCGGAAAACCTTTAAGCAGTGCTCTTGCTGCCCTGCAAACCCAGCCGGCCAAACTGCCTCACCTGGCCTGGCTGAGGCAGGATTCTGAGCAGGCAGCCACCTTGGGCCTTACAGGGCCCTTGCAGCAAGGACACCAAAAGTGCAGTTAGAGCGCCATCCCCACCCCAATGCACACACATGGATTCACACACACATGTGGACACACCAGGATGTATCTGCAGCACAGATACAGATGTGTTCACCTTCATTCCCCGGCAGGCAGGCACACGCACATACACATGCACACGCACATACACATGCACACACACACTCTCCCTCTCTCACCCCAGGTCCACGGTGCGCAGTTTGGGGTGCATGCACACACACCATACAAAATCCTTCCCCTTTCAGTCTGCTCAGTGTGGCAGCAGCCAAACCCCAGAGCCAGAAGCTACTGAACAGAGAAGAGGGTATGAATCATGCTTTTCCAATGAGGCAGGAAAGATGGCCTGGGGCAGGAGGCTCCAAAGCTGCAGACAGGGTGGGCATCGCCAGACACCCTGGCTCCCTAGGCTTCTGTCAGAAATCCAGAGGGGTGAGGTCCCCAAAGTCACAGTCAAAGAGATCTCTGATGCCCTCACCCTCCTCGAGACCGAAGTGGTAGTCAACGGCCTCGTGGGGTGGGGAAAGGCTGATGAACTCCCCAGGGAGGAGCCCAGAAAAGTCTTCTCGAACATGTTCTAGGAGTGAGTCAGCAGCCACCAGGGGTGACAATCGGTCTTCTTCTGTGGGGGCCCTCAGGTTGCCCATCCGTGACAATATTGGTTCTGGGAAAAGAAGGCAGTATTATAGGTTAAGGACACCCAGCAGGAGAGGGGCTGCCATGATTGTATCCAAAGAGAACAAACCTGCCATACCTACCTTGCTCCAGGCCTAGCAGGGCCTGGCTGGGGTCCAAGGCTGGGGATGTGGAGGGAGGCGATGGGGGAGACCCTGCAGTGCCAAAGTCAGCGGTCCTGTCCTCCCCAGATGTCTCCTGGCACGGGGCCCTCCCAGGGCTGAGCCCCGCAGTACTCTCCTCAGGACACAGGAAAACATCGATGGGGCCTTGTTTGCTCTTAAGGGAGATCTGAAATGTCTGGATGGAGGCAGCAGGCAGGGTAAACTGAGGCCGAGGTGACCACCAGCCCAGCCCACCCTGTCTTGGTCAGGTCTGGAGTCCTGAGTCTCACCTCCGCAGAGCACACAGCTTGTAGTTGGGTCTCAGGAGGGGCCTTGATCACTATGACCATCTGTTCTGCGGGGTCCGCGATGCTTCGAAGGTCCTGGCATGTCACATAGGCCAGGGTTTGGGGGAGTTAAGGACCACTTGACCTTGAAAGAGCCACTGACTCAGCCCACACCTTTAGTCACTCCTATTGACTACCTCATCCTAGGGCCTGACACATAGTAGGTACTCAGAATCTCATTTCTAAGCTTCAACTGCCACATCTACCCATCCAATTTCTAACTAATGGCTGCCTGTAATAATTCCACATAAAATGCTCAACAGGTCTCCAGGATGGAAGATGGAAACTGACTCATTAATTAACGGTATTCACATTTTCTAATAAAGTTCCTTTTTGTGAATTAATTATAATCTGAACTTTGAAACTACTTACAGCATGATGTGATAGCTCACACATTTAGTCCCAGCACTTGGGAGGCAGAGGCAGGCAGATCTCCTTGAATTTAAGGCCAGCTTGGTCCAAGACAGTCAGAGCTACTCAGAGAAATCCTGTCTCAAAAAAACCAAAAAAGCTGTAATGGGGCACTAAATCAATGACCAAAGAAAAGGTTTGTCTTGCTGGTGGCAGGGTCACACACTCCAGTGGCCTGTGACTTTTTGAGACTACATAGCTTCAACTGGCCTTGAATATGTGAGTCTCCACCTCACATCTGGCCCTAGGATTACAAGTATACACCAGCATACTAGGCTTTGTTTTGCTAGCCTGGAAATAACGTAGACTCCACACACATACCCAGTGACTCTGGAGTTCAGACGAGGGCATCAGATACACTAGGACTGGAATTATAGATGGCTGTTGAGCCACCCT
The DNA here is from genome assembly GCA_028658305.1 of Pachyuromys duprasi. Lineage (NCBI taxonomy): Eukaryota > Metazoa > Chordata > Mammalia > Rodentia > Muridae > Pachyuromys > Pachyuromys duprasi. Next base: position 138,815,641 of record CM053766.1, on the reverse strand, counting down.
GTGGACGCAAGGACTCAGCGTGGGTCCTCAGGAGCAACAGACACTCTTCACTTCTGAGCCATCTCTCCAGGCCTAGGCTTCTTTTAAAATTTATTCCTTATTACAGAACTTAATTTTTGTGTGTCTGTGTGTGCATACACACATGCCACAGGGCTGTGTCTGTGAATGCCTGTGTGCAGGTCAGAGGACAGCTTGCAGGAGTCAGAATCCTTTCACTGGGGACTCAAACTCAGATGGTCATGACTACCAAACCATTTTCTTTCTTTTGAGGCAGGGTAGCCTTGGCTGTCTAGAACTCACTTTGTAGACCAGGCTGGCCTTGAACTCAGGGACCTCGCTGCCTCTCCCTCCTTAGTGCTGGGATTAAAGACATGCACTGCCACCACCCAAGGATTTTTTTTTTAATATGTACAATCTTGGAAATGGATATTACTATCCTCTTTTACAGTTAAAACTGAGGAGCATAAAAGCCAAGTAACTTGTTTAATGTCACATGGTCTTGTTTCCAAAGCCAGAATCTTTTGGAATCAGCTATATGGGTAACCTCCAGTCTCAGTAGTAGCCTGGTGCCATCACTGGCCAAGCCTGCCCTCCACTGCCTGGCCCCTCCAAGCCAAGGATATCGCTGGCTGTCTGAGTCCTCGGAGAGCAGTTGCAGCTGTGTGGTGCAGATGTGCATCAGGTGGTCCAGCTGCTGCTCGCTCTCCTGCAGTTGCTGTAGGTCCTGGGTCAGGCTTTCAAGCCGCTTACTGATCCCCACCATGGTATGGCTGCCTCTGTGGGAAGCCACTGAAGAATTAGCAGCCCTCCAGCCCTCCATCCATCAACCCTGGCCCTCAAGACAGTCTGCTGCCTCCACTGTTCTGTGGGAAGCAGGCAAGTTCTTTCCTCTGTCTGGCTCTGCTCTCCAGCTAGTTAGACTGGCATGGACTCAGTAAAATGCCTGATCTATCAACAAACACCTACATGTCCCCACCAAGGAACCAGGTAAGGAAATAATAGCACATAAACGCCATGAAATGACATGGCTGAATTAGATGTACACACAGACCATTTCTAAGACACACTGTCAAGAGAAAAGAAAACAATACAGAATGATTCATCAAAAACCAAGGCAGCTATGGCAGAAAAGGCAGCAGGATGCCTGGGATGGCAGAAAGGTAGAAGGGAGAAGCAGTAACAAAGCCAAGCCATCTGTAAGGCCGACCTGAGTGATGCCAGGATAAGCTGGAATGGTAGTAGCAGTGGTCCAGTAAGAAACCCTGGGAAAGGGACAGGAAGCCTTCAGAAAGGCGAGCGCGTGTCTGTGTGCATACAGACGGGACACCTTGTACAGCTAGAGAGCTGGATCTGCAAGATCTGTATATTCCTCCCCTTCTATCACCCCAGGGAAGACGACTCTCTTCGGAGCTTGGGTTCCCAGCTGTTCGGAATCTAGGAAGCCACTGCAGGCAATTTGGCTTGGTCTGGCTGCTACCTGCCCACCTGACTGGTGAGTACTTACAGCCACTGGATATGATTCTTGGACTTCTTGGCAATGAGCTGGATGCCCTCGAGGACATTGGTGATGTCATAGATGCGCCGTTTCTGCACCTTCAGCACCTCAGCGGCCCAGTTCAGGTCAACAACGCCATCAGCTGAGCGGCTCAGCAGCTCCAAGAAGCGCTTGGTGGTCAGATTTAGTGATGTCTCATAGCGTGACTTCTCCCCCGGAGATTTCACACCTGGGGGCAGGGGTTAGGCTAGGCAGGGCTCCTCAAACACTCAACCTGTCTCCCTAGCAATGCAGAGTGGCAAGGTGAGGCGGGAGGCAGATGGCTCCTTCCCCTTCATCAGGCCAAGCAAAAGGCTCTGTGGCTGCCAGCTGCCAACCACAGCATTCCTCTTGTGGCTGGGGAACTCCCCACCTCCAAGGCCTGAGGAAGTTATGTCAGGCAGCCATTTTGGCTGCCTGCTGGGCCCTGGAGTCTAGAAGCATGCCCACCCCCAATCTGGGTCTGAGAAGCTGGAGTCAATGGGCACCTTTCCCTGGGTGGCGGCCTCTGCCCCGGAACGACCCGCTGCTACCAGCCAGATACTGATGGTCAGTTTCCAGATCCAGCCTCCGTTTCACCTGTAGCAGAAACACAGGAAGATGCCCAACCAGGAGTGAGACCACAGAAGACTTAGCTTGGCACCCCAGCCCATCTTATTTTTCTCTGTTAGGGTGTCTAGGTGTTCAGGCAGAGGCAGATCCCAAGGGACACATCATGAGGCTATTAATCCTCCCAGAGAAACCAGCCAAGTGCAGGGCTGAGGATCTGAGTTCAAATCTTAGGTCCAACATCACCTCCATGGGGCTGGTGGTAGTTTCTTTTTGAGTCAGGGTTTCTCTGTGTAGCTCTGGCTATCCTCGAACTCACAGAGATCTGCCTGTCTCTGCCTTCCAGAGTGCTGGGATTACAGGCATGTGCCATTGAGCCTGGCTGGTAGTTTTTAGTAAGTAAAGAAAAAATCATTGCTGTAATACTAGAGATTAAAATGGAGGCCTTCTTTGTTTCAAAAACAAACATAATGGAGGCCATGTGTATACTAACAACCTACTATTTAGTCCTCCTCGGTTCCTCCAAACACAAGGTCTCACATTTAGCCTAGGCTGGCCTCAGACTTACTATGTAGCCAAAGATGACCTTGAATTCCTTATATTCCCGCTTCTACCTCCCAAGTACTGAACATGGATCAGGATCACTACTTTTGACACTTCCCTCAATAGTAAGTGCTAACTTTCTCCCCTTAACCGCAAGCCAATGGCAAAGAGCTGAGAACCGCTGCAGGTAAGGATCAGCACAAGCTTGGAGCAAATCCTGCACCTAGAGTTCTACTTCTGATCACAACCAGGGAGCTTTCTGGCTGCAACAGGGTTCCACCGCAGGCGAGAAGCGCCAGCTACATCTCCCTCAAGTCCTGACCCACAGAGATTATACAAGTGCTTTAAGACACCAAGGGAGGGCACAGGTCCCTCTGGCAAGCCACGTCTCTGGTGTTTAATTCATTTACGCACCTCTAACCATGGCAGCAGCTGGTGCTCACCAACTGCTTTGTGCTCATCAATTTCCTCCGCCCTTTGGCCTGGCCACACAATGGCTCCACTTTACAGATTAAAGCAACATGTGCTGAAGATCACACAGCCACAATTCCCACCCAGGTCTGTTTGAGAAAGACCCCAAGCTGCTGATTTCCATGGCCTCCAGCACAGGTTAGAAACAGAGATGGAGATCCTGGAAACCCCACAGAGAGCTCAAGAGACCCAAACTGGACCAGACTCGCTGCCCTCTTACCAGCCACAGGCCTTTCTCAACTAAACCGTCTTTCAACCTGGCCCACCAGCTGTCACATCCATTTGCCAGGAATGCTACCCACGGACACCACCACCCTCCCAGCTGTCCCCACACTGGTCTGCCTCTACATCTCTCTGCCTCAGTAAAGCTCTCCAAAAGCACTCCTCATATGAACTGGTGATACAGGCGTCTCCCAATCCCTGCCTCCGAGGTGCATCCATTTCACCTCTTCTCACATCTGGAGCTCCCTCCAACAAGAACCTTAACAGTCACGCAGACAGCTGTTTCCATCCTCGCTCTGTTTTGCCTCCTCCCTGCCTACCCCTCCACCTCAGCAACAGAGTCACTGGACCTCTGCATCACCGTCTGCCAACACGTGCTGACTGCAGTCCCCACCCTCCTGCTGCCGCTGACCACTGGGAGCCAAGGACTAGGACAGCATGAGGAAGAGGGTCACATGCAGGCAGACACTGCCCGTGCTGTGCCGGAGCAGGGCACTACTTCCCACAAACCTCCTCAGCAAGCTCTTGCCTCATAGCAGGACCTACAGCCAGGGAGAAACCCAAGATATGCACCCCACTAGGCTGCCGACAAAGCCCCATCCAGGAGCAAGACCCCAACATATGAACTAGCCAGGAATGCATTCTCCCCAGTAGCCTGGCCCTTGACCGTCCCCAAAGGCACAATTTAAAGTAAGGGCTCAAACTGATGCCCATTTCCGTTACTCAACTTTAGATGATAACTCTAGCACCCAGCTCCTAAAACTGCAGGTGAAGATGCTCACTAGTGAAAACAGCTGAATGATTCAAGTACCCATCCACAGGAAGGGTGCAGGCAGGCCCAGGCCAGCTAGCATCCTCTCAGACACAGACCACTGTGACAAGTTAACACATATATGGTCCCTTTCCAGACTATCTCAGGAGCTGTTCTCTAGTTCAGTTCCTAACACAGTGTTTCAGAAACGGACACTTCTACGGGAGCCAGGACAGACGGCTGCCTTCTCTGGGCAACCAGAACGAGGTACTGTTTGAACACGACCAGTCTAAGGAGAACCCTGAACTCCTGACACATAAACCTCCACTTCTCAAGTGCTGTAGTTATAAAGGAGCCATCACGCCTGGCTCACAGCAACTTTTAGAACTATTTAAAAGCTCTGGGGACTGTCAGAGTCCTTGCCGAGCATACATAAATCCTGGGTTCAATCCCCAACACCAGCCAGTGATGCATATATTAAAATAAAGATGCCACATCTAAAGCAAGAGCCTTGAACTACCAGTGGCTTTCCACTCTAAGTCTGTCTTTTCAGTAAACAGGTATTTCTATAGTAACCATGTATTACGTTATAACAGGAACCCTCAGCTTCTTGCTGTGACTGTTTTGTAACAGGGTCTTTATAGTGCAGGCTGGCTTTGAACTCAAGACTCAGTATCCTCATTCTTGCCTGTTTGAATTATAAGATTTGTCAATGAACCAAGATAGGCTGTTGGCATTTTAATTTGTTTTTATTTAATTTACTTTTTAAATTAACTTCTTTTTAAAAAGAACTTTGTGTGTAGGAGTGTATGTGAACACGTGGGCATGGGTACCTAATGAGGGCAGAGGACATCAAACCCCTGGAAGCTGAAGTTATAGGAATCTGTGACCTCAGTGTGGGTGCTGGAAGCCGAACTCCAGTTGTCAAAATAGGGGAGAAGTGCTTTCAATGGCCGGTCCATCTCTCCAGCCAATTTACCTTTAAGGCTTGGTTTCACTATGTAACCCTGGCTGGCCTTGAATTTGTGGCGATCCTCCTGTCTCTGCTTCCCTCAGCTCTGTAGGACACAGGAAGACACACACACATCGCCATGACAAGGTAGAGGCAGGTAGGCAGGCAAGGTAAGAAGGAATGTCAGAATTGCATGGAGTCCTGTATGCAGGAAGCACCCAATAAGTGCTTCCTGGGTGGAAGCCAAACCTCTATTTCAAGGACTGGGTCCCAAAAATGCCAGAGCAAAGTCAGTAGAGGCTAAGATCCAGATACGCATTCTTGGCCTTTGGCTCAAGGATGGTGTCAGCCTCTCCCACGGAAAATGTTTGCTGGCCCTTAAGTACCAGGGGGGCAGGGGATCCTTAAACTACCTCTGCACCCAGCACTTAATAGGGACTCACTCACTCAACGACTTGAGTGAACGGAATGTTTGGTCAAATGTAGAATACCTGCCCAGGGCACAGGCCTCTGGAGCACATGGAAGGCATGCCAGCTGACCCAACAAATACAAGCTGGCCTCCTCGATGGGAAGAACGGCCATTACCAATCAGGAAATACCACTCCCTGAATGAATGATTACGGAAAGCTCCACCATTTCTGGGCCTCAGCCTCCCCACCTGTGAAAAGGGTCAAAAATTAAGGTTGCCCACAGGATTAAGTGAGGAAAGGGCTTAGCACAGAGCCAGGCACACAAAACATTCTCAAAACAATGGTGGTTGCTATTATTGTTATTATTAGCATCTTGGTGATTCCGGAAGGAAGGCGGCACTGGGCTCTGGGCCAAGGGGGCTATAGGCCTTTCCCAAGCTGCCTCAGGAACCAGCTGCCACCCACACCCCCATCAGCCGTTGAACAGCTAGCTTCTACTCCTGGTCCTGGTCCTTGCCCCTCCCACTTGCTCCAAGCCTCCTGCTGAGAAGCCCCTCCTGTCTGAACCACCCCCACAATAAAGTTGATGGTGCTCACCCTGCGCCCGCCCCAGCTTGGATCCAAGTTCCCTTCCCCACTGGCTCAGCTGCCTTTTCTAGGCCTCCAGCCCAAACTGGTCTTGAGCTGCTTGTTGCTTAGGATCAAGGAAGACTTTATCCCGGGATCTCCCTCCCACGTCTTCTCTCTCCGGGAACTGGAGGCCCCTTCTCAGGGGCCCAGCCCACCCAACCTTCTAGTGGCTCCGGGGTCTGTCTGCCTGATTAATAAAATTCCATGGCAACCAGTGGCTGGAAGGGTGGCAGATGGAAGGACAGGCAGAGAAAGGGCTGCAGCAGCTGGCTCAGCACCCCGCCCCTGCAGAGAAGGCCTTCCAGTTAAGGGCCTATCCCCAGAGGCCTGGAAGGCCAGGCCTACACCTGGCAGTCCAACATCGGGACTCTAGGGAGGGTCTCCCAAGGGGTCTCCAACAGTCACCCTCCTTCACCTCCAACACGCGACCGTGCGCACTACCTAGCCCTAAGTTCTGCTGCAAGCCAGCAAAAATCAGTTCCAACACCAGCCCCACCACCTGCAGCTGCGTGAGACACTTCCCTGTCTGGGCCTCAGTTCCTCCCTCTGGCAGATGGGCATGTGACAACACCCGGCTCACAGCAGGATTGAGAATCCTGCTGGGCGCGCACTAAGCAAGCACCAGCTGAATACACGTGAGCCATTATCAGTAAAGAATCCGACGCTCTGGTGAAGACGCTGAGGCCCAGCGCAAGGCGCAGCAAGCAGGGACCAGCAGTCGGTCAACGCGCGCCCCGGGGCGGAGCCCGGAGGCCCAGCCCAGGCTCCGCGCCGCCCAGCGCTGCAGCCCGCCCCTCCCCCGTCCGCGCCTAGGGTCCGTACCGGCGGGCGGCCGAGAGCCGGGCGCGGTGCACTAGGCGCGGGTCGGGGCGCCTGCGGCGTGGCGAAGAGCAGCACGTCAGGATCGCGGGGGCCGGCGGGCGGCGCGGCCGGGCCGGCGGGGACCTGCGGGGCGCCGACCTCGGGCGCGGTGGAGATGATGACGATCTGCGAGGAGTCGAGCAGCCGCAGCGCGCCCGCCCCGAGCAGGGCCTCCAGCGCCGGCGCGTGCTGGCCGCCCGCGGGGGCTACGGCCATGGCGCTCACGGCCCGCTTGGCCCGGGAGCCAGGCGGCGGCGGCGGCGCGGGCCCATGGCGGCAGGCCGCGGCGAGGGCTCGATCCCGCTCCGCCCCGGCCGCCGCTGCTTGCAAAGTCCGGGCCACTTTTACGCGCCAAATCCTTTTTGCCGCGAAAGAGCCACGCGCCGCCGAGCGCCACCTCCATTGGCCGGCGAGGCTGTGACGGAGGCGACTCCGGCGGCGGACATTGGTTGCAACGTGCGGGGCCGGCGACGCAGGGCGGGACCCGGGGCGGGGCGGCCAATCCCGGGGCGGGGCGCGCGCAGGCTTTGTCCGGGCGGTGCCGGGAGCCTCCTTCGCCCCGCGCGGAGCCCTGCAAGAGGCGTGGGCCCTGGGCCCCGCCCCCTGCGCCGCCTGCTCGGTGGGTGGCAGGCTCTGGCGAACGGAACAAACTTCGTACTCGGTTCTGCACGTCCCACAGTCCCCACATGCTACATGACCCCTAGACTCTCAACCTGTGGCCTCCACCCCCTCAGCTTGGATTCCAGAAACTGCCTCTTGCTGCACGCTCTTTTTGCTCACCTCCAAAGCTCGCTTCAGCCACACCCGAAGACCCAGGTTCCGTTTGCTCACGGATCTTGTGCTGGACCCTGTCCCTGTCCCTGTCACCCAGAAGCCAAGCCCAGGAGGGGTGCCGGGACATGGGTAGAGATGTGTGGCTCTGATTCAGTCTCGTTTGAGCTGGAATTCCTTCCGTAGCCAGCGCCCAGTTTGCGTTCATTCGTTTGCTCACTCCACCCTGGCGCCTGTCTTTAATCTCGGTGCTTTGGGTGGCAGAGGCAGGCGGATCCTCTGAGTTCACTATGTAGTCCAGGATTACACAGTGAGACCCCGTCTCAAAAAATCAGAAATGTCTGAGAGCCTGCTCAGTGCCCCATCCTCAGCCCAGACCTTGACTCCTGACTTAGTGAAAAGGAAAGAAGGGAACAGAGAGGCAGCAGATGCTTGCAATGTGAAGAGTAACTCCATGTTAGGTCTCACGCAGGGCGGTGCGGGAAGTGGGGGCGGTGAGGGGTGAGGGTGCATATTGCCAGGCATTAATCCTGAGGCCCTGGGCTATCTCCATCAGCATTTCTCATTGCTCAGGTCAGCCCATCTGACCAGTATTGTCCTCTCTGCTAGGCATCATGCCAACGCTGGGACCAGAGATGTGAAAGGTTTGACAAGACCTGCAAGCTTCCTGCCCTTGGGGTGGGGGTGACCATAAGAAGAGAGTAGCTGACAATATTCAAGTCGCCAAATGCAGTTTAAGCATTACTTCCTCCAGGGAGCTCTCAACCCAGGGTTACTTCCTCCATTGCCCCATGCTGCTTTATCTCTGTCCAACTCTGACCACATCGCTCTGGGCTGGCTTAGCAGGGACTGTTTCCTTTCTGGGTATAAGAGAAATGGAGGTTGAGGGCAGAGCAAGGATGCCACAAGGATGCTGTGATTTTCCCAGGCTTCAGAAATACCAGAACCCCCATATCCCTGCACTGCAGACAGCTGTAACCCCAGCAGGTAGACGAAAGACCCCAAAGGAGTTCTAGGCCGTCAGTCAGGGCAACATGAGATCCTGTTTTAGAACAAGCAAATTGCAGCTCCCAAGGATGCTTTTCAGTTCCGTTTTGTGTGAAAAATGAGGTACCTAAACCTTGCCTAGGCCATCTCTGGTTTCCGTGAGGATGAAGCCATACAGAGCTAAGAAAGTACTGTGTAGACTACGGGGTGGTTTGGAAAGTGGAGTGTCTTCCTCCCCCCCCCCACCTCCAAGAGCAGTTTGTGAAATTACTCATTGCAAATCCTGGAATGTGTCAGAACTGGGAAGGACCACAGAAAGCAGCACATGAGCCTCTTGCTGTGCAGATGGGAAAGTGAGGCCCATTCAGGGATGGTGCTTGTGACAGAGTCTGGCCCACACTGGATCCCCTGACCTGGGTCTGCCTGTCCCTATTCGTGTGCTGCTCACCCTCCACACCACAGTAAAGCAGCTGAGGGCTAGATCTCAGTCAGCAAAAGCAAGCCAGACTCTGACACTGGCAGAGGGTGAGAGAAGCTGGCACATTCTCATTCCAGATGCCGAGTTTCCTTTCTCTGAGCTTGCCTAAGGGACCCATTAACAATGACACTCTCTTTTGTAAAGCCTTCTGCTACTCAATAGTCATTCAACAAACACTTACTGAGCATCTGTCATCTATCAAGGATCAAGATGGTTGCTGAGAGGAGGAGCATAGTATTTTCCCATTTTGTGACAATTAAGCTGAGCTTACCTAGTACGTTACAAGGTTCTACTACCCAGGGCTGGAGAGGCCAAGGTCAGGCCTGCAGAGCCTCACCCTCCCAAAATATCCCACCACACATCCCACACACACCTACACTCACAGGTGCTCAGGAGGCTGGGGCAGGAAGATTGCTTGAATCTAGGGATCCAAGGACAGCTGGGCCACAGAGGGAGAAATATTAATACCCATTATACAGAGGGGTGGAACTTATGCTAGGCAAGGTGGCTTACCCCTTTGATCCCAGCACTTGAAAGCAGAGGCAGGCAGATCTCTTCGATGCCAGCCTGGTCTACAAAGTTAGTCCAGAACAGCCAGAGCTGCACAAAGAAACCTGGTCTCGAAATGCCAGCTAGCTAGCTAGGTAACTCAAGTACGTATTTGAGGTAACAGAGCTGTCCTCTTTCCCATCCACCCCCAGGCCCTGAGCAGCAGAGAAGAGTGTGGAGTGAAGACCAGAATTCCTCACAGGAAAATGAGATGAGATAAGGGCTTTTGAATCTGTTCACAAATAGTGGACAGCAGAAAAGGGCTCGAGAGATGAGTCCCTTGGCCCAGAGCCTGGAAGATTCTGATAAGGCTGTTCTTAATGTCAGCAGTTCTCCTGAGGCTGATCAGTGTCCGGAAACTAATCCACTATCACTGGGCAGCCACTTCAGTTGATGGTCTCTTTTCAACCCCATAACCTCAGAAGTGAAGCTTATTTATCTGCAGGGTGCAGAAAGGAAGAGGCTCAGAGAGGGTTCCTCACAGCTGAAGGTCACACAGCAAACTGAGGTGAGAACTTAGCCTGTTCCTCTGCAAAATCCAGGACTGCCCTTGATAGTTGACATTCTCTGTTAATGTCCCAGGAAGCAGAATTAGCATAGAATGTGTGGTTTCCAAAGAGTATCTATACCTACCACCATCTACACCAACCCAATCTCTAAAGGAGCCCAGGAAGGTGATGGCTCCTGGTCCTGCCTGGACACATCTTGCCTTTGTTTTTTTCTGAGATACAGAATGGGTCAGGTATCAGTGGCGCACGCCTTTAATCCCAGCACTCAGAAGGCAGAGGCAGATTCTCTGGGTTCAAGGCCAGCCCAGTCTACAGATCGAGTTCCAAGACAGCCAGGGTTACACAGAGAAACCCTGTCTCAAAACAAACAAAAACAGAGCTGCAGAACGGTGTAGCTGTAAGTGGTTAGGCCTCTCACTTCATGCATGCAACCAGACTAAACACGAATGTGGGGCTGTGTGACCAAGGCTCACATCGTTTTCTCTGAACTGCACTCATTCGTGGACATCTAGTGAACGTGCATGTCTGACGTTGTAGGGGCTGGGAAACCATGGGCAGAGCAGATGTATCTGCGACACCTGGGGCCTGCAGGCTAGTGCAAGACTGAGGAATTACTTCCGTGGACCTGCACAATATGCTCATTAAGAAGTCTGACAAGTGACAGATAATTTAAAGCTATTTATTCCACACAAACACCGCATAAATATACATTCTTGGCTTTAAAAAAAAAACAACCTCTAAGCATGAGTGTCCCATCGTTACAAGGAATACATAATTGGAAGAAACGTCTCTATGGTGACTTCATGTTATTAAGGGGCACAGAGACAGCCATTGTTGGGTCCTGGCAGCAGGCAGTGGGGAGTTCTACATCTGCGACTCCTCGTTCCTCTTGAGTGATCCCAGGACGCTACACTGACTGGCAGTTTACTGTCCCTAGAGATGTCCTGTCACCATGCCAGCTCTGGCCGAGCAGGCCGCCTGCCCACTGGAGAGGTGGTCTGAGACAAAGGCAAGCCTTCAGCGCTCGTCCTGGCTGGCTGACAGGGACAGTACATTACTGCGCTTGCCCCAGGCCTGGAATGTGGGGAACAGTTCTAAGACGGGTGTCAGGTTCAGATGAAGATTCGGGAAGCAGAGTTTCAGCCTGGTCCACAGAATGGTTTAATTTCAAAATGTAAGCACCTGGCTTTCTGATGAGGCCAGCAACAGAGTCTTGCGGGCGCAGCTCAGTTGATGAGAATGCCCTGGGGTCCACCCCAGCTCTGCATGACATTGTTTGAGGTGCTGCACACCTTTGATCCCAGCACTAGAGAGGTGGAGGCAGAAACGTGAAGGTATCCTTAGCTAGAGAGCAAGTTCAGGGCTAGCCTAGGCTATATGAAGCCATGTCTCAAACAAAAGGAAAAACAGAACAAAACCTGTAACAGTTGGCAATACTAACCAGGCCATTCATGTACCAAGCAGTACCTTGTGGGGCTCTGCTGGATAAGGTTGAAGTGGTCTACAGATAGCCAATTTTCTATGAAGGTGGACTCTTCTTTTCTCAGCAGGGGTTTTAAAAGTCTCTCCTGATCTTGGTGACTCCAGGTCTTCTAAGGAGCTAAGGATCATCACATAGCCCTCAGGGCAGATTATAGGCCAGACCCTTCCTTGATAAGGAAGCTGCACCAGCAAGCATCTAGGAATTCCTAGAAATGCCCCACCCTGCTAAGGCTCTTAGTCTAGCAGTGACCTTCAATTATTCTTGGAGACCCTCCTACTGGATAGCTAAGTATTGTATTTTCCTTCTGTGTTAGGACCATTAAGTATCCCCGACCCCTGACCCCAGGGAATCACACACACTGACCTTCGGAATCTCTCCCTCTGCCCAGGGTTTATATGGCCCTTGATTTCACTTTCTCACTTCAGTACCATCTGAGATTCATTTATCCTCTGCCAGGCCTCCCCTCACCAGGCCTGTGTCTTTAGCCCTCACCTCTGCCATGTTCTGCACAGCTTAACCATGAACTGTAACACTCTGGTATTACCATAGGCTTTTGGACCATTGCCGCTGGCAATTTCATGCTAAAAGAGCCAAACTATAATACTCTGTGGAAAACCTTTTCCACAACCCAGCTAGCGCACTCGGGCCTCACCCTAAAGCACTCTAACTGCCCCTGAGAGAAATAGAACTCTGGTTCTCTGTCCGGAAGCTCAGCGCCAGGACCTCAGTGCAGACCCATGGCCCTGCAGAACGGGGGAACGACAGTACCTGCGTTTCCTCCCAGCTTGCCTTGCTCCATGACTGTGACCAAACTTGCCCTGCTATTCCAGGTGAGCCTGCAGCTCCTCAGGCACAGTGTGGCACAGAGGGAGTGCCCAGCAAATGTCACAATACTATTGATTTTGCTTGGACGTCGACTGGTTCCAGCACAGCCTCTCTCCTCTGCAAGTCATGAAGGATAAGGTATGGACATGGCAAGAGAAGGAAAATAGACACTCCTTGTGTCCCTGTGCGGCCCCAGCCATCAGTCAGGGTTCCTGTCTCTCCCAGGAGAGAGGAAAACACCATACTGAGAGGCTTCACGCCTGCCCTGACGAGGACCAGGCTGAGGAGGCAGGAGATTCTTACAGCCAATGGCGCTGCTTCTTCATCTGTAAATGAGAATAATAAGACGATAATAATAATGTTTGTCCGATGGGGCTGTTGCCATAGTGAATGAGCTGCCTGATACTTAGAAGAGTACTTTATGTGCCAAGAGTGCTCAGTGCGATGTCAGCTGCTACTGAGAATGTAGATAAAAGCTAGGCAGTGGCGGCGCATGCCTTTTAATCCCAGCACTTGGGAGGCAGAGGCAGGTGGATCTCTGTGAGTTCGAGGCCCAGCCAGGTCTATAGAGTGAGTTCCAGGCCAGCCAGGGCTACAAAGTGAGACTTGGTCTACTTCCCCACTTTCCAGAAGATGCAGGTTTGATTCTCAGCACCCACTTAGGTCGGCTGACAGTCCTCTGTAACTCCAGCTCCAGGGGATGGAGCCTCTTTCCGTTCCCTCTATGAGCAACTTCTCACACACACAACTAAAAGTAAAATTTGAAATTTGAAATAAGGTATCAAAATATTCATACACACAAAATAAAATAAATAAATATTTTAAAAACTTAAAAATAATAAAAGAACAGAGATGAGGCCAACAGGATCAAGGTAGAAGAGAATGGACTATGATAGTCACCCCGCATACACGCCTCCGTCACACACACAAATAAATAAATAAATGTTAAAAATCGTTTTTTTCAGTGGGGATAGTGAGCTCTGGAGGCATAGGAAGAAGAATTTCTGTGATTCAAGGCCAGGTTTGTCTACAGAACAAGTTCCAGGACACCAACAGCTACATAGTCTCTTTCTAAAAATAGACAACGCACACGTAAAGAGATAGAGATATATAGATATAGATGTACAGAATGGAAATGAGCCAACCCAAACAACAGATATAAGAGTCAGAAAGATCAGGAGTTCAAGGCCAGTATTAGCTACATGATGAATCCAAGACCAGCATGGGCTACATAAGACTCTAACTTAAACACACAATCATGTGTGTAACACACACACATTCTTATATGTATGCACACACATACTCAAGTATGTACATATACACACTCACATACACTCATGTATGTACACACACATATACTCAATGGCTATGGCAGCTTTTCTACCTTCTCACCTTGAGTTTTCCACAAAGGAAAATCAAAGTGACTCTCTTTCACTGGAGAGCAGGAAAGCTGTCTGCAATAGCCGGGTCCTACCTCTCAAACCCTGTGAGGTGCAGACAGGCCCAGAGACAAGGATGGGGAAATAGGTTTGGAGGACAGCGGAATGAGCCAACTCCCTATTCCACTGGTCTTGGACCTTTGGGGGTCAGCAGGACGGAGACAAAGGGTTTCATGTAGCTAAGGATGACCTTGAACTGGAGATCTCTGGTCTTTTCCTCCCGAGTCCTAGGACTGCAGGTGTGCACACCCGGGTCCTGAAACTTGGCCGTATTTTAACGTTGCTGAATTTTTCAATTTCTTCTCCTCCTTTCCCTCTCCTACCACTTCCCCTCCCCTCTTTTATGTGCTGAGGGTGAGAACCCTCGTGCATGCCACATGCAAGGCAGTGATCTGCTGCTCGGCCCCACCTGCAGCCCCTCTCTCCCTTTTCAGGGAGTCAAAGTAATGATGGATCTTAGACCTTGAACAGCAGCGTAGAGGTGGCGAGCCACAGCGCACAGCCAGGGCCAGGAGGGACCGGGGGTGACAGCAGCGGGAGACCCGTGCCCAGCGCATGCCACACTCGGGTTTCCCTGAACATGTGTTCGCAGGGCCCAGCACTTGCCGTATCACAAGCCCTCGGGTTGCCACCATGGGCTTCAGCAACAGCCGACAGTGGCCACAATGGGGCAATGAGCTTTCCTTTCTTTTTGTAGCTGACACCTGCGTTAGGGCCCCAGGTTGACAGGCAGGCGCATGGCAAATGCAGGGAATGCAGCTTCGGAGGAGACGGGGGAGGGCAGAGCACTGGGAGAGAAAGACTTTTTATAATATATTAAGATATTCAGAGAAAGAGACACAGTCCTCCAACCCCCCACCCCTGCCCACACACTATTTTAAAATTAAAAAAAAAAAAACCTCTTCTGGAAGCCAGAGTTATATATATATGCCAAACAGGCCAGGAAACACAGCAGGTCTCCTGGAGCTGGCAATGAACCGAAACAGGGGCTTTGTGTCCAGGCCACTGGCTGGCTGAGGGGGCATTGTTAGGGCCTGGCCTCGTCTGGGAAGGGGGGGGTGAAGAGGGCAGGGGGAGTGTGTTCCCATGACTCCCTGGGGAGCAATGACAATCAGGGCCAGCTGCGAGGCCTGGCACGCCAGGGGCCTAGTAGGCGGCTGGCCTCAGAAGGGCCATGAAGGGCAGGAGAGGATAGAAGGGGCACAGGGGAGGGGCCCACGGTCCAGGCCTATCCCTTGGCTGGAAGCAAACTCTAAAGTAGAGAAACATGGGGTTTACTCACTACAACCTCCTCTCTCACCCTTCCTATGCCCTGGGTCACTGTACCATTCTCCAGGGACACCCCAGATTGGTCCACTCTCCCTTCACTACCTGCAGCTACCTGACCTTGGTATCTGGGCCACAGGGCTTCTTGCTGGCGCTCTGGGCCACTATTCTCTGTTCCTCACATGAAGACAGAAAAGTCTTTCCCAAAGGTAACTCACACCCCACTGGCGTGCCTTGCTTATGCTTGCCAAGGACATGTATGTGACAAAACCAGAGGACTGCAGGCAGCGCCGCTGCCTTCGCAGGCATCAGAACCCACCGCCTTCTCTAAGTATGTCACACTCACTGCTGGTATCCAGGCTGATGCTTAGGCTCACCATACCTTTGAAATCATTCAAGGGTCGTTTTTGGGTTTTGGTTTGGTTTTGCTTTAGTTTTGGTTTGAGACACGGTTTCTCTGTGTAGCCTTGGCTGTCCTGGACTCACATTGTAGATCAGGCTAGCCTCAAAGAGATCCACCTGCCTCTACCTCCCGTGTGCTGGAATTACAGGCCTGTGCCACTGCACCCAGCCAAGATAAGATCTTTTTACTGGCATGCTCTGGTCTCAAGTTTGTGATCCTCCTGTCTCACACTCCTGCCTTTGAATATATATGTGTGTGTGTTATGCATTTTTAAAGACTTTATTTATTTTGTTTCATTTTATTTTTTGTGTTTGTTTGTTTGTTTTGAGGCAGGGCCTCATTATGTAACTTTGTCTGGACCAGAACTTGCTATGTAAATCTGGCAGATTTCAAACTTGGAAGAGACCTAATGTATGGGCCCGAGCCCCCATGCCTGCTGACTTATTTCAATTATGTGTACATGTGCCTTGGGTGGCCTGTGCATGCGAGTACAGGTGCCCATAGTAGTGAGAGACATCAGATCCCCTGGAGCTGGACTTACAGCTGTTTGTGAATCACCTGATGTGGGTGCGGGGAGTTGAACTTGGGTCCTCTGCAAGAGTGATACATGCTCCTAACAGCTGAGCTATCTCTTTTGTCCTGAACCCTGAAAATAGAGGTGTGTGTGACTGCAACCAGTCACACTTAATGCAAAGGAAGAAGAGGAGGAGAAGGGAGAGAAGGGCATGGTGTTCAAGTGCACCCTAGTGCTTGGGTGGCAGCAGCAGGAGAGTGTCTGAATCGAAGCAGTGTGCCCCAACACAGTGAGTTTTCCACCAATCAGGTCTATATAGTGTTCGATCATCTCAAAATACCAAAGATGATAATAAAATGAAACAAGGTAAGGAATGTATATTCCTAAGTCACACATAGGCAAGTGACGATTTCTGAGCCACTGAGCTACACCCAGGCCCAAAAAGAATTTTTGTTTGTTTGTTTGTTTTTGAGACAGGGTCTCTCTGCAGAGTCCTGACTGTCCTGGAACTCACACTTTGAAAGCCAGGCTGGCCTTGATCTCACACCTCCAAAGCACCGAGATGAAAGGAGTGTCCCTTCACACCTAACACATACAAAATAATTAGTTTTAAATTTTATGTATTTCTGGTGGGGGCGTTGTCCATGAGGGTGGTTGCTCACGGCAACAGGTGTAGATGCTGGGCACCGAGTCCTCCGAAAGAGCAATACAGGCCCCTAATCACTAAGCCGCTTGGCTTTTGGTTTTGTTGTTTGTTTTGTTTTTGAGATGGCCTCACGTAGTCCAGGCTGCCCTGGTTAGTTTTTTTGCTGATGTGACACAAACTACAGTCACCTGAGAAGAGGAACCTTAACTGAGAAATTGCCTCCATCGGTTTGGCCTGTGGATGGATCCATTGGGCACATTGTCCTGGTTAATGACTGACGTGGGAGGGGCCAGGCCATCCTTGGGTAGGTGTATAAGAAAACAGACTGGGCAAGCCAGGGGAGCAAGCAGTTTCAGCCTTTCATTCCTGCCCGACTTCCTCAGTAACTAGCTGTAACCACAGTAGTTAGAAGATGAAATAAACGCTGCCTTCCCCTAGTTGCTTTTGGCCATGGTGTTTTATCACTGAAACGGAAATCTAAGACATCAAAGCCACTGTGTATAGCAGAGGATAGTCTCGAACTCATGATTCACCTTTCTCTACCTCCTGAATACTGCAATTACACAGGCCTGGGGATGTAGCTCAGTTGGTAGACCGCTTGTCTTACAAGCAGGGCTCAAACCCCAGCACTGCACGCATGCGCGCAGGCATACACACGCACATACACACACACACAGGAACTCACAGCTCTGCCCACTGCGCCGTGATGGCTACTTTATCTAAGAGACTATTTGTGCTTATTATACCTTCAAAGCATAGTTTTTGGATATTCCATTAGATCTTAGGTTTTGTTGTTTGGGTTTGATTTTTTTTTTTTTTAAAGGAAGTGTTTTGCAGTTTTTTTGTCTGTTTTGTTTTGCTTTTGCTTTTTGAGACAGGCCTGTTCTGTTGGCCCTGGCTCTGTGTACTTTATTGCGTGGGCTTTGGAAGCAACACTCTGAGAGGGGACCATAGGCTCCCACAGATGCCAGAGGAATTCGTGACATAACAAAGGCACTCCAAAAGAAGCATCTGAAGAGCTGATGTGGCCTGGCCCTGGTCCTGACTCTCAGCTGAAACGCAGCCCACAGGGAGAAGCCTGGGAGTGTAAAGGGAGCTGGGATTGTGACACTCACGCCAGGACCCGTACACAGTTCTGCCAACTTTCTAAGTCACGACTTCTATGGGAGTTCTTGAGCAGAGCCAGTGAAAAAACCAAAACCAAAACCAAAAACAGGCTCCCCCTGTTTAGAAGACTTCTCAAACTGACACTCAGAGAAGAGTCTGGCTCTCTGTCCTCTCTTGTCTCTGTCTAACATCAAAACCCTCGCTCCAAAGTGCCCTTCAAGGCCAAGTAAGACATTCTCTCCCTAGGAGTCTGAAACAAGACAAGGGAAGAGGGGAAGAACACTTTTCCCTTTATAAATACGCTCTAAGTTGTCAAAGAAAACAAGGACGATCTGAAGTCACAGCTTGTGGCGACACGGGCTCCGTTCTGGGAGGTGGAACATGGCGTTCTGGTTTAGGAGCTCAAAGGGTTCAAAGCGTGCTTCTTCTAAACCAATTGCACCTACAGAGTGGTAAAAGAGAAGAACGCGGAAAGAGAGGCCGTTGCCAGGGTGTGGAAGGTTTCAGTGCAGAGCATCAGACATAGGCACTTTCCTGGCATCTCAGTTTGCAAATCGTTGCTCTCTCAAGGGCTTGTTTAACGATCTCCAATCTGGGACTGGAGAAGCAGAAGGGCCCCAAATTAACGCCATCCTTCCCCTTCACTTGAAAGTCTAATTACTTTTTAAAGAAGACTTATTTTTGGTGCGCGCGTGCGAGCTCATGCACATGCGCGCATGTGTACACAGAATACATTTCGAAACGTTTATCTTGCGTGTATGTGTGGGTGCTGTGCCTTCTTCTGTCTGTCCACCATGTGCGTGCAGTGCCTGAGAGAACCAGGAGAGGGCGTTGCATGCCCAGGAACTGAGGCTAACGCTTGTGGCCTGTCATGTGGGTGCTGCAAACCCGCCTGCGTCCTCTGGAACCCCAGCCCTTCAAAGGCTCACTTTCCGTAGAATATTAACCAGAAAGAGGACAAACACACGGATGAGGAGCAATGCCAAAGAGTTGACATCAATGCAGTATAAAGGTGTATTCGTAGATGAAGTTACCATGCACGGGGGGGGGGGGGGGGGGCAGCGGAAAGCTGCGCAGCTCAGTCCATTAAGAACTGGAAGCTTGAGGACCAGAGATGGACTCTCCAGTAGCCCTGTGAAATGCCAGGCGCAGTCGTGTGTGTCTGTAAATCCCTACGCTAAGGAGACAGAGGCAGGAGCTCACCGGCCGGCTAGCCTAGCTGAATCCCTGAGCTCCAGGCCCTGTGAGACTGAGAGGCCCTGTCTCAAAAACAAAGTGGAGAGCAGCTGGGTAGACACCTCATGTAGGGCTCTGGCCTCACACTCTCCCACGTGTACATATGTGTGTGCACACGTGTGCACGGACCCACATGGGGGTGCACGGACCCACATGGGGGTGTTCTTACAGTGCCCTTGGCTTAGGCAAAGGATTCTGACTTTTCCCCCTGTTACACAACTGTCAATACAGCTCGATGACTTGACATGTTTGAGACTGGGTCTCATCATGTAGCCCTGCCTGGCCTGGAACTTACCATGTAGGTCAGGCTGGTCTCCCAATTCACAAGCCTGCTTCTGCCTCCCAAGTTCTGGGATTAAAGATGTTTACTACCTTTGAGCTGTTGGCTTTTTGTTTTGGTTTTGGTAATTTTTGAGACAGGGTTTCTCTGTGTAGCCTTGGCTATCCTGGAACTCATTCTGTAGAGCAGGCTGGCCTCGAACTCAGATCATCCTGCCTCTGCCTCCCTAGTACTGAGATTAAAGGTGTAGACCAGCCACCACCACTTTGAGTTTTATACTGTGTGTGTGAGAGAGAGAGAGAGAGAAAGAGAGAGGGGCTTTTGTTCTCGTTTTTTTGAGACTAAGTCTCTCATGCTGTGGCTGTTCTTGCCTCTGAAAAGTGAGGATTACTAGAATGTACAGAAATAGGCCACCATGCCTAAGTCAGGCTATGTAGTGAATTGCAGGTCAGCCTGGGCTATAAAGTGAGACTGTCTGAAAACACACATACACAGACACACACACACAAGGTCAAGCCATCATGCCCCTGCAAAGGGAGAAAATTAAATAATATAATGATTTAAGTTTTGCATGGCAAAGGACTTCATACAAATGTAGCAGGCAGTCAGTAACTGCAGATCAGTCCACTACGCTGTTTCAGGAAGTCACATTCAGGAATGGCAGCAGCTCCTTCCTATGTGCCCATGGTCCTCTCCATCCCTACGTACAGATCGTAGAAGATGGAAGCTCAGCTAGCAGCGGGGGTGAAGCTGGGCTCTTCCCAAAGCTGCTGAAGACAGGCCCTGTTCCTCTCTGTGGGGACCAGCACGCTTTCCTCCCTGGAGTGTGCAGTTGGAGGCACCAGATGCTCTGGCAAGATCCAGAGAGATGCCATCTGCGAGGAAAACCTATTCTTAGAGAGCAGAGCCAGTCAGTGGTGGAGCCGGCCACCCCCAGCAGTGGAGGAGGGATGTCAGGGCAGGAGGCCAAGGCTGGCTGGGGAGAAGGGCAGGCTAAACACAGGACACACTTATTTCCCACAACCAGCTTCCTCCTGCGATTGTTCCATTGGAAATGGAGCAATGTTTATTGAATGCTCACTTTTACATGTATCACAGCACGCCCCTACAGATGAGACAGATGGCTAAGTCACTTAATAGATCACGCCTTGAGCCTGGACAAGCTGGTTCCAAAGCCCTTGTCCCTTGCGACCATGTATCCTGCCTCTTAGTCTATGGACCAGTGGCCAATTTTGGCTTGGGTTCCCCCAATAATAAACCCCAAGGTAAGGATCTGAGTGCTAGTGATGTAAGTGGGAAGTGTTCCCAGGATGCAGTGGCTGAGGCATGAGGGAGATAGTTTCTGCTGTGTGCACCTGGAGGCCCATCCTGCTAGGAGCTCCAGCAAGCAGCGCACAGCATGTGAAGGTTCATCTCCTCTGAAGGCTGGGAGCAGCTCATGGTGGTGTTTCTTAGCTCTGGGTTGGTGCTCAGGGGGCAGTCTTTATCCCTAAAGCTCATGCCTGCTGCTGAGTGGTGAAATAGGCACCAGCCACAGGCGCCCTCAGGCCGGGGACACAGGAGTGGCAACTGGAACAGAGGACAGGATGGCAGAGCTCCCCACCATCTGCTCGAATGAACCCGCCTGGCTATGGTCGGCCTTTCTGCAATCTGGAGCTTGTGCGCCTTCCAGAGCCAGCAGAGTAAGAAGCTCCTTCAAACCGTCTGCTCTGAACTTTGCAGTAAACTGCTGTAGCTGAGAGCTCTTGGGAAGTCAGACACGACCCCACCTCCGCTACGGCTCTGCGGCTTGTCAGCTACCTGAGCCAAGTCTTGGTCTGCACTCACCCCTCCTTCAGCACTCTGGCTGGGGCTCCTAATACCAGCCACAATGTGGGGAACTGGAGGCCATGCAGACTCTTGGACCCGTCCCAGACCCTCTGGTCAGAATTCTTACTGTATTCAGTTATTTGCTGGCTTATTTTTGAGAGAGGGTCTCATGGGGTCCGGGCTGGTTTCCAACTTGCTACGTACCAGAATGTAACCTGGAAACTCCCATCCTTTGGCCTCCACTTCCCAGGTGCTGTGAATACAGGCACGTGTCTCCATGCCTGGGTAGGAGACACATGCCTGAATTCACAGCACCTGCCCACTGATAAGCTCTCCAGTGACTCACGTAGATCTCTGCCAGTCATTTCAAACATGAAAAGACAAGAGGGGAGGGCCCATTATAAGTAAGGTCCTACACTAAACCAAATTGGCGGCCTCTGGGCCAGGCTTTTATGAGAGTTGTTTTGATTCTCCAGACTAATGTTTTTTTTTTTTTTTTTTAAAAGCCTGGCACACGATTCTCCTTTTTCCTGTGACCCATTCCCCTTGTGGCATAGCACCCCAAGCACTTCCACTTATGCACCAAGAGCTAATGTACACATCTGGAAGGTTTCAAACGCCAGAGCCTATAACCAATGACTGCAAAGCATGGCTGAGATTTTCCTAGGTTTAAAATGAGGCACTGAAGGAAACACGGGCCTGGAATCAGGCAGGCACTTCAAAGCATCCCTGAGGCCATATCATAGTAGGCATGTTCCTTTGGGCAAGTTACCTCCTATCTGACGTCTGGAAAACATGCATCAACACACATCCTGACTGTATGGATTAAAGACAACCAGGCACCAAGCAGCCAGGAGAAAGTAGACACTTGCTGAGCGGAAGTGGCTGGGAGTAGTGGTACAGGTGTCTTAAAGCATCCAGTGTAGGACTCGGGAATCTGTGATCATCCTCGTTTATGAGGCTTGAGGCACTGCAAGGTGGAAACCTTCCCCCAGGGATGCATCAAAGAGTGGGTGCCGGGCTCGGATTGTCTTTAGTTCCAGATTTTCATTGTGTAGTGGCACCTTCTGTGAGGAGAGCTGTTACTGATACACACCTGCCAGTGTTGAAGATGCAGGACAAGAAAAGCTGTCATTAATCCTTTATATTAATATATGTTGCAATGCCACGGTTTTGGAAATATTGGTTTAAAACAGAATTAAGGTCTGAGGCTGGAGAGACAGGTTAGTGGTTAAGAGCACTTAGTTCAGCCAGGCGCTGTGGAGCACTCCTGTAATCCCAGCACTCCAGGGGAGCAGAGGCAGGAGGAGCTCTTGAGTTCGAGGCCAGCCTGGTCTACGAGTGAGTTCCAGGACAGCCAGGGCCACACAGAGACCCTGTCTTGGAAAACAAAACAAAACAGAGCACTAAGCGCCCTTGCAGAGGACCAGGGTTCATGAGTCACAGTGGCTCACGGTATACCCACACCTCCAGTTCCGAGGGACCCAGCACCCTCTGCTGACTTCTGCCAGTACCAGGCACACACATGGTGCACAGACCTACATGCAGGCAAAACATAGGATTAGGGCTAAGCTTACATGTTAGATGTTCTTTAAAATTTTATTTTCATTTATTGTATATGTGCATATGCATGTGAGTATGTGTGTGTACATGCACACATACATGACAAGGCACACATGTGAGGGTCAGAGGGCAACTTGCAGGATCTGGTTCTCTTCTTCCAACATGCCACTAATTTGTGGAACACAGGGATCAAACTCAGGTCGTCAGGCTCGGCGCCAAGCACCTTTACCCAGTGAGTCATCTCCCTGGCCCTTCTTTATTTTTATCTTTCTGTCTTCATTCTTTTTTTTTTTTTTTTTGACATAGTCTTATGTATCCCATGCTGGTCTGAAACTCACAACCCTACTGCCACAGCCTTCTTAATACATTTCAAAAATGTGGTCACTTAGAAGTTTTGTTCTCAGCGCTGGCAATAGGCTTCAGGTTCTTGCACAAGCTTGGCAAGCGCTGTATCCTAAACTAGCCCTGCAGCTCCTGAAGGACCTGAATGGCACAGGTAGCTCACACTGTGTTCCTGCTGGGCAGTGGGGACTCAACTCAATAGAATAACCTAGACAAAGAATTTAGTGTTTCTCTTTTTTTGTAACCTATTGCCCACTAGCAAGGAGCCCTCTGACACACAGTGCAGGGGAGGGATATCATATCCACCAGGAAGAAATTCTCCCCTGAACTGAGTGGCCTGAGGTCCAGGGAGCCATGCGACTTGCCCCGGGGCCTTTCAGAAGTCGGAGGAGCAGCTGCAAGGAAGCCCCAGACTCCTCGGCGGGCTCCAGCCACTTGCTACACTATTCGAAAGTACCTGCAAACCTCGGTACTTTTACTTCAGCAAATGGAACCCTGGTATAATACAAGTTGGAGTGTGAGGTCCATGACTCTGAGAAGGCAGGATCCCCCGGTGAGGGTGCGCGGACAGAACCCGCCGCCGCCGAGCCACAGCGGGACACTGGCTGGACGCAGTCTGGGCGGAGGAGTTCCTTAAGCACCTTGCACCGCGCTACTTGGAGGGACGGCTCTTGTTGAAGATGAGGAAGTCTGAGATATCGTGCCACACGTTGCTGTCCTCGTAGAGGTAGGTCATGGAGGACTGCAGGGACGGCTGCAGGGTGGGCCGGTGGTATTCGAAGAGCCACAGGACAAGCCCCCAGATCACTGCGGTGTGCAAGGGGAACGGATCCCACCTGAGCTTGGGGATGTAGCCCTTCTCCACTCCCAGGCGGCACAAGGCGAACAGCACGCGTGAAGTCAGGTACATGTTGATCTGCAGGAGGGAATGCCGGGGCACCAGTGAGCACGGCCACCAACAACCTTCACCTCCCACCCAACCGTGGGGCCGGCCATCTCCTACGCGCTGGTCCCGAGGTTTTCAAAGTTACTGTGCGAGATGACCGAGGTGATGTGCAGCAGGCATCTTAACGTGTCCATTTACGTGTGCGTGGAGCATGTGTTTATGAGTCCCCCTGTTGTGCTGGGTGCTTGTGCACACGTGTGTGGAGACCAGACACTGACTGTGAGTGCCATCCTCAGATCCCTCTCTAGCCTAATTTTTGTTGTGTTTTGTTTTATTTTGGTATCTTGGAGACAGACTCTTCCTGGAACTTGCTATGTAGACCAGGCTGGCCTGGAACTCACAGAGATCTCTGCCTCTGCCTCCTGTATGTGGGGATAAGGGCATGAGCTACCAGGCCCAGTTCTGGCCTCATTTATTTTTTTCTGTGTCAAGTTGACAAATACAGTAATTTTTAAAATGTCTTAATAATTTTTTTCAATTTACAGCCAGGTGTAGTGGTGCATGCCTTTACAACTCCAATCCCCTCTGTGAGTTTGAGGTTAGCCAGGTCACAAAGTGAGTTCTGGGACAGCACGGACTGTGTAGAGAGACCTTATTTTAACACCCTTCCCCCACAAAATCTTTTAATGTCAAAATGTGTTTTTTCCTTTTAAAGATTTTTTTTAAAAGGATTTAAAAGCCACTCTTAATCTCTGAGCTAGAGATCCATCCTGCCCTCTACCCTATTTGTTGAGACAAGAGTTTCTCTGTGAACCAGGAGTACACCAATTTGGCGAGGCTGGCTGACCCTAAGTTCCAGGGAGTCACCTCTTTCTACCTCCCAAATACTGGGATTACAGACAGATGCTTCTGTGCTCTAAGAAGATGGTATAAACTGGCTGTGGTGGCGCACACCTGTGATCCCAGCACTTGGGAGACAGAGGCAGGTGGAGCTCTGTGAGTTCAAGGCCAGCCTGGGCCAGAAAGTGAGTCCAGGACAACCAAAGCTACACAGAGAAACCCTGTCTTGAAAAAAAACAAAACAAGAAAAGTAATAATAATAATTTATTCATTTGTGTGTGGGGTGTATGTGCTTGTGTATAAATATGTGTGTGTGAGTATATGTGTGTGTGGTGTTAACTTGAAGAGGTTGGTTCTCTCCTCCTATGACATGGTTCCAGGGATCAAACCCAGGTCATCGGGTTTGTCAGCAAAGCACCTTAACCTGCTGAGCCATCTTGCCAGTCTTTGCCTTTATTTATTTATTTATTTATTTATTTATTTATTTTCTTTTTTGTTTGTCTTTTGGTTTTTTGAGACCGGGCTTCTCTGTGTAGCCCTGGATGGCCTGGAACTCACTCTGTAGACCAGGCTGGCCTCGAACTCTAGAGATCCCCTGTCTTTGTCTCTTGAGTCCTCAGATTAAAGGTGTGCACCGCCACCCCTGGCCATTTTTCCTTCGGTAGAAAAAAAATTGTGTGTGTGTTTGTGAGTGTGTGTGTGTGTATGTGTGAGTGTGTGTGTAAGCCAGAGGACACTATCAAGTGTTGTTCCTCAAAAGCCATCCATCTTGTTGTTGTTGTTGTTGTTTTAATCTTTTTTTGGGACAAAGATCTCTCCTTGCCCTGGAGCTCACTAGTTGGACAGAGTGGCCGGCAGCCAGAAAGCGCCAGGGATCCCCTATGCCTGTGTCCCAGCGCTGGTGTCACAGTGAGCATCAGCGTGCTAACCTTTTGACGTGGGTTTGGGGGACCAAACTCTGGGCTTCGTTTTGCCTCATAAGCAGTTTGCCAAGAGAACTACCTCCCTTATTAGCAGCTGGGTTTGCTTGTTTGTTTTTAAGGAAGAGTATCACTGTAGCCAGTAGCCCTGGCTGTCCTGGACTCACTATGTAGACCTCGAACTCACAGAGATGCACCTGTCTTTGCCTCCCCTCCCAAGTACTGGGATTAAAGGCATGCCAGCACTATGCCTGGCTCCCTTTTTGGAAAATTTTATTAGAAGTTTTAAAAACGAACTATAAGAAGGAAAGATAAAATTTTGGATCTCCTTGAAATTCCAATTTTTATTTTTATTATTATTTTTTTTGTGTGAAGCCAGCTGGGTGTACGTGATAAATTCCAGGCCAGCAAGGGATACATAACAAGAGCTCATCTCAGAGAAAGGAAAGCCACAGACGAGAGACATTCACAGTGCAAGGCATTAGCATGTAGACGATCTGAAAAGATGTCCTCAGAGCTCAAAAGAAAAACATGAAATATTCTATTTGGAAAATGAGGAAAAGACATAAATGTTTCATCAAAGAGGATGTACAGGTGGCAAATTAATGATAATGAGGAAGTTTTCCATATCATTAGCCACGAGGGAAAAGGCAAAGTAAAGTCACAAAGAGACGCACTGTCACAATGGCTAAGACAGGACCAGTGAGATGGTTTAGGGCTGAGGGCTCTTGCAGCAAAGGCCTGACAACCTGGGTTCGTTCCCCAGGGTCAACAGTGGAAGGAGAGAACCAACTCCCAAGAGTTGCCCTCTAATCTACACACATACATCATGGGAGATGCATGCCTGCACTCACAATCATATCACACACACACTAAAAACTTTAAAACATGGATAAAATAAACCATGCAGCAAACCAATTTTTAGCTAGGATGTAGAGAAACTAGACAAGCCAATCCGATCTCCATGGTGATAATGTACACATGACAGTCACTCTGAAAAACAGTTTGTTAGAAGGCTGTTGGGTTCCCTGTCTCTGTCTCTCTGTCTCTGTCTCTCTGTCGTCTGTCTGTCTTTATCTGTCTGCCTGTCTCTCTCTCTCTCTCTCTCTCTCTCTCTCTCTCTCTCTCCTCTCTCTCTCTTCCTTTCTTGGCATGTTTTTTTTTTTTTAAACCAAGCATATACCACACAACCCACAATTATACTCTTGGGCTTTTATCCCAGAAAAATGAAAACTTATGTTCACAGAAGAATATGTAGAATGGTGTTCTTCTCAGATCTACCTGTAATACCCTAAAGCTAGGAACTTCAAATGTCCTTCAAAGGATGATTATGAACCAAACACACACACCCTGTGTTACTTCTATACTACTCAGGGATGAATTAAGCCAGGCTGGCCACACATGACTGTAATCCCAGTGCTCTGGAGGCTCAGGGAGAATTGCCAAGATTCAAGGCCATCTTGGGCTACAGAGCTGGTGGCATATGCCTATGATCCAAATACTGGGGAAGCAGAGGCATCAGGAGTTCAAGGCCAGCCTCAGCTATATATTGAGTTTGAGGCCAGCCGGGTAACATGAGACCCTGCCTCAAAAAAAAAAAAAAGAAAGAAAGAAAGAAAGAAAGAAAGAAAGAAAGAAAGAAAGAAAGAAAGAAAGAAAGAAAGAAAAGAAAAAGGAAAGGTTGGAGAGATGGCTCAGCAGTTAAGAGCATTGGCTGCTCTTGCAGAGGACCAGGCTCAGCTCCCAGCGCCCCCATGGCTGCTCACTACTTTCCGTAACTCCTGTTCCAGAGGACCCAACACCCTCTCTGGCCTCCCCTGGCATCAGGCATACAGGTGGTGCACACACATACATGTAGGCAAACACTCAGGCACATCAAAGAAAAAATAACTTGTTTTAAAAGGAAGAAAGAGCCGGGCAGCGATGGCACACATCTTTAGTCCCAGCACTCAGGAGGCAGAGGCAGGCTGATTTCTGAGTTCCACGCAGCCTGGTCTACAGAGCGAGTTCCAGGACAGCCAGGGCTACACCAATCTTGAAAAACTTCAAAAAAAAAAAAAAAAAAAAAACAAAAACCAAACATCTGGGGCTGGAGAGATGGCTCAGCCGCGAAGGGCACTCACTGGCGGCACTGGCTGCTCTTTCAGAGGACAGTTCCCAGCATCCACACAGCAGCTCACAACCATCTGTAACTCCAGTCCCGGGATCCAATGCCCTCCATGGATACCAGGCACACGTATGGTGTATAGACACACATGTAGGCAAAACACACATATGTAAAAACATCCTCAGAAAACCTTCTTACAAAACGAAAATGTGCCCACAGACTTCTCATTTCTAGGCATGAGCAGCCTGTAACATGCACAAACTACAGACTGCCAATGTGTATGTATGCCGGCCAAAGGCTAGTCCCCTTCCCCTGTGCCCATGCAGAGGGCACCGGGGAAAGCAAAGTCCCACCTGTGCCCTGGCACGGGCTCTGTCAGCGGCTTGAGTTTACAGGGAGATGGGAACTTTTGTTTGCATATATTTTCTGATTTTATCATGATGTCTCTAAGCACTTGGGAGGGGACAGGCAGAGTCTGCCCTTTCAACAGACACTGCCCTTCGTGTGTGACCTTTTTTCCTCAAAGAATCAGTCTATTTCATATCAGCTACCAAGTTTGCAAAAATAGTCATAGTAATCCATGGTATTCAAGATCATTAAAAAATTGTATTCTGCTTATTATTTTATTTTAGGGGAAGGGTGCAGGGCATGTATGCCATAGTACAAATACGGGGTCAGAGGAAAACCTTCAGGAGCAGGTTCTTTCTTTCCACCGAGTGTGAGTCCCAGACATCAAATTAAGTTGTCAGACTTAACGGCAAGTAAATTTATCTGATGAAGTACCTCACAAGGCCCTCAGAGTTGTCTGTCTGTCTGTCTGTCTGTCTGTCTGTCTGTCTGTCTGTCTGTCTATCTATCTATCTATCTATCTATCTACTTTTAAGACAAGGTCTCTCTATGTAGCTCTAGCTGTCCTGGAACTCACCATGTAGCCCACGCTGGCCTCAAACCCATAGAGACCCTCCTGCCTCTGCCTCATAAGTGCTGGGGATCCTCAGGTCTTTTAATGAGCACAGACATTAGACACATAACCTGTGTCATTTCCAGTACTGGTAAAAATCTCTGTAGGTGATCCTAGGGGAGGGGCGTACTAATTTTGTTCATCTTTTCAAAGAACAAGCATTTCTCTTTTGATTTCCTGTTTTCAATTTCCCTGAGTTCTGTTTGTTTGTTTTGAGATGCAGCCCAGGCTGGCTTCTAATTGGTGACTTAGTCTCCTCAGTCTCTCAGTGCCCCACCACACCCAGGCCAAAGAACATTAAAAAAAAAAGACAGACTGGAGAGATGACTCACCGGTTAAGAGCATTTGCGGCCCTTGCGGAGGACCTAGTACCTCTATAGCGTGGTAACTCCCTCTCCAGAGATGTAACAGGCCCTTTAGGCCTCCACACACACCCACACAGAAGTACACATTCACACACAGAGGCACCTGCACATAAACAAATGGCTAAGAACATCCCGGTGATGCATATCTGTAATGGCGGCACCTGGGACAAGGCAAGAATCTGAGGAGGCGTTCAAGGCCTCAGCTACAGCGTACTCAAGGCCCGCCTGAGCAGGATGAAACCTGTCTCACTACCACCGCCAAAATCCTTGTCCCACAGAGCAGCAGACATACTGGTGTGGGGAGCCCTTGGATTCCAACTGTTGCTTGGTCTACAGATGGGAAAACTTGCACCAGTTGGTGGCGGCCCGAGCCTACAATTCCAGCATTCAAGAGGCACAGGCAGGCGGATCTCCATGAGTTCAAGGCTAGCCTGGTCTACAGAGTGAAGTCTATAGGGCTTTACAGTAAAAGGTTGTCTTGAAACCTGACCCCCACCCCACCCCCAAAATTGAGGGAGAAGCAACCCTTCCCGAGGTCACACAGGGACCTGAGATGCTCAGACCTCAGACACAAGACAGTGGCCAAGAGTTCATCTTCTTCACTCCCCACCTCTCAATGAAAGGGCACCCTGTCCCACCTCAGGAAATTCTTTACCTGGCTATTGATGTTATTGTTCTCCCCAAACAGCAGGATGCCCCCGATGAAGGCAGCCAGGAAAGAGTGCATCTGGTGCGGCTCGCCTTGCACGTGGGACTGGAGGGCACAGAGACTCTTATAGGTGAATACGAAGCAGGCCAGGTTCCGAGAGTGGAGGTACGTGGCTTTCAGAATGGCCTCCAGCTTCTGTCTGAGACTGCGCGAAAAGAAAGCCCCATGACTGCAGGCTTAGCTGGTCCGGGCAGGTTTCCCCGGAGATGACACAGATCTGAATTAGGCAAGGGTGCCCTCAGGGGCACTGCTCTCTCATCAGACAGGGACCTTAACTCAGTGTCACCACCTCAGAGAGCCACTCCCGGGCACCTTGCATTAATGAGTGCCCACCCCTTTCCCCGATTATTATTTCCTTCATGGCTCTCATAGCCAGTTAACATTTGTAGGCTGGCCTATAAAGTCCCCCTGTCCTCAGGGGGGATTCCTACAAAGCAGGGTCTAGATCTTGCTTGTTTACCCTAAAGGCATAAAACAGTGGCCTGGCACATAGTAGGTGCTTAACAAATGGAAGAGGTAAGTGAACAGTGAATGAATGAGTGAGTGCCTACTGTGAGCTGAATCTGAATCTGCAGATAGAATTCTGAGAAATGACAGATCTGCTTTCTGCCTTTGTGGCGCTTCTGAGGGGGAAACGATTATCAAGACAAGAATCAGACATCGGCTTTGATGAGAGGTGATCCTAGACTCCGAAGGACAGGGAGGCAGCTTAAGGAGCATGCTGCTCCCTGGGCAGAAGACTCACCACAGGCAAAGGCCCCAAGGACAGACACAGGAAGGGAGCAAAGCAATGGAGAGGGGCCAGTGTGGGCTAGAGAGAGTCCGGAGCAGGGGCTGTGTATGGAGAAAGGAGGTGACGTCAGCCACCTGCAAGTGCTCTTCCTTTTGAGATAAAGAATTGATTCAGTCCATCTTCTCTTTAAGTGTGTGTGTGTGTGTGTGTGTGTGTGTGTGTGTGTGTGTGTGTGTGTTCAGAGATCTACCTGCCTGTGACTCCTGAGTACTGGGATTAAAGGAATATGCCACCATGGCCAGCTGTGAGTAACATGTTTAAAGCAAGAAAGTTGGACTGCAGTTGGGCATGGTGTCATACTCCTGGATGAAATGGGAGGGGTGAGAGTTGGGGACCAGTCTGGGCTACAGAGCAAGACCCTGTCTCAAAGACTAAAGCCAGGCGTGTCACCGCTCACCTTTAATCCCAGCACTCAGGAAGACAGAGTCTGGTAGATCCATGTGAGTTCGAGGCCAGCCTGGTCTACAGAGTAAGTCCAGGACAGCCAAGGCTACACAGAGAAACCCTATCTCAGAAAACCAAAACCAACCAAACAAACAAACAAACAAAAAACTGTAAACAAAAAGTAAGGCCAGACATAGCATTGGTGGCCTTTAACCCCAGCTCTTGGGAGGCAGAGGCATGTGGACTTCTGTTGAGTTTGAGGCCAGCCGAGTCTACACAGTGAGACTCTGCCTCAAAAAATGAAAATAAAAAACAACACAACAAAAACAAGTAGCCAGTAAGCAAGTAGCCAGCACTGTCCTTCCCTTCACGATGTCTCTATGTCTGGACTGCCTGCCTTGCCCCCAGATCCGGGCCACCACACCAGGACCTGCCATGGCTTCGTGCCACACACCTGCTTCTGCTCCTGTCACTCCTTCCTCCCCTGCTCTAGAGCCATTCTAGACCAGGCAGCAAGTGGTTAATCTTCATGCTGTTAACCCTCAGGAAGCCATGGAGCCTGTTCTCCCAGCCACTGGGGAAGCTGACTTGAACTTTGAAGTATGAGGGCTGACAACACAGTGGGGCTTCATCTCAAGGAGCAAAAACCAAATAAACAAAACCCCCAAACACACAAAGGGTCTGGAGAAGGGTTGGAGAGCTAGCTCAGGGGTCAAAGAGTACATACTGCTCTCACGGAGGACCAGAGTTCAGTTCCCAGCACCCATGGGAGGTGGCTCACAACTACTTGAACTCCAGCTCCAAAGGCTCTGACACCCCCCTCTAGCCTCCAAGGGCACCTGCACTCATGTGCACACATTCAGGGCTAGAGAATTTTTACCTGGGGGTTGAGGGGGAGAGAGATTTGGGACAGGGTTTCTCTATGTAGCCATGGCCGTCCTGGAACTCTCTCTGTAGACCATGCTGACCTCAAACTCATAGAGATCTGCCTGCCTCTACCTCCGAGTGCTAGGATTAAAGGAAGGCCTGTGCCACCACCCCTGGCCAGAGATACATAATTTAAAATGAAAATAATTGTTTAAAAAACCTCAGAGGAAGTCAAACAGTGGCATTTCTCCCCACACTCAAAATGTTACAATTTCCTGTTCTCACTTAAAAGGAGAGCCAGGCTCCTCTCTTCAGCCTAGAGCTGGGCATACTTGGCCCAGTTCCTGCTATGGCCCTCTACGCCTCTCCCTTTCAACCTGTTTGTGGCCAACTTCTCAAACTCAACCCAACTCTGGCCCTTCCTTGGCCATCAGCAGCTCGTGAACTCTTTTCCCTAATATCATTAGTGTTTATTTTCTGCTGCCTCCTGCTGGAAGCTAAGTCATAAAAAGGCAGGGATCCATGTCTGTTTGGTCCACTGCTATATCCTTAGCAGCCAGAACGGGGACTTATCACACAACAGATGTTCACTAAATAGTTGGTGACTGAATGGATAAGTTCAGGGGTTTTGTGTTTGTTTTTTTTTCCAGACACGGTTCGTCTGTGTCTCCCTGGCCATCTTGGAACTGGCTCTGTAGACCAGGCTGGCCTCAGGAACCTCACAGGGATCGGCCTGCCACGGCCTCCCAAGCGCTAGGATTAAGAGTATGTGCCACCACTGCCCGGTTTTGTTTTGTTCTTTGTTTTTAAGATTTATGTTTATGTGGAAGAGTGTTTTGCCTGTATGTTTGTAAGTGCACTGTGTGCATGCCAGGTGCCCTCTGAAGCCAGATGAGGGCGCCGGATCCCCTAGAACTGGTATTAATAGTTACCATGCTGGAAACTGAAGCCTGGTCCCCTGTCAGAGCAGCAAGTGCTCTTAACCTCTAAGCCACTTCTCTAGTTCTATAGATTCAAGTTAAAAAAAAAAATTGTACTAGGTGTGGTGCCCACATGCTTTTAATCCTAGCACTCAGGAGGCAGAGGCTGGTGAATGTCTGAGTTGGAGGCCAGCTTGATCTACAGAGCTAGTTCCAGGACAGCCAGGGATACATAGGGAAACCTTGTCTTAAAAACACCAAAAAAAAAAAAAAAAAAAAAAAAAAAGGCGGGGGTTGGAGGCCGGGATTTAGAGAGATGGCTCAGCTAAGAGCACTAGGCTGCTCTTCCAAAGGTCCTGAGATCTAGTGCCCTCTTCTGGCATGCAGGCATGCATGTAGGCAGAACATCGCATGATAGATAGATAGATAGATAGATAGATAGATAGATAGATAGATAGATAGATAGATAGATAGATCTTTAAAAAAAGGATTTAGGATCCTGTCTCAAAAACTAAACAAAAAAGTTTTGGGGCGATAGCTCAGTGCCAGTGTGTTTGCCTTCTATGTTCCTGGCTCTGGAGAGAGAAACAGGGGAGAAGAAAAGAGGGAAAGAAAAGGAAAAGATAAGATTTGGAGGCCAAAAAGCCCCAACAAAGACAAAACAAAAATTCTAAAACAGAAATCCTGCAACTTGCACTCAGCCCACCCTTTGAGTATGACTTTTTTTTTTCTTTTTTTTTCCTTTTTGAGACAGGGTTTCTCTGTATGTAGCCCTGGCTATCCTGGACTTCCTTTGTAGACCAGGCTGACCTGGAACTCACAGAGTTCCGCCTACCTCTTGGGTGCTAGGATTAAAGGCGTGCACTGCCACGCCTGACTATATGAATCTTTTTTTTTCCTTTGGATGTATTTATTGTCTATTTTATGTGTGTGAGTTTTTTGCCTGCATTTTGTGCATCCATGCCCAGGGCTTGTGGAGGTCAGCAGAGGGTGTGGGAGTCCTTGGGGCTGGAGTTACAGATGATTAGGAACTACCATGTGAGTGTGAAGAAGCCACAAATGCTCTTAGCCAATGATGTCATCGCCCCATCACTGTGTCTGAGTCTTGTAAGCTGCAGATGTGTCTGTAGCCATAAGTAATGGACTGCAAGGGATTTTCTGAGCAAGGTCTTG
This sequence comes from Pachyuromys duprasi, assembly GCA_028658305.1. NCBI lineage: Eukaryota > Metazoa > Chordata > Mammalia > Rodentia > Muridae > Pachyuromys > Pachyuromys duprasi. Next base: position 138,781,585 of record CM053766.1, on the reverse strand, counting down.
AAGGAAGACTTTTGAGTCCCAGCACACTGAAGGAGGTGAGGGGAGATCAGAAACAGATCCCAAGAGGTCTAGACAGGTAGGAAGAAGATAAAAATAAAGTGGAAGAGGCCAGGACACTCCTGGAAGTGGGCATGCACCAGCAAATGTGTGGGAGCAGGAGTACCAAAGCATGTGCCTGGAACAGAGCCTGTGTGCCAAGGACATCTACAGTGGACACAGAGATTCAGCTGTGGCCAGACTGCAGAGGCCTTCAGGTCTGGCGGCTGGGTCTCTTTGGAGAATAGTGAGGAGCCACAGACATTTTTAAGGGGGAACACAGGATCCCACTTGGACTTTAGGAAACACAGCCTCAGATAGGAAACCTCCACACCCATCCTGACCTGAGGGCTGACCCACATGCGTTCTCTCTCCCAGTTGGTATGCAGAGGGTAGGTACCTGCCACTCCGGAAGAGAAAGGTCATGACCAGTGCATGAGGTGCCCGGATTTTGACTCCATAGCTGCAGAAACAGAAGAAAACATTTACTGACCCGTCACTGTCGCAGTTTCCAGGCCCTCCCTTTGATCCCTGGTCCTCTCCTCCCACCCCAGATTCTGATACCGCAATGTTGGCTTCCCAGTTATAGCTGGGTTCAAGTTCAAGAGTGGCCTTTGGCTTATCTTTACCTTCTCGGAGCCTCAGTTTCCCCAACTAAACAGGACTAGAGGGATAGGTATAACTCAGATGGAAGAAAGTGACGTGTGCAGAAAGTGCCCACCATTCCTGCCCACCTGGCCTCCTAGAGACACTTCCTCCGTTCCTGCCCACCTGGCCTCCCAGGGATGCTTCCTCCGTTCCTCCCAAGCCTTCCTACTGCAGCCAGGATCACCTTTTATTCATTTTAAAAGACACATTGACTGATTATTGTTATCACTAATACCTTTTTTATTACATTTACTCATCGACACAGAATCTTACTGTGCAGCACTGGCTGGGCTGAACTCACCATGTACATCAGGCTAGCTTCAAGCTCAGAGAGTGTGGTGGCACATACCATTAATCCCAGTCTCAGGAGGCAGAGGCAGGCAGGGAGACCCTGTCTCAAAAACAAATCCTAAAGGTCGGGCATGGTGGCACAGGCCTTTAATCCCAGCACTCAGGAAGCAGAGGCAGGTGGATCTCTTGAGTTCAAGGCCAGCCTGGTCTACAATGCAAGTTTCAGGACAGCCAAGGATGTTATACAGAGAAACCCTGACTGAAAAAAAATTAAAAATAAACAAACAACCCCCCAACCTCATAGAGACCTGCCTGCCTATACCTCCTGAGTGCTGGGATTAAAGGTATGTGTCACCATAGCAAGAATTTTCTTTTTTTGGGGGGGGGGGTTTCAAGACAGGGTTTCTCTGTGTAGCCCTGGCTGTCCTGGACTCATTTTGTAAACCAGGCTGGCCTCAAACTCAGAGATCCCCCTGCCTCTGCCTCCCTGAGTGCTGGGAATACAGGTGTGCACCACCATATCCATACCAGAAATTTTATTTTTAGTTTATTATTATTATTGTTTTGGTGGATTTGAAAATTAATATTTTTGTGTATGTATGCTAGCTAGTTTTATGTCAGCTTCACACAAGTGATAGTCATCTGAGAGAAGGGAATCTTAATTAAGAAAATGCCTCCTTAAGATCAGGCCCTAGGCAGACAAGCCTGTGGGATATTTTTTTAAATTAGTGAATGATGGGGGGCGGGCAGGCCTTTGGTGATGCCTGGCAGGCATTCTGGTTTTTATAATAAAGCAGACTGAGCAGGTGGTGGTGGCACAGGCCTTTAATTCCAGCACTCGGAAGGCAGATGCACACAGATCTCTTGAATTCAAGGCCAGCCTGGTCTACAGAATGAGTTCCAGAAGAGTCAAGGCTACACAGAGAAACCCTACCTTGGAAAAAAAAAAGTAGACTGAGCAAGCCATGAAAAGCAACCCAGTAAGAGGCACTCCTCAGTGGCCTCTGCATCAGCTCCTGCTTCCAGGCTCTTGCCCAGTTTGAGTTCCTGCCTTGGGTTCTTTCAATGGACTGTGACTCAGGATATGCAAGCCAATAAACCCTTTCCTCTCCAAGCTGTTTTTGATAATGGTGTTTCATCATAGCCCTAGTAACCATAGGTAAGATAGCATGCATGCCAGGGCATGTGTGTGTGTGTGAGAGAGTATAGCTTGCAGGAGTCAGGTTTCTCTTTCTACCCAGAAATCAAACTCAGGTCTTCAGAATTGATGGTAAGTGCTGTTACTCACTAAGCCATATGACCAATCCTGGCTTGCTTTTGTTTGTGTGTGTGTATGTGTGTGTGTAAGGATCTCATGTAGCCGGTCTCCAGAGCTGACACAGGCCTAGAACTCCTGATCTTCCTACCTGCACCTCCTCAATGCTGGGATTATACATGCGTGCTACAATGGGTGCCTATTTTATTATTTATGTGTGTGTGTTCGTGCCACACAGGTATGGTGCCCATCGAGCTAGAATTACAAGTGTCTGTGAGCTGCCAACTGCAGGTGCTGAGACCCAAACTCAGGCCCTCTTCAGGAGCAGTAAGAGCTCTTAACCACTGAGCAATCTCTCCGGCCCCCACGCCTGGCTGCTTATTCTTTTTTATCAGACACCTTGTGCTGGCTAGGTGTTACGTCAATTTGACGAAGGCTGAGTCCTCTGAGAAGGAGGAGCCTCAACTGAGAAAACATCTCCATGAGCTCGGGCTGTAAGGCATTTTCTTAATCAGTGATTGATGGGGAAGGGCACAGCCCATTGTGGGTCCCAGCACCTCCGGGCCAGTGGTCCTCAGTTCTCTAAGAAAGCAGGCCAAGCAAGCCATTAAGCAGCACTCTTCCATGCATCAGCTCCTGCTTCCATGTTCCTACCCAGTTTGAGTTCCTGCCTTGGCTCCCTTCAATGGACTGTGACTTAGGCTATATAAGTCAAACAAACCCTTTCCTTTCCAAGTTGCTTTTGGTCATGCTGTTTCACCATAGCAATAGTAACCCTAACTAAGGCACACCTTCACCCGCATTTCTTCAGCTGAGTCTAGCCTTACCAGTCCTAAAATCCCCTGAAGGCCTGAGACAATGGTTATGAGCCACATACTGTTATCACCTGAGTATTCACTGTGGGCTTCAAAAAAAGAGGGGTGCCAGGGTGGAGATGGGTGGAACTCTGAGTTTGAGGCCAGCCTAGTCTACATAGCAAGTGCCAGGACAGTCAGGACTACAGAGAAACTATGTCTTAAAAAGGAGGGGGCAGGGGAAGAAGGTACTCCTCCAGCACACGCCATTAGCCTGTACTTACATGAAACAACAAATGGTAAGAATCAGGCACGGGATAAATAGTTCAGAACGTAAGGTGCCTGCACAGTGAACGTGAGGAGCCACATAAGAGCCCACGAGTGCAGCGCAGCTCATCAGCAACCCAGACTGTGGGGAAAGAGATGGGCAGGCAGAGCCGTGAGGCTCACTGGTGTGCCAGCCTAGCCAGTGCAGGAGTCCTGGGCCCAGTGAGAGACACTGCCACAAAACCCAATACAAAAAGTGATGGAGGGCCAGGCGTGGCGGCACATGCTTTTGATCTCAGATCTTGGAGGCAGAGGTGGGTGGGTCTCTGTGGGTTTAAAGCCAGCCAGGTCTACAGAGAGCTCCAGGTCAGCCAGGGCTACACAGAGAAACCCTGTCTCAAACAATAATTTGGGGCTGGAGGAGATGCCTCAGTGGTTAAGAACAGAGGATCTGGGTTCAGTTATTAGCACCGCATGTGGCTTAAAACCATATCTCCAGTTCCAGGGGACTCAAAGGCTCTTCTGGCTTCCACAGGTACCAAGTATATACCTGGCACATAAACATACATGCAGGCAAAGCATTCATACACATAAAATAAACAGATCTTTAAAAGTAATTAATTTTTAAAAAATTTTAAAGAGAAAATGGAGGTCACAAGATGAAGAGTCGTTCAATATTCAGCCTAAGGATTTGTTTTAGTCTGAATATTCAGCATTATGGTTTGAGCCGGAGGACTTGCCCACAGAAAGTGCCATGACTGGGAAGGTTCACTGAGAAGGACACAGGAAGAGTGGAATGATGTAGAAAGTCCTCACTGGGGAACGCCTGCTGGCTCTGGGGCCGAGTCTGTGGGACTCAAAAGAGCGAGGTGGAAAAGTGTAAGGTGAGGACGCTGGTCTCTAACTCTATCGTTTCGAAAGAAAAACGTCGAAGGTGTGGGGGAGATTAGGTGTATTTGTGTACGCACAGGACACCCTGGATAAAGACGTACGAGGCTCACACAGGGCCGCCTCCACGGAGAAGGGCTCGGGACAGAGGGCATTTACGAAACTTCAGAGTTGGGGATGGAACTCAGGGCCTTTTGTGTGCTAATCATGCTCTCTGCCAGTGAGCTACACTCCTGGCTTAGCAGCCCACTTTTTGTCTTTTGTGAATGTGTCACGTAACTTTTAAAAAATAAAATTAAAGAAAAAATTTAAAGTTAACTTTAAATGGTGCTTTTGTTTGTTTGTTTTCCCCGGAAGCCAGTGTGATGCTCTTATCTTCGCCTCTGCCTGGCAGTGGCCACCTCAGTCCCTGTGGCCTTTCCTCCCCCAGTCCATTCAAAACCTTATCTCCTCCTGCTCTGAGGCCTTCAGCCTCCTCCAGGCAGCCAGGAGCAGGCTGTCCTCAAGTCCCTACATCTGAGAAACCCCTTCTCAGACTCCTCAAATTCAGATAAGATTTGTCACATCACACGTGTAAGCTCAGAAACTGGACGGCTGAGACAGGAGGACCCCAAGTTCCAGGCCAACTTTAAGTTACGCTGGGTTTTTGCTGCTGTTTTGCTTTTAATTAAAATAGAGGCCAGCAAGACGTCTTGGTCAGTAAAGTGTTTGCCTTGTAAGTACGAGGGCCTGAATTTGGATTCCTTGGACTCACATAAAGAGCAAGGTGTGGTGGTGGGTACTGCTATCCCAGGAAATGGTGAGACAGGATGCAGAGAAAGGCAACAGATGCTTGGAGCTTCATGGCCAACTAGCAGAGCCTACTTGGGTGACATTTCAGGCCATGAGACCCTTTCTCAAACAAAAAGGTGAGAGGAATGACATGGAGATTGTCCCTGGACCTCCACGGGTACTGGCATACACGAACATGAAACAAGTAAAACTCTTGGAATATTTAGGGGTGAGTTAAAGGTCACAAAGTTCAAACATCTCAGTCATCCATGCTGACCTTTCTAAACTGATGGCCTCCCCACCACAGAGCACAGTTTGGTTTTTTCCCACCTCCAGGCCTTTGTTAAAGACATTTCCATACTCACAATGCCCCTTTCCCCTTTCTCCCTGGAAAACTCAGAATATCACCATCACTTCCCCAGAAAAGCATTCCTGAATACTAGTTTGCTCTGATGTGGTATTTGTTTGTTTGTTGTGTTTTGGGTTATAGAGTCTTGCTATTGAGCCCAGGCTAGCCTCAAACTCTCAATCCACTTGCCTCTAAAGCATTATAATCCCACGTGTGTGCTGCCATGCTCCGAGCCGTCACAGTAGTGTGTGAGAATTCCCTTGGACTGACGGTCCTTACGGACAGGCTTGAATCGGCACCACTAACAAGTATTGAGGTCCCTGCCCTGGACACTTGGGAATGGATGAGTTCAGTTTTAATTTTACAGAGGAGGAAACGAAGACCAGAAGAGACAAAGACTCATTCAATTTTTCAGTGAAAGCACCAGGGTTAGAGCCCAAGCACCTGACCTGGAGGGTGTCTGTCCTGGCTGGGAATGCCGGCTGAGGGGGACACAGAGAGGTGTCAGCTGGGGACAGCTGTACAATGCCCAGATTGGGTAATGCCTGCTGGCCCAGGGGCCAGCTCCTGCTCTGTACAGATAACCTGGCAGAGGGGTGCTGGCTGGTGTTACCTTGGGGCTCATCTCAGCCTGGTCAAAAGCATCTGCTATGACCTGACCAGATCCAGCAGGAGCCAGGTTCTACCTGACTAAATGTCTGTCCTGCGTGTGAGTCCTGACTGTAATGCTGACATGATGTGACGAGGAGCAGTCGACAGACCTCTCAGTCACCGTCACTGGTGGGATGGCAGAGACAAGAGTAATTCCTAGTTTTCAAATACTCACCCAAGGAAAATTTGAATGCCTAAAAATGGAGGAAGCACCAGGATGCACAGAGGGGCAAGGTAAGTAAAACCCCTTATGGCAGGGTCTCGAACTGTAGCCTACGATGACCTGGAACTCACTACTCTGCACAAGTCGGCTTGTTTCAGCCTCCTGAGTATTGGGATTAGGGGCGTGTACAGCACACCAGGCTGAGGAAGCACACTTTCTAGCGAGACATGGACTATGAAATTATTCGGCTCTTGAGGACAAGTTGAGGCACGGGATGGAAAGTCCGGCGATGGCCTCCGTGGGAGGCAACACCTAAGCAGCGGTCTTCGAAGGGTTTGTGAGGCAGGCAGGCAGGCAGGCAGGCAGGCTGTGCATGCCTGTAGCCATAGCCGTCAGTGTGCTCCGCATCCTCAAACAGGACCACGGAAATACCCGGGAGACCCATTTCCCAGAAGGCCTAACCGACTTGTTCCAGATCAGGGAAATGTAGCTGGCAGCAGGCTTCAAATCCTGGCGGTTGACTCACTCACCACCATGCCACACACAGCTACCAGGACGCTAACTTTAGGACAGAGGCTTTGGTTTCTTCTCTGAGAGTCATGGCTGGTTCTGTGATGGCAGCCCCTCAACAATGGTGAACGCATGAGGCTTAAAGAAGGTGGAACTCCCCCTTCCCCCCCCCCAGGCACCAGGCAAACAAAATGACCCCAAGATCTCCTCTCCTACCCGTGTGAGGGGGTGAAATCAATTTACCCAGCAAGTATTAGCTACCCTTTTTTTCCTTTTTTCATTCATTGTCACTTCCCGGGAGTCACCAGTGAAAATGAGGGCCGAGGTGAAGTCACCAAAGAGATGAGAAACGGGCTGTGAACCGTTGGCAACTAAAGAAGGGGTATTAGGCAGTAAGTGACCACCTCCCTGCTAAAGGGCAGAGTCCAGTTTCTTTTGTGCATACAGAGCCACCACAGCCAAGTAGGCCAAAGGGCACACGACAAGTTGGGGTGAACCGGACCCAAATGAGGAGATACAGGTGCTGGCATAGGAGGTAACTAAGCCAAGAGTATCAGCTTAGAAAGCACAGAGGAGCTTTGAGCAGGCTAGCAGGAGTCCCAGCTCAAGACTGACAAGGCGACAGGAGCCCAGAAGCCTACGCTCGCTGCATCAATGGGGCACGGAAACCTACCGAGGGCTCCTGGGGAGCGCACAGCGCGGGGGCGCCGGGCCTCGAACTCGGGACCCCAGGCAGGCCCGTCCCCCAGCCAGCCCTGACCGGACTCCGCGGCCCTACTCACACAGCCCCGTTCCGGAAGCCCTTAAGCACGGCCAACGCAGCGTGGTAGCGGCGCTTGCGCAGCAGCGTGTTGACAGCCTGGAGAAGAGCCCGCAGCTGCGGCGGGGCGGCCATAGCACCGGAGCGCTGGGTGGGAGAGCCCGGCTGGACGCGTTCTGACAGCCCCGGGTCCAGCGGCTCGGCTCACGGCTCTGGGGAGCACCGCCCCGTCGTCGGATCCACAGGCCGAGTCTGCCGTCACTCATAAAGGACAGCCAGTCACAGCGCACACTTGGGTGCCAGGGGCTGGACGCGCCCACTCTCCCGAATAGCTGTCTGATTGGAAGAGAACGGAGAGCTGGTAGCCAATCGTCGTGACTCGGAAGGTCTCACGCCGGATTCGCCCAATCAGAAGGCAGTTTTCTTAGGGAGAAGTTTGGTTCCTAGCGGGTTTGGGAGGGGTTTGTTACCCTTTTTCCGATTTGGGAGTGGGTAACTTCTGGGAGGGGGCGTTGGTCTTCACACAGGACACTTTCGGTTGCCTAGCAAGAATCGCAACTAACCCCTCAGAAAATGAACCACACGTCACTCTTGTGGCTGTTGTTTGGTGTTTTGAGACAGGAGCGCTTGTAGCCCAGGCTGGCCTTGAACTCTGATCCCCCTGCCTCTACCTCCCACATGCTGGGACTGCGGGCCGGTGCCGTCATACCTGTCTTCTACTTATTTTTAAAACACAAACTCTTTCCCAGGGCCCCCGGGAGCAGATTCATTTATGTGATTGTAGACCCTTGCCTCTCGTTCCAGTCTCCCATTTCTCCAACATACTGACTTAGAGTCAGCTGGTAGTCCGCTCTTGAGATTCATGGCCCTGTGCGTCCTAGGACTGACTCCCTCTTAGTATTCAGGTGTTGGCTCAGGCAGGATAGCCCACAGACAGTAGCTCTCCTCACTCTGACTTATTAGTCCCAGTTTTCCATTGTTGTTGTATCCTTTGTTTTCTCTATTGAACCCTTCACACATTATAATTGTTACTACTTGCGGTGCAACGTCCATCACCACGGACGGTTAGTTTCTTGGGGGCCAGAAAGCTCTTTGTCTCGTTTTCTGCTGTCACCCCAGCAGCCAACACTAGTTTCCAGAACTAGTGCTGGAAATTATCACTGCCAGAACACTGATGAGTGACATTTATAATGTTAAGGTGATAAAGGTCATCAGATATCAATCACACACTGAGTGCTGGCTGTAATTTACAAAGTTGTTCCCTGGTACTTGGGACATGTGATATCTACTTGTGTTATTGTCTGGGTAGTGTCAGAGGTTGTAAATGAAGTGAATTATGTTGAGCCTTTCTGCTTTTGTAATGATCAACTAGTGAATTGACTTAGTCCTCTAAAATTAGTATATTAGAAAATAGTGTCTGCATACTAGGGATGTAGCTCAGTTGTTAGAATGTAGTCTGGCCTCCAAGACACTCCAGCGTGATCTCCTCGTCTCAGCAGTGGGGTTTGGTAGCATACTCCTGTATTCCCAGGATGAAGGAGGTGACTCTGGTAGCCCAGAGGTTCAAGGTTATTTTCAGCCATGTTCATAATAAGTTTGAGGTCAGCTTTGAGATACATGAGATCCTGTCTCAAAAGGATAGGGGAGAGGCTGCAGAGACAGCCCAGTCAGTAAAGTGCTTGCTGTCTGAGCGGACCCAAATTCAGTGCTTAGGACCCCTGGGAAAAGCTGGGGTAGTGGTGTGAGCTCCTTTTCCCACAGCTGGGGCGTCAGAGGTCCAGGCAGATCCCTGGAGCTCACTGGGGAGCCAACCCAGCTTGATTGATGGGCCTCAAGTCCCCGTTAACAAACCCCGTGTCAAAGAGACAAGGCAGACAGCTCCCAAGAAAGGACACCAGACATTGACCTCCGGCCTCCACACACTTATGTATATATGTGCACACCCCCACACACACTGGTGCAACCACATGTTTACAAATGCACATCCATATGTGCACATTATATACAAATAGTGATTGTGTTGTGGAAATGTCTCTTCCTCCTCCATCTCCTCCTCCTCCACAAGAGGCCTACACACCCTGCTGCCTTCCTTTACATTGAGAACGATGACTTTTGGTTGGTGACCAAGTCTCCAGTGATTTCCAAGAAATTCCATCACATTTTGCTGGTACTCAGCATCAACACTGATGATCAGCAGGGGTCGGCCTTTGCCATTATTGCTATGAAAGAAGGGTGTGGAACAAAGAGGTGCTTAAATGGTGTAGAATGCTGGAGAACTCAGAGGGTTCGTGAAACGTGTGATCACAGCCACACTAGAACAAGACCCTGACTTGAAGAACACAAGAAAGATTGGCAGAAAGGAATCTAGCCAGGCTCTGGCCAGTGTCTGCCCATCAAGTTCTGTCAAAATCTAGGACACCTGAAGATTGAGACCCACACAGTACTGTGTCACTTCCGGCATTTTGTGTCCAAGGCCCATACATCAAGACCATTGGCCACTATTGTAGAGGAATTTTAATTCATAACATGGCTGCCCTAGCAAGAGATCATATCCAAAGACCTGTGTGATCTGGCTGGAATACAACATGCTTTTAATCCAGGAGACAGAGGCAAGCAGATCTGAGTTCAAGGCCACCCTGATATAGAGCAAGTTTCAGGTAAAGAAAAGCTTAGGTACAAGTATGGTGGTACATGCCTTGAATCCCAAACAATGAAGGTAAAGTTAGTTTGTAGAAGGAAGAACCCGAGTTTGAAATTGATGCCTAATTGAGTGGCAGAAAAGGTGATGAATCAGAGAGTGATTTGACAGAATAGGATATGCCCAACTTTCACAAGAAGAGAGAGGATAGGGAAGCTACTTAATTGAGAGAGAGAGAGAGAGAGAGAGAGAGAGAGAGGAGGCAGTTTTACCAGGATAGTAATGTAGAGACAGGTTGCAGAGAAAGAGAGAAAGAGAGAGAACCAAATGAGCCAGAGAAGAAGGAGCCAGGAGATTAGAAAAGATTGTTGGAGTTAATTTGAGGCCAAGCAGAGCAATTCAGAGGTGGAAGAAAAGCCAGATTGAATAAGTTAACTGGGAGAGGAGTTTGAGCCAGAACAGCTGAGTTGAACCGGCCAGTGCAGAGCTCAGAAAGAAGAAAGGGTGAGTTTGTTAAGCAGTAAGTCTCAGAGGCTGAAAACATTCTAGGCCTAGGTTAGATTGTATGGAAGCCAGAAGCTTCCTGGACTAGGCCTAGGTTAGCAGAAGGAGGCAATAAGCCTCCTAGACAACAATTAACTCAGAAAAATAAGTTTCTTTTGCACACTACGGCCATGGGTAAATCTTCAGGTATTTTTGTTAGTCAATAGCTAATCTGCCCAATATGTCTATTTATATAATCCACTTATAAACAGAGATGCTTAAAATGTGAACAATGTCCAGGCCAGTTACTGAGTGAAAACTGGACGCTAGAGAGTTAACAAGAGGACTCGGATACGGGAGCACCAAAGCCACTTGTGACACGAGAGCCTGGCGAACACTGAACCTGTGACTTTCAATTTGTCAACCACACAGGTCAAGAGATACAAGAGTGAAACTCCAGGGCCTGTTCAAAGCAAGGAGGCAGACTCTCCTCTTCAAGTCAAGCTGAAACCTCCCCCTGAAAAATAAAATCACCTTCCAGGCTAATGTGACAGGAACCATTGTACAACCCCCTTAGCCCTACCAAACCAAAAGGGCTGATTCAGAGCTGAACACAATAACCGAAAGAAACTGGCATCTTCTACTTTGACGGTTTTTCTTCCGCCCTTCTCCACCCCTTTTCTTCTTCCCTTTCAACCCCTTTACACCAAATATGAGAGAAAAAAATGATAGAGAGAAAAGGAAAGAGATCCCTGAATAAAGTCAGATGTTGGAAAAAGAGTGTCATTATTGTTAGACTACTTCCTGCTGATTAGGAGCGTGGAAATGCTTGGGGAACGTTTTATCTTTGACGTTGAGATACCTAAATTCTTCTTGTTGTTGTTTCTTTTTTGCGCATGACTACTTAACAAACCACACCAATAGCAACCAACAACCCACCAAACAACCCACCCAACAATCCACCACCAACCCCAGCATTTATAGACCCTTTCTGAAAAGTCCTCAGAATTCCAGAAGTCAGATAATTTCAGAGACTATCTGCAATTGGCAAAACCACGCCTCTGCTAGAGCACAAGGCAAATCATAGTCAGCTGTTGTGTAGCAGCCCCGTATCTGCACAACTGGGCTGAAAATTAAAACATATTGCCCTACTATTTCTGTGTTTTTAAAAGAAACCAAAATTTCAAAATTCTCACTACAGAAAAGGGAATTCATTTTTAAAAACTCCTTCTTGGAAAGTGTGGCTGATGAATGTCTTTGCACCCGGGGAGTAGGGCTTGATATGTCAAGAGATCTCAAGCTTCGCCAAATGTGGTGGTGCACATCTGTAATCTCAGTCCTTGTGAGGCAGAGGCAGAAGGATCATGGATTTGAGTCCAGCCTGGGCTGTCCTATAAGACCCTATTCAGGCAGGGCATTTGCCACCACACCCAGCATATTCTTTTTTAAAAAATTATATTTACTGTTGTTAAGTGTGTATGTGAGTGTGTGTGTTTGAGTGTTGGTGATCAGGGATGCCAGAGTCATTTGTGAGCTGCCCAGTGTTGGTACTGAGAATTGAACTCAGGTCCTCTGCAAAAGCAGCAGTACAAGATTTTAACTGCTGAGCTGTTGCTCTTCTCCTGTCCCCAAAAATATTTTCTTCAATATAAAAAATAAGGAAGACTGTACAAGCTATGAACTATAGACAACTGATGTCCCCACACTCTTGCAGAAATCAGATTTAGGGGTGAGGAGTTGGCTAAGGTGATAGTGTTTGCCTTGCCAGCTTGAGGGCCTGAGTTGCAATCCTCAGATCCCAATTGAAAGTGCTTGCCTAAGCCAGCAGTGGTGGCAGCACTTGACTGTGATCCCAGCATTTGAATGAAATGGACATTCAAAGCTACATGGAGAAATCCTGCTTCAAAATCCAAAACAAAACCAAACCAAACCAAACCAAACCAGTGCTGGTCTAGTATGGGGTATGCCCTTAACCTCAGCACTGGGGAGAAGGATCTTCAGGTTACCCAAGGTCATAGAATGAGACCTTGTGGCAAAATAAACTGAAGAAGAGCTAATCTACTTTTGGCTTCGGGGACCTCAAAATAAAATTTCACAGCAGATGACCAGCCTCTCTCTTCTCTCTCTCCCTCTCTCTCCCTGTTTCTGTCCTTCTCCCCTTCCCTCCCCGTCCCACTCCCTCTCCCTGTAATTTGGAAAGGAACTAAGCAAGCTATTAGAATGTCACCTGCAGCTACACAGAGAACCATTCCCTGAGTTGTGACATGCTGAGAGCAGTTATTTGGAAACAGTTCAGTTTGCCAAGTCTTCCTGTATACTATCTTTTGGTAAGCCCTTTCTTCAGCGGATGAATAAGTTTCTACCTTTTCAAGCCTCCCATGGTGCTAAAGGCAATATATGTTGCCACAATGAGAACGTCTTTTACCCAGTGACCCATTTTCATTTTACACAACCCTGAGTTCCTCAGGGCAGATCTGCCTATTTACTTGTGCCCAGAAAAAGGAAACTTACCAAATGTGCATCTATAGAATACTAACTGGGTAGGAGTTTCCTGAATGCCTTTGTGTGTGTGGTCCTGAGTGTCAAGCTCAGGGCTGAATGCCCTGCCAAGGGACTACACCCACAGACTATAAATACTTTGTTACCAGTCTCATTCTTATAGAAAGTCTGCCGAGTACTATATATAAAAAAAAAAAGCTAACTTATAAGAAGCAGAGGCTAAGTGACAAGCCAGAGATAATAAAATAAATTGCCCTGATAAAGGCTAGAGGGGGAATTTTAACCCAGGTCTCCTGGCTTGTCTCTGTGATCTCAGCCACTTATTAGTTTGTTGGTACTGCCGTAACAAAGCAGCACAGACACCTGTCAAGAGAAATAGATTGTATCAGAACCCTGTGGACTGGCTGCTAAAGATAAAAGTGTTGCTGGTAGATTTCCTTTCTCTGGAGACCTTTCCCTCTTCTTTTAAAAGAAAGTTCTGTTAAGGTGAGTTCACACATGGTCACCCATTTCTTTTTAAAAACAGGTTCTTAGTCAGTTAAATCTCAGCACCGGGGAGACAGAGAAGCAGGTGGATCTGCGAGTTTGAGTTCCAGGTCAGACAGAGCTACATAATGAGATTCTGTTTCCAAAAGAACATTTTTTAAAAATTATATTTATCTTTTCATGTGCAAGATATATGTATGTGGGCTGGCAAATGTCTCTGGAGGTCAGAGGACAACTTCTAGGAGTCAGTTCTCTCTTCCATCACATGGGGATCAAACTCCAATCTTCAGGCTTAGCAGCAGACCCCTTTACTCACTGAGCTTCCCCTCTCCTCCCCAAGACAGGGTTTCTCTGTGTAGCTCTGGTTGTCCTGGAACTCACTCTGTAGACCTGGCTAGGCTTGAACTCAGAGATCTGCCTGCTTCTGCTTCCCAAGCACTGGGATTAAAGGTGTGTGCCACCACTGCCTGGCACTCACTGAGCTTTTAAAAAAAATTACATACATATAATGTGTATGCCCTCAAGTATGTTTGTAAACCGTTTATGTACCTGGTGCTCCCAGAAGCCAGAAGAGGGCATCAGACCTACTGAAAATGAAGTTTCTGCCTGTTCTGAGTTGTCATGTGGGTGACGGGAATCAAAACCAAGTCCTCTGGACAGCAATTAGCCTTCTTTCTTAATCACCGAGCCATCTTTCTAGATCCCATTTTGTTCCTAATATATTTTTAAATTACATTTACTTCCGTAGAGCGTATACTTCGCAAGGACCACAGCGGACATGCGCAGGAATCGCTTCTCTCCTCCCGTGGCAAGTGCCTTCACCTGCTAAGCATCCTGTCAGCGCCCCTTCCCCACCGATTAAGATCCTATGAATCTCAGGCTGCCCTCAAACTGAGTCTGCAGCTGAAGATGACTTAAGTTAGGATTTCCCTGTCTCCTCTTCCCTAGTGCTGAAATCACCACCAAGATCATCTATTCACACAGCGCCGAGGGTCCAGCTGAACCCGCCTGCAGAGCAAGCACCCCGCCCCCACATACAGAAGCATTCTGACTACTGGACCTAGGATCCTGGGGTATCATGGGTGAGGGGTGAAGGGAAACGCACAATTCTCTAACACCTGCCGTGCCTTGTTGCCTCCTAGGAACACCAAAATGTAAGGAGTAGCATTGCTCTTCATGATCTCACTGTCTGCCCATGACCTGGGATTTGGTTTTAAGTTCTGTAAGAGTCACTAACATTCTGGCCAGTAACTGGAGCACTCGCTGTTAAATTGGTCATTAGAAGCTTCTCGGCCTTTTTCTTTTTCCTAGTTGGCCCTATGTCTGGAATTACTACATTAGCTGCTTCAGGATTTCAGTGCCAACCAGGTAGCCCCGAGGGACTAGGACATGGGACTCATAGAGATTGTAATAGATGAAGGGACAGTGGTAAAGAGTGGAAGGTCTGTGCAGGAGGCAGTCTGACTGAGGGAATCCAGCCGTGTTAGGGCTTTGCATGCCTGAAGGCTTATCCATTTGTCCCGTTCAGCAGGCCAGCAGTTAAGCATTTTCCCTGGTGGCCTCTGGGTCAAGTCCAATCAAAATGGATGCAGGACCCCCACTGTTTGTGAGTGGGAAAAACAAAACAAATAACTGCCAATAGCAGGAAACCATTGGCCAATGGGGGTGATATCAGGTGCTGTGAGAATTTAGGAGAATGGCAAAGCAAGGTTCTTGCTCTGTCCTGGGAGGCCATGGAACCCTTCTCTGTGGAGTCAAGAAGGCAGGTTCCTCTTGTTCCTGGGCAGATAGGACAGCTGCGATTAGGAAGACAAACAGCATGCAGACCAGATGTGCACATACCCCTTGGTGAAGAGAGGTACTGGAGAGCCACCATGGCTGTGTCGCCTCGTGCTCACAGAGCCTTTCATGGTCCGTCACTCTCAGAGCAAAACTTAAACTCTCACTCACTGGTCTCACTCGCTGACTGCTCCGTTACCATTCTTGGCCCTGAGAGTGTAGGGCTAGAGGAGCGTGGGGCTGCAGGCAGCGTGAACGCTCCGCAGCTGAGGGCTTTGAGCGCCACCCCCACCCTTGGCCTTTAATTTCCTCCTCAGCACGTTTGTGTCTGCTCTCTTCTCCAGCCTCCCTGTTAACCTTTTGAAAAGCTGACTGCATGGCACTTCTCAGGTTATCTGCCTCCTCAGAGAAGCTCTCCTGACCAGGACAAAAATGTCTGAAGTCATGGCTCCTCTCTCTTTCTCCTTGATCTCTCATTTACTCATCTATGGCCCACCTTTCCGATAGATTAGGACTGCATGTTTGTTTGTTTTTTTAAGACAGAGTTTCTCGGTGTAGCCTTGACTGTCCTGGAGTGCACTCTGTAGACCAGGCTGACCTTGAACTCAGAGATCTGCCTCCTGAGTACTGGAATTAGAGGCATGTGCCACCACTGTCTAGTTGACAAAAAAAAATTGTCTTTTTTTCCTCTTGGCTGTTTCTAGACCCTAGAACTATACCTGGCATACAGGAGGTGCTCAACAAACAAGTTACTTTTTTGTTTGTTTGAGACAGTTTCTCTAACAAACTTTTTTTTTTTTTAATTTTGTGTGTGAGTGTTTGTGGGCATGTATGGCTATGCAACACATGCATCCAGTGCCTTGCAGGCCAGGGATCGCCTGCAACTGGAGTTATGGAGCGAGCCACCATATGGGTGTTGGGAATGGAACCTGGGTCTTCTGCAGGAAATAATGCTCTTAATCACTGCACCAGTTTCTAGCCCCAACAATTAAAAATTAAATTAAATGACCAGATATATTACAATGCTGATAAGAATGATAAAATCTATACTGAACAACACTTTAGAGGAGAGATCAGAATCTGAGGCCAGTGGGTCAATGGAGATGTTAAAGATAGGAAAGAAGGAATTCTGGTCTCCTGCAAAGAGAAATAGAAAGGAGGCTTAAGCTTTTGGAGCAGGCTCTGAGTCTGCAAGTGCTGGGATCAACGGGGCTGGTTCATTATTTTTTAATTTTGGGAGTTTAGTGGAGAAAGTGAAAATTGTGGTTTGTATTGATTATTCCTCTGGCTGAGGCTTAGCTAGGCATTTGTGGTAAAACAAGGAGGGCATTTGGAGTCAAATCCATGGTGGTGTAGCCTTAGGACAGTTGGCTACGACCATGAAAGCCCTCTGTTGTTAATGCCATCTCTCCGGCTCCCCTTACCCTATGAGAGCTACCTCCCACTCCTCCATCCCTATTATACACTGTAGTTAAATATTTTTAAAGAGTCCATGTCCATAACATCAAACTGTCCTCTAAGTTCTTATCTCTCTATCCACGCATTAGCGCAGCTCTAGGCCATCCTTACAGAACTTCCTTTGTGCGATGGACAGCAGTTAACCCAGAAACTCACAGCTGTTCCGAAGAGTCAGCAGTGTGTCAGGCACAGAAGGACCTCTATCTCACATCTCTTCCCCCTTCCAAGCGGGAGTGGAAAGATAATATTGTAAGAGCCAGAGGCCCGGGAGGACTCCGGGTGAAACAACAAGAAATGATAGGACTCAGCCCAGCTGTAGCTCTCTTTGCCTGCACAGGATCAAGTCAGTCAGCATTCCAGAATGCTTGAGGGGGAGGAGCTCACAAATCGCCACTGAGGGCTGCCTTGGGAGGGAAAATCAGTTTCCTTTAAGAGTGAAGCCCCGGTAGACGAAGTTCCAGTGGATGATCTCACACTGGTCAACACGCTGGCAACTTCAAGTTGGACTTCGTGGATACTAAACAAAACAAGAAGCCTTAGTGATCCCTCAGCTGGTAAAGGTACTAGCTACAGAGCCTGAGTTAAGTCCAGGGTCTTACATGATGGAAGGAATCAATCTACTGAAAGCTGTGCTCTGATCTTCACACGTGTTGTGGTGTGTGTGGATATACGCTATGTGTACAACCCCTCCCCAAATAAATAATAAATGTAAAAAAAAAAAGATATGAGCCGGGTGTGGTGGTTCATGCCTTTAACCCAGTCCAGCCTAGTCTACAAAGTGAGTCCAGGACAGCCAGGGCTCTTGTTACATAGAGAAACCCTGTCTTGAAAAACAAAACAAAAAGGGACACAGCGGGGCTGAAGAGATGGTTCAACAGTTAAGAGCACTGACTGCTCTTCCAGATGGACCTGGGTTCAATTCCCGGAACCCACATGGCAGCTCACAACTGCCTGTACCTCCAAGATCTGTCACCCCCACACAGGCAGACAAATCACTAATGCACATAAAATAAAATAAAATAAACTATTTTAAAAAGAGAGAAAACATGAAGTTCGGGTGATCTCTACGAGCTTGGGCTAGAAATGCCTAAGAAGGGTGTAGGGTAGGTCTCAGAGAATCACAGTCGAGAGGTTTGTGACTGGGAATGGAGGTCCTTCCAAAGTTGAAAGTTGGGGTTAAGAAGAGCCTCGAGGGAACCTAGCAGATAACGAAGGATTAAGACCAGGCGGAGAGGAGAGTCACTCGAGAAGGCTGCTTTCCAAGCTGCGTGGCAGGGTGTGGGGTGTCCTGGCTACAGTTAGGTAATCCCGGTGAGGTGGGTCGACGTTGCAAAGCTGGAGAGCACTGTGCGCAGCGATCATGGGGTGTGTGTTGCAGAACTGGGGTCAGAGTCGCCGTTGGGAAGCGGTGTGCGAGCGCCGGACAAATGTCAGCGTGGAATTGGACGGCCGGACCGCGGAGAAGGCTGCGTTTCCGGGGCAGGGGGTGCGGCGCCGGCTCCCGGGCGCCCCCTGGCGGCCCCGACCGCGCCGCGGTTCCCACAATGCTTGCGTAGCCCCGCTCCCACTCCCCGGGCGGCGGCAGCTTCAAGATGGCGCAGGCGATCTTCGAGGCCCTGGAGGGTGAGCGCGCCGGGCCGGGGCAGCGGCTGTTCCGCGTGGCGCCCCCTCCCGCCGCGCCTCGCAGCGCCGGGCCCAGGGCGCGCGGAGGCCGCGGGGCGGAGGGCGGAGGGCGGCCGGGCCGGAACAGCCGCGGGGCGGGAGGGGGCGGGAACAGCCGGGGAGCGCCGGCCCTGCGGGGAGGGGGCCTCGGAAGCGGAACAGCGCGGCGGTCGAGGCCGCTGGCGCGGAGGGTGCACGCGGAGGAAACAGCCGGGGGCCGGGGCCTGGCGGGGCCGCGGGCCGGGAGGGCCTGGGCGGCGCGGCGGCCCAGTCGGGTGCCCGGCTAGGTGGTTAACCGGGAACTTCCTGAGACCCCTGCGCCCTTCGGGCCGGGGTGTAGCCCCGCCAGACCCAGAGCAGGGAAGGAGGCGCCGCCGGGGCGCACAGGAGAGATCCACCTGAGTCAGTCCCGACGCCGGCCTGTGCCTGCTTGGGCCACGCTGGTCTCGGATCCGACCCTGTGGTTTGCAAGATCCCCGTGGTGCGTGGGCCTCAGGCTCCGGAGCCAGCGAGCTCTGAGCGCCACCATGTGCACCTGCTGGAGTTTAACGGAAAGGATAGCGCTAGACCCCGGAGCCGGCACCGTAGTCGCCGCGGCTTGTGGAGGGTGGAGTCAACAGCTACAGTGGAAACTTGTGGGCAGCACTGGCAGAAGGAAGCCGAGGCTTGCGCTTCTCTAGATTCTCCCTGAACCAGATTCAGGTCCGCATCCTCCCTCATTACTACCCCCTCGACCCGCCGCCAAAATGTGTGTGGGAAAGAATAGTAAAAAAAAAAAAAAAAAAAAAAAAAAAAGGTACTCTCGCCGGGCGTGGTAGCACACGCTTTTGATCCCAGCACTCCAGAGGCAGAGGCAGGAGGATCTCTTTGAGCCTGGTCTACAAATTGAGAGTTCAGGACAGCCACGGACTCCGTTAAACAGAGAAACCCTGTCTCAAAAAAAAAACAAAGGTAATGTTTCAGCCAGGTGTGGCGGTGCATGTGCAAAATCCCAGGGGTTGGAAGGTGAAGACAAGCAGGAAAATCTTCAGTTTGGTAGCCTTGGCTACATGGGGAGTTTGAGCCTAGCTTTGGCACCATGAGACTTTCAAAAAACAATTAGAAATATATGTGTACATACATACACTTATGCCCTATACACATGCACGCAATGACAATTCTTTTAAAAAACATGAAGTTGAAGGAGAGTGGAGACATCGCTTGGGAGTGTTTGGAGGGAGGAATGTAATCAAATTATAATCTCAAAAATAATAAAAATATTACAAATAAATGTCATTCTACAGAAAACAAAACAAGGACCCCAAAAAGAAGACTACAAAGATGACCCCAGCTGTTGTGTTCTGTGACGAAAAAAGCGGGGTTGATGTGACTCTGGGCACTCGGGGTGTTGGTGTTCCCTTTTGGAGGACATCGGGGTATTGCATTGTTTAAATGCTTACTACAAGCAAGCATTTGTGTACTAGATAATGAAAAAATTAAAAAAAAAAAAAACTCGGGAAATGTAGCTTTACCGGTCTTGGAAATAAATAAAATTTCTGAATGAGGGAAGAACAGCTGGTGTGTGAGATCCAACTGGAAGGGCACCCTAAGGGTTTACATTTGCAAACCCTGGGGAGAATAAGATTTCCCATAATTCTCAGTTCAGCGTAGGGGAGCCGCTAGAGAAAAGACCTCCGTGATTTGATGAAGCCTCTGAACTTTACCTTGGGATCAGTGTGGTGCTAAGAAAAGGCTTTCCTCAGCGGGCCACGGCATCTGATGTATGTTTTATAAAGTTCACCCTGGCTTCTGGGGATGGACTGGAGGGGCAGAATGGCAGCAGGGGGGTGAGTGAGGAGATGGAAGAGCGGATTTCACATGTATTTGGGAGGCAGAATAGGTTATATTTGCCAAAAGTCTAGAAACAGGAAGGAAGCTGTGGGGTGAGGGAAGATTCAGGGGGGTGCACCGGGGGCCTTGGTTGGAAGGACAGCGTGATCTGCTGTCCTTGTACTGATGGGTGTGTGTGTGTTGGTATTTGCTCTTTATTGCTGAGGATTTCACAGTGTGGATGTGCCAGCTGTTAACCTTTCACCTCCTGAGGGCTCTCTAAACTGCTTTTTTCTTTTCTCTTCTTCACCTCCTCCTTTTTGAAACAGGGTCTCGTGTGTCCCAGTCTAGCCTCAGACACACTATGTGGTGAAGAATAACCTTTAGCTTCTGATCCCCCTGCCTCCACTCCCTGAGCATTGAGATTAAAGGTATGCACCACTCTACCAGGTTTATGAGGTACTGCGGATCAAACGCAGGGCTCTATTTATGCTAGATGAGCTCACTAAGAACTGAGTTGTATCCCAGTTTCCACTAAGTTTTACAGTTATGAATAAAAACTCTGGGTCTAGAGTAATAGCTCAGAGGTCGAGAATACTTGCAGAGGACCCGGGGTGCTGACCAGGAGCTCCCACACCCTCTTCTGGTCTCCCAGAGAACTCGGTGCACATGCATCCATGCAAGCAAAATGCTCATACACAGAAAATAAAAATAAACAAATCCTGCTTAAAAACTCTACGAACACTTACACCAGGTTTTCATCAAGACACAAAAACAGGTTTATAGAAGATGGCTGGAAGAATGTTTAGAATTTAGCGAGTGGGGCTAGGGAGAAAAGCTCAGTAGTTAAGACTGTGTATTGTTTCAGCAAAGGACCTGAGTTTGATTCTCAGCACCTTTATCAGGCGACAACTACCTGTTGTTAGTTCAAAAAACAGGCCCCAAAATGGCAGTGCTGATGCCAGTGTCCTAAGATGATAGCCAGGGACCCAACCCAGGCTGGATTTCAGGTAAACAGAAGGATTCTGACTGGGTAAACAGAAATCTAAACTCAGCATTCCTTAGGTTTCTGCTTGTCAGGAAAGCCCCTGCTTCCTGCCTCTCCACTACTTCCTGTCTCTGCCTCTGATGGTCATCTAGTTCCCACTTAACCAAACAGTATGCACCAGCTCAAACACTCTGCTGACTATCATAAAATCCACTTGCTTCCCACCAGGCTGCTGCTCTCTATTCCTAATGCAGCCCAGCAGTTTGTCCCCCAATAAACTGTTTTCTACCTAAGGAGTGCTCTAGTTTGGTGATTTTTGGACACTCATTTACACCTGTGAGTCCAATTTCTGGGAGCTGACACCCTTCTGACCTCCTTAAGTACACACACATGCACTAAAAGTTAAAAAGAATTTAACCAATGCTTTGTAGCAGCTCTTCCCCTCATAGATACTGATAGGCACTGTACTGGGGCATTAGAAATAGGATTTCTCACTTGGGAAGTGAGGCAACATCAAAGGGCGTTGAAGTTAAGGTTTTGGCACTGAGCACATCCTATTTCTCACCCTCCTCCCTGGCTCCTGCCTGGACATCAGAGAGCTTGGCTTAGGCTTTTGCTGTAAATTTCCTCCCCCCATCCTCAAAGGGCATAAGAATATACCCCACTTCTGATACATGGGCTCTGCTTCTCTTCAGGCAGAACACCTTGCTGCCTGTCCCAGGTTCTGGTGCCTCAGAGCCCCCACTATCCAGTTGTCCCTCTGTCTGTCCATGATTTTAATAATTCTTCTAATATACTACTTAGCTTGCATCCCAGTGTCCTCTAGAACTACCTGACTCCATCTAAACCCTAGAATGGGAAAGGATTTACAGAAGCTCTTCGGGAGAGCATGGGCCCCAGGCCTGTGCATCATGAGTTAGGGAGCTAGGTCAGAGAGAACGAGACCTCTGGGGACAGTATAGGAGGTAGACTCTAAATAGAAGGAGCGCCTCAAAATTCAGACGAAAGGAATTTCTCAAAGCAGCTACCTTTCGGGTGGAGCCTAAAGGGACCTCCAGCAAAGTAGAAGAGATCAAAGAAGGGTGACAGCTGGAGCCAAGAAGTGGGGAGGAGCAGGGGTAGGGGTGGGACTCTTAGCGGATCTGATCAGACACTGTTAGATGGTCTTTGGTGGAAGGTGAGAGCTTACGCTTTGCTAGAGGAAGTTGAGGAAGATCGGACGGCAAGCAAGAAGATGGTGAGTGCAGGGAGTGGTGGCGCCCGCCTGTGATCCCGGCACTTACAGGGCAGAGGCAGGCAGATCTCTGTGAGGCCAGCCTGGTCTACAAATCGAGTCCAAGTCAGCCAAGGTTACACAGGAAACCCTGTCTCAAAAAACCAAAAGGAAAAAAGACACCTTGGGTCCTAGCAAGATGGTTCAGTGGGTAAAGGCAAAAAGAGAACTAACTTCACAGAGTTGTTCTCTGATCTCCATGTGTACCGTAGGGCAAATCTCTTGCTTTGAGGATGCCGCTCAATTAGTAGAATGCCTGCCTACTACTCGCAGAGCCCCGGACTCAATCACCAATATCACATAAAACTGCTCATAGAAGCCGGGCGTGGTGGCATATGCCTTTAATCCCAGCACTCAGGAGGCAGAGGCAGGCAGATCTTGGTGAGTTCAAAGTGAGTTTCAGGACAGTCAGGGCAACACAGAGAAACCCTGTCTCAAAAACTAAATAAACAAACAAACCCGTTTGTTGATATGCACACCTGTAATCCTAGCACTTGGAGGCTGAGGCAGGAGGATCACCGTGAACTTAAGACCAACTTATCCCTTCACAGTGAGCTCAAGGCCAGCTTGGCCTATTAAAATGAGAGACCCTGTTTCAAAAGAAAGAAAAAAAAGTAGGCAGGTGATCTCTTTCCCCACCCCCTCTCTCAGACAGGGTTTCTCTGTGTAGCCCTGGCTATCCTGAAACTCATAAGAAACCAGGCTGGCCTCAAACTCACAGAGATCCTCCTGCCTCTGCCTCTTTAAAAAAAAAAAGATTTGTTTATTTATTTCATGTATATAAACACTCTTTTTTCATACACACCAGAAGAGGGAGTCAGATTTTATTACGGATGGTTGTGAGCCACCATGTGGGTGCTGGGAATTGAACTCAGGACCTCTGGAAGAACAGTCAGTGCTCTTAATGGCTGAGCCATCTCTCTAGCACCCTGCTTCTGCCTCCTGAGTGCTGGGATTAAAGACATGTGCCACCACTATCCAGTGAAAAGCTTTCATTTAAAAAACTTTTTTTTTTGAGAATAAATCTCTATTTAGCCCAACCTGTGGGTTGTGACCCCTTTGGGAGTCAAATGATACTTTCACAGGGGTTGCCTAAGACCATCGGAAATCACAGGTATTTACATTATGATTAATAACAGTAGCAAAATTACAGTTATGAAGTAGCAATGGAAACATTTTTTTTTCAAGACAGGATTTCTCTGTGTATCTTTTGGCTGTTCTAGAAACACTCTGTACACCAGGCTGGCCTCAAGCTCACAGAGATCTGCCTGCCTCTGTCTCCCAGAGTGCTGGGATCACAGGCGTGCACCACAGCGCCCAGCCCAGTGGAAATGACTTTATGGCTGTGGGGGTTGCTGCATCGTGGGGAACTGTATGAAAGAGTTGCAGCACTAGGACGGTTGAGAACCACTGATTAGCCCCAGCTGCTCTGGTACTGTGTACACCATATGCGGTGGTTTGAATAGGAATGACCCCTGTAGACTCATGTGAGTGTTTGGCCCATAGGAAGTGGCACTATTAGGAGGTGTGGCCTTGCTGGAGGAGGTGTGTCACTGTGGGGAGGGCTTTGAGGTCATATATGCTCAAGCTATGTCCACAGTGGCACACAGTCCCCTTCTGTCTGTGGATCAAGATGCAGAACTCTGTGCTCCTCCAACATCACGTCTTCCTGGAGGCTGCTATGCTTTCCACTGTGATGATAATAGATTAAACCTCTGAAACTGTAAGCCAGCCCCAATTAAATGTTTTCCTTTATAAGAGTTGCCTTGGTCATGGTGTCTTTCACAACAATGAAACCCAAACTAAGACACGGTACTGGCCTCAAACTCACAGAGATCCACCTTCCTCTACCTTTAATCCTTGAGTGCCGGGATTAAAGGGTGCATGACTACACTGGACTTTGAGAACCTTTCATACAATACCTTCTGCTCCCGTTGACAGCATGGAGTCATTTCCTAGCTGCAAGAGAGATTTAGGACTGTGACCTACTCTTTGACCACGTGTCCAGCTCACATCCTGGAATCTGTTACAGTGAAGTAAAGAGAACATATCTTCGGTTGTTTGTGGTAGATCTGACTTGTGAAGGTGAAATTAGAGTGGAAGCTGGTCCCGTTTCCTCACTGCTGCATCTCCTGTTTCAGGAATGGACAATCAGACTGTTCTGGCTGTCCAGTCATTGTTGGATGGCCAAGGAGCAGTCCCTGATCCGACAGGACAAAGTGTCAGTGCACCGCCTGCCATCCAGCCCCTGGGTGAGTATCTGCCCTGTCCATCAGTAAAGGGCAAGTTTCAGGACAGCCAGGATACACAGAGACCCTGTTTCCAAAACCCCAAGAGTAGGAAGTCATGTTTCCCACTGTACTAGTCTGTAAAAAGAATGCAGTGAAAATTGATGTCAGTTTGTGGATTATATCTCCATGGGATGATAACCAATATCACACATAAAAATTGAGTTATAAATTGGACTTTTAAACTGCAGTGTGCTTTAAGACCCAGTTATGTGGCTGTAGTTAGCTATCCTATCCTTGAAATGGCTTTTCATTTACTCAGTGTATACCGTTTGAGGAGCTTCTAGGTGCCCAGGACATATCACAGTCATGCTGATAAATAAAACACATTTCTTTCCCATTGAGATCACATAATGTTAGTAGTGAGAAAATTGTGAGTTGGGAAGCCAGCGTAGAATAAGGAACTGTGGCTGTGGTTGTCAGAAGACTTCCTGGGGATGGGGACATGACTCAGCAATTAAGAGTTTTTGCAGAGGACCTCAGTTCCATTCTCAGCACACATATAAGATGACTCACAACCACCTGTAACTCCAGCTCCAGGAGATCTGTTGCCCTCTTCTGGCCTCTAAGGACACTGCAGTTTTGTGCACAGACACACAAACAGGTGCACTTTACTAAAGAATACAAATAAATCCTTACAAAGAAGACTTCCTAGAGCTGAGGAGCCTTGCAGAGTGACTTGATCTGAGGTGCACCCAGGTGGGGGGAATAGTGGGTGCAGAGGCATGAGGAAGTGGCCACATGGCCCACTGGAGACTGGTGAGTCAATTCCGAATAGAGTCTGTATTTCTCCACTTGGAAGTGAAGTCACTGTACTGTTTCCATATTTCAAATTATTGGAGACCTGATTGTACATGGCTGGCTCTTCCTGCAGGGGCCTGCTGGGCTCTGGACATTCCTAGGGAGCACGTGGTCAAGCATCAAGCATGGTCAGCAGGCCCCTTCAGGAAGAGGTGCTTGAACCCTGCATAGCAAGTCATCAGTGTCATTAGACTTGCTGCTCTGAGGCCAGTTGTGATCTCTCGTTCTTCACTGCAATCCCCCCTGACTCATTCTTGCTCTTTTCATTACTCTACTCCATGTGTGGCCTCTTCAACTACTGGTCTCACCCCAGATGACGAGGACGTCTTTCTCTGCGGGAAGTGTAAGAAGCAGTTCAACTCCCTGCCTGCCTTTATGACCCATAAGCGTGAACAGTGCCAGGGGAACGCCCCTGCCCTGGCCACGGTCTCACTGGCTACCAACAGCATCTACACACCTTCAGCAGCACCTGCTGCTGTCCCGCAAGCCCCGCCTCCCGCCAACCGCCAGGTAGTCATTCAGCCCCTTGCTTGGTGATTCCTCCAGTGGCTCTTTCTCTACACACACTGTACTTAGTTGTGGAGGAATGACACTGGGCAGGACACGTGAAGGATCTACTGGTGTGGAGTTGGATGAATGGCTGGGACACAAATGTGTGAAGATAGACATGCTTTGCTGGGCATAGTGATAGATACCTGTATTCCTAACAGTCAGGAGTCGGGGGCGGGAGGATCTAGAGTTTGAGGCCGTACTGCACTGCATCTCACCTATCTTCCTAAGTCTGCCCACTTTTCTAAGTCATTCAGAAAAGTGTAACTTCTTTCCTTCAACTGCTTTTCTAAGTGTGCTTTCCTTAGCACCTGGGGTCCCCAACACTGTGGGGGTATCTTACTCTTGCTCCAAAGTCCACCTCCCCACTGTGTGGCTGCTTGTCTGCCATGTGTCTGATCTCTATGCTGACAGAAGTGGTATGTTTTGTTTTGTTTTCCCCTTTTCTCCAATGAGAAAATTCAGCCAATGGCTGAAATTTCCAGGCTGAAAGCCTGAGGGCTTTTCTTTTAAATGCTATTAAATTGTCCTTGAGCTTCCAAAATTAAAGCTTTAAATAAATAAGTTATGCTTTTCTCGGTCTATTGAATGCTGCGATGGGATGGGAGATTTTTCCATACTGTATTATATATGCTATTTGTGCAGGAACTTTGAAAAAATGACACTTACATGGTGAGAGAATAAGGCCTAAATATATAAAAAGTGTTCCAGCAGGTGGAGAGGCCCTGAGGTAGCTCAGGGTAGCCCAGGAGCTACAAGGATGGCAGAGTGACTGGGCTGAGTAAGGGGAGGATCAGGTTGTGTGGCCCTGTGGGCTTCTTCTGGAGAGTCTTGAGAAGAGGGACAGGGACCTAGACTGACCTGTATTTTACCCATGAGGACTGCTTGGTGGACCTTGTGACTGCTTCCCTAGAACAGAAGCCAGGAGTGTCATTGCCGGAGCAAGAGTCCGTGCCTTTCTGAGAGATGTGACCCCTCTTCATTGGTAGGTGACTGAACAGAGGCTCAGAGATGTAGAGTGGTTGCCAAGAATCAAGTGACAGGAAGCATCAGAGGTGGAATGACTCCAGAGCCTGGGTCTTTCACTTAATTTAATTGTTGTTGGTGTTCTTTTTTGTTTGTGGCTTAGACTTAATCATTTTATTTATATGTGAGTGGTTTGCCTGCATGTATGTATGCTTGATGCTCTTGGAGCTCTGAAGAGGGCATCAGGTCCCCTGGAACTGGTGTTACACTGCTTGGGAACCGTCATGTGGGTGCTGAGAATTGAACCTGGGTCTTCTGCAAAAGCAGCCAGGGCTTTTAATGGCTGGGCCCTCTCTCCAGCCCCTCGCTTTTGTTTTTGACACAGAATCTTCCTATGTAGCACAGGCTGCTCTAAGCTTACTGTGAAGCCAGGCGCAGCGGCACACCCCTATGATCCCAGCACTCAGGAGCAGAGGCAGGCGGGTCTCTGAGTGTGAGGCCAGCCTGGTCTACAAAGCAAGTCCAGGACAGCTACACAGAGAAACCCTGTCTCAGAAAAACAAACAAACAAAAACAAGAACTGTGTAGTAAGTTGCCTCAAAATCCCAGAAATCCTCAGGCCTCCCAGGTACTAGGATTTCAGGTGCAGACCTGTGTGGCTTGAACTATTTCTTTAATTTACATTGTAGACCAGGCTGGCCTCAAACCCAGAGATCCGATTGCCTCTGCCTCCTGAGTGCTGGGTTTAAAGGCTTGTGCCATCACCGTCCAGAGAATTTAGGTCTTTCAACTTCTTTGTAGAGCCTCAGACATGTCCCTTCTCTTGCTCAGATCTCCACATACATCACAGTACCCCCATCCCCACTGATTCAGACCCTGGTGCAAGGGAACATCTTGGTGAGCGATGACGTGCTCATGTCTGCCATGTCAGCCTTTACATCCCTGGACCAGCCAATGCCGCAAGGGCCCCCACCTGTGCAGGTAAGGAGGTGGGGCTTCTCACGGGGGTCTGTTCTTTTCTTCCCACAGTGCTGGGGGCTGACCCTAGGGCCTTGTACATCACTCAAAAGTTTAATTCCACACCTAAAAACAAATTCCTAGGAAATGAGAATACTGTAGAAGAAAATGGCCTTAGCCATAGCTCCCCTGCATGGAAGGGACTACCTGCCTTCTCTCGCTGAGCAGGGGAGCCTGGACAGCCACCATCCCGCTAGTTTGAGTCCTGTTTTCATTCTTGGTCTGTTAAAAAAAAAAAAGAGTGGCTCCTTAAGATTTTCCAGTGCATATGAATAACCAGCCACCAAGACCAGGTTTCAGGCTCCCGGAAGGGAAGGAACTGGTCCCCTGAGCCCTACTATTGGTATATTCTCCTTAGCAGCTGCTGTGTGGTCAGTGTCCTAGGAAATATGCCAAGTCAGTCTTGAGTCATCAATCAAGAACCAGCCCTGCATTAAGATCTTTTTGTTTTGTTTGTCTATTTGCCTTCTTTGGCCTTTGTTGACGTGTGTGCCCTAGGCAGGCTAGCTTGGCCAGCCGTCATAGAGAAGAGGGATCACAGCCCAAGCTGATGTCCCTTGAAATCCAGACTTTTGTTCCTCTCCCTGGCTCAGTACTGTCCTCTGAGCTGCCCAGTGAGTTGCTGTCCTTCTCACATGCTGGCTAAGGCCTTTCAAGCTGATGAACAGGACCCTTCAAGGCTGTCATTTTCTCTCCTGATTGCAGAACAGCTTGAACATGCATCCTGTGCCCAACTACCTCACCCAACCTCCCCCGCCTCCTCCTCCACCTCCTCCCCTGCCCCCGCCTCCCCAGCCTCCCCCGCCCCCACCCCAGGCCCTGGGCCCTTCTGGGCGCTCCAACCCTGTTGGGACCCCTGTTGGGAACCCTGTGGTGGAAGTGTATGGCGCTGCTGCTCCCATGGCGGGGAACGGGACAGTGGAGATCCAGGCACTGGGGATGCAGCCCTACCCACCCCTGCAGGTAAGCAGAGGTGGTGGGGCAGTCAGGGAAACTGGGCACCATCATGCCAGGCACTGTGCTAAGATCATTGTGGGGAACCAAAGAAGACCCAACCCTCTTCTCATAAGAATGCAGACAGAACAGGCAAACTGAGGGCTGCTTAGGGCCAAGTAGCAGAATCTGAGTTTAAACCTAGACAACTCAGCTCCAAAGCTGCTTTGTGAAGTTTTCTCTGTCCTTCCTTCCTTCCTTCCTTCCTTCCTTCCTTCCTTCCTTCCTTCCTTCCTTCCTTCCTTCCTTCCTTCCTTCCTTCCTTCCTTCCTTCCTTCTTTCTTATCTCCCTCTACCCTATGGGTTCTGGGGCTCGAACCCAGTTCATGAATCTTGGAAACATAGGCCTTTACCCACTGAACCATCTTTTTGTTTATTTGTTTTCTTCGAGACAGGGTTTCTCTGTGTAGCCTTGGCCGTCCTTGACTTGCTTTGTAGACCAGGCTGGCCTCACACTCACATCGATCCTTCTACCACTGCCTCCCCGAATGCTGGGACTAAAGGTGTGTGCCTCCACGCCGGGCCCACTGCGCCATCTTACTGGCCCACTTCATGAAGTTCTGAGGGGTCTCGGGAGTAACTAACCTGAGCAAGCCTGGTGCAAGCTTAGGCGGTGATGGAATGGCCGAGGTTGGGAGCAGCTAGGGGCCAGAGTGAGGGTCTGGGGCTGCTGTCCTGCTTCTCCTGAGGCTCTCCCCCATCACAGTGCTGTCCTTCCAGGTGCCAAACCAGTGTGTGGAGGCTCCAGTGTACCCTGCGCCCCCAGTGTACAGCCCTGGCAAGCAGGAGTTCAAACCCAAAGGACCCAGCACCACGGCTCCCATGACCAGTGCAGCTGCGAGCACGGTGGCCACTTTCGACTCGCCACCAACGCTGAAGACCCGACGTGCTAAAGGTGCCAGTGGAGCCCCAGAAGGTGGGCCATCTACCCTCCCTGGGCGTCTTCTCTTGGCACTGGCCTCCCTGCAGGCTGCTTGGTTCTGGTCTTTGCTGTTAAAATGGGTAGGGTCGAATTTGGTGGCATGTACTGGAAATGTTGAAATAGCAACGACTACAGAATGGTAAGGCTTTCTTTCCTTAGACCAGAAGCAGGAAATCTTGGAAGTCTGTGGTACCATCACCAAGTACCCATGCTACTTCTGTTGTTCTCTCTCTGTCCCTAGAGCACGGTCTCATTTATCAGGATGCCTTGTCACCTGAGGTGGTTGCTGAAATGCCAGTCATCAATTTCATAATCCAGACAGTAAGAAAGAGGGGGAAGGGAAGGCTAGAGGAGGATCTCCTAGCTTCCGGAAGTTCTATATGACACTTTCTGCATATATGGTCATGTCGCCTGGCTGCAAAGGAAGTTAGGAAATAGAGCCAGGAGTCCTGCTGATCCTGTGATGTAGGAGATATTTCAAGAAGGAAGAAAGCAAGTGTGGCTATCAGTTACACGTGTTGTGGAGAGGCGAAAGGTGGGGGAGGCAGAGCCAGGGTTGTAGATGTGATGGGGAAGGTAAGGGGATTTTTCTAAGGGCTTCCCTTTCAACCTCCTCCCTTTTTCTTTCTTCCCACAAATGTGTATTAACATCTGTGCATCACCCACTGGAGATTTAGGTCCTGGACCAGGATCTCCTCTCTGTCCGTCACTCGCGGTGGTGGTTACGGGTTACTGCAGTTGGGAGAGGCTAGAGAAAGACCGAGCTTTCTGGAGGGAAGGGAGTGGCCATGTAGGTATCTGGAGGGAAGGAAGTGGCCATGTAGGTATCTGAGAGGCAAGCGAACCAGCAGGCACAAAGTCCTGAGGTGAGACCATGCTCGAGGGCATCAAGATTAGCAAGGAGTCCACTGCATGATGGAAGGAATGCTGAAGTTGGCAGAGGCAGAGGACATGGCGTGCTGAAGGCCATGGCAGCAAGGGTTTATTTCATCATGAGGCAGAGGAAGCCTTTGAGAGCTTTGTCTGGTTTTCCCTCAGAGCAAGGCTTGGGCCTTCCCTCTTACATTGTCTACACATAGATGGAGATGTCCCTAGAGGGCTTTGTGGCTGCCAGTGCAGGGGAGAAGTGGCTGGAGTCTTCCCCTGTTCCCTCAGTCCGGACCCCAGCCTAATCATCCTCTCCTTCTTTGTCTTTCAGCCGCAGGGAAGCCAAAGGCTCAGAAACTCAAATGCTCCTACTGTGACAAGTCATTCACCAAAAACTTTGATCTTCAGCAACACATCCGAAGGTAGCACAGTGAGCAGGTAGCCCTGGGGGCAGGTGGCTCCGCCAGGGTAGTTCTCTATACATTTATTCGTTATGTATATCTGTATAGGGTTCTGTCTGCATGTGTGCCTGAGCGCCAGAGGAGGGCACCAGACCTCATTCTAGATGGGTGTGAGCCATCATGTGGTTGCTGGGAATTGAACTCAGGACCTCTGGAAGAGCAGCCAGTGCTCTTAACCTCTGAGCCATCTCTCCAGCCCTGTCCTCTGATTCTACACACACATATGCTCCAGCTTATAAGGACCTTTCATTTAACAAACCAAGAAAAAAAAATTAAGCATTTAGAGGACCTTTAAAGACTGGAAAGATGGCTCAATGGCTAAGAGCACTGCCTGTTATTGCAGAGGACCAGGTTCAATTCCTGGAACCCACATGGCAGCTTACAAGCATCTGTCACTGCAGTTTCAGAGGATCTGATGCCTTCTGGCTGTGAGAACATGGCTAGTGCAGCTGAGAAGCAGAACTTTTACATTTTACTGAAATGAAGCTAAGTGTGACTGGTCCCAAATAGCTGGTTTCTACCTTACTGCATGTTGCCACTTTGGATCTTAAATGACATTGTTTTTGTAATCACTTTTTTCTATTACTGCATTTCTCAATATGTAGGTATTCATAAAAAGTGGTTTTCTTTTTTTTTTAAGATTTATTTATTATATAGACAATGTTCTGCTTGCATGTACACCTGAACACCAGAAGAAGGCACCAGATTTCATTATAGATGGTTGTGAGCCACCATGTGGTTGCTGGGAATTGAACTCAGGACCTCTGGAAGAGCAAGCAGTACTCTTAACCTCTGAGCCATCTCTCCAGCCCCCAAAAGTGGTTTTCTATATTCAATGACAAACAATAGGGAGTTTTACTTCAAAATTATTTTGAAAGCTGGGCATGGTGGGGTAAACCTTTAATCCCTGTACTTAGGAGACAGAGACAGGTGTATATCTGTAAGTTTGAGGCCATCCTGGTCTACATAGTGAGTTCCACGCTAGCCAGGATTGTATAGTGAGACCTTGTCTCAAAAAAAAAAAAAAAAAAAAAAGAAAAAGTGTTGAGGGGATTTGGCATAGTGGCATAGCATTCGCCTTGTGTATACAAGACCCTGGGTTGGTCCCCAGCACCACAAAACAGAAAGCCAGTTCTGCTGGGTGTGGTGGTGCGCTCCTGCAATCCTGACACTTGGGACATAGAAGAAGATCAGAAATTCATGGTTATCCTTGATTGTTTTCAAGGTCATCCTTAGCTGACCTGAACTACATGAGACCTTGTCTCAGGAAAAAAAACAAACAAACAACTCACATGAAGAAAATGTTAAGTAGTAGCACAAGAATGTTTCGTGGGGGGCTGCAGAGGTGGCTTTGAGGCCATGAGCACTGGCTGCTCTTCCAGAGAACTCAGGTTCAGTTCCCAGCACCCACACTCAACCATCTGTGACTGCCGTTCCAGCTGATCCAGTATGCCCTCTTCTGACCTCTGTAGGCACCAGGCGCCTGTGTACACAAACACGCATGCAGTCAAAGCAGCCATACACTTAAAATAAAAATAAATCTTAAAAAAGTTTCCTCTGAAAGCTGGAGGAAATGGCTTAGTGCAGAGCACTAGCGTGTGGCGGGTCTGTGGCTCCAGTTCCTGTAGGGGCAAAACAAAGAGCAGGTGCCGGTTCATTAATAACCACAAGCCAGATCCAGCAGCCACTAAGCTGAGGTAGTACTTGGGCCAGGGGATGGCTCAGTAGGAAAAGGGATTTGCTGCCAAGGCCAGCAACCAGGGTTCAGTTTCTGGGGACCCACCGGTAGTAAGAGAGAACTCCCACAAGATGCTCTTTGACCTCCACACACATGTCTGTGGCACATACACACACATGCTCACATGTGTTTCCTACCTGATGCTTTAACAGTTAAGAAATCTGTCATCTCAGGTGTGAGGTGGCCAAGGCTGCTGACTGAGCGGCCCAAGAGCCCGGGTCTATCTGCCGAGGTGGGAGATCAGGTTGTCATGGTGTCAGAATGATGGCCAGCGTCATCTCTGGGCCCTCCTGGTGGCAGGGAGTGCCTGGGTGAAAGCCATGTACCTGTTTCTCCACAAGAACGCCCACTAATCTTTATTCTTACAGCCACACAGGGGAAAAGCCTTTCCAGTGCATTGCATGTGGCCGCGCCTTCGCCCAGAAATCTAATGTCAAGAAGCACATGCAGACTCACAAGGTGTGGCCTCCAGGGCGCAGTGGCGGTACTGTTTCCCGGAACTCTGTGACAGTGCAGGTCATGGCTTTGAACCCCAGCAGGCAAGAAGAGGAGGATGCAGGTGAGTGGCTGTGGGAGGAACTGCCCGCCCCATCATCCTTTGAAGCTTCAGAGTGCTGCCTCATAGTTGTGGTAGCGGGGACCAAACCCAGGGTCTCACGCCTGCCAGGCGAGAGCGCTGTTTCTGCTCTGTCTTCAGTCCTAGCCTCAGAGGTTTTGTTGCCATTTGGTTGGCTTCGGTGACTTCTCTGGACGTCAGCCTACTTGATCTATGAAATGGGACCTAGACAGCTGAGTGTACGTGTAGAGTCCCAGCCTTGGTGAAGTTAGGATGGGAGGATCAGGAGTTGGCAGGTGCCAGGAGACCACTTTTATATGACCAGCCTTCTTTTGAGCCCGAGTTCTTGCTTTCTGACCTCCTGCAGGCCCAGTGCCAGAGGCCACCCATTCAGGGCACATTGTGGAGCCTACTGTGGGCTCCAGAGGTGAAGGAGCAGGCTCGTGATGGCAGGAAGAATGAAGGATGGTCTAGTTAGCAAAAACTGGCAAAGCAAAGATAAGTGTTACAGTTAGAAAGGCCTGGGAGGCAGCCTGGTGCAGAGGTGTGTCGAGTTTCTAACAACCATGAGGTAGTCACAGTGTCTAAGTGAAGGTAGGGAGAGGAACAGAGGTCACTAGCTGTCTCAGTCAGAATGTATTCCAAGGGCTGTGGACATATCTCAGGATAGAGCGTTTGCCTCTGCGCAGGCCCTGGCCCTATATAAACTGAGCGTGGTGGCACCGAGCTGTAATCCCAGCACTTGGGAGATAGTGGAGGAGGATCAGAAGATCGAGGTCATCCTCAGCTACATAGCATGTTTGAGGCCAGCCTGGACTAAGGGAGACCCTGTCTGAATTAAAGAACGGTGTGGCCTTGTCCTCCGTTGTGGCTTTAGCACCTTGTCTGTCCTGAAGCACACACGCTGCATGTGAGTACAGAGCTGAACAGCGTCTGGCAGCGAGTCTGCAATGGCAGTCCCAGCAGCCCTCCTGTGTGGGGGGGCTCGTGTCCCACCTCTCTCGGTGACTTTTCTCCCTCTCTCTGCCTAGGGTTGGGCCAGACCCTGCCCAGCAGCGCACAACCCCAGGCCGTGCCCTCAGCAGGTGAGGGTGAAGGTGACAGGCCAGAGGCCAAGCAGGTGGTCCTCATCGACAGCTCCTACCCGTGCCGGTTCTGCCCCAGCAAGTTCAGCACCTACTTCCAGCTCAAGTCTCACATGATCCAGCACAAGAAGGAGCAGGTGGGTGGGGTGAAGGCAGAGGGCACAGCTCCCCACTTAGGAACTTGATGACACCGGGGTCACCCCCGCTGCCCTGAAAGGGACAGGGGTTATGGCTCTTAGTCCTGAGGTTAGATTCCCGGCGGAAGGGAGGGATGTCGTATGGTTAGGTTAGGTCATAGAAACCTTTGAGTTAGTGGC
Organism: Pachyuromys duprasi; assembly: GCA_028658305.1. Classification (NCBI taxonomy): domain Eukaryota; kingdom Metazoa; phylum Chordata; class Mammalia; order Rodentia; family Muridae; genus Pachyuromys; species Pachyuromys duprasi. Next base: position 138,746,567 of record CM053766.1, on the reverse strand, counting down.
TTCAGCGGTTGGGAAGTTTTTCATCTGACTTAACAGCCGGTTGAGCCAGGGCGAGCACTCAGCTCAGCACCCAGGGCTTCATGTCTTGTCTTGCCAGCTCTGGTGGCTGGCGTCATAAGGTAAGGCCTTGTCCTCCATTGTGAGACCTTGCACATGCTGTCTCCCCCTCCCTCCCTCTCCTTTTAAGAGACAGATTCTTACTGTGTAGCCCAGGCTGACTGAAACTGGCAAGGTAGACCAGGCCAGCCACAAATTTGCAAAGATCCACCTGCTTCTGCCTTCTGAGAGCTGGGGTTAAAGAGCACCATCATGTCAGGTACTCTGTTTCTGACCTTTGTTTATTTAGTGTGTGTGTGTGTGTGCATGCGCCATGGAGCATGCAAGAATCAGAGGACAGCTTGTGTGTGTGTGTGTGTGGGTGTTTCCCTCCTCTCACCTCAGCAGTCCCAAAAATTAAAGTCAGGCTTTCCTGCCTCAGTGAGTGGCGACCACCTTTACCGGCTGAGTCACCTCGCTGCCCTGTCAGGGTTGCTCTTTGTGGAAAGTCCAGTCATAATATTCCACACAAGCAATGGAAACCTTTCCTAGAAGAATCCTCCACATCTCTTATAGATGAGAGACAGTTTTGTTTTGCCTTTGATTTAAGACAGGGGCTCTGCAAACAAGGCAATGGCTCAGTGGTTAAGAGCACTGAGTTCAATTCCCAGCACCCCCATCAGGTGGCTCACAACTGCCTGGAACCCCAGCTCCAGGGGATGACGCCCTCTTCTAGAGGCTGAGGTGTGCAGGCACACACATGTGCTGAGGCTGACTTCAGATTGATCCTCTGAGCATTGAGATCATAGGTGTGTGCTCCCGTCTGTCTGTGAGGTGTTAGAGGGCTTCATGCATGCTAGGTGAGTCTGCTGCCAACTGAGCCAATGAGCTGTGTCCCCAGTCCCAGAGCCCTTGATCTTATCACTTTGGAGACTGTTAATAACATACAATAATAGAAGTAGTTAGGGTTTTACTTCTCTCCTATCAGGGTGGACCTGAACTTAGCAGTTTTGGGCTTGGATAGCAGGCTAGGCGTGTCATCGTGGGCCAGGCTTCTGATTCTTTAGTATCATAGCTTGTACTCACCCTCAGACCTGCAGAACAGTGGCTATGTCTCCATCTGTCACAGATATGCGCCAAGTCAAGGTAAATGCAAAAAATAGGAGGGGTTCCTGCCAGCAGGCTTTTGCCATTTTGTTTTGGGAGGGATGATGTTTCCAAAGACCATTGCCTGGATATCATTACCAAGAAAGGGGCCACGCGGCTAGCACTAGATGCAGGGTGTCAGGAGGGTCAAGGGCTTCTATCCAGTCTGTTTCACCCCACACAAATTGGAGTTGACTTTGTTAAGAATAAAGAGGGTTTGACATTGTGTAGGCACCTAAGGAATGTTGATGACTACTAGAATTTTTTAAATATTAAAAGCATATTTCATATAGACTTGAGATCAAACATATGTCAGAATGTCACATAGTTCATGAAAGAAGGGGTGGAGATGATAAGATAGTTCACAAGTGTGTGTGTGACACTTATCTCCTGCATTTGACTGTCCCGAATCAGACTGCTAAGGTAGATGCAAATTTCATTAATGTCTCATCCAGAGCCTTTGGAGTTCTGTCTTCTATCTGACAGGAGTCTCTCCCATTAGGACTACAGGCATGTGCAAGACCTGGAGTTACATCATAATATCACGCACATATACACTGGAATCATTTATATTGGATTATAATTTTTTGACAAATTAACATTGAACATTCTGGGTCCTAGGTCAGTAATAAATAGTCAAGCCTAGCCATGTCCCCAAGGAGCAAGAGGACTCTAGGGAAGTTTCTAAAAGTGGTCCCCAGACCGCTGGGAATTCCCTGAGATTTCCTAAGAGTTCCAGCCATCACCACCTGCCAAGTCAGAGCCCCTGCTGGGGCCTCTCAGGCCTTTCTCTCTTTCTTTCTATTTCTTTCTGTCTTTCTTTCACTCTCTCTTTCTCTCCTTTTTTTTTTTTTTAATACAAGCCTCAGGCTAGCTGCAAACTCACCGTGTAGCTGAGGATGATCTTTTTTTTTAATTTGTAAAGAATTTACTGTCTTATGTGTATGAGTGTTTCTCCTGTGTGTATGTATGTGCACTGTGTGTCTGCCTGGTTGCCTGGAGGTCAGAAAAAGGCAGGTCCCTAAAATTGGAGTTGTGGGTGGTTGTGGACTACCAGGGTGCTGGGACTTGAACCTTGGTCCTCCGCAAGAGCAACAAGTGCTCCCAATGATCCTAATGGCTGAGATCTTTTGCTCCTGACCTTCCTGCCTGGGACTATAAGTATGCACCACTGCCCTTGGCTAATGATGTTTGAGAGTCAGGACATGACTCCTCTGTGACATTAAAAGGTAAAGTGTCATAGTTTTGCTGTATTTCCTGGTCTTGGGTAATTTTCATGGATACATTCAGGCTTTATAAAGCCTAAGGGAGGTAATTTTCATGGATTCCTGTAATCACAGTGAATCCAGGAACTGAGCTTGTGATCCTGAGGAGGCTCAGGCAGGAGGATCCCAATTCAAGGCCCAAATAAGCTATGGAGTGAGTTCAAAGCCAGCCTGGGCAAACTTAGTGAGCATCTGTATCAAAATAAAAACTAAAAAGAGAGCTAAGAGATAAAGCTCAAGGAGAGGCTGCTTGCCCAGCATTTGGGAGGCCCTGGCCTCATCTGTAGGGACCAGGGGAACCGTGGGCAGGCCGGTTGTCCTCATGGCGGGTCACAAGGTTGGAGCGGCAGTAGAGGCGACTTCCACCTCTCACCTCCCAGTGTCTCCTCCCTAGGTGTACAAGTGCGTGGTCAAAAGCTGTGCCCAGATGTTCCCCAAGCTGGATACCTTTCTGGAGCACATCAGAAGCCACCAGGAGGAGCTGAGCTACCGCTGCCATCTCTGCAGCAAGGACTTCCCCTCACTGTATGACCTGGGCGTGCACCAGTACTCCCACAGTCTCCTGCCGCAGCACAGCCCCAAGAAGGACAGCACCGTCTACAAGTACGTGCTCATACCCCAGTCATGCTGGACCAGTGGGCGGGGAGCCCTGGGCTCAGACTGCTCACCACCAGTGACACATCTTGAAGGGAAACTGAGGCCAAAAGCTGGGGTCTGGCCTGGAGTGTTTGAGTGTTGGCAGAAGCAGGACAAAGACATACTGACTTTCCTTAGACTGTCCTTCACCTGTCAGCCATTATCATAGAGACATCACCTCACCTGTCAGCCATTATCATAGAGACGTCACCTCACCTGTCAGCCATTATCATAGAGACGTCACCTCACCTGTCAGCCATTATCATAGAGACGTCACCTCACCTGTCAGCCATTATCATAGAGACGTCACCTCACCTGTCAGCCATTTATCATAGAGACATCACCTCGAAAGGGCAACTAGGGGCTAGGAAGATGGCTCAGTGAGCAAAGGTGCTTGCTACCAGGCTTCACGGCTTGGGTCTGATCCCTAAGACCTAACAAGATGGAGGGAAAGGACCCACTTTCACAAAGTTGCCCCCTCACTCCCACTGGCAAGTACACATACAAAAATAAATAAACACAAATGAAAAGGGAAAAAAAAGTGTTTAGGCCTGGAGGGATGGTTCAGAGGGTAAGAGTATTTGCAGAGGACCTTGGTTTGGTTAGCAGCCCCTACATGGTGGTTCGGAACCTGCCTGTTAACAGAAGAGGGATCTGGTGCCCTCTTCTGGCGTCTGTGGGTTCCTGCAGGCACAAGGTGCTTGTACACTCATGCAGGCCCACGCACATAAACAGAAAAGAGTCTTTAAAACTGGTGTTCTGGGTTCTCTTGTCAGAAATGAGATTGCCACATAGATCTTCAGCTCTTTGTCCCTGAACTTGTAACTCTTGTGACCACTCTTCTATCGAGTGTCTCCCTGGGCCTCCTGTACGGGGGGTGTGTTCTGCAGACACAGTCATGCTTTTGCCCTTTGGGTGTTTCCCTGCCCATTTGCTGGCTGCTGTTTGGGAGCAGGTGTTTCACATCAGTCCTGAGTCTGTGGGGACAGGAGAGGACAGGTATCTGTCTGGACACCTTCCACTAAATGCCTTCACGTTGACATGGCTTTTGCATCTCTAAACAAACTAATACCTGTAGGGACCTGGCTGGTGGCCTCTTTTGCCTCAGAAACTTCTGGGGTGGTGTTTCTGAAATGAAGATAAGTAAATGCAGGTCTCTGAGCAGAAAATTTGTTCCTTGCTGAGAACAGGTGTGTGAACAAATGCTTCTTGTGCACTGTAATAAAATGTCGCCAGTTCAGGAGGCAGCTGCTTCAGGGTTGCCTAAGGGTAATGATAAGGCCCGTGGAGCCACCTGCCAGGGCTCAGGTCCCAGGCTGACTTGAGCTGATGCATGACTTTGCAGAAAGTGTTGAACTGCCATGAGCTTCAGTTTCCTCCCCTGTGATAAGTGTCCTGCTAGTGCTTAACCTGTCAGACTGCATCTGTCCCCTCCCCCACAACCTCCCACTCAGTGTCTCCTGGAGACCCGGCTGATTTCACTGCACAGCCAAGGATGACCCTTGATTACCTTGTCTCTACTTCTCTCAAGTATTCCTGTGTAGTTCAGACTGGCCTTGAACTTGCGATGTAGCTCAAGCTGGCACTGCATTTGAAGTGACCCTCTTGCCTCAGCTTCCTGCTTGCTGGTATTATAGGCCAGTGCCACTCTGCCCAGCTTTTTCCTGGATTCTTTATAAGGGTCAATAGAAGAATTTATCAAGCTTTTAGACATGGGACCCAGTAGGTACTCAGTAAGAGACTGCTACAGTCTTTTTTTCTGTATTGTTCAACTGTATGCAGAAACCCAAAATGACCAGGACTTACAGGAAAGATTTGCTTCTCTCAATAGGTCAGCGGAGCTTGTGTGGTGGCCACATCATAGATTTGGAGGCCCAGACTTGGGCAGTTGGCTGCTGTGTGTCCTTAGAATTGATTAGGTTTGGCCTGTTGAATGTCTGCAAACCACTGAAGTGGCTCTCACTCCTGCCTGGTTTTTTTCTTTCTGTTTGTTTGAGTCAGGGTGTTGCTAAACAGCTCTGACTGGCCTGGAGATTGGTATGTAGACCAGGCTAGCCTCAGTTCACAGCAGTCCTCCTACACGTTTGCCGGGTGCTGTGTTATAGGCATGTACTCTCGCATCTGGCCCTCCCTGCCCCCTTCTTTTCCCTCTTGAAAATAAGATTTATTGCCTGGTGTCCAGCACATGAAGTCCCAGCGCTTGGGAGTTAGAGGAAGGTATTCAAGGCCATCCTCATCCACACAGAAGTTTGAAGACAGTTTGGGCTCTCTGAGACCATGTGTAGTATAGCCTGGCAGTCCTGGACTCACTTCAAACTCACAGAGACCCACCATCCTCTGCCTCCTGAGCGCTAGGATTTAAAGGTGTGCGCCACCACCTGCGGCAAAAAAAAAAAAAAAAAAAAGTTTTTATTGATGTTATTTTCTCCCTAGTTACAAAAGGCATTCTTGTTAAATACAGAAAAATGGATTTTTTTTTTTTTAGAATATAGTCAAGGATGGCTCTGAACCCCTGAACCCCTGATCTTCCTGCCTCCACCTCCAGCCACTAGGATAATAAGTCCATGTTTGGTCCATCCCCTGTGATTTTTTTTTTCTTTAAAAAAAAAGTTATTGTTGTTGTTTACCCATGGAAGCTCACTAAGTCCCCTGAAACTAGAGATACAGAAAGTTGTGAGATGCTGTGTGGTGCTGGGAATTGAACCCTGATCCTCTGGAAGAGCATCCAGTGCTCTTAACCACTTGAGACATCTCTCCAGCCCTGATTTTCACTTTTAAAGATGTCATGGGGGAGGGGGTGAAGATAAGGGACTTCAGGGGTCAGGATGAGGCAGGGAAGCCAAAGAAGCTCCTACACACATCTCAGCAGCTGAGCTAAGGACGGAGAATGTCAGAGAAGTGGACACATTTGAGAATGAATGATGTGGGCTTTTGCCTCCCGACATTGTTGAGAAGCAGGAAGAAGGCTCTGTACTCGCTAGACTCATTTCGCTTTTCTTTCCCTCTTAGGTGTGTCAAGTGTGTCAACAAATACTCCACTCCTGAGGCCTTGGAGCACCATGTTCAGACGGCCACGCATAGCTTTCCCTGCCCACACTGCCAGAAGGTAGGTAGCATCTTCCTCAGAGGAGGCCTGAGAGGGACAGTGAGCTGACTAAAGATTTTGGAGGACCATTCAAGGAATTTGAGTTGTCTAGTGTGACACCAGGCAGTAAAGAAGGCTTCAGAGAGGCTCTGATACCTGACATGGGTCTTAAGGGTTGAATAGAAGTCCTTTGTGTAAGAAGAACAGCCTTGGGGGTTACTCAGAGGGTTGTGCTAAGTGCTTGGATAGCCAAGCAAGCCGTCCGGAGGGCTAGGTCTGATGCTCTGGCCTCCAACTCCATGAACAGATAGGATGTTTCCAGGGAGCTAGAAGCCAGGGTCCCTAAGCTCAGAGGTGGAAGGCATTGAGGGTAGGGTCCTGGAGACTGACCTGCCATGGTCTTCCCCCAGGTCTTCCCTTGTGAACGCTACCTGCGGCGTCACTTACCCACCCATGGCAGCGGCGGCCGATTCAGGTGCCAGATCTGTAAGAAGTTCTTCCGGAAGGAACACTACCTCAAGCTGCATGCCCACATCCACTCAGGTGGGTACCCTGCCCACCATCCTCTCCTTCGCCTGCCCCTCTGTCCTTTTCCATCTGTCCTGGTTCTTCTCCCCTGCTCTCCTACTCCTGCTCGCCATACTGATTCCCATTCACCTGTTCTCACCTGTGAAAACACAAGGTTTCTACCGCCTCACCTGTGAAACGGGATTCCCTCCACCTCACCCGTAAAAGTTTTCTGATTGTTAAACTTTTTTGGAAGAAGGAGAGACATATCAAACATAGCCAAGGCTGACCTTGCTCTCCTGATTCTCCTGCCTCTAACTCAAGGGCTAAGATTATGGGTCTGTGCCACAGGAGTCAGTTTTGTTTAGTTTCTGTGTGTGTATGTGTGTGTGTGGTATATGTGTGTGAGTTGGGTGCCACACATGGCATACATGTGTGGTAAAACTGGGTGTGATAGTGTTTACCTTTGACCTTGTTTGGGATAGGGTCTCCGTGTTGTTCGCTGCTGTGTACACTAGGCTAGCTTTGGCCCGTATGTCCCCAGAGATTCCACCTCTCTTCTGTTGGCAGCACAGGATTACAGATGATTACACCTGTATGAGTCAGATGTGACCCCTCCTCCTCTGATGTGAGCTCACAGCTGTATTTAAGTTCTGGAGATCTGGACTCTTGTCCCCACACCTTTGTAGCAAGCATTCACCCACAGAGCCAGGTCCACATCTATAAAATAAGTACTAGCTGGGTGTGGCGTACACCTGTAATCCTGGCTACTCAGAAAACTGAGATGGGAGGACCCAGGGATAAATAGTCTGATCAATAGACTGAGTCTCTCTTTCAATACAATATCAGACAAGAACAATTCCCTGCAAGCTAGGACCAGCAGGTCAATTCCCATCCCAGTAACTGCAGTTACTGTCTAGTTAGGGTAACTGAGTGAGTGGATGTCATCTGCATGTAGTACCTGCTGAGACCAGAAGAGGGCGTTGCAGGCAGTTGTGAGCTCTCCAACCTGTGGTATGGTGGTGTGCTGCTTTCCTGGCAAGCACCAATCCTTGAGTTCCAAGGTGACACATCTGTAATCCTAGCACTTGGGAAGGCTGAGACATGAGGATTGAGTACTCCAATCCAGCCTGGCCTGGATTCACACAGTGAAAAAAACCACAAAACCCCTCCAAATCTCTGGGCCAAGTCAGGAAGACTTAAGAAAAGCCTGGGGGAGTAGCTGGTCCCCAAATTAAGGCTCCTCCTCATGGGCGCCCTGTGGTGTTTCCATGTCCCCACAGGTGAGAAGCCCTACAAATGCTCAGTGTGCGAGTCTGCATTCAACCGCAAGGACAAGCTGAAGAGACATATGCTGATCCATGAGCCCTTCAAGAAGTACAAGTGCCCCTTCTCGTACGTAGGGGCTGCCCATAAATAATGGGGCGAGGGGTTAGATTACCTTGGAGGGCTGGACTGAGGGCCCCTCTCCATGTGTCCTGTTCGGGCCCTGCCTGCCTTACTCCCCACCTTGCTTCCTTGTCTGGCCCTTTGACTGACCAGTGAGAGGATCCATGCTGCTGTGCTCCTGTAACTGATGATGGCTTTGGGTTCCAGGATGCACACGGGCTGCAGTAAGGAGTTCAACCGGCAGGACAAGCTGAAAGCGCATATCCTCTCCCATGCTGGTAAGAGGCTTGGGGGCCTGCCGGGGATTGGCTGAGATAAGTTCCCTGAAATAGAGCCATCAGGAGGAAAAGCATGAAAAAAAGTATGAAACATATTGCTCTCCCCCGGTCTGATGCAGCCAGTGGGCTTCTGCTCATCTGCTCACGGGAGCTGGAAGCCAGGCTGTGTTGGGGACCTCGGAGCAGCAGAGGTGAATTAGATACAAGCCCAGTCCCAGGGGAAGTAGATGTGAGATGAGGCAGCTGAACTGGACTATGCACAGTGACATAGAGGGGTGTGTCAGTACCATCCAGATGTGGCTGGGAGGTTGGCTGGAAAGGCAGGATAGAAGTCTCCTAACCACCAAGCCAGAAGAAAGTCCCAGAACCCAGGAGTGTTTCTTGGCATATCATCCTCTGCTTATGCCTAGCCCACGCCCTCTGTCCACGCCCACCTCACATCCTCTGCCCATGCCCGCCTGACATCCATGGTGAGTCAGTGTGGCATTTTCCCCATAGTGTAACAACCCAAAATATCTTCAAACATTCCCTTGGAGATAAAGTTGCTCTGGTTAAAAGTTTGAAAATGGGAGAGTAAACTGGGAATGCAGCTCAGTTGGTAGAGCACTTGCCTAGCATCTGTAAAGCCCATGATCCCAACAACACATAAACTAACCATGGTAGCAAACAACTGTAGTTCCAGCACTTAGGAGGTAGAAGCAAGAGGATCAGGAGTTCAAGTTCAAAGCCAGCCTGAAGCTGGGTGGCAAACGCCTTTAATCCCAGCACTTGGGAGGCAGAGGCAGGTGGATTTCTGTGAGCTTGAGGCCAGCCTGGTCTACAGAGCAAGTTCCAGAACAGCCAAAGCTACATAGAGAAACCCTGTCTCAAAAAACAAATAGGCCTGGAGAGATGGCTTAGTGATGAAGAGCACTGTCTGCTCTTCCAAAGGTCCTGAGTTCAATTCCCAGCAGCCACATGATGACTCACAACCATCTATAATGTGATCTGATGCTCTCTTCTGGCGAACAGGTGTAAATGCAAATAGAGTACTCATATACATAAAATAAATAAATCTTTAAAAACAAACAATAAAAACTCTGAACTACATAAAACCTCCTTTTTTTAAAATGAGAAATGGGGAGGAGAGTAGATCAAGATACATTGACATCTTCTTGATTTGAGCCTTGATGCTACCAGCTTCCTGCTGGGGGAAAAGTGTCTCAAAATGGCTGTCCCTTTTTGAACCTCCACCCCAGGAGGCTGAAGGGTGAAGGCATTTACAGAAGGAGCCTGGCATAGCAGGGTGAGTGTTGGGATCTGGGAAGAACTTTCCAGTCCACCATTGAGCTTAGGCCCGAGGAGAAAGGAGCCAGGAGCCAGGACAAGTTTTCCTGGAAGAGAGAACAGCAAATGCAGGTGCCTTGGATAAGAAAAGACCAAAGGGTGGGAGGGCCTGAGCACAGGGCACAGCGTGGAGGAAGGCCACCCGGGTGAGAGGTGGTGTGACCTACCGGACCAGCAGGGGCAGGGAGCTCACAGTGTGGTGGAGTGAGTGGCAGGAAAGAAGTGAGAGATGACAATGGAACGAACCAGCTGAGGCCCAACCACGTAGAGGCTTGTAAGACCAGAGACTGTAGCTATCCCCCCGGGTGGGCACAGCCCCTCTGTAATGGCTCCTCACTTCCCAGGCCTGAAGCTCCACAAGTGTGCGCTGTGCAGCAAGTCCTTCAGCCGCCGAGCCCACCTGGCCGAGCACCAACGCGCGCACACGGGCAACTACAAGTTCCGCTGTGCAGGCTGTGCCAAGGGCTTCTCAAGACACAAATACCTCAAGGATCACCGCTGCCGCTTGGGCCCCACGAAGGACAAGGACCTGCAAGCCCGGCGGCCTCCTCGGAGGAGGGCAGCCCCACGTGGTGGCGGCAGCATTGTCGGCGTGCACAAGGAGGAGAGCCCCGCGCCCGACCCATTGGGACTGGAGGAGCTGAAGGCCGCGGGGCCTGCGCCCGAGGCTGCCCCTGGAAAGCCTCCCTTCGAGCAGGATGCCGTGCTGTCCATCGTGGTGGGTGGAGACCCGGAGCTGGTAGTGCCTGGGCACACGGAGGGTCTGGGCTCCAACCTGGCGCTGGCTGAGCTGCAGGCTGGGACCGAGGGAGCGTGCGCCATGCTGGCCGTCCCCGTCTACATCCAGGCCTCAGAGTGAGCAGGCAGGACCTTCCAGAGGGGCCACTGGCACAAGCCCTTTTGGAAGTTACTGTGTCAACCTTGTCCCACGATCATCTGGGGAGCCCTGCAGCACTCAGGGTCTGAGGCAGGCGCCACAGCTCCAGGGCATAGCAGCAGTAAGGGAGATGGCCAGCGCATGAGGTGATGGAGGCTGGTACTTGGCCTCCTCCAAGGGAAGGCAGAGTGGTCCCACCCGCCTAAGGTGGCCTAGGTCAGGCTGTTCTTTAGGATGCTGGCTGGATGTGGCTGGAGTCCTTGTGTGTTGAATCAGAACACTTCCTGGTGGCGTGACTGTGTGTAAGAGGCACTTAGCTTGGGGCTTAGACTGGAGCTTCCAGGCAACCTGGCTTCAGGCTCACCGGTGTGACCTTGAGCAAGGCACTTCACCTCTTTTTGCTCCCTGTTCCTCCCCTGTAGGACAGGACCTCCTGTAGCACTGCCTCCTAGAGTGTCCCGAGGACATAGTATGTCGGAATGTGCAAAGGGCTGGGCGCAGTAAATCTCAATAAACCACACAGGCCTGAGCCTTGAACCGCAGCCGTTCCTTTCGTGGGCCTGAGGTGGCAGCACTCACTAAAGCCCTCACGCTGGGTGAGGGTGAGATGCCCTGTAGCCTTCGCGCTGACCAAGAGGAATCCCGGAGGAGCAGGCTTTCCCAGACCGGTGGCACCTCTGGCAGTCCACAGCACTCGGGAAGGATGTCGGGTTTCAGGTCAGCCTGGGTTACAGGCTCCCGATCCTCTCTCTCCACAGGTGCAGGCCTGGTGCTCCCCAGATGCTAATACATAGCATAGTCAATGCAAATGCCCAGGGAGGAGGTTCATGTTTGTGTGTGGAACTTCAGAATCCTGAGCCTTCCCTCCGCTCAGGCTGTGGATGCCTTAGACAGAAGCCCCTCCCCATGTCCCTCCCTCCAGCTGTTGCCTCTCTTCCCAGCTGGTCCAGGTAGGAGGCAAGCCACGCCCATTGAGAGGCAGGTAGGAGAAAAGGGTCCTTAGCTCATGTTTTCCCATTTCTCTTCACAGCCATCCCCTGGGCCACATTATTTCTGTTACAGAAGGGGAAACTGAGGCTCAGAGAAGGACCAGGGCAGGGCACAGTAGAGTTGACTGACCGATGGCTGAGTTTCCTAGACATCTGGCATGATCCTCAGACCTCTGTGTTGAGGCCCAAGGCTGGAGTTTGGGGCCACACCTGACATCCCACGTGCTCAAGGGGGATGGGTGAGGTGGAGAGGCGGCAGGCGGGAGAAAGACAATGGGGATGGGTGAGGGCTCCCAGTGTCCCTGCCTACAGAAGAGCCAGAGGACTGGTGGCGGCAGTTCTCGAAGGGGACTGCATTTGAGCCAGGGCTTTGTTGTAGTTTACTTGGCTGGCTGACTGACTCTTCTCTGTAGCTCAGGCTAGCCTGGCTTCAAACTCCTGAAAGTCATCTTGTCTCAGCCTCCCAGGTGTGGGCTACCATACCTGGTGCTTCAGGAGGCAAGGTGAAGTCTGGGGCTGGTGAGTGACAAAGATTGGGAGGAGTATGTTGTGGTGAGAATTTTGTAATTTTGGTTTAAAAAAAACACAGAGGTATGGGAATATGTTTTCGTCTTAAGCCCAGGTGTGGGGATCTGGGGCCGCCCCACAGCAGGTGATTATGGCTTGCCTCGTGTGCTAGCAGGGGTATGACTTTGCCAGCTGCAGATAGTTTCTGCAAGTGTATGACCTTTGGAATTCTGGGACCTTCTCAGAGGGTGTATAAAGGCTAGAGTCCAGTAGGTGGGTTATTGTTTGGTTGTTGGTTCCTGTTAAGTAGTATGCAGAGAAGAACCAAGGAGAAATTAAATATCCTGATGGTAAAGATCAAACTCACCTCAAAGCTCAACGACCCTAATCAGCAGTAAGTAGTCTATTGGTAACATCACCCCCTTTCCTCTTGGACCTTTTTTCTCTCTCTAGTGTTAGGAGGTTGGATGGGGGTAGGAGAAAAGGGGTGGAGAAGGGTGGAACACCGAAGAAGCTATAAAGTAGTAAAAGTCTGGTTACAGTCTATGGAAGGTGACAGTTGCTGGTTCTTCAAGCCATCAGAAGACAGATGCTGCTAAGCTGCTCATGACACATTGTCTCAGTCTATCAGGTGAGCACTATTGCTTTCCTGAGTGTAGAGTTGAAGAAGCAGAGGCACAGAGAGGCAGAGCTCTTCGCCCAACCTCACACAGCCAGGAAGTTCCAGAGCTGGGAATCAAGCCAGCATGGCCTGCTGCCATGGGCTCCTGGCCTTTCTGCTCTGTTGAAGTATGAGTTAGTGGGGAATGAGAGAGAGCCTTGGCTGTTAAGGAATTTGTCTTTTCTCTTCTACATATCGAGGAGTCATGTACCCAGGCACCACCAGGGCTTTGTTCCTGCCAGATGTGCACTCGAGCATGCACATATTTACTGGGCATCATGGAAGGTCACGTACTTGCCTTAAGTTTGGTATTCTAAGCAATCAAGTTAGGAACTGCTTTTAATCAAGTTTTGCAGCTGAGATTGGGCAATAAAGGGTATCAGGGGTTATCAGGCCAAGGCCATGTAGCAGGACAGTGGGAGCAGCACGTCACAGAATGAGGCAGTTTTGGAGTAGGACTTAGGGAAGGAAGCTGGACAGGGTTAGAGACTGACTGGCACATGTATTCCTAGGTTAGCAGATGGAAAACAGCCCCAGAGAAAGGAAAGCTCGTCATCAAGGGTCAGAGAATTGGTAGCCGAGGAGCCAAAGCGCCTTGAAGAGCTACGTTGCTGGGCAATGGGGTCTTAAGAGAATTAGGGGTCCCGCCCCAATCCAGAAAAAGCACAGACTGGCATCAGGCAGGGCTGTTTGAATCCTGGCTCTTCCCCTTCTGAGCTCTGGAGGATGCTTCTGAATCTCAGCCTCCCCAGATACTGCAAAGAACAGTAACTACCTGATGAGGTTGATGTGATTCAGGAGAATACATTAGGTAAACTGAGAGCACAAATTGGCAACCACTGGGTTGAATCCAGTTAAAGACGGGTATTCACCATGTCAGAAAAAGAGAAAAAAGGCCATCGTTCTGAAACAATGATACTTAGACTGGAGGTATAGATAGCTTAGCGGGACAGCAGTTCTCTCACGTGCATAGGGGTCCAGGTTCAATCCTCACCACTGCCAAAGAGAGGCAAATGAGTAAATACTTCACCCCAGGGGTTGGTGCTCAAATCTAAAAACTCTGGAGGCTGAGGCAGGAGGATCAAAGTTTAAGGTCAAGCTTGGCTACTGAGCTGCATAGCAAGACTGTGATTCAAACAGGCTGAACATGAATGCTTCTTGTTTGTTTTTGTTTTTCCAGACAGGGTTTCTCTGTGTAGCCCGTGCTGTCCTGGAACTGGCTCTGTAGACCAGTCTCCTGAAACTCAGAGATCTGCCCAAGTGCTGGGATTAAAAGAATCCCACCAACACCCAGCAATAGTGAATGCTTTAACCCCAGCATGCAGGCGGCAGAGGAAGGTGTGTCTCTAAAGCCGAGGACAGTCAGGGCTATGTATCAGGGCCCTGTTTTTTAAAGTATTACTAATAGCCTGGTGTGGTAGCTCACACCTTTAATTTTAGGACTTTAGAGGCAGAGGCAAGTGAGTTTGAGGCCAGTTTGGTCTACATAGTGGTTTCCAACCAGCAGTATATTATAAGACCCTGTCTCAAAGAAAAAGAAAAGAGGAGGATGAGGAAGGAAGGAAAAAAAAGCAAGAAAGGAAAGAAAGAAAGTTAAAGGCTGAGAGGGGGTTGGAGAGCTGGCTGCTCTTCAGAGGGCCTGAGTTCATTCCTAGCCACGTGGCTCACAACTATCTATAGTGAGATCTGGTGCCCTCTTCTAGCCTGCAAGCAGAGCACTGTTTATGTAATAAATAAACACATCTTAAAACACAACAACAAAACCCAAACAACAACAAAAAAGAAAAGGCTGAGAGTGCTTTCACAGCATATGTGAAGCTTGGGATTCAAGTTCCGGTACCTCATTAAACCAACGTATGGGAAGTGAAAGCAGGACCCTGACTTTTGTTCAGGGTCATTACTGGGTATATAGCAAGTTGGAGGCCAGCCTGGGATATATGAGACCCCATCTCAAAATAATAAAGCAATAAATAAGTCAAAATGGGAAATTAGAATGAACTACAAATAAAACGCAAAAAATTATGGTAAAAATGTACTGCAATTGGAAAACATGATAGATTCCCAGGAATGAGGCAAGGATTCATTTCAGCATGACTCGCACGCAACATTGGAGGTCTGGCTCCAGCAAAAGAAAAAGAAATTCCATAAGGAGCTGGTAAATGGCTCAGTGGAGGGGAGGGGGATCGCGGTAAAGGTGCCTCCCAGAGGGAGAAGGAAATGCTACAAGTCTTAGAAAGGGTGATATAATGGTGCTGAAATAATTAGATGGATAGATATACAGAATTTCTGTTCTTCGGTAACAGAAATGCACTTTCGGCTGTAGAGAAGGCTCCGTGGAGAACAGCACTGGCTGCTCTTGGAGAGGCTCCCGGTTCCGTTCCCAGCACCCACATGGCAGCTCACAACTGTCTCTAATCCAACACCTTCACACAGGCGTACAAGCAATAAACATGAAAAAAGGAAAAAAAAATTAAATGCAGTTTTCAGTTTGGACATTTCACTTAAAAATCTGGGTTTCTAGTGCACTGAAAATTGGGTCATCTGACACAGTGGCAGCGGCAGGTGGGGCCAGTCTCTTGAGTTATACGCGTGACAAGTGACCCTTGACCCTGCAATTCCCTCCCGGCATTCCAACCTTAGCTGTGGTTTACTCTAGAGAAGCATTTCTTACTATAGAGAAGCATTTCTAAGTTTCTAGGTCTTAAAAGCGACTGAACAAAAAAACAAAACAAGGGAGCCAGAAAGAGCCATGGGATTTTTTTCCCCTGAGACAGGGTCTCGGGTGGGCTTGTCTGGCTTCACGCTCGCCAGCTGGCTAAAGATGACTTTGACCTTTTGCTCCTCCTGCCTCCACCGTAGCGTGCTAGGATTACAGTGGGAGCCGCCACGCCCAGCTCCTCGCGGTTTCCGCTGTGCGGTGCTCGCTTTATCATCTCTCGAAGGACCCTCAGCTTCCACCGTCCCTCCCGTCCTTTCAGCTGCCCAACAGCCTCAGCCTCTAAACTGACCTCAGTTACTTTCTTAAAACAAAAATCTAGATTAATCTCAGCACTTGAGAGGCAGTGCACACACTCATCCCTTCAAGTTCGAGGTCACGCCCGTCTGCATAGTAGGTTCTAGGACAGCCAGGGCTACATAGTAAGACGTGTCTCAAAATATGTATTTATATTATTAATGTGCATGTCATGGCGCATGTGTAGAGGTTGGAGGAATACTTTGGGAGTCAGTTATCTCCTCCCAGTGGGATCCAGGGATCAAATTTAGGATATCAGACATAGCAGTAAGCATTTATTTAACATATATATATATGTGCTCTATCTGTAGGTCACTTGCATGCCTACAGATAGAGGGCATCAGGTTCCAGTATAGATGGTTGTGTCCACCATGTGGTTCCTGGGAATTGAACTCAGAACCTCTGGAAGAGCAGACAGTGCTCTTAACCACTGAACCATCTCTCCAGCCCATCCACTGAGCAACCTTGATTGCTCCTTTTTTTTTTTTTAACACTTTATTTCATTTCTTTTTCTCCCTCTCCTTTTACTTTCCCCATCCCCTCCTGCCTGGAACTCAGAATTGCTCAGGTCCCCGACCTGTCAGCAATCCCACTGACTTGGCGTCCCCAGGAGTAGGATTATAGAGATGAGCCACACACCCTGTAGCCTCTGCTTCTTTAGCAGCAAACTTAGAGGGAGGGCTGGAACATGTACATGGTGCCATGTTTTGTGCTTTGTACCTTATTCACATGGCACTGAATGTTTTTTCCCTCCAAGATGTTTTATTTTGGGGGCTGGAGGGATAGCTTAGTGGTTAAGAAAAGCACTTGCTGCTTGACTTAGTTAGGCTTGCTATTACTGCAATGAAACACCACAACCAAAAAGCAATTTGGGGAGGAAAGGGTTTATTCTGCTTCCATTTCCACATAGTTGTTCATCATCAAAGGAAGTCAGGACAGAAACTCAAGCAGGGGTGGAACCTGGAGGCAGGTGCTGATGCAGAGCCCATGGAGAGGGGTTGCTCATTGGCTTGCTTCACGTAACTAACTCAGCCTGCTTTCCTATAGAACCCAGGACCACCAGCCCAGGCATGGCACCACCCTAGGTGGGCTGGGCCCTCCCCCATTCATTACTAACTGAGAAAATGCCTTACAGCTGGATCTCATGGAGGCCTTTCCTCAGCTGAGGCTCCTTCCTCTCCTACAACGCCAGCTTGTGTCAAGTTGACACACAAAAGCAGCCAGCACACTGCTCTAGCAGAGAACTTCAGTTTGGTTCTCAGCATCTACGCCTACCACAACTATTTCCAATCACAGTTTAGGGGATCCAAGAGCTCTTCTGATGTCTGTGAGCACCAGGCACACACGTGGTATATACACACGTGCAGACAAACACACATACACATAAAATCCTTTTAATTATAAAAGTTGTTCTGATACTCTCTCTCTACAGAGTCCTGGCTGTCCTGGGTCTCACTATGTAGACCAGGCTGGCCTCAAACTCAGAGATCTGCCTGCCTCTGCCTCTGAGATTAAAGGCATGTGCCACCATGCCCTGTTAAAATTCTTATTTTTTATTTATGTGTTTTTGTGTATGCCATGCCTGAACTGGAGTTCTTGGGGGCCAGAAGAGGGACTCAGAGCCCCTGGAAGTGAAGTTAGAGGTGGTTGTGAGACCCCTGACATAGGAGCTGGGATCTGAACTCACGTCCTCTAGAAGAACAGAACTCACTCTCCATCCCCACACCCAGCTTCTTTATGTGAGTGCTAGGATCTGAACTCGGGTCCGCATGCTTGTACAGCGAGCATTATACCACCTGAACCATCTCGCCTCCTTTTGTTTGAGAAAGGGTCTCCTAGATGGAGCCTAGGCTGGCCTTGAACTTGCTTTGTAGGCTCAGATAACTTTGAACCTGCTCTTTCTGCCTCCACCTTCCAGGTGCTGTCCTACCATTGTTAATGTACAGGAGGTAAGGTACAGGTGCTCCCGTTAGCCTGCCTTTCGGGGCACGCTGCTGCCACCATGAGGGGTGCCACCGGTAAAAAGGATCTCCCCACTACGAGCTCTCTTACTCTTGGTCAGCATTGTCTGTCTGTTTCAGTCTTTCTGTCTCTTTCTCTCTCTGCTCTCATGGCTGACGCAGGCTCTAACTTTCCCCCCAAATAAACCTCCTTGTACCAGACCCGTTCTGTGGTGTGTAATTCCTCACATATATTATCACAATCACACCAGGCGTCTCCTTTTGAGTTGTCCTTGTCAGGAACAAAAGCTCCTTGAAGGCTAATGGGCTAACGGACTAGAAGCCTCAGTTGGGCTGAGAAACTCTGGACAGGAAAGTTGACTTGGCTAAGGGCTGTTAGTACTTCTGCCTGCCTCCAAAGCTTCTAAATAACACACCAGCCTTCGTATTTACTGAGTTGAGACCGCAGAGGAGCCCACCTGAAGATAGACTCTCCCTTTCCACCTAATAAAACCCCAGACCCCCACTACTGCGGGCCCCCACAACTGTCTGTCAGTTGTTCTGACTAAAGAACGATTCTGTATAGTGGTTTGTCTCCACCAACCCCAATCTAACAAAGGCAAGGACTTTTGCCCATAGACGTATCTACAGTGCCTGGAACTGCTGGGAATTCTTAAGTCAATTATCATAGTGCAATGAACAACACACCTCAGAAGACGACCCGAGTTGCCATCCTCTCTCACCACAGCGCAGTAAGGGTAACCCCAGGTAGATTCTGCTATGGGGGCTTACACAGGCTGAGGAAGGACACATCAGTTGTCTGAAGGTGGAGCAGATACTATCTGGGGAAATGACTGAAGCAATGCTTGCAGGTCTCAGTTGACAGAGCAGGACTCTGTGGCCTAGGAGAACAGGTTGGACTAGTTTTGCCTCTTCCCTGGGACAAAGGAGTGGAGGCCTCTGGTGCTGTTGCTTCCAACCCCCACAACTTCGAGCCTGCTGTCTGTGTTCTCAGGGTGAGGAGCATGGAGGTTGGCAGGGTCTGCACTCAGGGTTAAGGGTATGACATTCTCTGGGGGTGTTGGGGTACATTTAAGAGCCCAAGCCCTGAGACAGGCAACCAAAGTCCTTGTCCTTTGTACTGTCACAGGGAATGCACTATGCCTGGGAGGGAACGGGCCTCTTTGAAGGTCTTAGCTGGGGCAAGGCTCCCAGATCAGGTCATAGCTACCTCTGACCTCTCAGCTTTGAAGATACGTCATAAACACAATGATCTTTATGATCCTTCGTGGAGATTAAAAAAAAATGAGCACAAGAAATACATCAATTATATGGCTTATGGAAAAGCATAAAAAGGGGAGTGTGTGGAGTGAGACGCCCACAGGGGGCAGGGAGGATCATCCACACCATCAAAGGACACTCGAAAGGACTTTGGTGGTCTGTGTATGTGTGTCTGAGAGAGACAGAGAGTGTGTAAGAGATAGAGCTCTCTCTTTTTGTTTTTTCGGTTTTTTTTAAATTTTTATTATTATTATTTTTTTTTTTTTTGGTTTTTCGAGACAAGGTTTCTCTATTTTAGCCCTGGCTGTCCTAGAACTCGCTCTGTAGACCAGGCTGGCCTTGAACTCACAGGGATCCTTCTGCCTTTGTCTCCCAAGTGCTTCAATTAAAGGCATCACCATGTCTGGCTTTTTATAGATTCTTAAAGTCAGCATTTCTTGGCTTGGATTTCTTCACCTTCAAAGCCAGGAGAAGCATCTTGCATTCCAAGCCTCCTTTTTGTCATTATACTGTGTTTACCTGGATGATCCAGACTGTTCTCTTCCTCTCCAAGCCCTCTAAGGGATGTCCTGGAGAGAGGTATCTTTGAAAAGCTACTGTGGGACATGCTTCAGGAGGCTGCTGCAAGGGAAGACGGTGACCAGGAGTGGAGGGACAGCCGTGAAGAGAGTGACAAATGGTGGGCTTCTGGATTGCTTTGAGGGTTGAGCCCACAGAATGTTCTAAGGCTTAGAGAAGGACCTTTCCTTCCATATACCTTGGTGGTGAGAGAGTGGGTGTCTCTGGGTAAACGCCATCTACTGGAACCTGTGTGCCCCATCCAATGTGTTGTCACTTGGCTTACAGAGACTCAGTTGAGCTCGCCACTGTCTCAGAAGAGGTGCACGCATCTGCATCTCCCTCTCAGCCCCCTCGGCTTCTGCTGGGTTGAGTTTGTCCTATCCCCATAGCTGAGTCTGCCTAACTCTCCAGGGAGGTCAGTTCCACCACCACCTTTTGAGATAAGGTCTTACTGTGTAGCCCCATGAGACCTAGAACTCTCTCTGTAGACCAGGCTGGTCTCAAACTCACAGAGATCCACTTGCCTCTGCCTCCTGAGTGCTGGGATTAAAGATGTAAACCAGCATACTTGGGACAAAAATATTGTTTTAGATGTGAAAGGAAAAGATTTGCAGGATCTGGGGATTTGGCTCAGTGGGGGAGTGCTTTTCAACATAGGCAGGGCCCTGGGTTCAATCCCTAACACTGAAAATAATGAAGAAAAAAAGATATTCAACTAGTCATGGTGGTTCATGTCTGTAATTCCAACACTTGAAAGGCAAAGGCAGCAAGATTGCCGTGAGTTTTTGTGTCTGGTTTCTTTCTTCAGGATAATGTTGTACTCATTGTTTTCACGTGGCTTTAAATTAAAATCTTTTATTGTACGAGTGTTTTGCATGCATGTATGTATTTGTACTACATGCGTGTCTGGTGTTTGGGGAGGTCCGAATCGTCTAGAACTGGCATTACAGCTGTAAACCTGCACTTGGGTGTTGGGACCTGAGCCTGAGAGAGCAGCCAGTACTCTGGCCTTGTTTCTCACATAGTTTTTTACGGAGGTGATAGCAGTTGATAAAAAATTTCAAAAGGATCTGCACTTTCCCCCAAAGGTCAGAACAATGAAGCCCAGGCTCTCCAGTATTTAACCAATGTACTCTGTGAGTCTTGCCATAGTGGTTCAATCCTCAGGCAAGATGGCAGCTAGGATGTACTCCATATCCTAGGCAGGCATCATGACTGATTTCAGCTCTCCTCCCCTGATTCCTTTCTTTTTGAGACTGAGAAAGGATTTTGCTGTGATGGCCAACTTAGCCTGGAACTTATGGTCGCTTATATCAGCCTTCTGAAGGCCATTATTGACAGACACCCCTAGCACCTGGCTTTCAGCACCCCTTCAGAGTCCCAGTTCAAACTTCTTCCCCAGAGACAGATGCCAATTGCATGAGAAGAGTACTCAGGTTAAACTTGAGTTTTCTGCTGCCCCTCAGCCTGACTTTCTAAACTCCCAGAGTGTCTTTCTTGGGGTTTCTATTGCTGTGGTGAAACACCATGACCAAAAGCAACTTGGGGAGGAAAGGGTTTATTTTGCTTACAATTCCAAATCACTGTTCATCATTGAAGAGACTCAGCAGAACAGGAAACAATGCGGAGGCCACGGAGGGCTGCTCACTGGAGTGCTCCTCAGGGCTTGCTCAGCCTGTTTTCTTATAGAACCCAGGACCACCAGCCCAATACCCACAAAGGGCTGGATGCTCCTACCTCACTCCCTAATTAAGAAAATGCTCTACAGGCTTCCCCTGCAGTGGGATCTTATGGGAACATTTTGTCAGTTGTGGTTGGTTCCCTTCTCTCCAATGAGCCCAGCAGCATCAAGATGACACAAACGTGTTAGGACATAGTTGGGACACAAGGACTCTGCTGTCAGCCAGTTTAGCTCAGCAGCAGCGTGAGACTTCAGGAGAGGCCTGAAGCATCTGTCCGTTCATACGTTTTGAAGGCTGTGGCTCAAAACTGGCAAATGCTTTGCTCAGAGTGCCGGACAGCAGCAGGACTTGAAGGGGCTGACTGCTGAGATCTGAATGGGTTGTGCCATAATGATGCTTGACAAATGGGATATGTTTTTTTTTTTCAAACTTTGATAAAACTTTACAAAATTTCCATTAGAGAACAGATCCAAATGTAACTTACGTTTCACAATTCATGGTGCTATAAACAACAGCCCCTCAGCCAAAGTTTAGGGTTCATGTTTCCCAGCTTAGCTTTGAAGTTATGTAGCAGAGAATGACCTCGGACTCTGGACCTCTTGCCTCTACTTCAAAGTGGTGAGGGTACAGGTATGTGTGCCCCACCCCTGGACCTTCTGCTAACTTTGAAGGTGCTAGAGCCTCCTGGTTCAATGATAATTGATTATCATAATTATCAGAATGCCTGGAGGCAAGAGGCTCCAGAGGCAGAGCCAGGAAGATCATGTTTGATGCTACATAAGGAGACCCTGTCTCACAACAGAACCGAAATTGTCATAGGTCATCCTAAATGTGTTTGTGAATGGTGATTTTTTTTTCCCCCTCTAGCAGCTAAAGTCTAGCCTAAGCTGATCTGGAACTCTTGTATTCCAGGTTGGACTTGAACTCGCAGCAGACCTCTTATCTCAGCCTTCCAAGAGCTGGGATTACAGGCATGAATTGACATGCCCTGTTTAAAATACACATTTTTGTTAGACTGCCTGAAGCCTGCTGTGCATCAGCACTTTGTATTCCCGATCACTCACAAACACTTGTAGGGGGACCTGTGACAGCTGTGGAAAGTAAGAGGAGGTAACTGTCCAAGTGAGTACTCAAGTTGATTTTGAAGCTTTGCTGTTGAATTTCGCTGCCAAGGTGGTTAGACTCTTTCAGGTTTCAGAAAGCCTGTTAGGTGAATAAGGAGTAGAAAGACAGCTCATGCAAGGAGGGAGAACCAACTGTGCCAGTAAATTACCCTAGTTAGGCAGTCAGTTTTCTGAGCTTGATTCACTTACCTATCAAATTGGAATAGCACAGACCCCAGTACTTCAGAAGCAGAGACAGGATCAAGAGTTGAAGGCCAGCCTAGGCTACATGAAAGCCTAGCTCCAAAACAGAAACACAAATAGGAACAGCGCTATCTGTCATAAACTACCTGTGAGAATGAAATGTGATCATGTATGTAAAGCCCTATGTTAATATCATATAATAATATGATAATCTGGGTGCTGAGAATTAGACCCAAGGCTCCATCACGGAGCAACACAAGGAATCCCTTTCTTTGTAATATTTATTTCTCTTCCTGTTCTTTTGCCTCTACGGAACACATTCCAAAGAGACTACGTTTTCCAGCATGCCATATCGCCCTTTGACCTCGGCGAGACCAAAAAGGTGCGCCACCGTACGCCATGAGCCGGAAAACTCAGACTCCCGGCATGCACCACGCGGTCCTCCCATAGACTCGAGGGGCTGAGGGCCCGTGGTGCTCTGGGAGCTGTAGTCAGCGGCGCGTTGCCCTGACGCCGGCCGGGCCCGGGCGTGGGGGCCTGTGGGAGGTGGCGCGGCCGGGCCCAGCTGCGGGGCGGAGGTGGAGGCGAGGCCTGCGGCTGCGGGGAGCGGCGGGGCCGGGAGCAGGCGCCGAAGCCGAGCCGAGCCGAGCCGGAGCGCGCGCCGGAGGCCGGCGCGGCGAGCAGCAACCATGTCGGTGTTTGGGAAGCTGTTCGGGGCTGGAGGGGGTAAGGCGGGCAAGGGCGGCCCGACCCCCCAGGAGGCCATCCAGCGGCTTCGGGACACAGAGGAGATGCTAAGCAAGAAACAGGAGTTCCTGGAGAAGAAGATCGAACAGGAGCTGACGGCTGCCAAGAAGCACGGCACCAAAAACAAGCGCGGTGAGGCGGCCCGGGCCCCAGCAGACTCTCAGCTGCCTTTCCTAAGGCTTTCCAGGCCCGGACTCCACTTTGTCTAACTCGTTTCGGGGTCTCTTTCGACCCTGGAACACTTCGGTCAGACTTCTTTCGGGGCTTATCCGAGCCTGGGACCCATTTCCATCTGACTCTTTTGTGTCTCCTTGAGTCTGCTCACTTCCACCTTAAGACTCCTTTCGAACTCTCCCTACCCTGGCAGACCTCTTCTGACCTAGATCTCACAGCACTTTTTACTCCGTGCTCAGTCGGTCCCACTCCATTCCACTGTATTCCTTTCCCTTTGGCCTCACCCACCTTCCCAGCCACTGCCTCACCTTGATTCATTTCTTTGCCTCACCCTATGATTTATGTGTTTCTTGGTTCATCTCTGCCCTCTCCCGAGCCCTTGCTAGAGTCTGAGCTGCCTTCTGCCTCAGACTCAGGAGTCTTCTTTATGGAGAGTAAAGAGGATTGGGGGGTGAGGAGACCCACTCTGTTCACTTGTTGAGTGTACTTAAACAAGTTTGAGACCTCAGTTTTTCACATCCAGCTAGGATCTGGCCTCTGTGAGACCTTGGGTGTCGACAGCCCTTGTGATTCTCCTTTGGTTGCCTCATTGTCAGCCTTCTTTGAGCTTCCGTGTTGTTAGCCTTCCCCCGCCTGTGACTCACCACTTCCCTGTCCCTCCTGAACCAGAATTGAGGAGGACTCTGCCTCCATTGGTCAAGTTGGGTTCTGTTGTTGATTGGTATTTGAAGGCATCATAACTTCCTGTTTGAGGCTGTCTAGGCAGTGCCTTGTAGTGAGATGAATGTGAAGATGATTTAATGACTGTAAGGAGTGTCAGAATGCTCTGTTTTCTGTCACAGCAATGTGAGCATGAATCATAGCCGACTGTTCTTCCCTTGAGAGTGGGCCAAAGGTGAGAGGGGTTTAGGAGTCATACAAACAAGTCTTTAACCCAGAAGGTCACCAGAGAAGTTTGTTTTGAGATTGTAAACTAGTGGGCATACCCCGCTGAAAGGATTTATAGTGTCTAGCACATAGTAGGGACTTAACTAACATCGTAAACATTTGCTCGATATTGCCTATCTTGAAGATGCGCCTCTGTTAATAGCAAACATTCTGGAAATTCTGAGTACCCAGTACATCCAGTCATATTCATAGAGGAGAGCCAAGCACCCCCCACTTTAAAGAGAAGATATTAGCTATTCGGGTCCCTGTAAGCCCAGCACCTGGGAGGCAGAGGAGCGGCAAGGTCATCCTTATTTACAGAGCAATTTGAAGGAGAGACATTGTCTCAAAAAGAGAGATGTTGGGGACAGGCAAGACCCTAAATGAAGAAACCATTTTGGAGTTGTCAGTGGTGAGCACTAAATAAGAAAAGGTTGGTTCATAGTGAGCAGGAGGGGGTGTTATTTTGGTTGGACGGTCAGGGTTAACCTCTTTGAAAAGTTAAACTGAGGCTTTTGGAAGGAAGCAGCCTGGGGGTCTTTTTCCTGGCTGGAAGAATAGCATAGGTATGGCTGGAAAGTTGTCGAGATTTAAGAAATTGAAAGATCTCTCTCTGTGGAATGCAGTGACTGAGGGGAGAATAGGGTAAAAGAAGAGGTGGGCCTTAGACTGCTGGCAGAGTTCGGATTCCAAATGGGTGGAAAGCTTTTGAAGGGTGTTATTCTGAAGCAAGTGCTAATCATTGCTAAGAGTTTTAAGCATCTGGCTGTTGTCTGAAGAGTAGGAGGGGCATGCAGGGAAGTTGCAGACACCCATGTGTGGACTGGACACCAGTTGTAAGCTGTGGAGATGGAGAATGGGCTGTGTGCACTAATCAGCTCTTTTCTCTAACAACTCTCCCTTAATCAGGATCCTCTTTTCAGCGGTAATTAGAGTCATGGTTCTGCAGATCTGCATGTTGGAAAGCTTGCCTCTTCACAGTGGAATGGAGGAGGTGTCACCCATCCTCTCCCACTCACAGGGCTCCAAGTAGAGTGTCTTCCTTGCAGTAAGATAGCGGGAACTTGGGTTTCTGTGTCTAGGGCTAGCTTAACTTCTGCAGTTGTAGAGGTGACTGAATTGGCTTTCCAGACTCTTGTAGAGAGACAGCTGACACAGTTGAGAGACTCAGTTGTAACAACCTCAAGTGGTCTGGCTTTTTGAGTTTGCCTATGAGGAGAAGCTGCTATAAGCTTCCCTTTTTATTGTCCCGAGGTCTAATAGTTGTGTTGTTCTTGTTCTAGGGCCTAACTGGCTTCTTCAGATGGTGTGTGAGGTTTCACCATCACTGTGTGTACACCATTCGTTTCCTGACCCACTGCTCTGCTGGGACTGAGATGAGAAAATACTTACTGCCTGTCTTTCTGGGAGAAGTCAGGATTGGAAATGTGGGGGTGGGAAGGGCCTCGAGTAATTTTAGAAGTCAGTGGTAAAGTGTGTTTAGATGGTTGAGGTTACAGGGGGGAGGTTTTTGTCTGGAGGGAAGGAGGAGAGGGAGGCTTTGCAGAGGAAGAAGAATGAGATGGGTCTTGGAGGGTTTAGTGTGTTTGGAGTCTGGCACAGGAGGGGCTATAAGTTACCTTGGGGAGTGGCTACTATCCTTGCTCTGGATATATTGAGTCATTGGTGCTTCTTCATAGTAAAAGATCTTATCTATTCGGGTTTCTAAAGGAACATTCCAGCAGCAGCATAAACAAAGGTGTGTAAACTGATCAGGGAGGAGCTGAGGCAGGAATCCAGATGGGTCTAAGGATAGAATTCAGGATTTGAGCCGTAGCTTTCTTAGTTACTAGCTGTGTGCCTGGGCAGGTTACTCTGCTTCTCTGTAAATCAGAGTCCTACATCAGCACTACAGGATAAGGTGTGTTGTGCATGCAAAGTTCTTAGCACAAAGCTTACCACATGGTGAAAGATCAGTAAGTGCCTGACATTATCATTACACAGGTACTAGCAGTTATTCAGGTAGGAATAAAGGGCTAGCTCAGACATGGGAAATGGGCAAAGAAGACTTCTAAAGGAGAGTCAGAAGAGACTTGGTGATTTCTTGGAAGTATTGGAGTGAGCAGGATGGAGCCAGGAGGGAGACTTTGCAGGCTTTCAGCTGGGGTAGCTGGGTGTGTGATGACGCACCAGTCAGGTCTGGGAACAGCGGCATGTCACCCTAGTGTCATCCTGTGACAGCCTGTGAGTGCTGCAGCATCCATAGACTGGCTCTAGGAGGTAGGGTTTTACACACGTTCACTGCCACAGCCCCAGCAGTGTCTGGCATACGGTTATGCTCATAGGTAGTTAGTTACAGATGAGTATTGTATGACTAAAACCAGTCTTGGGGATGGAGAGATGGCTCATTTGGTGAAGTGCCTGCTGCACAAGCATGAGGGTCTGAGTTGCCAGCACCCATGTAAAGAAAGGGCTCAGCAGAATGCCCAGCTGTAACCCCAGTGCCTGGGGTAAGGCAGAGTCAGGCAGGTCCCTTAGCTCAGTGGCCAGTCAGCTTTTCTGAACTTTAGAGCTGCAGGTTCAGTGAGAGAGCCTATCTCCAAAAATAGGGAGAGTGATAGATGCTATTCAACCTTGACCTCTAGCCTTCTTATACTTGTGCACATACTCATTCATACAACCACACACAGGCACACAGAACAAGCATCCGTTAGGTGTGTTCTTTTCTTCCCAGCGTAGAGGGAGGGAAACAAGGCGTATAATGTAATGTCTCTCAAGAGACTAGGTCATCAGGTGACCAGAGCCATCGTATGTTCTGTTTACTTCCATGATTGCCAGGGCTGCCATCATGGTTGGCATTGTCCCACCACTCAGTACATACCCCATTTATGCAAGATGTGGAGCTGAAAAGGGGAAAATCAAGTCAGCACCATATTCTGCCCATCAGACTTTGTGTCCAGATTCAAAAGCTATGTTGGT
The DNA here is from genome assembly GCA_028658305.1 of Pachyuromys duprasi. Classification (NCBI taxonomy): domain Eukaryota; kingdom Metazoa; phylum Chordata; class Mammalia; order Rodentia; family Muridae; genus Pachyuromys; species Pachyuromys duprasi. The sequence goes on along the minus strand of CM053766.1, from coordinate 138,719,275 downwards.
ATAAAAATAGTACACTATCCTTTAAAAGAAAATATTCCTTTACTTTTCCTTTAAGTCATATGCTCATTCTCATGTTCTCTGGTCCTAGTCCCCCTGCTAAGTGTTTCAGTACTAGGAATATAGACATGACCAGGACCTGGACCTTGGCATCCAGGAGACTTAAGTTTGTACTCGCTTGTGAGATATTTCTACTTGGCTGAGGTAAGGATTACCAAAGATATACGAGACGAGACACATGGCACTTGTCTGATAAAGTTACTACTGACCATATTTATATTGTTTCGTTGTTAATGGGAACCAGCCTCAGGGTCTAGGCATATTGACAAGAACCACCCAAACTCTTTTGAGCGCCTTTATAGACAGTACTCTGTTAGTTTTCCCAAGAAAGATGGTCATATGTCTAAGGTTCTCTTGTTCCATCCCCCTTTTATTTATTCACGTTTTTGTGTATGTGTGTGCCTCAGTGTGTTTATGTACACCACATGAGTGCATGTGTTCTGGGAGGCTGTGGGAGGGCACTGGAGATGGAGTTACAGGTGGTTGTGAGGGCCATGTGGGTGTTGGAAACCATACTCAGGTCCCCTGTAAGAGCAGCAAGCACCCTCAGAGTTATCTCTCCAGCCTCTTCATTTAAAAATTAAATTGTTTCCTTGATGAGCACCAATAATATCAACAAAGTTGTTATTATGAAGACAGCATCGAGGAAATAAATATATTCTCTTCTAAGGAAAAAAAAAAAATTAAATTGTTGCCAGGTGCGGTAGAGCATGCCTGTAATCCGGAAGTCAGAGGCAGGTGGATTTTTGTGAGTTTGAGGCCAGCCTGGTCTACAGCGCAAGTCCAGGACAGCCAGAGCTACACAGAGAAACCAAAAAACATTATTTAATTGTTACTGTTAATTTTATTATTACACTCATGGCACAGCCTAGAGTAAGAGGTCAGACGACAACATTCAGGAGTTGGTTCTCTGCCTCTGCTTTTCTGTGGGTTCTGGGACTCAAACTCAGGTCATCCAACTTGTATAACTAGCACCTTATCTGATGAACCATCTTGCCAGCTCCTTGTTTTATTTTATTTACTTATTTTAAAGATTTATTTATTTACTATTTATATCGTGTTCTGCCTGCATGTATGTCTGCATGCCAGAAGAGGGCACCAGATCTCGTTACAGATGGTTGTGAGCCACCATGTGGTTGCTGGGAATTGAACTCAGGACCTCTGGAAGAGCAGCCAGTGCTCTTGACCACTGAGCCATCTCTCCAGTCCCCTTGTTTTATTTTTCAAAGGGTGAGTATGAGCAGTGAGGGGGCTGAACTTCCTCTGTGTCGCCTGAGCTACCCTTGAACTTGTGACGTCTTGCTTCAGGCCCCTGAGTGCAGGGATTCCGCGTTACAGATGTACACCACCACATAGTTGCTTTTTTAGTGTGTGTGTGCACACATGCATGCACACAGATCAAAAGACAGCTTGATAGAGTGTGGTTCTCCTCTTCTACCATGTGAGTGGGGGTGGGGAGGTGGGAGATGAACTCAGGCGCGTGCCTTTTACCTGTTGAGCTTTCTTACTGGCCCAGTTTCTTTTCATGGCATGGTAGCTTAGGCAGTTCAGATTTTCTTTTTTCTTATTTTAATAAAGGGAAAAGATCTTGTGGGAAAGGCCGTATTTTAGTTGCATACAATTGTGTACGATCTAGCAATGGAGACTGGTGGTCACACCCTGTGTTTGTAGATTTCATTCTTGTTAGGTTCTGCTGAGAATGTCTGACCAGTGCAGAGGCCAGGAGCTTATGGAAAGTTTAACTTCTTTAATTTCTGCTTATTGCTGAGACAAGGGTAGCATCCTCGTATGTAGTAAAGTCACTCTAGATCATTAGCATATGAAAAGGCGTCTTACTAAATTAAGTGGACAGTGAATGTGGCCTTTTGATCCTTGATGTCAAGATACAGGTTGAAAACCACAATATCTTGAGAGTCTGTGTGCTAGCTGGACTCTCCGTCCCAGAGGCCCTTGGGTGGAAAAGTTGAAACTCACCTAGGGAACTGAGCAGTAGGAATTTACCCTGGTGACTTTTTAGCTTCCTGTTTGAAGACATAGTTTTATTTATTTCTTAAGACGGAGTGTCAGAGAGGCCCTGTGTGTTGACTGTTCAAACATACTGGTGTCCTTGATTCAAATGACAAGGGTAAGAAGATTCTGTGCATTTGCTTGTGTACATTTATATAGGCCAGAGGTCAGTGTTGAGAGTCCTTCCTCAGGAGGCATTTGTTTTGTTTATGAGACAGGCTCTTTCCCTTGGACCTGGCCTTGGCTGGCTTGTAAGCCTAAGGGTACTTCCCCTTCCACCTCTCTAGTGATGGACTCACAAATACACTTCACACTCACTGTGGGGCGTGGTGCTATCTCAGGTCTTCATGTGTGATCTCCCCAGCCTGGGGAGGTCAGCGAACTCACAAGATATCCATCTACCTCTGCCTCCTAAGGGCTGGCGCTGAAGGTGTGTGTCACCATGTAGTTTTTAAAAGAGGGGAAGAGAGCTGAAGATAATGGTCTCCACCTGTACTCTCAGCACTTGGCAGTAAAGGCAGAAGTTTCCAGCCACTTCAGTGAGACTCTACCTTAAAAAACAGAACACACAGAACAGTAAAGCACTTTAGTGCAGAGTGTGTATGTGTGGCTGTGTGTGGGTATGTGTGGGTGTACATGTGTGTGTGCTGTAAGCCTTTGATCCCAGCACTCAGGAGGCTAAAACAGAATTTCCATGAGTTTGAAGCTAGTCTGGTCTATATAGCCAGTTTCAGACCAGCCTAGACTGTATAGTGAAGCCCTGTTCTCAAAAAAACCAACAGCTGCTTTAGGTTAGTCACTGAAGATGGGTGAATATATAGGTTAGTCACTGAGGAGGGGTGATTTTATTTGGAAGAGAAATCTGAGCACAGCAAGAAAAATCAACATTCTTAGCCAGATATGGTATTGCCAGCCTAAGGGTAGGGAGTGGGCTCAAGTCAGCAGGCACTTACCGTGCTTCTTCTAGGAGGGAGTCAGCGGAGTGGTATAGGTGGACATTCCCTGTTTGCATGCAGCGTTCCCTCTTAACCAGCAGTGCCTTGGTGCTTACTCACCCTGAGTCTCATTTCCCTTTGTGAAAGGGAATGCTGTGACTTTCTTCAGTAGAAATAAGTCACTGTGTGTGCAGTTCCTAGCAGAAGGGCTAGCACATGGGAGGGATGTGTTTCCTTCTTTGGCTTTCCACTCATAGTCTAGCCGGAGTAAGTGTGTAAAGATAAAAGGTTCTGCTTTCTCCCTCCTGTGGGGATTCATAACTCAGCAAGGACAGTACACTCAGATACAAGTAACCATGACGGAAGGCATACCATTGAAATGTGAGAGGAGAACAGATAAGTCTTCTGGGCTTGGCTGGTTCATTTCACCCACCCACCCACCCATCCACCCATCCAGGACCCATATTCCCTTTGCAGTATTCCTGCCAAGCAGTTAACCCCCTCACACTCCTCCCTCGACACTGACAGGATTTGTGTTAGGAGCTCTGGCCTGTGGTATGGACAGGACAACTGTCCTATTAGTCTGTCTTGGATAACTGCCCGTGAGATTATGTTTCTTACTTGGGCTGAGAACGGTTCAAGCAAGGCCTACATTGGATCAGGTTGGATGGTACTCCTGAAGGAAAGCAGCCTGAGCTGAAGTCAGAGAGCTTGGGGTCTGACACTGTACAACTGTGGACTAGAAAACAGGTGCAGGTTTGGCATACTCAGACCACAGAGGCCAGGTCTCACCTCTCTGTACCGTGGCTGGTGGAGAACACTGGACTTTATGTTTCAAGTTTGCACTTCTCTGAGGACAGGTGTTTTTCCTCCTTCCTTGTCACCCTCTGAGGATGTGCACCCATGCATGATGGGTACCACTGAACATTGAGAATATTCCAGCAGAGGTCTGAGCTGCAGAAGAGTATGCAGGGTCACACCATTTGTTTAGGAATTTAGTACAAACTCTTGGGCCAGATAAAGTTCCCTGTCATCAAGCCAGATCTTTCTCCTCTCGATAAACAATTGTATTTGTGTATGTGTGTAAGTAAGTACATGTACATTTGCTCTGGGCTTTGTGTGCTGAGCATATGTTGAGCTAAATCCTTAGCTCCCTCCTAGCCCTTTAAGGAGTCTTAGCTGAAGGATTGAATGATTGAAATTAACATGAACCCTGTCTGGCTTGATTCTCCCATAGCTGGTATTTCCAGCTCTACTTCCTCCCTCTTCCTTATAGGGCAAGGAAAGTTCTACATCTCTTTGGTTGTGATGTTTAGATCAAAAGATTAGTGATACGGGTTAGTGGCAGAGGTGCTGGGTTTGGGATCAGAAGACCTGAGTTCACAGTCTGCCTCTGCCTCTTGGTAGTCTGGGATCCTGCACACATTTTTTCATCTTCTTCAACTGCAAAATTCAGTATTTCTATATGTATTCTATATGTCTTTCCATATGTTCTTGGTATTCGGTGTGGTCTGTGGGAACATCTGGGAGATTGTTAGAAATGCAAGCACAGAGGCTACATCTGCAGTTTGTGTGTGTGTGTCCCCACCTGCCATGGGACTACAGATGTTTACAAGCACATCAGGCTTTTTATATGAGTCCTGGGGATTGGAAGTGAAGTTGCTGGACTTGCATGGCAAGTGATTTTATTCATGAACTATCTTGCTTGTTTTTTTTGTTTTGTTTTGTTTTTTGTTTTGTTTTTTTTTTTTTTTTGAGACAGGGTCTCATTTTGTAGTGTAGGCTGATCTCAAATTGGTGATTCTTCTGTCTTAGCCTTCTAAGTCCAAGTGCTGGGATTACTGACTTGTGCAACCATGTCTGGAAAGTTTGAGGGATTTCAAAACCAATTTGGATGTCATCCATCTTGGGGGTCTCTGATGTTACCTTATTTGAGGCTGCACTCTTGTAGCTCAGCTGTCCTTGAGCTCCTCCCAGATGCTGAGATTACAGGCATCTACCACCCACCATGGCCTAGTGACATTCCAAATCTTTTCGGTGTGAGCACTTCATAGGTGGACATTTGTGTTTAATTTCAAGGGCTCTCTTTATTTTAAGTACTGACATCTGAACCTCATTCCTTACTGTGTTAGCCAAATGCCCCATAAGTGAACTACAGCCCTATTTATTTGTGTTTGAACTCCTGGTCCTAGTGCCTCGGGGTGCTTGGATGATCCGCACCTGGCTTATGGGTGATGAGGATCAAACCCAGGGCTTTGTGCATTGCAATGGTGGGAAGGTCTTTTTTTCTTGCTTCCTTTTCCCCTTCTGTGTGTATTAAACTCAGCATCAGTTGTGATCCTCCTGCCTCAGGTTCCCAAAGACCTGGGTTTATAGGTCTGCATCACCAAATTCTGCTCGGGTGTTCATTAAAAAGGGGGAAAAAGGCAGCCTGGGCCTGGCTCCATTCCCAACCCTGATGAACAAGCTGTAGTCAAGAGGTTGCCAGACACTGTCCTCATCAGGCGCAGTGCTCTCCAGAAGCATCGTCACAAGAACCTGGGATGCAGCAGCAGGAGCCCACAGGGAGGGAGGGACCTTCTAGTTTATGTTATATTGAATAGTTATGACGGAGACTGATGGGATTTTAGGCAGAAATGAACATTTAACATTATTAGAATTAATAGAACATTAATAGAATTTTATTATGTATATAAAGGCTTATTCATATTTTATATGTATGGATGTTTTGGCTGCATGTATATGTGTGTGCACGTGTACAGTGCCCATGGAGGTTAGAAGAGGTTGTTAGATCTTCTAGAACTGGAGTATCAGATAGTTGTGAACTGAACCTAAGTCCTCTGCAACAAGTATAGTCAATTACTGGGTCATCTCTCCAGCCCCATTAAACATTTTTTAGAATGAAAAGCATGGATATTATGCTGTGCTTTTAAAAAGCTATGTCTGAATCAGAAAGGATTCAGGGATGGATAATGGAAGAACAGATTGATGGTTGACTGTGGTTAGTAATGAACTAATTAACATTGGGATCTATTTTAAGGCATTGTTTGTCCTAATAATTAATTTGCTTTGTTAGTTCAGTTAGATCAATTAATAATAATTGTTTTGCTTCCTGTTAAAGAAGATAGGAACTAAGAACCCTAGGAATAGAGTCTTTACTATCTGCATAAGCAACAACTGTGGATTCTTTGTCATCTTAATAAAATCCAGTCATTATAAACACAAAAATCGGACTTATCTCTGTATGGTCCTGCTGCTCTTCCCTGTTTAGGACCAGAGAGGAAGGGCTCTTTAGACAAGCTTGCCTGAAAGATATTTGCTTGAGACTTCCCCACTAACGTGAGAAATTTGATCATCTTGGTGTCTGGAATTCATAGGACTTGGAGATGACTGGCTGACAAGGCTGACATTAGAAAAAAACATGTTTTTTTTGTGTGTGTCTGTGTTTGAGTGTGCGTGCGGGCCTGCCTGCTTGCCTGCTGCTTCTGTGTGGGTGCCTCCAGAGGCCAAAAAGGGAGTCAGATACCCTGGTGCAAGAGTTACAGACAGTTGTGATCTGACTGATATGAGTGCTGGGAACTGAACTTGGGTCCTCTGGTAGAGCAGAAGAGTGCTCTTAGCCATAAAGCACCTCTCCAGTCCCAAGGCTGACATTTAAAAGCTAAATGGTTGCGAATTTATTTTCTTTCTTTCCTTCTTTTTTTCTTTTCTTTTTAGACTGTCTCTCTACATAACCCTAGCTGTCCTGGAACTTACTTTGTAGACAAAGCTGGCCTCTGCCTTCTAAGTACTAGGAGTCTTAATTCTTAAGTTTTTCTCAGGTGGACCCATTGTCTTTATTTCTCTGGAGCATTTTCTCCATTAGAATTTGCATACAGATAGTGCATTGGCACATTGCTTGACAAGTCTGGAGTTAGAAGGTCTGGAAATGCTGCTCATCGTCTTCCATGGTGGTGTGTGTGTGTGTGTGTGTGTGTGTGTGGTGGTGGTGGGGGGTTGATGTCAGTCTGCCAGCTGTTCAGCTTGTTGCTCCTAGGGAAAACATCATACAATTTACAGATTTGACCACTGTGTTGGCCTTTTCTACCATCCTGTGCACTGCATAACGTCTCCCATTTTAGAGATGAGAAAGCTGAAGCTTGGATTTCATGAACTGCTGGGGCTGGCTCAGGCCTGCCTCAGACATTCTGAGGTCGACTGTATCACTTGGGTATCTTTGATGTTCTCATAAGACTGGAGCTTCATCCCCATGAACACTCATAAATTATCAGTATAACTGGGAATGGATTTTTTATTATATTCCCTTCACAGTGTGAGCACCTACAAGCAACTACAGGGTTTTATGGCATCTGAAACACTGTCATATAATATGGTAAATAAAGCAGAAATCTAGGGTCTTGAGCCCAGGGTCTTGCACATACTAGGCAAATGCTGTACTGCTGAGCTGTCAGGTTGTGATTTTTATTTTATCTGTCTGTCTGACTGCCTAGCTACATCTATTTATTGAGATAGGATCTCACAGCTGTGGCTTGTAACTGCCAGGTAGTCCAGGCTAGTCTCGAACTCACAGAGATCTGCTTCCCTCTGCCTCCTGAGTGCTGGGATTAAAGGTGCGTACATTATGCCCAGCCTAGGTTGTGATTTTTAGCCTGATTATGCAGACGACATTGTCTCAGGCAATGCTCTTAATCACTGAGCTGTCTCTCCAGCCCCAGCCAGGACCCTTTTTTAAAGTTGTTTGTCCGTTTCTAAATTAAAAATTAAAGTTAACAGCCAAGTGATAATAGTTGTACTTTCAGTGCTGATAGATACTAAATAAATGCAGATACAAAATTTCCCAGCCACTATCTACTAAGCAGCCGGTGGGCTCATGGATTTATAGCAGGAGACAGAGCACAGTGGGCCTGGAACCATGAACTGTCTCCACACTTGAAATGGAAATCCTTATACTCTGGAAGTGCAGAGTCAACAGGCCACCCAAGAGTCCTCAGTGCGGCTGTCAGCTGCTACACACTAGGCTGTTTGTGATGAAAGAAGAGGCGTTTGGCTAGAAACATACTTCAAGTTTCTAGCATTAGTTGGTACATGGTGCATGAGTCTAAAGGGAGTTTGAAATAATGGGCCTTGAACTTGAGAATCTGTTTTTAGACCTGCTCATCTCAAAACAGCTTTTCTGACCAGAATATTATTCTTAGTTCAGAGGTAAGGAGCAGGGAGCCACAGGCCACACAAATCATACCAGAAAAAGAGCCAGCCATTCCCAAAGCTAGGAGCTGGGGCTCCTGGATGGCATCCCAGGGTGAACTGTTTGTTTCTGCTAGATGATGATGGCAAGGAAAAGAGGCTGGTAGTTTAAAGTTCCACCCAGTTCCACAAACATTTTGAACACACTGTGAAACTGTGTGCATGAGGCCATCTGGGACACAGTTGTTACTCTCTAGAAGAGTCCAGCTATCTTTCAAACAAGGCATACTGCCATTGGCATTCAGTCAGTATGGCAAGAGAAAGATTTCAAACTGGCAGAGTCAGATACTGCAGGGAGTATGCATCTGTGGGGTGGTTCTAAGCTGGGTCATGGCATATGACTGGGATGTAGAAGAAACTAAAGAGTAGGACCATTCCAGGTAGAGATTTTGGAAGCCAGAGTGCAGAGATTAGCATATGCCATGTGCTATGTGGAAGATGGCTGGGTGGGTGATGAGAGTTAGCCTGGAAAGACAGGCTACCTTCTGCCTTAGAAAGCCCTAGGTGCCAAGTCAAAGAACTTGAATTCTGGTTTGTTGAGGTACATTCTGAAGGGACTTTGTATACCCAGAGAGGGTGTGAGGACCAGCAGTTATATCTCTGTGGCACTCTGAATGAAGGGCTTTTTATTCATCATTGTCTGTGAGGATAGGGTGCGTAGTGGAGCTGCTTGCTTTCTTGTGAGGGAAGTCCCAGCCATCACCGTTCTTTCTCTTGTTACTTTGCGGGTTTTCCTTGTGCCTAGCACATCCTGGGCAGCTGAACAGAGGCAGAATAGATTCCCCCTCCCCCCACTCTGAAACTAATTCAGGGGATATGCCAAAGTAAGCAGTCCAATCCTTGCTGCTTAAACTGCTTTGACCCACCCTCATTTAACCAGCAGGCTCCTGGCTTCCTGGTAGTTACTGTGTGGCTCACTTTCAGCTGCCTGACTAATTTCATCCAGTTAGCTGTGATCTCCACAATTATTTAATCCAAGGCTGGAGAAATCAGAGTTGTTGATTGGTTGGTTGGTTGTGTGTGTGTGTGTGTGTTTGTTTGTTTTGTTTTTTCAAGATAGAGTCTCTGTGTAGATCTGGCTATCCTGAAGCTCTGTAAATGAGGCTGTCCTTGAATTTACAGAGATCCACTTATGTGTGCAGAGATTAAAGGCACTGCTCAGTGAAATCACTTAGTTTTTAAGAACATTTGCTGTTCTTCAACATAATCCAAACCCAGTTCCAAATACCCACTTCAACTCCAGGGAACTATAATATCTCTGGCGCCTGCACCCATGAACACGTACACACAAATAAATAAATAAGCCAGGTGTGCTTGTGCATGCCTGAATCTCAGTACTTGGGAAATAGAGGAGCTGGGAGTTTTGAGTCTACATAGCAAGTTCCAGAGCAGCCAGGGCACATGAGAAGCCCTGTCTCAGTGAATGAATGAATAAATAAATGAATGAATGAACCTGGCATGGTGGCTGATGCCTTTAATATAAGCAGGGAGGCAGACGCAGGTTTATCTCTGAGTTTGGATTGAGGTTAGCCTGGCCTATAGAATGAGTTCCAGGACAGCCAGGGCTATGTGGAGAAACTTTGTCTCAAAGAAACAAACAAACAAAAAATTATATATCTTATTTTGCATATGTGCTTTTGCCTTCATATATGTATGTAACTGTGCACTGTGTGTTCTCCTGGTACTCATGGGCACTAACAGAGGGTGTTGGATCCCCTGGAATTGGTGTTACAGGTGAGTGTGGGTACTAGGAACTGAATCTGGATCCTCTGCAGGAGCAGCAAGTGCTCTCAACCATTAAGTCATCTTTTTGTAGGTGGTGTTGTTTTTGTTTGAGACAGGGTTCCTCTGTATAGCACTAGCTGGAACTCTCATTGTAGACAAGACTGAACTCAAACTTACAGAGATTCCCCTGTCTTTGCCTCCCGAGTTCTGGGATTAAAGGTGTCTTGCCACCATGGCTGGCAATTAAGCCATCTTTTCAACCCTTTAAAAATTATTAATTTTTCTTGTATGTTTATTTTTGATCCAGGACAGAGATAGTTGGTTCTCTTGGGTGACAATGACCTCTGTTTTTGAAACCTTGCATTTCCAATTCAGTCCAGACTTTTATCTAATTCCCAAAAAGTCTGGGTCCCAGCCTCCTAGGTTTCTTGCTCCTGAGTACTCCCTGCAACGCTCACAAGGGTCAGACTCTTGGAGCCTCAAGATACTGTCACTCAGGTTCTGGTTCTAATACTGAGTATCTGTGGGCAAGTGCCTTCTCACCTTTGGGCCTTAATTTTCTCAACAATAAAGGAAGATAGGTTAAATGAGCGCTGAGACTCCTTCACGCTCTGCCACTCTCAGAGCCAACAGGGCCACATTACTGATACCTCCAGAGAGCCAGGTATTGCCAAGTAGTTTGCCTTTGTAAAGAAATGAAGTAACTCAGCCTTCATTTTTGGCTCAGTCAGTGCGGCCCTGCTCATTGGAAAGTGCAAACAGCACAGGCCGTTTTGTGGAGCAGGTGCTGAGGCCTCTTCAGTTTCATTCCCTAGTTCAGAGGCTACGGCTGGATAATGGCTTTTGGCTGCTCCCCTGAGCTTGGAGCCAGGCAACAGCCCAGATTTCAGGAGGGCATTTCTCTTAGCTCCCAGGCTTTCTTTGGATCTGTAACAGGCTAGTCATTTGGTGAATCAAACACAGATTTCTTTTTGGTCTGAGCAGCCTCAGGTTTTACTGAACAGAAATCCAGCAGTGACCAGCTAAGCACTAGGGATGCATCCTTGACAGGATTTTACTTCCTCAATGACCCACCTACTGGGTCATCAGGTGTAGAGGATTTGTCTCCTGTGTAAGGATAATGGAGAAAGGGACCAGTTCTTAAGGGTTGGCCTACTTTGAGTTTTGTTAGAAATGCACTCAAATGTAGGGTGGCGATTGAGACACCATCTCTACTGGGGATGCTTGGGAGTGCCAGGAAGAGCCGCAAGCTCTTCTCCAAAGGCCTCAGTGTACAAGTAATTCCTGGCCCACTTGAGAGCTAAGCCTCTCACATGGGAAACACTTACCCTCCACTAACTTTGGCCCTCTAGAACTTCAAGTCTCAAGCTGTGCTAGTTCTAGTGGGTCTCTCTTTTTTACTAACTTGCACAGTACATTCCTGTCTTCTAAGACGCTTTGGAAAGCCCGAGAACACCAAGATCATTTTGTCATACAGGATATTCCTAGCCCAGAGAGGCTCGGTGACTTGTTAGCAGGGACACAACTCACTGCTGACAAAATAGGAATGGAACCCATGGTGCCTGTCTCCTTGTTCCAGGGAGTTCTCCTGCTTTCATGCTTTGTGACAGGCAGACTAGCGCTGTGGCACAGCGTTCCCAACCCTGCCAGGAGGGTTTTGAAAATAAAGTTTCCTTAGGACTCACAAACAAGCCATCACCAGAGTGCGGGGAATCATATGAAAAAAGGGGGAGTTAGTAAGATTTGGGGAGGACAAGAGCTCCACAAAGACCAAATAGATCAGGGCTCAGGGGTCTTCTATGAGACTGTTTCTCCAACCAAGGACCATGTATGGATACAAACTATAATCCCTGCTCAGAGGTGGCCCATGGTAGCTCAGATCAAACTGGGTACCCTAGTAAGGGGAACAGGGACTGTTTCGGTCA
>CM053766.1:138683390-138707282 GCA_028658305.1 Pachyuromys duprasi | reverse complement strand
CCCCCACCCCCACCCCTGAGGGAAGAACAGCCTAACTAGATCCCAGAAGAGGACATTGCAGCCAGCCCTGAAGAGACAAGATAAACTAGGGTCAGATGGAGGGGGGGGAGGTGCTCCCCTATCAGTGGACTTGGAGGGGGGCATGGAGAAGATGAGGGAGGGATGGGGAGAGTGGGAGGGAATGAGGGAGGGGGCTACGGCTGGGATACAAAGTATATAACCTGTGATTAATATAAAAATAAATAAATTACTTATTAAAAAAAAAGAAAATAAAGTTGCCATGTAGAAAGCCAGCTGACAGAAGATGTGGAATGAACAGTTGCTCTTTGGAGGTTTGTTTTCTTTGGAGTTCTAAGTGGCAGTAGCTGGCTTGGTGGGCTGGCACCGCCTGGGTGGAGGGTCACAAACTCAGGGGCTGCAGCTATGTTTCTACTCTGTGACAAGGCTGAGACACTGGCTTTTCCTCTGTCGCAACTCCCTCCCATGCAAAGGATCAGACTAATTTTCCCTTTAACCCACTTAGGATTTGGGAGGATTTAGAGACCTAAGAAAAAAGTTGGCTTAGCAGTATATAGTGGGTTTTTTTCTTCTTTTAATTAAAAAACTATTTATGTGCTTTGGTGTTTTGTCTGCATGAGGGTCCCAAATCTCCTGGAACTGGAGTTAGAGACAGTTGTGACCTGTTGTGTGGGTGCTCAGAATTGAATCCAGGTCCTCTTACCCATTGACACATCTCTCCAGCCTCCCCCAACCCCAGTGTGTGTGTGTTTTATGATTGAAATGTAACTTACAGTAAAGCAGATGAACCTGTAGAGTGTAGCTCAGTGAATTTCTTCAATATATTCCTGTGTGAACTCCTTTCCCCCTTTCAGCTGTCTAACATCTCCACCTTTGGCAGTCTTGACCTCATTGCCAGCCACTCAGGACTTGGAGGACACAGTGTTTAAGAGTCCTGCAGTGCAGGGCGCTAGGTACTGTAGGGAGCTCAGAACTGGTCAGTGCTGGCTGTTGTCTTACAAGTGTAGCCCGTGAGTTGTGACTGTAGTCAAGGGAGTCTACAGGAGGGTTAGCTCTTGCTGGGAGAGGAGGAGGTATAGGACTTTATGTAGACATGGGTATCACCCCCCCCCCCAGCCCTTTCAGTATTTTTAGATACTTCCACACTTCAGTCTCTTCCAGCTGGTTCTTTTTTTACCCTTCAGTAAAACAGTATTTTGTTTCACGCGTATATGTATTCTGACTGCATGTACATTTGTGCACCAAGTGCATGCAGTGCCCATGATGGCCAATAGAGGGCTTTGCATTCAGTGGAGTCAGCTCTCCTAACCGCTGAGCCATTTCTTCAGCCTCTGGCTGGTTCCTTACACTCTAGGGCTCTCCGCTTTCCCTTCCCCCTGGGAAACAGGCAGGGACAACAACAAGCAGCCCCTCTTCTTTTGGCCCCAGGCCTCCAGAAGCCGACTTCTCTTCTCTCTTAGACTGTGAGACCACACATCTGAGATAATTTTGGCTTGAATGCCACTGGTTTCTTTAGTTGGATAATTTAAAATACAGGGTTTTCTTTTTTTCTTAAGTGAAAATAAACCCAGGAGCAACTTTTCTGATCCATTTTCTTGAAGTACAGTGAAGGTTTTAACTGCTGACAGGGTGTATGGCTCTGGGGCCAATGGGAATAAAGAAAGCCATGTCCAAACTAGGCTCCTGGCGACCCACTTTCTCAAAGGTTTCTGAGGTGGAGCCCATGTGGAGAGGCAACACCCTGGAGTGTCGCTGTCCGAACGCCAGATTCGGAGGCCTTATCTTGGCCCACGTGTAGGTGGTAGATAGGGAAGAAGGGCGATGGCTCAGTCTGGCTGAATGTTGCTCAGGTTCTAATGAGTCCCCAACTCTTAGAAATAAAAAGACCAATTTATCCCCTATCCCTTTGTACAGAGAACTGAGACGGCCAGCTGTTGAGTCATGGAAGAGGGTAGTGGACATCATGGCAGGTATACCATGATGCAAATTCTATGCCCAGAATTTGAAGCCAGGAATAGGCAGGGGCTAAGGAGGTAGGGAAGGCAAGGAAGACACCGAGGCCCTCAGTTATCTGAGGGGCAAGCCCAGGAGCAGTGGGCATAGCAAACCATGTGAGAGTAAAGATGTGAATGGCTAGAGGATTTTCTTGGCTCATCTTCTGTTAGTCAGCTCCGAGCCTTAACAAACTACTGTGTACCAGATAGCTTAGCAGAAAGTGATGTTCTGGAGATTGCAAGTCCAAGATCACAGTGTTGGGTGACGGCTTTCTTCTTGTCTTGCCCCCTCTGTCCTCATGGCCTTTCTTGACGATCGCCCATACCGGGTGTGTGTGTGTTCATGTTTGCATATGTAGGCCTGTGGATGTGAGGGTCTACTGTTGACATTGGGCATCCTCGTGGATCACCTTCCACCTTGTTTTGAGATAGGGTGGCTTTACTGAAACTGGAAAGCTCCACTTGGTCAATCCTGGCTGGTCAGCTTACTCCAGGGAGTTCCATTTTCTGCCTCCCTCTGGGATTACGAGTGTGTTGTCACTGTTATCTGCATTTTAAAATTGGTTCTGGAGATCTAAACTCACATCTTCATGCTTTTGGCAAGAACTTTACCCACTGAGCCATAACTCTAGTACCTCTCTTCCTGTTTAAGTATCTTTATTCTGTTCCTTTTAACAATTATATTTATGTATGTATGTATGTATGTATGTACATACATACATCACATGTGTGGAGGTCAGGAGACAGCTGTGGGAATCAGTTCTGTCTTCTATTGTATAGCTTTTGGGAATTGAACCTAGATCATTACTCTTTATTCACTGAACCATCTCATGTTCTACCCCTTGTTTTTTGCGACAATGCTCAATTTATGTGGTCCAGGAACTAGAACCCAGTGTTTCATGTATGCTAAACCAACACTCTGACAGCTTGACTATACCCTCAGGTTCTTGTTTGTATTTTGAGACAAGCTTTGCCTTGCTCAGGCTGGCCTAGAACCTATGGTGATCCTCCTGTCTTTGTCTTCTCCGAGGTAACATAGGAGCAATGCATTGTGCTTAGTCAGGAAGCCTGCTTTCTGATTACTTCCTCCTCTGCTTTCCTTTCTGTACTATTGGAGTATGATCTAGCACTGTTGTGACATATTCAGGGGAGCATAGATTATTTTCCCCCGGTATTTCAATTTCTGACAATTCTGTGTCCTTTGGAGTTTGTCCTCCAGTGTTGTTATTCGCACATACAGGACACGTCTTATCTGCTGTGTTTCCAGGACAGTCAGGTGGTGGGCTCATGGCCACTGCTGTTGGTTTTAGTGCCGGTGATTGACCCCAGGGCTTTGCGCATTTCAATCAAGCATTTTCCAGCCTCAGACTGGAAATGTAGCTAATGATGAACACAAGCTTCTGGTCCTCCATCCTCCACTTCCCAAAGGCCGGGATTATAAGCATGTGCCTCTATGCCTGAGTTTTGCTGGGGATGGAACCCAGAGCTTTGCAAATATTAGGCAGATACTCTGACAACCCAGCTGCAGCTCCGCCTCCTTCTCAGTGTTTTAATTGTGGTAAAATCTTCTTCTTGTTTTTTGTTTGTTTTTGAGACAGGGTTTCTCTGTGTAACCTTGGCTGTCCTGGAACTTACTCTGTATACAGGCTGGCCTCAAAGGCGTTCTCTACCATGCCCGGCTACTCCTGTGTTTACTCTTAAATAAAACTCTTATGTTTGCTTCCTTCAAGCCATCCAGATAAGCTGTTTCTCTAAACGGGATGTGATGGTGGAAGGGTTCTGGAGCCAAAGGAACTGAGCTGGAATTCAAGCTCCATCACTTGCTAAGTGCAGTTGTTTTGGTTTTCCATTGAGACAGACTTCAGGCAGGCTTGGAACTTCCTGAGGACGGCCTTGAATCAGGAGAGTCTCCGAGTCCACCTCCTGCATACTGGGATTCCAAATAGACCCACTGCTCCTCTTGTTAAGGTGTTGGCATGAGTTACTCAGCAGCAAAGGGGCTTGTTGACTCACGTGACTGTGGGAAAGGAAAGGGCTGGACTCTCTCTCTGCCAGTCACTTCCATGCTCTCGATGCTCTTGTGAGACTAGTCATTGTCTAGTTGGCCCGTTTGGTTTATAGTTTTTTCCCTGGAAAGTCGTCCTACGTCTTGTTCTCCCGATGCAGTTAGAAAGCTCAAAGAGGATTCTGAGTGGCTGCTGGGGTCACATGTTCACGACTAGCCAATCACTATGAGTCAGAGCATGTCAAGTCAGTGGCTAACTGGCCTGCCTTACCCTGTGGTAGGAAACTGTTTGCAAAGGGTTCTCTCCTAGCTCAAGGAGGGCTTACAGGGAAGTCAGGAGACCTGGGTTCTGCCCTTCGGCCCCCTCCTTCGCTGGCTGCTATCAGGATCTGCTGAGCCCCCTGCCCAGGGCTTGGACTTCCTACTCAGGAGTCTCTGAGCACTTGTGTAGCAGGGACCCTGAGGGAGTGGGACACTGCCTCCCTTTCAGGGTACACATTCGAGTTAAGCTGCACGCAGAGTGAAAAGGAGGCGTGGATCGGCTCCCCGACTGAGGTTCTGTGCCCCATTTTTTTATGGACCACGCACAGGTGTCTTCTCCCAGAAGAAAGGCTTTTTCCCCTGCTTCGCCTGCTGCCATTTGGACAGGGGACTGTGTGTCTTTTTGCCTGTGACTGCCTCAGAAAGGACGGGCTGCCTTGGTGTGTGGCTCCAATCTTCTAACAGGCTCGAAGCCCTTTCTGCTGACACTCCTTGCCCTTCCGCGTAGCCGGCCCCAGCCCCCATCTCTCTGTAGTCATCTCTGTTGCCAGGGCACTCTCGTGCTTGCTGAGGCACAAGGGGGCTTTTGTTGGCATGGGTTCAGCTGGAAGAGAAACAGTGCACCCCAGCCTGGGAATGGAAGCCAAGGGCAGGCAGTTTCCTTCTGTCCCAGCCCAGGCTAAGGGCACACAGCCCAGGCTTGTGAGGGGGAGAGCGTCCTTGCTTGCTTCCTCTTTCTTTTTTCAGTTTTAGTTTTTTGAGACAGGGTTTCTTTCTGGAGCCCTGGCTGTCCCAAAACTTGATCTGTAGACTAGGCTGGCCTTGGATTTGGAGATCCACTTTCTACCTCCCGAGTGCTGGGATGAAAGGCGTTCAACACCAGGCCCAGCCACCGCACTCTTTAAAAAACAAAACACAACTTTTTTTAGGATATTCTTTTATATCCTCTTACCAATAACTTGTTTTCTGTGAGGAAGCTGCATAATAATTATCTTTATTTTTCTTCTGGCTGCTTTAAAGAATTTTTCTGTTTTGAGCACTTTTATTTTGTTGTGCTGTGGGATTAGGGTGTGTGTGTGTGTGTGTTCGTGCGCGTGTGAGAGTGCTTGCGCAAGTGTGCGTTTGTGTTCAGGGCTCATTTTGCTTAGATTGTTATTTTTTGAAACTTTCCACCGAGTACCAGGCTTATTTCTTTTTGGATAGTTTTTGCTGTTGTGTATTCACATTCACCAGTTTCTCCTCTGCAGTATGAATCCTCAGGTAAAGTCTTATCTTAAAATCTCCTATAATTTGATTAATAATCTCCTGTAATGTAATTAAAAGCCCTATAATTTAAATATCTGATAGCTCAGTTTGATTAAAAAATACCTTTTGTCACTGAAATATTTTGAACATAGAGCATAGTTAAACCTGTTTTTGTTTTTGTTGAGAGAGGGTCTTGCTGTGTAACCCTGGCTACTGGCCAGGTATTTATGATATAGCCCAGTCTTACTAAACTTGAAGCAAATCTCCTGTCTCAGCCTCCCAAAGGCTAGGATTATAGGTTTTCCTGGTTTGTAATAGTTATAACTATCTTCCTGTCCTGGATGGGGCTGAGGATATAGCTCAGTTGTCAGGTAGTGTAGGAACTTCTGGGTTATTTCCTCAGAAGTAGATAAACTGCATATAGTGGTTCTGCTTGCAATCCACTTGTAATCCTGGTGCTCAGGAGGCAGGTGCAGGAAGAACAGAAGTTCAAGGTCATCCTTGGCTCCATGGTGAGTTTGAGGCTAGCCTGGGCTAAGACCCAAAGACTGGAGAGATAGCTCAGCAATCAAGAACACTTTGGCATAAGACCCAGGTTCAATTCTCAGCCCCCATTGGCAGCTCACACTTGTCTGAACTCTGATTCTAGGGGATCTGATGATCTCTCCTGAGCTTTGCAGACTCCTGCTTGCACATGGTGTACACACACACACACACACACACACACACACACACTTTCTCTCTTTTTCTCATAAATACATAAAAATAAAGCAAACCAATTAAAAGTTTAAAAATAGCCAATCTCAAAGCAGAAGTCCCTTCTAATTCTGACATGTGCACTCATGCTATGTTACTCTACCTTTTTGAGTTTTTTCTTTACATTATAGTCATTACGCCTCCTTATTGTATATGATCAGAAACTTCTTATTGAATTTCAAATGTAAACTTTTCCTTGTTGGGTACTATATTTCTGTATTCCTGTAGATTTTTCCCCCTTGGGAACGGTTTGTCCTTTTAAGATCTGTCAGATCTGGCTGGTCATGTGGTACAGATGATGCCAGGCCTCAGGAGTCTGAGGTGAAGGGTTTAAGTTGGAGGAAGACTAAGGGGTCGGTGGAGGGGTTTAGTGGACAGCACTTACCCAGCACATACATGCCCCTAAACACAAAAACAGCAACACAAATCCCCACCTCTTCCTGTACAGACAGAACCCTGATGTAGCAGAGCCCTGGGATGCAGTAGCCACTCTTGGGAGTAGGAAGTATCTGCCACATTGGCCTCTGAAGTCTTCCTTTGGTGGGTCCTTTCTCGTGTCTTGGCCATTCCTGACCACAGTGTAGAACAGTCTCCTTTTACTCAGGCCTCTGCTGCCTCCCTCCAGGCGTAGGCACAGGACGACCGGCCTCACTGTCTCTTAGTAACAAACTGCTGAGCCCTGTGTTGTCAGAGTTGAAGGAATCCCAGTGGGAATTGACATGAAGAGAAGTGTGTGGGCAAGTGACAGTTTGAGAAGAAAGCTCTTCACAGGAGCTCTGGCCCTTCCGGAGCAAAGGTCATTTAGATACTAACAAGAGTTTGGAGGCCATTCTGGGGTGAGAGCACAGAGGGTGCTAATGGGCAGGTAGATTCAGCCTTGCTGTGCACCCGCTGCCCCATGCTCTCACGCACACAGAGAAGCGGGTTCTGCCTGGAGATGTCTAGGACATGCAGACCTGCCACTGGGGGAGGGCGCCTTCCTTTTCTTGGCACTTGCAAAGCTGTCCCTTGCTGGCCTGGTTCAGGGTCACTAACCTATGTGACAGATGCTAACATGGTGGGTTTTTATCATATGTTGGTATTTTAAATTCTACTGGGAATTTATTTTTTGTCCAGTCAGAGAAGTTTACTGCCTACTTTCTTGGATTGCCAGCTGGTAGGTTCTGGGCAGACTGAGCCTCCTCTGGTGCCTTGGTGCCAGACCACTAGCTTTCAGAGTCTAAGGCACAGAAGGCAAAGTGATGCCTCAAGCAGAAGCAGGCCAGCTGCCTGCTGCTTTCTACAGCAAAAGAGTGGGCTTTGTGGACAGCCAGCCTGCTCTTGATCCTTTGCCTGCTACTTTGTTTTCTTTTGTCTTTTCTTTTTTTATATATATTACACTGATGTGTGTGTGTGTGTGTACTGACATGCCACAGAAGAGGTCAAGGGCAGCTTGTAGGAATTGGTCCTCCTTTTACTCTGGTGGTCTCAGAGTGAACTCCAGTCATCAAGCTTGGTAGCAAGATGACCTGTTGAGTCACCTCACCAGTCCCTCTTCCTCCCATTTTTGAGACAAAGCCAAGGATGACCTTGAACTTCCAATCTTCCCAACTCTGCGTAGTGCTGGGGGTATAGGCCTGTACCACCACACCTGATTTCTGTGCTTTTGGAGATAGAACCCCAGCATGGTGTACACTAGGCTCTGAGCTGGATCCTTGCCTCTGTGTGTGACTTGGACAGGTGATAAACTTGTGCCTCAATATCCAAATCTGTTAGGTAAGACAATAATACCTACCTATAGGGTTGATGGCAGGATGGTAGATGACCAAGCTGTGTTTTGCAAATGTTGACATGTATATGTCTGTGTGTGTACACATACAGACTTTTCTAAGTACTTAATGGCACGTCAGACTCCGTGCTCAGTGTGTTCCATACATACCTCATTCTGACCAGCACAGTAACTTCGTAAGATTAGTGCTGTCACTGTGAAGTTTAGTGAGGTTAAAAAATTGGCTAGGGCAATAATGGTAGAACTGGACTTAAGCTAGCCACCTGGACTCCCTAAACCACTGATATAACATGCAGTACCCAGCAGATCCTAAGTGTGCTTGACCATGCCGGTGTCTCATCCAGTTTTACACAAGACACTACGTGCCTTTTCAGTGCCTCTGGGTGGTTCAGCATTCTGTGAAGTTGTTAATTGTGGGTCTTGTTTCTTTCCTCTTTGTCTGCGTTAAACAGATAACAGGCTTTTTTTCTCTAGACTCTTCCTTTACAGAGAGTACTGTACTGCCTGTGTGCTCCCTGTGTGTTTGCTGATGGAGTCAGCAGGGTTTTGGACTCCCATTTCCTGGTCATACACAAGTACTTATTTTGCCATCTCTAAATGGAGTGCATTAGCTCCTGGCCATGGAGAGCAAATTAGGGGAGCAGGGAGATACAGCACGAGAATGAGGCTGCTTGGAAAAATGTCTGTGCTTCTGACCTGAACTCCCCAGCAGCGTGGGAATAAATGCAGTGATTTGAGATATCATTCCAAGGCTGTTGCAGAATGAGGCCAGCTGGTCTGCATGTGAGCCTGAAGCAAAGCGTCCTGACTGGGCTTTAAAAGTGCATTTTGGCTTCTGAAAACTTTTAAAAAATGTTATTACATTTATTTGAGAGCTCTCTCTCTCTGTATGTGTGTGTATGTGTGTGTGTGTAGGTCAACTTGTAGGAAATGTTATTTCTCTTCTTCCACTGTGTAGATCCTGGTCGTCTAACTCAGATCATCAGGCTTGCTGGCAAGTGCCCTTACCTGTTGATCCAGCTCACTCTCACTGGACCTGCTGTCTGAGGAGTTTTGTGTTCACTTTACAGCCCAAGTTGGTTCTCCTACCATCAAACAGGGTAGGAAAATGAGAACTGCACCCTGACCTGGCCATCTGGTGCTTTAGGCAAAATCAGCAGCATCTGCTCAGAGAAAATATCCTTGACCTGTGTCAGCTGACGACTCTTTGCTTTTTTTTTTCTCTGTTTTGTTTTTTTAAGACAGGGCGTATATTCTGTTGCCCAGGCTGTCCTGGGATTACAGATGTAAGCCACCATGCCTGGTCACTCTTCTAACTAAGCATTTAGGAGAGCAAACCATATCATTTTCTAGTTCTTCCATGGGTCAGCACAAACTTTTTTAGCGGAGGGGACCCTTGAGACTGGGTTTTTCTTTGTAGCCTTGGCTGTTCTGCACTTGCTTTGTGGACCAGGCTGGCCTAGAACTCACAGAGATCCACTTGCCCTTGCCTCCCCGAGTGCTGGGATTAAAGGTGTGCGCCACCATGGTTCAGCACAAATCTTGAACAAGATTTGCAAAGGGCAGAGCTTAGGTTGAGAAGAGCTCAGTTTCCAGCACTCACAATGGGCAGCTCCCACCACCTTAGCTCGAATTCCAGGGGATCCAGCACCCTCTTCGAGCTGATAACTGCTCCTGCCCAAGGACTGGCTTCTTTGACTTTGGGTCTTTTCTTGTTCTTCTACATAGGACAGATGAGCCCCTGTCCTGCTTTCCCCAAAATGATCAGTGTCTTGATACCTAGTTGTGGTTTCCTAGCTCAGAGTTCTCCAAAAATCTTCATTCACAGCAGAATGAGGCAAGAACCCTTGAAAGATGGCCAGAGCCCCTCATCTGCCTTTGGCTCACTGCCTGCTGAAGTCCTATGGTGCACATCCAAGCCACTTAGGGTTCTTCCTAGTCTAATACTGGAGGTCCAGGCTTGCAGTTTTTGGGGGAAATATCTTCTGTAGTTTGCTGGTGTTCCTGTGTGGTTTACTCTGATTGGGAAGGAAGTACGCACACCCCTCGCTCCCACCCCATCCTTAACTTCTGCTGGGTGCCTTCAGTTGTAGGTCATGGCTTTTGGAAGGACTACAAACACTGCCATTCACTTAGGAGAGAGCTGGTTCCTCCTTTTCCATAGGGAGTGTGTAGGCAGCTTTCTTCACATCTGGTGAGATGCTGTGGCTGTTTTCACCTGTCCTGAATGTAGGTCAGAGCACAGCAGGCAGACCTCTTCTTGCAGCAGAATCTCGTTGACCTTGCCTAGAAGAAAGGGAATCTTGTGACGCTGTACTAAGCTGACACTCCTCGGTTGTCACTGCCAGATGCCTTGTAGAAGGGGTTTCTAGTCCTGGGTGAATGTCCCCACCAGCCGCTCTGCTTCTTAGGGTGTCTCTTGCATACTGTCTTTTAAATAGCTGTTAGGAGGGTCTAATGAAGCAACTGTCTGGAGACCAATGTTTATTTCAACATGGTTGCGGTTGCTTTTGCTTCAGTTTTCAGAGCCAATAAAGCTGGTTTATTAGATTCTGTAATTGCTGCTGTAATTACTCTCTTGGAACTAGCAAAGGCATAATTAAATATGGAGATTTTGCAGACTTTTTTCTCATCTAAAAGCAACCTCTTAAACTTCTGTTAGGGTTAAATTTGGGCTATCAAAGCCAGTGTGTTTACAAAGACATCAAGTCTGTGGCAGAAAATGGATATCTTTGGATGCCTCCTCTTTGAATATTAGCCCCCAAGTTGTTTCTTTAATCCAACCATCCAGAATTTGGAAAGGTTGGCAACTCATGAGCCAGTTTGCATTTATTTACGTAAACACTCAGTTTTGGTTCTCTGAACTTCAGCTACTTAGGAAAGCAAGTCTGGTTGGAAATCTGGTTGGAGTTGGGTATGTTGGCTCATACATTGATCCTCCACCTGGGAGGCTGGGGCAGGACGATTGCTGTGAGTTCAGGGCCAACCTGGACTCTACAGTGAATTCTGAGCCAGCCTGAACCATAGTATAAGAACTTGTCTCAAACTCCCCACCCCGCATAGATACCCAGGTGGGATGAGGGCAGTTCTGCTTGGACAGTGTTCAGAAAGAAATGTGTCATTTGGTTCCCCAGGTCATTGTCCACAGAGCTCCACACATTCCTCAGGTGCAGGAGTGAATTGTGCTGTTGTGTTCACCATGGTTGGCTAAAGGGACTCTTCCAGGGTAACTTCTCCATGCTATGGTTGTTGAAAGTGACAGTTCCAACCAGGTGCTAGGGTTCCCAGGATTATACTTACGGAAGAAATCCATCTCATGTCTCTGCAGGACCCTGAGGGTAGAGGCTGTAGTATGGGCAAAGAGAGTTATGGAAAGTTTTTAAGTTTTTAAGGAGATTGGATTTATTCTCCGTGGACATTTCTTGCTAGGAAACTGCTCCAGGACAAGAGCCTGCTATTTTTATTAGTGGGAGGCTGAACAGAGTACACACATTGGCTTTGGACTCCACACTGTATAAATCCCTCTCTGGGAATTAACTGCCTGAAGATCCTGGGTTGAGCAGCAGAACTGCTCTAAACCTCAGTTTCCTCATCTGCTGAAACTTTGCAAGGTCACTGTTCTGAGGCACTTGTACAACCTGCATGTGAGAATGTTCAGCAAGGTGCTGGGCAGTCTTTTACTCTTTCCTGCTTGGAGAGAGTATAAACAGTATAAACAGACTCTGGCTTTTCAAGCTTTAATGTGGGGCAGTGCATTGCTCTTCCAGTTTCTTTCAGGTTCTCCCATTCCAGCGTTTCTCGCCTTCCTGGCGCTGCCACCCATTGATGCAGTTCCTGGTTGTGGACCCCATCCATCAAATTATTTCATTGTTACTTCATAATTACAATTGTGCTACTGTTGGGACTCCAAATGTAAATATCTGACACACAGGATATCTGATATACCACCCCAAAGGGGTTGAGCCCAGGGCCTCACACATGTTCTGCTTTTGGACTATGTCCTCAGTTTTAACCAATTTAAATGTTCCCTTTCAAAGACTTAATTATACCAGGAATGATTGCATCCACCTTTAATCCCAGCACTCAGGAGGTAGAGACAGGTGGATCTTTGAATTGGAGGTCAGCCTGGTGTACAGAGTGAGTTCCAGGACAGCCGGGACTACACAGAAAAAACCTGTCTTGAAAAACCAAAAGACTTAATTATATTGAGGCCAAACTATTGTTCTTGGCAAGTGGTTCTTAGAGCAGACACCTAGGCTAACAGTCAGGTGTCCTAGCCTTCAGACATTGTGATGAAGTGCTGTTATCTACAAAGTGGAAAAGTGCACAATTGAGTTACAAAAAAAGTAATCTTGGAGTGTTTTGAGTAACTTTACAATTCTCTGTTAGGTGGTCCTAGCTCTCCCGTGAAGTATGTGTCCTGCAGGCTGTAGGGTCCATAACTGCAAGTGGAAGGGATGTGTTAGGCTATGTGACATAGACTTCTTAGAGCAGGCCATTGTGACTGCAGCCTGTGGTGGTGGCACTGGTGTGCACCTCCTGAATGAGGGAGTATTCGTGCTAGAGTGCAGGCACACGCAGCTTTCCTGACTCAGTCTAGCCCAGTCCAGCTGTTTCTCCTGCCCGTGCCTGCTGGCTGCCTTTCTGAGAGTGTAAGCGGAAGGACCCTGGGTATGAGAGGCAAGGTGTAGTTTTAGTTTGGTCCTGGCTTTGCCACAGATTCACCTAATCGAATTGCTAGTCTTGACTGGACCTCAGACAAAATGATCTGTTTCTGCACAGGCTGGGAGCTAAGAGAGCAGATACCATTGATCTGATCAAATGGTCAAACTCCAGATTTGCCCATGGCAGGACCCCCATCTTCAGTTGTGTTGATGTGCTTTCTGTTACAGACAGTGCTGCACTACCCATCTCTAGGCGTGGGGCTTTCTGGACAGAGAGCAGAAAGCTCTTTATGCTGTGCTCTGTTGCCATCTTACTCTCAGCATAATGATTTACAGGATCGTTGCTTGGTGTGACAGTGTTGTAACTCAAACTGATCTGGTATTTGCTGCAGTCATTTGTTACTTTTGTCATTTAGTTAGTGTGAAATGGTACTGTAATGGTGCTTTATAATAATTAGCGCCGATGGGGTATTTGGGTGATATCTGCCTTACTAATGTGCTGGGCTGTTCTACCTGTTGGTGCATTTGCTTCTCACAGCGAACCTAACAGGGAACCTAATCTGCTCACCCATGTCTGTGAGCTGCAGTTTGACTCCAGAATGTGTTCTTACTCTTAGGGCTTGTCCATACTTTGATTTTTGCCACAGATGTGGTTGCCAAAGAATTAAAACTTGTGTTTGCATGATTCTGTTCTTTCCTTCTGCATCGTGAGGTTGTGAACTCTGTGTTTTCTTGGAGAATTGAATGTGTTCCTGGGTAGAAGCTGTTGTTAGCCCTCTCACACAGGAAGCAGCAGCCGAGGCACATGCAGTGCGCTTGGGAAAGCGGCGCAGCATCTTCCCTGACACCATGCCATGCCAGGCACTCTAAAGTCTGCTTTCTTCCCTCCAGCGGCCCTGCAGGCTCTGAAGCGCAAGAAGAGGTATGAGAAGCAGCTGGCACAGATTGATGGTACCTTATCAACCATCGAGTTCCAGCGGGAGGCCCTGGAGAATGCCAACACCAACACAGAGGTGCTCAAGAACATGGGCTATGCTGCCAAGGCCATGAAGGCTGCCCACGACAACATGTACGTGCCAGTGCTAGGGAGGGGCCGTCTGGAGGGAGAATGTTGCTCAGCACATGGCCTGGCTGAGCTTGGCTCCCTCTTTGGAGCTTGAGTGGATTGTGTCTGTCCCCCTGATTGCACACACAGCTCGGGCGGAAAGAGAAGTTGTTTTGTTGTTTCGCCTGGTTCTAGGTTATTGTGGCAGGCCTAGTTTCAAGTTGGGAACTTAGAACGTGCCTATGTTCATCAGACCGTAGAAGCCTGTGTCCCAGAGAGGGGAGCCACTGAGTTACTACATGGACAGGACTGGGCCCTGGCCTGTGTGCTTCTTCGCAGGGCTCTGACTCTGTTCTTACTGTTCACTTTGAGAGCCACTTTTTTCTCTCCCTCCCCTTGGGCTCTGGCTGCCAGTGTATGCAGCAGTCCTTCCTTCCCTGTGGGCTGTTGCCTCTAGTGTTAGAGGCTTGAGAACTAGATGCCCAGTCTGGTTCCAGTTGTAAAGGGCAGGGGTCTTTCCATGAAAACACGCCCTTTACTTCTTTGCTACTTGATCCTGCACAGGGTGGTGCTTGGAGCACTTGCTGCCTTGGCTGCTCAGCCCGTGCTCCAGCGCAGGGGTCTGCAGAATGTTATAAAGCGGTCGTGCCCTTCAAATACATACTGGAGCCTGGAGCTGGTCTGCTCCGGAGCAGAGCTGAGTGTCTGCTAACTGTCTCCATAAGCCACATTACAGTATTTATTAGTCAGCTGGGAAACTTGCTGCTCTTTGCTCTAAAACCAGGAGGTGTAGGAGCGTTGCCCTCACGTAAGTGAGGTGTGGCCTGTGCTGCTCAGGCCAAGGCCCCATCCCTTAACTTGTGTTTCCTCAGACATTTAGCACAAAGGATAGTAAGTGGTGTGTGTTTTGAAGTATACAGACCATCCTGAATAACTGTGTATGGCACACGGTATGTAAAGCCATGCACACTTGCCTTGCCTTTGGGACTGATAGAGTTGCCACAGGTGTTTGAGTGGGGAAGGGCCTTTCAGGTGACTCACCTCCTCCTGTCCAGAGTTGCTTTGGTGGAGGAGTTAAAGTCCAGTAGTCTCACCTGATGTGTTTACAAATGGTCATGGCGGGGGGGAGGGGCAGGGGAGCCCTTGGCTCTGCCTTCGAAGTCTTGAGTTCCTCGGGTGTGGACTGAGGAGAGGCCAATGACACTTTCATCTGCTTGACACTGAGATTCTTAATTTCCCATTTATTATGTGAATATGCCCACACTGTGTGGATGTGGGGGTCAGAGTGCAACTTTGTGGGGTCACTTCTTTCCTTTCACCTTTATGTGGGATTTGGGGCAACTCTGGCCACCAGGCTTGCACAGTGAGCACATAACTGGCTGAGCTGTCTTGCAAGCTCATGACTCCCAGTTTTAAAGGGAAGGGAAGGCAATAATAAAAGAGAGTTACTACTGTGTGCTGAGAAGCAGGTGGTATGCAGTGGGCTTTGCTCCAGGCTCAGACAGTCCTCGCTAGTGTGATGACCTGTTCGTTTCATTTCAAGGGACATTGATAAAGTGGACGAGCTAATGCAGGACATTGCTGACCAGCAAGAACTTGCAGAGGAGATTTCCACAGCTATCTCCAAACCTGTAGGCTTTGGAGAAGAGTTTGACGAGGTGAGTGGCTCCATGAAGATCGCTTGAGTCTGTCAGGTGACAGACTTCAGGCTTGGCTAGCAACAGGATGGTGTGCACCTCCTTGGATTCTGGGTAGATTTATTTATTTATTCATTCATTCATTCATTCATTCATTCATTCACTCATTCATCTATCTGTTTGGTTGGGTTTTTGTTTTGTTTTGTTTTGAGGTAATGTTTCTGTGTGTACTCCTGGCTATCCTGGAACTCCCTCTGTAGTCCAGGGTGGCCTTGAACTCACAGATGCCTCTGCCTTCTGAGTGCTGGTGTGTGCTACTACCACTTGACTGGATTAAAAGAAAAAAAATTTTTTTTTAATTAAAAAAAAATTTACTGTATTTTATGCTTGTCATAGTGGCACATGCATTTAATCTCAGCATTCATGAGACAGAAGCTAACCTGGCCTACATAGAGAATTCTAGGACATCCAGAGTGACAGTGAGGCCCTGACTCAAAAAAGAAAAAGAGAGAAAAAAAAGAAAGAAAGGAAACAGCTAATTTATTTTATGTTTATGGACATTTTACCTCATGGATGTCTGTGCCCCACTTGCATGCCCAGTTCCCCTGGAGGCCAGAGGAGGGCGTGAGCACCCACTTGTTGGCCATCAGCTATCTGTAACTCCATCCTAGGGGACCAGGGGATCTAAGCATTCTGTTGGGAGCACTGCAGACACGTGGTGCACAGACACAAATGCAGGCAGAGCACCTATACATTAAAAAAAAATCTCAAAAACACAAACCAAAAAGGAATGGTGCCAGGCTGGCAGTCCAGGCTTGAATTGAGCAGCTCAGGAGCCTGGGGCAGAACAGCAGGCCTGGACCACAGAGGACGTGGAAGCCTGGCTTGGGCAGCTTAGCCAGAACCTGTCTCAAAAATTAAAAAAGGTGAAAAAGAGGCTGGCCCAGAGCTCAGTGGTGGAGCACTTGCCGAGCATCTGTGTGGGCCGTGGTCTAGTTCCCAGTATTTCTCCTATAAAGGGATTAAAGGAAAGATGCAGTCCCTCCTCTCATGAAGCTCATGAAAGGACCTCAGATGTGTGCATATGCTGGGGCTCCTCTCAGAAGCTTCACGGGAGGCGCAGCCAGGAGAGTCTGACCACACTTCCTTTTGCAGGACGAGCTCATGGCCGAGTTGGAGGAACTTGAACAAGAGGAGCTAGACAAGAATTTGCTGGAGATCAGTGGGCCCGAAACAGTCCCTCTACCAAATGTCCCCTCTGTAGCCCTACCTTCCAAGCCCAGTGAGTATGCCTACAGTCGGGACACGTCCTGGCGCCTTGAGAAGGGGTTGGTCTCATGGTCAGTTGGCTTCTGTGTGGGTCTGAGCTGAAGCGCATGTGCTGTGGTGTCCACAGTGTCATCTGCCCTTCCCTAGTCTCCTCTAGAACAGGGTTTCCTAACCTCAGCATAGGCATGGACAGGTCACTCCAGGGCTACAGTGGGGGGCTGTCCTGTAGTGTAACCTTTGACTTCCCACCAGATGCCAGTAGCAGCCACTGCCACACAGAACTGTCAAGTACAATGTCTCCAAGCATTGCTGCATGCCCCATGTGAGGTTGGGGGTGGGAATTAAGGGGTTCTGCACTAGAATGATATTTCTTATCCCCAAATAAGGGGAAGTTCTGGGCACAGTGCAAAGGTGAGAACTTAAGCCTTGCCCCATCTTGCACCTCGTGCTGTGTGCTTTCGGGGAAGAACACAGCTCTGGAGACCTGCTTCTGTAACACCATTTCCTTGGCTGCGATCTCTTCCTCTTCCCCAGTGTTCCTTAGTCACACAAGTGCTCCACACAGAACTCTTAGAAAGTCAAAACCCATCAGGAGTGGAGACAAAGGCCTGCCAACAGGGCAGAAACGGGTGTGTCCCTCTCCTGCCTTGGGAAAGAGGGAAGGCCTCTGCCTCTTCAGCGGCTGTCAGAGGTAGTCAGCAGCTCCAAGTGCAAGTGGCTTGGCAAGGATCACATCTCTCAGGAGGGAAGCTCTTGCCTTCCCCTAACCCGGGGGGCTTTAGGACTGAGCCCCCTCAGTGTGAAGCAGTCCTTCCTGACGTGGCTGCCCCTGCTGGGGGCTGAAGGGAGTTGCGGTGGAGGGTGTGCCTGATTTCCTGAATTTGGGTGACAGCTGATAGGCCTGAGGAGCAGCGTGCTGTAGGCCTCAGCTGGCTGCAGGACAGGACTGTGTTGTGTCCACAGTAGAGCCTGGCCCCAGCTCGCAGCCAGCCTTCAGAAATCACCTTTTCTGTCTCCACAGCCAAGAAGAAGGAAGAGGAGGACGACGACATGAAGGAACTGGAGAACTGGGCCGGAACCATTTAACTGGTGCAGCGTAGGCTGGGCCCACACGGACTCTGGTGGCGCGTGCGCAGGGCGGGCATGCGCGTGCGCAGGGCTGGCAGGACGCGTGGTGCGGGCAGCCTCCATCGCTCCACCCTCACCCAAAGCAGTAGGCCGCATCACTGCTCACTCTCGCGTAGCATGGTCTGTGCCCAGGGGCGGGCGGGGGGAGGGGTGGGCGGGTGGGAGGTGCCTGCTGTTTATAATGTTGAATTTCTGTAAAATAAACTGTATTTGCAAATCCAACATTGAGCTTCTGGACTGCGCTAACTCCACTGCTGAATCCTCTGTGGAAAGGGTCAGCCGTTTGCAGTTGAGATGATCCGGAAATGTAGCCCGTGTCCTTTAAGTCAGCTGACTTGTCGCACATCTTTCTGTAAGACGTGTATGGTACTGGCAGAAAAGTCGTTTTTTAAAAGCCATAGGTAGGCTTTTCCTCGTCCTTAGCTGTAATAACACATCTGGTTTTGGTTTCCTCAAGAGCTGTGTTTCTGCCTGTCACCTGTGTACTGGCCCCGTGTTGACCACCCTGGCCCTTGTCACTCCTGCTCCCCTGGTCTTTTGGAGTCGTGACACGGATCTGAAATGGATGTGTTCTCTTGTGAGCAAATAAGATTATTAGAATTAAATTCCAGCTATCCAGTTTTCTAACATAGCTCCAAGGTCCTCATTGCTGTTTGTGATAATTGATAGAGAACTCATTGGAAACATGTGCATACATTTATATTCAGATGAAATTATGGTTTGCACTGTCTATTAAATATCTCAATTTAATTTTCATACTCGCTGTTGTGTTCAGTCAATCTCTTACTTCCCTTGGGAGCCGACCCTTCCCAGCCTAGCATCAGTTTGGGGTCATCTGGGTAAGCATGAAGGACTTGTGAAAAGCAGATTCCTCGTTCCTAGAAACGTGGAGATTGTGCAGGCCGTAGAGCTGTGGCCTCCATTAGTCTGGGAACGTCTAGGCCCACTTTCAGAGAGCTGGTTCCCCAGAATCTTCCCTCCTCACCCGCCAGCACCTAGGGCAGTGCCTATGGGATCGATCCTCTGCCTAGTGGAAACCATGGTGCTACCATGACACACGGCCCAGCCAGGTGGAGCGGAGCCGTAGCAGGGAAGTGGACTGGGTAGCAGCTGAGGCTTGAGGGCACAAATGCTCCCTTTGGGTGTGCCAAGTCCTGTGTGTCTTTGGCCCAGCCCTCCTACTCTTTATCATCATCGTTGTACCCTCTTGAGAGACTGATGGGCACTTTGAACCCTCTCTTCAGCCAAGTAGATCTCTGTACATTCTCCCTCCTGTATGTCAAGTCTCTTGATTGAGAAGTCACCCCCTTTCCCCTAGCCTCTCTCTTCCTAAGATTAAAACCGATCTGAATTTACAGTGGGATATTGTCGTGCTCAGTTTACCCAAACAAGCTCCCTATGCTCCTGTCTTCGTCTCCGTTCTATTTGCTGTGAAGAGACACTTGGCAGCTTTTAAACACTTGATTGGGAGGGCTGGAGACATGGCTCAGAGGTTAAGAGCACTGACTGTTCTTCCAAAGGTCCCGAGTTCAATTTCCAGTTCACAACCATCTATAGTGAAAACTGGTGCCCTCTTCTGGCACACTGTTTCCACGTCTCATGGGCCATGACATGTTGTTACATGGCTGGTTTCCTACTGAAGGGAGCTTGGGAGATGGGAGGTATACAAAAGAGTCTTAAGACAGGCTTTCCTACCGTCTTCAGACCCTAGACAAGCTGGTTTCCTACTGAAGGGAGCTTGGGAGATGGGAGGTATACAAAAGAGTCTTAAGACAGGCTTTCCTACCGTCTTCAGACCCTAGACAAGCTGGGGCACTCAGACAAGCTGGGGCACTCGTCATTTATCTCAGCCTCGGGAGCCAGAGGCAAGGCAGTCTGCCTGGTCTGTAGAGACAAAACTGGGCTTCTGGGAGCAGGAGGAAGGGGCTGGATGCTGAGCAGCAGGGTCCACCACACAGACACCAAAAATCAGCCACGTGGCTAATCCTGTGGATTTAAAATGTCCTAAAGATTATTTTATGTGCATGAGTGTTTTTGCCTGGTGCTTGAGAAAGGCCAAAGAGGTCTCAGAGTCCCTGCAATGAGTTACAGACAGTTGTGGCTTGCAAGTGTGTGCTGGGAATCAAACGTTGGTCCTCTTGGAAGAGGAGCCAGTGTTCTTAACCCCTAAGCTATCTTCCCAGCCCCTAAAAGCAAATGAAATCTAGACACTTGCAAAGTCCTCAGTTACCCCCACATTCTCCTCCTGAAAAGCACCAGGATAGCTGTGCATTTAATCTTGTGAGGCAGAGGTGGGGGGATCTCTGTGAGTTTGAGGCCAGGCCGCCCTTGTCTGTAGGGTTTCAGGCCAGCCAGGGCTACACAGTGAGACCTTGTCAAAAACAAAAAGCCCCAGAACAGGGTGGGGATCTGAGGATCCAGTTTAACAAAGCTGTTGGTAACTGCCGGGGACTCCCCTTGAAGCCAGCAGATTTAAGGCCCCAGAAAAGCAAGTGTGGCCGCTTTGACCCGGCCCCGCTCTCATCTCCCAGCTGCGGTTACCCAAAATTCCCAGAACATGAGTTCTAGCAGCCCCTGGGCCTTCCAGTCCTGGACAGCTCTCTTCTCTTTACCACCCCTCTCCAGAGCATTCGTGTGTTGCAGTACCTTGCCTGCTCCAAGCCCAACCCTACAAACATAGGAGTTTTGAGTGTCTCTGCCACGTCTCATGAAATTGTGGTAGGTCATTGTTGTCAGCCAGAGTGGAGGAGTGAGAGGGGGTGGGAGATTGAAGACAGAAGCCCACCTTGATGCATGAGCAGAGGTCGGGGGGCTGCCCTGCGTCTGAGTGATGACAGCCAATAGGCCTGCAAGGGGGGGGGCGTGTTAAGTGACCCTTTCTCAAGGGTCACACATGAGATATCCTGTATATCAGATATTACATTACAATTCATAACGGTGGCAAGATTGCAGTTATGAGGTAGCAATAAAGTAATTTTATGGTTGGGGGGGGTCACCGCAACATGAGAAACTGTTAAAAGGTCGAAGCATTAGGAAGGTTGAGACCCACTGCTCTAGAGGGCTGTGAGACAGAGCACCGGGTTCCAGGGTCCTTCCATAGTGGTGGATAAGATGGGGACTTGGGGACAACTTGAGACCTTTTTTCTCCCTCAACCCTGGTGTTACTTGCTTCCTTCTCTCCCTCTTCAGCATGGAAGGCCCTCTGGGGACAAGTGGCTCCTTCACAGGAAGAGTGGGCAAAGCCACCATAGCGAACAATGAAGCTGATGTGCTTCTCGATTGCTGCACAAAAAAAGCCGCCCAAAAGGCGTGTGCACGTGTATGTGTGTGCGTGTGTGTTTGCATGCATGCATGCTTGAGCATAGTGCACACTTGCCATGGCTCATGACTCATGTATGGCAGTCAGGACCACTTTGAGTGTTGGTCCTTGCCTTCCATGTCGTTTGAGAGAAAGAGAGTCTTGTTGTCGTTTGCATACACCAGGCTGGCTGGCCCATGACCTTCTCCTGTCTCTACCTCCTCCCATCCCCCTGTGGAAGCACTGGGTTCAGGGCCGTGCCTAACCTTTTTACGTGGCTTCTGGGGATTGCAATCTTAGGGTTTTGCGCTTGTGTGGCAAGCACTTATCGCTGAGCCTGAAACTTAAGTTGTGAAAAGCAGCCTTTACTATACTCAGAGCCTGAGGGTCAGAGTTCAGAAGGGCCAGACAGATGCGTTCTGCCTGATGTATAGTATCCTCGACCTCCATTGGGAAGCTCTGCTGGCCAAACACAAGCTTAGCAGAGGTTACAGCCTTGTCCTCCAGTCTCAGGCAGTGACTGGTAGCTGTTCCCACGGCTGGCTAGCAGTGGTAGCCCATACCCATGGCTAGCTGGGACTTCCTGCTGGCAGGGGCACAGGGCTCTGAGTGACTGCCCCTGCCAGCAGAGCAGGCACATTGCCTCTTGCCACCCAGCCTTGGAAGTCACACAGAAGCAGGAAATGTCACAAGGTTGCTTCTTTCAGAAACAATCTTTGACATCTTACAGATTGTGTGTGTGTGTGTGTGTGCATGCATGTGTAACCCATGGTCTTGCCTGTGCTAGGTGAATACCACTGAGCTACACCCCCAACTTTTTACATAATGTTCAGTATGTTCCAGGTTTGAATTAATTTCTCTGGTCTCTGAACCTATATTAAAAGATTATTTTTGAATATATGCCATAATCTGTATTTATAAATTCTCTATACATCACTGTGCTAGACTGTATACATCCGACGGCTTGAAGATTTTAAAGGCAGGCACACAAGGAACATGCATATCAAAGACACGTGGTGCTTTCTTCCTGTGTTCCGACCCGCCTTGTTCCCTCCCCCCGCAGCACCACTAAAGACAGCATTTCTTTTCTCCCTGGAAACTTATGCAGCGGCTCGCTGGTCTTTCTGCTGTCTGCCTTGCCTATCATGCCTAAACATGGTGGCTTTCACCTGTAATTCCAGCACCTGGAGACAGAAGCCTGGGAATTGTGAGTTTCAGGACAGTACAGATAACACAATGAGCTCTGCCCCCTCTCCCTCTCCCCCTCCCTCCCTCCCTCCCTCCCTCCCTCCCTCCCTCCCTCCCTTCCTCCCTTCCTCCCTCCCTCTCTCTCTCTCTCTCTCTCTCTTTCTGTAGCCTTGGCTGTCCTGGAACTTGCTCTGTAGACCAGGCTGGCCTCAAACTCATAAATATCCACCACCTGCCTCTGCTGTCTAAAACTACCTTGGCCATAGTCACAGCTTCCCGGCTTTAGGCAGAGTTGGCTCTCTTCTGTGTCTCTGTCTCCTCTCCTCTCTTCCCCTATCTCTGTCTGTCTGACTCTCTTCCCTACTCGTTTTCCTACACACACACACCCCTTTCCCACGGCCTTGTCCAGAGCTAGCTCAAGTCAGACTCGGGGCAGATGTACACTGAGCACGTCCGAGGAAACGTTTCCAAACTACCTTACTAGACCCCCCCAGACATTTAGGGATGTGGACCAGCAAGGAAGGGCTCATCGGGCATGGGGGCAGCAGCGCTCCTGGCGGCCTGCAGGTGGCGCCATCTCCCAGGCAGTGAAGAGGCCCTAGACTCCTCCCGCGCTGGCCGCAGATCACTGGGGTGCCAGGAGGCGCTGGGAGGGGAGTGACTCTGAGTCGCCTCTCTTGGCACCCCTAGCTACTCCTCCTCTAGTTTCCTCACTTACACACGCACCGTGGCCTGCTGTCGCAGAGGTGTCCCCAGAGGCTGGCGGCTAGGAAGACCTCAGAGGCACAGGCGGGCCGTTTCAACAGAGGTGGTGATCACAGGACTTCTCACCCATTTTGCAGGGAAGAAAAGTCCTTCCTCAGGAAGGGGCTGCTGGGACTACCTGGAAAGTTTTGCCAGCTTGGGCTACAGGATGTGGTGGCTGAGGCTTAGGCAGGAAGGTCAGGAGATCAATATCACCCTCGGTTTGAGGCTAGCTTGGGCTACATGAGATCTTGTTTCAGAAAACAAAGCAAATAAAACAAAGGAAAACCAAGTACCCCCACAAAAGAAAGGCCTGGGCTGTAGCCCGGTTGGTAAAGCGCATGCTTAGACACGGGTTCAGTCTGGTACTGCATGAAGCTGGGCATGGGGGCACACATTTATAAAGCCAGCACCTGGAGGTGGAGGCAAGGAGGTCAGAAGCTCATGGCTGTCTTCACGAACAAGCAAGTTCGAGTTCCAGGAGACCCTGTCTGAAAACAAAGCACAAGAAAAACCAGGCCAAAATAACGCATTTCAAGACAGCGAGTCCTCATTAAAGGTGGAGTTTGCAGAGTGAGGGTCTGTGTACTTAATCCACCTGGTCCAGCCCACCGCCATCTTTGCCAGCCATGACGCCTGCTCCCCTCCCGCTAGCTGCCTGAGCCCTGCACACGGTGTGCAGTGGGCAGTTAGGGGAGCATCTTGGTAAATGACATTTGTCCTTAAGAGCTAGGACAGAAGTGGGGCGAGGCTCTGTCAGGAGAGACTTTGCCATACATGCCTGAAGGCCTGAGTTCAATCTCCACATCCATGTAAAAAGCGGCTGAGACAGAAGGATCTCTGGGATCACTCAGCCCCCCATTTCAGAGAGA